>OZ005680.1:26463530-27101030 GCA_963930675.1 Gnaphalium uliginosum | reverse complement strand
TAACTGTTAAGTATCAAGCTGAATCAAGCTATATATCTGGATGCATTAAGTAATTTATAAGTTGTTTTTTCTTTTGTTGCAAGTTAGAGGTAATTCTTTTATTGTTTTAACGTTAATTTTGACCATCCATTTGAAGGTCTATTATTTTCGTGTCCCACGGTATCACTTTCTGGATCCGTCACTGATCAAGAGGTAGTTCATTAACCATGTTTGCCAAAGTGCCTAACCATAAAAAGATCTAGTAAAGGGACTAAACTAGTAATAGATATAAAGTTGAAGAGAATTTTTATAAATTTCTATTCCTTCCCATTTTCTCTCTCACATTTTCTAAGTACACATAGAAGAAGGGTATGTGATGGGTATAAACAGCAAAAAAAGATATAAAAATTGTAATTTCTCACTTCCTCCGTCTACTTCGTCTCAAAATAATTCATCAAAACCCTCTTTCTCTTTCTCACATCTCACATGTTCCATCTTTACAAAATATAAAATTCACAGATACATTCATCCAGACATATATCCGTATCCAAATCCAAATATATTTATATATCTATATATATATATATATATATACTCCTACTCAATTTTACACACCCAAAAATAGTATAACTTTTTTATTTGGGTATCTCGTGATCTGTGAAAAGTCTACGTGACTTTCTTGGTGGGTTTGGTGTTTACTTCAATTATTGATCATACCCATCTTCCAAGATCGATTTTTCACATTATAAAAATTTGATCTTTTAAGAGAAAGATTTTGTTTCAAAAACTCAGATATATACCAAGAATAGTGCTTTATGTAATGTAATTATATATGGAATGAAGTTTTTTCTAGAGTGTGGATTGGTCTAAATTGCAGGTTTAAAAGCTGCTGCTGTTTTTCCTTGCTTTTTGGGTCTATTTTGAAGAAAGAGAAGAATTTGAGTTAGTAAAGGTGAGTACTTTTTAGTAAATTCTGCTCTCTTTTTTTCTTTTATTTTTTTTATCACACTATATTTTCTATAATTGCAGTCTTTTTCAAGTTGATTTTTTTTTCAAGTATTACTCATTTTTTAGACTGTTTAAATAAAACTCATTTTGTGTTGCAACTGTTGGGTGTAGTTCATGATAGTTAAAAATCAAACTATTTTGGTTTATACTTGTGGGTTTGTTTGTTTGCTTGATATTTGACCAAATTCTGCAGAAAAGGTTATTAAGTGCTTGTTATTGGGTGTTTGACTTTGTTACTATTTTACATAGGGTTTGTTATCTTTGAGTGAATTATAACTTCATCTTTGTGTAGTACAGTGCTATGACATAGGAAGAAAAATACTATTTTAAAACATAACTGAGTGTTTAATGTGTATTAATTAGTGTTTATGAGACTGCAATTTAAGGAAGAAACTTGATCAGGGGGTTACTCCCTTTAAGTCATATAGATGCCCAAATGCAGATACTGTTTCTTGAACTTTAAGTAATGCACTGATGGTAGGTTTTCTAACCTGGGTATATACTTCTGTTACCTAAAAGTGTATAGGCATATTTACTGAATCTATATTCATTATCTTTATTTAGAAAGAAAGAACTATACACACAAAGACACACTCTAAAGTTCGACTTGTGTTCTATTGTATACTAAATTGGTAGCCTGTCGTATCATTAACTTAAGTGATTGATACAGGATTTTGCAATAAGATTATGCAAAATTATAACAATTCGTTTCGAGGGGATTCAATAGGCCATTAGGGTAACACATTTCGAGTTCTTATATACTTTAAAGGCTAACATTGTGAGGATATTGTCATTATTAAGAATTTCTATTGGTTTGAGGATAAGGTCTCTTTAAACATCTCAATTAGCATCAAAATTTGAAGGATTGCATGTGCTAGCCCTCCCTGTGTCAGTGCAATTTATTATCTATTTCTCAAAGTTGATTTTTTTGGTCCTAATTAATCAATGGGGATAACGTCCGTGCAGTTAAGAGCATGTATGTTATAAATGCATTTTAGAGTAAGTTGTTTAAAATAAGTACACGTCAGCCCGCCAACCGTTTATAATCTACATAAATAGTCCTCGTTTATGCGTTTTTGCACGTAATTTCTGTAGAGTTAACTGCACAAACATTTCCCTACCTGAATGCTGATTATTGCGATTTCAAGTCATAACAATCAATTATGAAGCACACAGCAGCAAATGTAAACACCTCGTTATTATTCGAATAGAAATAATCAATAATGAAAATCTTGGAGATTCCTGAAAATCTTACGCTATTTACGTTACAGGTTTTCACCTTTAATCTGTCAAGGAATCAAATGGGGAAGTATTTGTGACAACAATGGATCCCCAAGCTTTTATAAGGTTATCAATAAGTTCACTTGGATTACGATATCCCGAAAAACCAAGAATCCAGGCTTTCTCTTCTCCATGTACATGTGAGATTCGTCTTCGAGGTTTCCCAGCTCAAATCGCATCAATCCCGCTCTTATCATCACCCGAAGCTACACCAGATTCGCATAACATTGCCTCAAGTTTTTACCTCGAAAAATCTGATTTAAAGGCATTACTTACGCCTGGTTGTTTCTATTCTCCCCAAGCTTGTTTAGAAATTGTTGTGTTCACAGGTCGTAAAGGGTCCCATTGTGGAGTTGGGGTTAAACGGCAACAGGTCGGGACATTTAAATTGGATGTGGGACCTGAATGGGGCGAAGGTAATCCCGTTATTCTTTTCAGTGGGTGGATAGGTATCGGGAAGATGAAACAAGAGACGAGAAAATTTCTAGCTGAGCTTCATATACGGGTTAAATTGGACCCTGACCCAAGATATGTTTTTCAGTTTGAAGATGAAGCTAAATTGAGTCCTCAGATTGTTCAGATTCAAGGAAACATTAAGCAGCCGATTTTCAGTTGCAAGTTTAGTCAAGACAGGTGAAGTAATGCTCGATTTGGCAATTTCGAATTTTCAACTGACTTATAAAGGGGTCAATAAGGGTTATGTTTATGTGTACAAAAGGGTCATATTTACGCAAAAGTATACTTTTAGTCATTCTTTTTAAAATATTACTCATAGACTATTGGTGAAATAATATACTGAGTAACATTTGGTAAGCATATTTGACACTAATTCTTTTCAAAAGGTTACATATGCTGGACAATAAAAAGTGTTAGGTCTACCTAAATAACCTGTTTCGTTTAGTACAAAATTGCCCATTTTGACCCAAAATCCCCTTTGACCCGTTACCCCAAAATGCTCATATAACAAATTCTTCAAATTTTGGACAAAAACCAACTGGGACTAACACAACCTGACCCATACACAAATATACATGTTATCCCACTCGCACATTTTGCAAACTCTGTATGCTCCTTTAGCTGTTTTTAACCAAGTCCGGAACTTTGTGAACTATGCAGAGTCACACAGGTTGACCCATTGAACAACTACTGGTCAACTACAAGTGATGGTTCGGACCAGGAAACAGAGAGAAGAGAAAGGAAAGGGTGGAAAGTGAAAATACACGATTTATCAGGTTCGGCTGTGGCAGCAGCATTCATGACCACACCTTTTGTACCTTCATCAGGTTGTGATTGGGTTGCCCGGTCTAACCCGGGATCGTGGTTAATCGTCCGACCTGACGCTTTCCGCCCTGAAAGCTGGCTTCCTTGGGGTAAACTCGAGGCATGGCGTGAACGTGGTGGCACTAAAGACTCCATTTTCATCCGTTTCCATCTTTTATCAGACGGGCAAGATGGTGGCGAGCTACTAATGTCTGAAATACTCTTGAATGCCGAAAGGGGTGGTGAGTTTTTTATAGATACAGATCGTCAAGCTACGTCTAACTCTAATATCCCGAGCCCACAAAGTAGTGGTGATTTTGCTGGACTAAGCCCGGCTGCAGGCGGGTTTGTTATGAGCTGTAGGGTCCAAGGAGAAGGGAAGAGGGGGAAACCAATGGTTCAGCTAGCGATGAGACATGTAACTTGCGTAGAAGATGCAGCAATCTTTATGGCTCTAGCCGTTGCAGTTGATCTGAGTATCGAGGCTTGCAAGCCATTTAGAAGAAGGATTAGGAGGGGAAACCGCCATTCTTGGTGAGGTTTTCATGCCATAAAAGTTGAAATTAATGTTTCAATGGGATTAAGGAAGCTAACTATTGTTTTCTTGTGTTTTACCCTCTTAATTGTTGTAATATCTGATATATTTGTACAGGATTTTACTTGTTTCGAGTATGAAAAAATTCTTCTCATTAGCTTATTGACTTACTAGAACATGCTGGAATCGAAATTTAAGAGTTTGAGGACACAAAGAGCTCAAACATATAACAAGATGAGGTTGACAATAGCTGTATTAGAGGAACAGAGGTTGTGGGTTCAATGTATAATATATGAGTTAATAATCGATTTTCTGTTCTAAAACAAATGAATTCTAAAACAAATGAAAAATATTACAAGTTGAGGTTGAGATTACCGGAGTTGCTCAAGCTAAATCACATTATAATCCCTTTATTAGTATTGATTATAATGCCTTCATATCACATTTAAAATGGGATTGTTTCTTAAAACAGATAAAAATTTTAGGTAAATTTTACATTTGATCGGTTCATTGGAAATTTGGTGAAATCAAACGTATATATTACTGTAGTTAATACTAGTGCAAGTTAGGTTGCGGCTGTATTGTCTGCGCCCAAGTTGTTTCGAAACCGAAAAAAAGAAGCGGTTCATGCCATGTGGGATGAGCAAGATATTCCGAAGCTTTGAAAATATGACGATTACCTAAACCTAAAGGCACTGTAAAGGTCACGCTTTATTTTTGAATTAGACCGTTTCCATACCTTGGGTTTGAGTCCCAGGTAAGTCTCTCTTGGAAAATACATGTAATATTTACATATGAGTACTTTTAAATACATAGATCTCATGTTTTCTTAGGCCAGTGCCAATGGCCTGCGTCGGTTTGGCATCGATGAGCGTCGGCCAACTGATACCGTTGGTACGGCCTCGTCAGTTGCCTTCGTCGGTGGGCCGGCATCGGTTTGACGACGAAAGGGTTTGGGGTTGGGGGAACCACCTTACTACTACATGTTTTTTTTTCTAATATAGTCGTTGGTTTATAAAAAAAAAATTAAAAAATATATATCCGTTTTCCAACAGATATATACTCGATTTTTCTTTATTTTTGTTTTACTCACTTTTTCCAATCCTAACTTCTGTATATATACATACTTTATCCTACCTTATTTCACACTACAATTCAACCTTCTTTCTCACAATTATATATACACAACAACAAACATTTTTAAACACTTCTTTCTCACAATTATATACACAAAACCTCTATCCGTTTTCACATACAATTCACAAAAAAATCTCTTAATCCAACTCCAACGACTTCTTTCAAAATTTATTCAACACTCCCATGTCTTACCCCGATTCACCGGCTAATTCATCTTCGGAAAATCAATCGACCATTCACCAACCAGGTTTGCATCATATCAATCCCAACAATGGTATCCACAACAACCACAACCACAATACGGCTTGCAACCATACTCACAACCACAAAACGGCTACCAACCACATTCACAATATGGTTACCAACCACAACCACAATACGACTTCTAACCATATTCACAACCACAAGCCAGCCAACACTCACAATCCCTAAACTCATTTCGAAACACAAACCGAAAATCAAGAAGACTTAGAATTCGAAGGAGGGGACGATGTTAATGTCAAGGGAAAACAAAAAATAATACAAAACGAGATGTACGGACTATGAAGTAAAAGTATGGCCGAACGATGGGTCGACCAATTCCAAAACCATGTCGAAGGAAATTCGTAATCCGAATCCATTTTTCGGAACAAAATACGCGAGGACTACAATCGGTAAGTTGATGTGAAACGTTCAAAAAATCAACTAACCGTTAAATGGAATAAAATTAAAACCGACGTCAAAAATTTTATCGGCATCTACAAAAATTATAACGAACCTCAACCAAACAGGTTCCAAGACAAAGACGTTGTGAAGGTGGTAAAAGAACACTTCAAACAACAAGCATAAGAACTTTATTTACGAGCAAGCGTGGTACGGATTAAAGATATCCCAAGTTCTAGGCTGATCACAGTGTCATGAACAACAAACGCGGGTTCCAAGATGACACGGAACCAATTAATCTAGCTGAGGACTATACCAACGTGAATCCGAACCCCACTACTGACCTTGCTAATAATATGCAAAGATTATTCCAAAACGACGCAATTCGTCGTCCACCTGATCGTGACACAAGTCGGAAAAGTCTAAGAAATTCGGGTTCATCGGATGCAACTTCTTCAAGAAATTCGAGTGACACGACCCGTGAGGCAATTTTGCAATCCGCAATACTCCAACAAGAAACTTTGCAAACTATTAAAGAGGCGACGCAACAAAAAATAGAGTTGCAAAACCAAAAATTGTGATGAAATCTTGAATTTTATCCAAAAGTTGATATCGACGCACTTAACGGAATACGAAGTAAGAATGCTTCAAGAAGCTAGGGAGAATTTGGTAAAAAAAGTATCAAGAAGATTTCGTTACGATGTTCGGTACAAGTTCGCGACAAAGTGGGTTATCCGATAGTGACTAGATTCAATTTTAATTTTATAATGTTATTTTCATTATCGTAATATTTTTTAAATTATTGTAATAGTTTATTTAAATTATTGTAATGTTTTATTTTAATTAATGTAGTGTTTTTTAATTTTAATGACTTATTTTATTTAAATTTGTGTTTTAAAATTAAATTAATAATGTGTGGGTCCTAGAAATTTAAGTGACGAAAGGACTGTTGGCAGGGATGTGCCAGTTGCGTGTCAGTTTTAAAAGTACTGATGTGACGCTAAGATGTTACAACTGACGAAAAAAGTGACAAAACCTTACTAGGAGTGGTCTTATGCAAAAAGGTGGCTATGCTACGATTGAGTTCCAAATTAGCAATTTGTATGAGATGATAAATGGCCCAAATCAAAATTAAAACATTAGCTTAAAGTCAATATGATCTTCGAAGTAAGAAGCAATTTTTAAAAATACCGAGCTAATTACTTGAGTAACTTCATAAACTGAACTAATTATTTGGGCCTTCAAAATTTGCCTTTTAGATTCCCCTGAAGCTTAAAATGACTTCAAAGTTCAAATTACTTATCGACCCTTTTCAAGTTCTATGTAATATGTACTTCTTCTGTTATACTGCAAGTGTCCATATTATTATTTTGGGTGTTTCAAGTAAGTGTTCATTTTCACGTTACAACCAATCGAAAGAGAGTTTAATGAGTAGAAATGTTATTTGGTTGGTAAAGAGTGTAGTTAGTGAATATTACTAAAACTGTATGCATAGTGAAAATGAACACACTTTGACTAAGACAGAGAGAGTAAATTTAGTCTAGGTGCCTATGAAATTATATTTAAGTCTGGGGTTCTTTATGTAAATATAACAACTATAGGGTAGTAAAGTGTAAGTTGTGTTTAAACATGTTAAAGCGGCAAAATTAGTTAGTTAATTAGGTCGTTTTAGTTGTTAGCAGTTAGTTGTAAATATATACTTGTAATTGCTTTCATTTCAAGCTAAAAAAATCATTTCACAATTAGAATGCTTCAGATTATTATGGTATCAGAGCTCATGGAGCTTCGTTCCTAAATCTTCGTTAATTATGTGCCCTAATTTTTTATACGAGTTATCGTAATCATCAATTGAATCCATATATCACAAATTGATCCGTGTTTCGTGTTCGTGTGATTGATTATGAGAAATTAGTGTTTTCAATCGCGAAATTATAGCGATCTCATAACCAAATCCACACAATAATTCTATTGCTGTTATGAATGCTCAAAATGTACAAAATGCAGTAAATGATCTTGTGTCTCTTGCTAGTTCTGATCATCCGGGTATTATGTTAACTAATACACCATTCAATGGAAGTAATTTTCTTGGATAAAGATCAGGATGGCATTAGGTCCAAAGTTGAAGTTAGGGTTTATAGATGGATCTTTGATCAAACATGTGATTACTTATGCTAGTTTTCAAAGATGGATTAGATGTGATTACATGGTGACTTATTGGATCTTAAACTCTATGGCGGCTGAACTTTCTGATTCATTCTTGTATGCACATTCTTCTTGTGGTTTATGGATGGAACTCGAAGAGAGATATGGACAAAACAATGGTCCATTCATCTATCAAGTAGAAAGAGACCGAAATAAGGAAATTCAAGGTATTCTTATCATTTTTGTTTACTATAACAAGTTGAAAAGGTATTGGGATGAATTGTATAGCCATAATGGTATTCCAATGTGTAGTTATGGTAAAATGAGAGAATGTTTATGTGGCATCACTAAGAAATTTCTTGAAATTGAGAGAAGATCTAGGCTTATAGAGTTTCTTATAAAATTGAATAGTGAGAAATCAAATTTTGTCCATGGATCCTCTGCCAAATATAAAAAGAGCATACTATATAGTGTAGTAAGTTGAAAAACAGAAGCAAGTTACTGATCAAGTTGTTGATCTAACTGCTTTATTTGCTAACTATAATAACAAAGGAAATTCTTCTTTTAATGAAAATTCCTAATAGAGATGCCAAAGATGGTGCAAAATGCATATCATGTCATATGGTGCAAAATGGAAGGTCATGAATGTTTTGAAAGGATTAGTTATCTTGATTGGTACAAAGGAAAGAAATGTGTAAAAGTTGTTACACAAGTAGCTTCAGATTTTTTTAGCCCTTTTTTATGAACAATGATACTCCATTTTGCATGAAATATGAGAATGAAATTAGCACAGAAAAGACTTATTTAGATAAGAGATTGGTAAATGCAGTGTGTCAAGAAATGCTGAAAATGTTCAAGGAAAGACCAATTGATCATGGCAGTGACGGAGCTTCTACATCTAAACCTCATGCATGTATTTCTTTCTGTGTTTTGAAAGCTCATACATGTATTTCTTTTCAAGCTTCACTAAGAAAATTGACAGGTGCTCATAGTGATTTTGTTAAAAAGCATGATTGGATTGTTGATACTGGTGCATCAGATCATATGTCATCAAATATCAATTCATTTCAGTCTAGTAAGATTCTAAAGAGACCTATAAAGGTTAAGTTGCCATATGACACAAGTAAATGGGTTACCAAAGTTGGTCAAATTCAAATTAATTCCAATTTAACAATGACAGAAGTGTTTAATGCTCCTGATTTTCATATAAACCTTCTTTCAGTTGACAAACTACTTAGATCTCAGTATCATATTTCCATTTTCTTTTCATTTTGGTTTTTTTCTAAGACCCTTCAATTAAGCAAGTACTAGCTATTGGAGAAGGGTTCAACAATTTGTATATATGCCATCTTCAACAAAAACCACAAAGTTTTTCGTCTGGTTTAGCTTCTTTTGTTAATAAAGTGACACACAATAAGATTTCTGATGTATCTGTGAATTCTTTTCAGATTAGACTTGGTCATTTTTCAGTTTCAAAGTTATTTCATGTAACTGATTGTTCACATGCTAATGTTTCTCACTGTTCTTGTGATACTTGTATGCTTGCAAAGTTACATATATAGATTACCATTTTCTTTGAGTCAAACCAAGTCTAATACTCATGTTGATCTTTGAGGTCCATATAAAATTGTTGCAGTTAATGGTGCTCACTATTTTTTACAATAGTTGATGATTTTACCAGATGCACTTGGACCTATCTTGTACACACCAAAAGATCAAATTTTTTCAATTCTTTCCAACTTTCTCAAATACATTGGTAACCATATTTATGCTAAACCTACATTTCTTCGATCTGATAATGGTACTGAAATAGTGAATTGTTCATGTTTGAATTTGCTAAATGTTCATGGGATTATCTATCAAAAATCAATGGTCTATACTCCACATCAGAATGGAGTAGTTGAGAGAAAGCATAGGCATTTGTTAGATACTACAAGGGCTATCAAGATACATGCCAATTTACCTAATCAGTCTGGGGAGGATGCATTTTATCATCAACTTATTTGATAAACAAAATGTCCATGAAAGTCATATCTTGGAAGATACCATTTGAAATGTTGCATGATGTGTTCCACCTAGTTATGATCATTTAAGGACAATAGGTTGTTTATGTTATGTTGCTGTTACTAAATCTCAAAAGAAAAAATTTGAACGTGAAGGAATTAGGTGTGTATTGATTGGGTATCCACCTGGTCAAAAGGGATACAAGTTCTATAATCTCACCAATAAAGAAGTATTTTAGAAGAGATGTGATTTTTCAAGAGGATGTTTTTCCTTTTAAAACTGGTGTTTCTACTTCTTCTGAACATCATGTTACTTCTAGAATTCCTGTTGTTCCTCTACAAAGTGATGAGGATGAACCTCTTAATGTATCCCCTATTCCAGTTACTAGTTTGCCTAATACTAGTAGTACTGAAACTAGTGATTCATTGCTTTCTCATTCAGATGATCAGTCTAGTAATATTGATCACTCTCTTGCCACAACTCAAAATCCTAACCACTTAGAAAATCAAATAAAACTTCTAGTCAATCCACTTGGCTTCAAGATTTTGTATTTCCAAAGGCAAAATCATCTACTAATTCTTACAGTGTTTCTTCTAAATTGTCTGCTTATCCCCTATTTCATAGTCAAGATTTTGAAAGTGATCTCTTATTATGTTGCTTCTTTAGCAAATGTGATGACTACATCTGAGCCATCCAATTATTCCCGAGCTATTTTAAATCTTGGTTGGGTAGATGCTATGAATAAGGAACTTAATGCATTAGAAGATAATGATATCTAGACTCTACTGCTTTACCAGATGATCATAAGGCTATCTCTTCTAAATGGGTGTATAAAACCAAATACAAGTAGGATGGTTCAATAGAAAGACTTAAGGCAAGATCGGTGATCAGAGGTTTTGATCAAAAGGAAGGTATATTGATGACAAACATACATTTTCTCCTATAGCAAAAGCTGCAACAGTCATGGTTCTTATAGCAATAGCTACTGTCAAAGAATGGTCATTACATCAATTGGATGTGAATAATGCCTTTCTACATGGCTATGTAAAATAAGATATTTAGATGAAACCACCAAAAGGATATAAGAAAGTTTTATCGGGACAAGTTTGTAAGATGAACAAGTCTTCATATGGTTTAAAACAGGCTTCAAAATAGTGGAATCAAGAATTGTCCAAGTATTTAGTTTCCTTACGATTTACTCGATCAAAACATGAGTATTCTCTATTTTTTAAAGTCAAAGGAAATCAATTTACAGCTGCATTAGTCTATGTAGATGACATTTTAATTACTGGCAATTAAGATGCTGATTTAAATCTAGTTTTAAAATTTATAAAAATGAATTCAACTAAGAATATAACAACTAGAACACATATAGACAAGATGACATATCGTATCATAATATAGTAAAGTAAATTTAATCGAGTGTCGATCTAAAAGGAACGGTAGTTATGGATTTTAAAGTAAACTTTAATTAATAACCTAACCTCGCTTCCTATAGTATATTTAAGATTATTATACACGAAACAGTTTATGATTTAGTATATTGATGTTTATGAATAAAATAAATAAATCATATACCTTTACGTATTAAATTTTTATGCCCGGATATATCCTATTAAATAAAATAAAGCGTTAGAAATTATGTTTGATTATCATTATTAAATAATATATTATTGAGATTATATTTATATGATTTGAATGAGGTTTGTTAATGACGATACTAAAATTTGTCATTAAGCTAGGTGTTATTGCTGATTGCAATTTAATAACTTATCATAGACTACCTTCAAATTGTTATGTATGTACAAATATTTATATATGTAATTAAATATAAATGACGTCTATTAAGGCGTCGTTATCATTTTTCAATTTGAATTATTGTTAAATACCATCTATAAAGATTATTAATAACAATGGTTAAATACTAAATGGAAATATAAGTAATAATAAATATTAGATATAAGATTGAATATACTGGGAGATATTTATTGACTAATTAAACAACTTTCAAATATGAATATGAAATTGAATGAAATATACAGACGAAAAAATATGTAAGGTAAAATAATTATTTAAATATAACTAACTTTTTGTCTTTGTTAACATGTGTTATTTTTTAAAAATTAAACAAAATGAAGAGTCTTAATTGATTAATTGAAATTTTTTAGTTGATGATGTCATAACTTGGCTTACAATAAAGTCGTGTATACATACAACACATTTAATTTAAACTGATAATACTATTTTAACATTTTTTAAATGATTGCAAGTTTAATTCACAAATTTTTTTTGGTAATTTAAAAATGAGTAATGATTCTTACACCACTAATTGCATATACCAAACAACATGCATGGAGGAGTTATACTAATAGAAAAAAGTTATCGTGTATACCTCAAAATATGTGGTGTACAAATCATCATCCTGTTAATATTGAAGACAAATATAAAACAATCAATTGTATTTTTAAATCAATTAGTAAAATAATTTCTATTTTATTTATTATGGTAATTATATAATTTTATAAGTATATTTAAAAAATATTATTGAATCTTGTATTTTAAGTTATTATTGATGTTAAATGCAAATTAACTATAATATGTTAGGATCACGCTACTTGATATAATATTTATGTAATTTTTTGTTTTTCTTTTATAAATTCATATCAATATTATGTAGTTGTACATAAATTACGATTGCAAAATCAATTATGAAATGAACATTATTAGCATACAAATTAAAAATAGTTGATCATTAGCTTTAACTTTGAATTGTGAATATAAATTTAATATGGTTTTAAATCAAATATATAAAGAAAGTTGGCTATTAATTACTCCGTACTAAATAACGAAATTGGTTTTGTACTTTAAGTATGATTTTAATTTTATATTGATCATTGATATTTATATTTATCTATGATATGGATGAGTAAGCATTAATGGTTTTTGGTTCAACTTATAATATAAATTGAATTATCTTTCAATAATTTATAGTATAGTATAGTAAAAGGTTTTATTTTTAAAATTAATTTAAATATAGAGATCTAATTGATTAATTGAAAAAAATTTAATTGATGATGTCACTAATGAGTTTCCTATATATATAATTTAAGATTATTTTCTCCGTCCCACTTTTACTGACCTTTAAAAATTTTAAATGATTGTGAGTAATAAATGAGAGTAAATTATGGAGTTTAATAATTTTTAATATTTATTTTTTGCAAATAAACAATTATTTTAGGACATACAAAAATATTAATGTGAACAATAAAAATGAGACGCAAGGAGTATTATTAAACGATGATACGAATAAATAACAAATCATACGATTCTTTGACATATTACTTTACTTATTTTATTATGATTACACAAAAATCTATATACTATTTATTACTCCCCCAAATTTTTAATTTTAGTAAATACTTGTAACAAACTTTGTCCCCTAAATTGTTATCCACCTGCAAGAATTAATGAAAGATGTAATAAATGATACAAAATTTCATCTATAAATAGATAGTAGCACATAGCTACATTTGCATTTGTCAAAAAAATTTTCCAAACATAAAAGTTCCAAAACATAAAAGTATGGTAAAACCGTGTCCTCAGTGCTGGCTACACAAAACATTTCCAGAGTTGCTCGGCGTGTCTGCAAGGGAAGCAGAAATTGCGATCAAGGGATGGAATAGTGAATTGTATACGGTACAAGTCCCACCCGGTGTTTACGAGATATATGATTATTGTTGCACTAGGGTTTTTTTATTTGTTGATAAACTTGACAATGGTGTAGTGATTCAACTTCCAATGACCGGATGATCGATCAAATGAACCAGAAATATGAAATCTAAAATCTAAATAAATGGTTTGTATAACCATAATAAATAAAATTCAAAAGTGTTTTGAGTATTGTCTGTTTGTCCATGACTCGTTTATTCTTACAATTTATTTGCTTGTGATTTTTTGAATTTTTTTATTTTTATAATCACTTATTTCACATAATTCAAGCACTATAAAGATTCGAGTAATATGATATGTTTTCGCATAATTCAAGCACCATAAAAACTGAATACATCAATACACTCGATCACCTCCAACTCGTAACCGCCCTCTTGCCAAACTGGAACTTTTAATACCAGTTATTTACGAGAAACTTATAACAAACGCATTGAATCTCCGCAACCAAAGTATTCACCAACCATCATACGAAGGATTAAAAAGGTTTTAAATTCACACATATTTTTGATAAAATCAGTAGATTCACATGTGTGAGTATCGAGGCTTGCAAGCCGTTTAACAGAAAGATTATGTTTCAATGGAATTAAGGAAGCTTAATATTGTTTTCTCCTGTTTTACCCTCTTAGTTGTAATATTAGAAATATATGTACATGATTTTAGTCAATATTTTAAGAACCGATTCAACTGGAAAAATAGAGATTTCCGACCCAAAATGAACCGGTTTTTTACTTTGTTTGACCAGTCAACAAGCCATCCGGTTCACCGAGCAGACCCGGTTGGACCGGGAACCGAAATTGAACGGGGCTTTCTATTTATTTTTTTTAAAACAAAACATAAAATTAAAACAAAAAAATGTTCACGTAGTAAATTGGTTTCAAGTTATAAGACATTAGGTAGGGACATGTTTGATAATTGAAAAACATGGAAGAAAGGTAAATTAAATTGATTTCAATTTACAAGACATTGAAAATGTAGTTTTATTAATTAATTATTTAGTTTAATGATTCATTAATTAATTATAGCTTCTTCTTACTAAATCTAAATATTATAAGGTATATTTTGTATAATAATATATGTATTTGGTAGCTTTTATGGCTAAACGGTCTGACCGGCCAGCTCAACCGGTCCAACCGATTCAATAGAAAAATAGCATTTGTTTGGCTCGACTAAAAAATCGATTCTCAAAACATTGATTTTACTTGTTTCTAGTTTGAAAAAAATTCTTCTCGTTAGCTTATGGACTCATTGGAACACGTTGGAATCGAAATTTATGAGTTTGTGGACACCAAAACTTTTAAACTTTTTTATTTTTTGTGATAAATATTATATGTCATTTAACTTCAAATTATATATTTAAATTGATTGTTATTGTCGTGAATGTGTGAAGTGTAATCTCAAAATGATTTTGCCACTTATGCTCGCACAAAATTTAAACAGAATTCCGCAGCAAAGTGCAGCTGCCATAACTCTCGTTATATTACATTACTAGTGTTAAAACCCATGCGATGCACGGCAAGATGATTTTTAAAAAATTTGTCGGGTATACATGCATGTAGTTATTAACGTTTATGTGTTAACCAAGTTATAATTTGTTTGTATATGTAGATAGAATGTAACAAAGTGTAAGACTAACTTGAGTTTTTATGTCTATTTATTTGACCAAGTCGATCAATTAATTGCTACTCAACTACATGAATTACAACAACTTATTATTGTTCTTTAGAGATGTAAAAAATAAACAACTTATTATTGCACACATTAAAACTTAGAGAGTTACTTAAAATCTCTTTGAACATACTTGCAATTTGTAGCAATGTGGACTTGGTACGAAGCGCATTAACCAGACACAAAGAATCAGTCTCGAAAGTGACCTCCGAGAACCCTTTGCTCCATGCATGAGTCATAGCCCAAAGGATAGCTTTAGCTTCGGCTTCTAATGCTGAGCTTGCGTGACATTCTGATCGAGCACTTGGAATTAGTACATTTTTAATGACATGATAATGACATAGCGTCATATACAATTGTCATGTCATCAAAATTACGAGTAATCGATTTAATACGTTATCGGATACAGTCAGTCACCAAAATTGAAAGTTCAATACAAACAATGGATAAAATTCAAGTTGAATACACACAACCTAAATCGTGTCTAAGATGCATTTTTAGAGATTAATCATACATATTATGCAAGTCGGACATGCCGACCTAATTATTTATAGTTACGATATCAAGGAGGAAATAAACATACTCGATAACTATTACGAGGTGATATTTAAACATTACAGTGAGGTTCAAATGAAAATGAAAATTTTTGTGAGAATGGAGGAACCAATAGGAATGCGCCATATGTCACAAAATTCACTTTCCCTCACGTTTTTAAATATAAAATATCTCAAAATGGCTCATTGAAAAATTATAAAAATCAGCATTTTTCTCTCTTTGATTAGACATCTAACAATGTATACTTTCGATGATTTTTTTTATGATTGTACAATATTAGTAACACATGTGGTACTCGTTGGTATCACATGTGTTACCTGCTGGTAACACATGTGATAGTTGTTTACAAAATCCAACGAAAACGAAAAAAAAATCGTTGTCGAAAGTATACCTTATGAGATCTCTAATCGAAGAGAAAAAAACGCTGATTTATATTGTGCAAATTTTATGATTTTTCGACTTATTGTTTGAGAGATATTTAATTTTTATAAACGTGGAAAAAAGTGCTTCTTGTTGATTCCTTCATTATCACGAAATTTTTTGTACTCATTTGAAATTCACTTTTAAATATTAATTTGAAAGCTTATAATATAATAATTAATTGAGATAGGTTTAAACAGAAACATTGATTAAGAGCATCTACAATAAAAAATGTATTAAAAGTTTTTGAAAGTCACATGTCATTTAAAAAAAAAAACTTTTAGAAAAGCTTAAAAGCTTTTCTTTTCAAGCAGTTCACACACAAAAATTTTCAAAAAGTTTGATTTCTCAAGTAAAAAAGCTATGCACTGTAATGATAAGAAGATTTTGTAAGATTATTTTTTTTACATAAACAAAACGATTTCATTGAAAATGCTCTAAATTAATAATTGAAATAGTAATGTTCATAGTTGTTAAACTCTTACGATTCACGAGTCGACTCTTACGAGTCGAGTCAAAAATCCAAAAAACGAGGCGATTCGGACCCCGACTCTTAAATGACTTTGACTCTTACAAGTCATTTATTGACTCTTCCGAGTCACGTGTGACTCTTTCGAGTCTTGTGCGACTCTTGCGAGTCAGAAAATCTGAAAACTTTTAGTGTAATGTAATACAACAAATAAAAAGATAAAATAGAAAAGAAAATAATAAGTGTTTGTGTTGATTGACGGTCAAAGATTTGATTATCGAATTTTAGCATGTTTTATTTCACCTAAGAATAAAAATCTTAAACAATTATATACATATACATATAAATATATATATATTTATTGTAAAATAGTGACTCTTACGAGTCGAGCCGAGTCACGAGTCACGAGTTAAAAATCGAGATTCCGAGTCACGAGTTAACAACTATGGTAATGGTGAGATTCAATTAGATAAAGACATGTGTCTGTTTAATCTTTCTTTGCCTACTAGTGGTATAGCCCGTGCGATGCACGGGTGTTGTAATATTTGATGTTTGAATATCATATTTTTATAGTTGTTCATACTATCACCTCTTCAATAATATCAACAATAAAAAACACATATATGTACTACGTATATGATTTTTATTGCATACCATTTTCAGTTCTTCTAAACAAATTATATAGATTATGAATATTGATCAAGTTTCTTTTTTTTTCTTATGCATATATGATTCAAACGATTGCTTATTTTATAAAAGAATGCCGACATGCATAATTGTAATATTACAATTTGTCAACAATCAATTTCTCATTCAACCTGCAATTGATAAATCATACGAATATAGTATCCCTGAATATTGGTGTTTGTGTGTCTCGATGATTACTAATTGTAATGTTTGGAATTTTGTTAACTGGTGATGTTTCGTTTCTTCCTAAATTTAGAGTTTAGACCCATGAAATATTGAAATTTATCCATCATCAAAAGGGCATTGTTACTTCACCCATTCATGTCAAAGTGATGGCATAATGCCACATACAATTTTAAGATTTTACAATTGAAGTAAAAAAAGATGAAATATTTCCTATAAATCGTCAATAATAAGATAATACTAATGAAGTACGATACAAATGATTCGAAAAACATTCTACAAAATAAAATTAGCATCCAAATTAAATGGTTAAAACCAACTCAAATCCAAAACTAAAATGAAACTACTCATGACTCAACGACAAACCAAACCAAAATAACTCACTTCAAAAAGAAACTTAAAAAAGATGATTTAAAAGTGAAAGAATTCAATGTCAAATAATGATATCAAATGTTTATATGCATGTTAAAAACACCATCATAATCATAACAATATGAAGTGAGAACCCCAAATAAAATCAATATTAGATGAAAATTCAAAATAAAAGAAAAACGAAATCATCTTCTAATAAATTGATAGCTTAGTTGCATATTTTGGTATAATGGTTCAAATGGAGATGAAAAAGTATTTATAGATAGAAAATTAATTTAATATGCAACTAATCCACCTCTAGTTCAAGATGGATATGAAATTCTATCAAATTAAATTGCAATTTGTTAGGAAAAATTCAAAGGATTATATTGAGGGTTTTATAAGTAGTTTTATTGCTATTAATTACTCCTATCATTTATTAAGAAAACTTATATTTAATTATTTACATTAATTAGCAAATAAAATTAGCAAATTTCTTTGTTATTGTTATTTATCTATCCTTAATTACTATATTTTTTTCTTTGCTTGCTTATGTATTATTAATCTTCCTTTATTCAAATCCATTACAATATCAAATTTCTATTTATACAAAATAGCTATATCTTTATAGTATTGCAAAACTCAAAATTATGATATTGTAAACTTTGCTTCTTTGTTATATATCTATCATCTATTAAAATCTTATACAAATAACTTAATCTTTATAGTATTGCAAAACTCAAATTTCGGGTGTTGTAAACTTTGTTTCTTTGTGTCAAGTCTTGCTTATTATCTATCATCCTCTATTAAGATCTATTACAATTACAATTACAATATAGTAAGTTCAGTAATCTTCCTTTATTAAAATCCATTCAAATAATAGTATTGTAAGTTCATTGATCTTTCTTTGTTAAAGTAGTCTAAAATAATTATTTATTATTCTTATTTATTACAAAATAACTCAATCTTTATAATAATGAAATATTATATCCTTTTACCCTTATTTATTAAAAGTATTAATCATATAATTATTATAGTTTTTCTTTTTGTTTTACCATCTTAATATTATATATTTTATCTTTTACCCTTATTTATTATTGTGGTAAATTATCATTATTGAATCAACAATTCAATCTTAATAGTTGTAATAATCGAATATTATATCATTTTACCCTTATTTATTATAAGTATTAATCATATAATTATTATAGTTTTATTTATTTATTTACCATATGAGTAATTACATATTTTATCTTTTACTCTTATTTATTATTGTGGTAAATCATTATTATTGAACCAAGAACTCAATCTTTATTGTATTGTAGATAGATTGTAGATATTTATTCTAAGTATTAATCATATAATTATTATAGTTTTTTTTATTTACCATATGAGTAATTACATATTTTATCTTTTACTCTTATTTATTATTGTGGTAAATCATTATTATTGAGCCAATAATTCAATGTTTATAGTATTGTAGTTTGTAGATTTTACCCTTATTTATTATAAGTATTAATCATATAATTATTATAGTTTTTTTTATTTACCATGTGAGTAATTACATATTCTATCTTTTACTCTTATTTATTATTGTAGTAAATAATCATTATTGAGCGAAGAACTCAATATTTATAATATTGTAGATAGATATTGATGTAGATTGTAGATTATTTATTATAAGTAATAATCATATAATTATTATAGTTTTTTTTGTTTACCATCTTAGTAATTACATATTTTATCTTTTACTCTTATTTATTATTTATTATTGTGATAAATCATCATTATTGAGCCTAGAACTCAATCTTTACAGTATTTTTACTCTTATTTATTATTTATTATTGTGGTAAATCATCATTATTGAGCCAAGAACTCAATCTTTATAGTATTGTAGTATTATTGTGGTAAATCATCATTATTGAGCCAAGAACTCAATCTTTATAGTATTTTTACTCTTATTTATTATTTATTATTGTGATAAATCATTATTATTGAGCCAAGAACTCAATCTTTATAGTATTGTAGATTATACTTTAAGAAAAATGTTAGACATACAAAAAATTTACAAAAACATGTTTTACAAAATGACGTTGCTTGTTGGCGATGGGGAGAGTATGATGAAAAAAAGAATAAACAAAGAATATGATTGTTTTTCCTTCTTTTTATCCAATACACTTTATTTTATAAAATTTTCTTCGTAGCTCCTTAATCAAATAACTTTTAGAAGCTATCTTTTTAATAAAAAAGATTCGACGTTTTATTTATTTATTTTTATTCAAAATAATCACATTTTATAACTTGATAATCACATGAATAATATGTGATTATCAGTCATATTTAATGATTATGTCGAACACATGATAATCACATTATATTAAAGAATAATTGCATGTGATTATCATTTTATATTTTGTGATTATTTTAAATAATCACAACAGTAACAACTGTAAAAAAAGTTCGAAAAAAAAAGTTAATATTTTTTATTTATATTTATATCATTGCTTCAAAAAGTTATCTTAATAATAATTACTGAAAAAAAGTTATATTAATATGGCTAAAGTCTTCATGGTAAGCGCACCATTTAGACTTATCCTTCCATCCAGTACTTCTATCATTCTTTTTCGGCCATCTCGCTTTGTCTCCCAAACTCTGCATTGCATATAAAAGGCCTGTAGTATCAACAAAAAAAACAATATTCGTTAATTTTATGATACTCTTCATCGTCTTCCTCAACTGCGTTGACTATGTGGTCTTCGATCTGGAGTATGGCTTATTCCTATTTGATCTATAGATTCATTAGAGCTTTGTACCACCCTGTAAAGATCATTAGTCAATTTTTCAAAGGTCCTACTGCATGAAAACTGGTTATTAAATAGATTGACTAAATGAGCAAAAGAAGTAATAGAATAAGGTGGAACATTCAATAGCCATTTTAATGCGGATCCTGTTAGAGTCGACCCGAATCCTTTGCATAAACATGCTTCTTTAAGATCCGCGGAGATGGGAATGATTTCCATCATTTCCCGATATTGCGCTACATGCTCCTCGGGATCCGTAGTCCCATCATATAGCTTCATACTTGGAGTTTAGAACCTTTTCGGGATCTCAGCATTGCATATCGGATGAGCGAATCTGGAGATCCTGTGGGTTGATGGAGCCACTTCGGGTATAGGTTGCACTACGCCTGGCACACTCGAGATCATATCATTAAGCTTTTGCAGTTCTCTAGCCATAATGGGGTTGATTCCTGAATTCTGCAAGATGTCAGTACCAAAAGAATAATTGCTAGACACGTTACCAATATTGGGGGTTTGGAACGAGATCTTGGGGTGTGCCCGGGATCCCGAGTGGTTGAGATCTCGATCGAGTAAGTAGGATCTGGGATCCTGGTGCTTACTTGCATAGCGATGAAGTCTCCTCGGTGGTTTCCAGTGGGCGAAGTATCAAAGTCTAAAACCCTGCTCCGTATAGGAGTAGTTATCGGAGGAGTAGGGGTATTAACCCTTCTCCTTAGACTTTCCATATCTTTCTTCAGAACTTCATTGTTGCGTTCGACTCGTCCTAATTGTTCCTTCACCTGAGAAAACATAGACAAAATATCTTGATTAGAGATAATGACAGGATTAGAATCCGAGATACCTAATCATGAAAAGATAGATCCCGACGAAGCTGTCCTCCTATAGGTGATCTCTAGCCTAAAATGTGATGATGAAGTAGGTGGAGCAGGAGGAAGGCTTGTCATCGCCGAACTCGAAGATGTCATGGCAGAAGACGTAGATCGTCCTTGGGTAGACATTTTTAATAAAAGTTTCTGAAAAAGTTGACTTAATAAAGATTTTAACAGAAATTTGATTATGAAAAGTACCACTTGCCCCACGGTAGGCGCCAAATTGTTTTGACCAAAAAATTAACAAGTATAATTCCGTGATCAAATTAGTTATATGATGTAGTGTGATTAAGTGATTTTCAAGATAATCAGATTTATAAGTGATGAAAAGTTGATGTAAATCGAGTTTAGTAACCAAAATGTAAAGTACATGTAGACGGCACAATGATATACGAGGAAAACCCTTAATCTTGATAGATAGCCGGCATAAAACCTCGGGAAGGAACAATCGTCCCTTGCCTTTGTTGCTTTTATTAGATAAAATCTAGATAATACAAACTAAGAGCACAATACGATCGAACTAATAAGTGTGTGATGAATTTTGTGAAAAAGATAAGTAAAAAATGAGTTTGATCGTGAGCAAAGAAGTGAGTTAGTGTTAGTAGTGAACGTGAAGTGTCCTAGTCGATCATTTTGCCTTGTTATTTATAGCTACACACAAATAACCAATTATCCGAAATATCCGGGATCTCCCGGCCTTCCATAGAGACTCAACTGACTATCCCGAAATATTCAGGATCCGTCGAGATTCCACAAGGACTTGTTCTTCCACACGTTTCCTTGACTTCCTCTCAATTTGAATAAGCTTTGACCACATATTACGGAGCAAGTAAGTCCCGTTCGAGTCTTCATATGACTTGGTCAAAAACACAAATCAAGAGCATATGATCCCGGGATACTGAATATCCGGGATACTGAATATCCGGGATCTTGAGCGTACAGGATCTTGAACACCTGTAAAATATAATTATATCCTGACTCGGGATCCTGCATTCTAGACATAAAAATTAGCCCATAACAATTGCCCCCAACTTCTATGGATAATTATCACAAATAAAGTTAGGTGAGATATTTATGCATCTTGATAAGTGAGCCTGAGCAATTATCGGATTTCTGATAAATACTTACCTCTTGTCACCTCTCATAATCTTCCATCTTTTCGAACTCCCTTGGCAGGTATAACTCTTTTCTCTTCTCCTTTCTTTAGCATTTTTACTTATATCTTCAAAGAATGTCTCTCGTCGGTTATACCACTCCCAACTCTGGCGATAAGCAAAACGATTTCTTCGACCAACACTTGATCTCCATCCCAAAACCCTGCAACTTCACCGATTTTGATATCGATCACTTAAAGTCAAAGGAATCTTTTTCACCGGGTACGATCTTCAGACCCTATGATCCTTCCACCCATGTTGATTTCCGTTCAGATAAATGGATCTGTTTCCCTGAGTTTCCATTTACTCTGGGCATCAGGTTTCCGTTTCCCCCTCTATTCAATGAATTTTTCTCTATTACCAAATTGTGCTACGCGCAAACTATGCCAATGGTTTGGCGCACACTTTCCGTCATACAAACCGTCACCGATTTTCATGACCTAGATTTCAGTGTCCCCGAATTGGCTCAGACTTACAATCTCAGGAGCCATAGTTCCCACTACTTTCTGTTTCAAAACAAACCCAATCGTCAACACCTTGTGCTCCGTGCGACTCAAAACGATCGCAAGTGGAAAGGGAGATTCTTCTTTGTTGATCGGGATTCTTTACCAAACGGCAACCAAATTTCTTCTTCCTGGATTCTCAAGGGTAGGATATATAGATTTTTAGGGTTTTAATTTACATTTACCTTTACTTACCTGTAAATTTTATCTTGCAGTGAAAGCAACATCAAGAAATTTTTGGAGATCCCGAGTAGTGAAAGAACATTCAAGCATCCCCAACAGACTGAAAGCACAGGATCCAGAGAATCAGAAGCAACTATGTCAGGTAAACAAACTTCTGTAGCCTCAATATGCAATTCTTAATTTAACTTCCACAATATCTTTCGAATTTACAACCCACTTTTCACTTTCCGACATCGACGCTGAGACTCCAATCATCAAGAAGGAACATTCCAAGCCACATGTCCCTATCCTTCGCACTAAGTCAGCCGCTCAAAGGAAGAAAACTGATGACGTAATCAATTTGAGTGACTCCTTTTCTCATTTTGACAAGGTATCAATTTGTATGATTTTCATGTTCCTGCAAAATATAAGTTAAGATCTTACGGTTTAATACTTTAATTCTGTTTCGGGATCCTGGATCCTGAAATAAGCAACACATTAGTTTTATATCTTAAATAGATCTATTTTTAACAGACCATTGAACAATTGTCTAAATGTCACCATGAAAAATTGGAGATAATTGAGAACATGCAGAGGTTAGCCGATGCTAGGATAGCTGCTGCTGAGAAGGATGCTGCTGAACTTGTCAAACTCGGAAAGGAAAACATGAACCTCAAATCCAACGTCACCAAAAACTTTGCCGAAGCCGACGCTAAGATCCTTGCAGGAGAAGAAATTGCTGCTAGCTGTTCTCGAGGCCAGGATCCTAATGGCCTCAGAAGCAGCTTCCCAAGGCTTTGACGTCTCAATTTGGAACGTTCAAACTTGGAAAGATAAGCTGGCGAGTTTAAAAGGTGAAGATCCTAATGTGGGAATGATCCCTGATGATGCATGCGGCAAGACACCCAAGGTAGCGAAAGGTAAGGCTATGGCTGGGACTGGAAAAGTGGTGGCGACTGATGAAAAGTATCATGTATCTGATGTGGTGAAGAATTTGGCGATGGAAGAAGGTGGTGATGTTTCTCCAGACTATGATGGTAATACTGACCTGGCCTGAGCCCAGGTTTTTGGATATTAAATTTTTTTTTGCTAAGGGTTGTTGTGTATTAAACAATTTAACTTGGGGGGTGAGGTCAATCTGGTATGATTGGCCACGGTGGTATTTTTAAGTGGTTTATGTTGGCCACTTAACTTTGGATAATTTTTGAACATTATTCCGGAGGCATATAGCTCTTAGGATATTTTACATATTTAATATTAGGATCTTTATTATATCTGCTATCTTCAGGATTCTAGGGAAATTCCCAATTTGCATTTACCATGATTTTGAATTCATGATACTTAGGTAAAACTTATTATGACATGAACATGCCAAAAGTTTTAGAGTAACATAAAAATGTTACTAGCGTTTGAATGACATCAAAAAACGTCATTATTCTTTTGGGTTAATACCTTAGTGCACTCGGTGTTAACAATTTTTAAGAGTTCAATCTATAGATCAATGATCATAAAGTTGCCGGGTACCAGAGGCAACACCGATTCCATTCTCCTGATTCTATAGGTGAACATCGTGCGCTCCAGGCAGGGTGTATTAACCCAATACTTAGAAAGGTGTTTATCCGTTCGAAAATCTTTAAACCTTAGAATGGATTTTAAAACCCTTATACGTAGAGAAGTGGCCAGCCTCTATTCTTCATGTAATCCTCTTACAAAACACCCCTCCGATGCTTAAGTCAGTATTTTGATATCAAGCAGTAAATATAATAATGAAAATAATAGAAATAATAAGAATATATAATAGAGATAACAAACTGTTGGGATATGTTCATATCACAAATAAATATGTCCTGATTATACGTGAGCCTATAGGATCACACACGTTAACACGTAGAAACCGCTCATATAATCAAGTTAAGTTAATTATAATAACTAGTTGAGTTATTTAATTAATTTGTAATCATTTAATAAATGTTATTAAATTATAGGGTCAAGGTGAAAGTTATTAGGATTAAATTGTTATTTCTAGTTACTTAAAGGGTTTATAACTAATTAATGATAAAGGATTATTATTATTAATTATTATAAAAAGAATATAATAATATTATATAAAGGATCCTATAACCTCAATCTTAACGATCACATTTGTTTTCCTCTCTGGTTTTTTGCGGCAGAACGAACAAGAAGGAAAAAACCCCACAAAGGGTTTTTGACTTTCCAAGCAAGAAACAAAGGATTTTTTGGTTATTGAACTAACATTCGGGTGGTAATCAATAACGTGGTAATCAATAGAGGGTTTTTCTTATTAAAACCTTTATAGTTTATTCGTTTATTGAAGTCGTTCCTCGTTTAATCCACAACAAGAAAAGGTACGCAAGTTATTTTCGTTGTGTTTATGTTAATTAATTGTATGCTATACATGATCCTATTTTTCGCTGCGTTTACTCGTGATTATTACTTGTTTAATATGCTAATGTTCTAACAGTGGCATCACGAGCCTTATATAGTGTAATTAATTACATAAAAGGAAAAACGTAAAATTGGATCTAAAAAAAAAAATGCTAGATTCGCATGTTTTAGCTTTACTTTACGTTTATATGATATGTGATATATCTTTCCTTGACTGATTGTGCAAATCCGATGATTAATAAATGTTAATATGATATGTGATATATCTTTCTTGATTAAGTGTTAACTAGATACGTGCAAATCCGATGATTAATAAATTGTAATATATATGTTTGTTATAATTTTTAAGTTGCTGAATGCATGACACCAGTTCACTAAAAAAATTCGTAACAAATAAACCGTAAAGAGTTAGGACCTCAAATTTTTATGGTAGATCCACGACACAGTAGGCTACAACTTTGTAGTTTACTGCCAAGGTTGGGGAAGACTCCTTCCTTGACTGATCGGGGCCTGAAGTTGACTGAAACTATTAAACAACTTTATATGTTATGTGATATATACTTTTATAAGGCTTACGCAAACGAGTCCCTCGATGTATGTGGTCTGATTTTCCTTGGATTTATTCAACGCAAGTGAGAATCTTATTTAGGTATATATAAATATTGTCCCTAGTTGACCTTTACTTCGGTAGTCATCGGCTTGTAGTTTGCATGATTACGTTAATTTAAGTGTAGTTGTTTAATTTTTTGCTATTTGTTATGAACCATGTTAAAGCAAAAGTTTTTTGAAAATTAAATAAACATGACTGATACTTACTAAACTAGATTTATTATAAACTATTTTCTTGTGAAGTCTTATTTGTTATGAACCATGTACTAGTTTATAATGAGTTTTGGTAAAAGTGTAATGTTTTTATTTTATATACACGTGCTATGTATATTAAAAGATACATCTTGACACACGAGAATAAAATGACTTAATTGAGTAAAGTGTTTTATTAAATACTATGAAACGAAGATGTATGCATGCTTCTTCGTACATATTTGATTTACACGTTAAATGTCAAATAATTATACCCTTTGAAATTAAGTTTTATGCCACCCAATGGTAAGGACACTTGCAATTGCCTTTTATTCTACGTGAGACGTAGGTAAATTGCAACACAAGGTAAATAACCACTCATCGTGAGACGGTGGTGGAATATTTACAGTTCTTTATTGGACAACTTAAATCGAGTTAAGCTGGTGAGATCCTTAAGCCCGAGGCATGGATGGGATGAAACATGCTTACATGACACTACTTGCTTGTTCTTTAGTGTCATTAGTAAGTCCCATAATGATCTAGGAGTTGCACTTGTATTGCAATTATTGCTCGTCACTTACCTTCTTGAATACACCATTGCTAGCAGATCAATTGATGTGATGGTGATATGTCAATTAGGATCTTAGCCTTAAGAAGATTAATTGTTTATATGTTTACACTATGGGTAATTAATTTTCTTTAAAGGAGTATTATCGAAAATACTAAAATTTTAAACTTTTGTCTGTCTTTGTAGATGGCAAATCTTGCACAAAACTTTAACAATTCGGCTTTCAGGTCGATGCTCGAAAGAGAAAAATTTTCTGGACCAAACTTTAATGATTGGTTTCGTCAACTAAGGATTGTCCTTCGAGTTGAAAAGAAACTCAATGTTTGGAACAGCCTATGACCCCTGCTCCTGCTGATAATGCTACCAATGAGCAATTGGCAGCATGGAATGCTCAATATGATCGTCACAATGAAGTTGCATGTCTTATGCTCGGCAGCATGTCTCCCGAACTACAAAGACTATTTGAAACCTATGGTCCATACGACATGATTAATGAGCTAAAATCCATGTTTGAAAAACAAGCTGGAATTGAACTGTTTGAACTTATTCAGACATTTCATGCTTGTTAACAGGAAGAAGGGCAGTCCGTTAGCTCATATGTTCTAAAGATGAAGAGCTATATGGATCAGTTGGAACGCCTCAATTATGTTTTACCCCAATCTATTTCAGTTGGCTTGATTCTCAATTCTCTCTCGGAGGATTTTGATGGATTTGTGCGCAACTACAATATGCATAATATGGGGAAGACAATAGCTGAATTACATGCTATGCTTATTGAGTATGAAAAAGGCGTACGAAAGAAGGCTCATACACTACAAGTCCTTGCGATTCAAGGTGGTAGAATCTAGAAAACACCCAACAAGAAATCGCAAGCTAATAAGGGCAAGGTTAAAGGTAATGGCAAGGGTAAGCAAGTTGCTTATGCCCCAAACCTAAGAACCCCCCACCAGCTATAAAAGAGCACCCGACAAAGGATTCGTCTTGCCACCACTGCAAAGAGGTGGGTCACTGGAGAAGGAATTGTCATGTCTACCTTTCTGAGTTGATGAACAAGAAGAAGAAGCAAGCTGGTTCTGCCAGTACTTCAGGTATCTTTACTATAGAATTATTTTCTTTCCCTAATGAATCCTGGGTATATGACACTGGTTGTGGTACT
Organism: Gnaphalium uliginosum; assembly: GCA_963930675.1. NCBI lineage: Eukaryota > Viridiplantae > Streptophyta > Magnoliopsida > Asterales > Asteraceae > Gnaphalium > Gnaphalium uliginosum. Next base: position 27,072,563 of record OZ005680.1, on the reverse strand, counting down.
CACATCTGTAATACTACTCAGGGACTTAGAGGAGAAAAGAAGCTGAAACATGGAGCTTTATATCTGTACGTGGAAAATGGACTGCGTGCAGCTGTAGAAGCTATTGGAAGTTTTGATTTAGTTTTACCTTCGGGTTTAGTTATTGTTTTAGACAATTGTCATTATGCACCTACTATAACTAGAGGTGTTGTTTCAGTTTCACGTTTGGTTGACAATGGTTTTGTTCATTGTTTTACGGATTATGGAATTTCAGTTTCTAAGAATAATGTTATTTATTTTAATGCTATTCCATGTAATGGTATTTATGAAATTGATATACTTAATCTCAAATCAAATGTTAATTCTATATACACAGTTAGCAATAAAAGAGTCAAGCATAACTTGGACTCTACTTATATTTGGCACTGTCATCTATCTCACATAAGTAAGAAACGCATTGAAAAATTGCAACATGATGGGCTTTTAAAATCAACTGATGATGAGTCATTTGATAAATGCGTATCTTGCCTATCTAGTAAGATGACAAGAAAACCTTTTTTGCATCAAACGGAAAGGGCTACTGATCTACTCCATACTGATGTTTGTGGTCCACTTAGACATGTGTCAAGACAAGGAGCTAGCTACTTCATAACATTTACTTGCTTAAACATAAACATGAAGTCTTTGAAACATTTAAGGTATTTAAATATGAAGTAGAAAATCAACTCGGGAAGACTATAAAGATTCTTCGCTCAGATCGAGGAGGAGAATATACAAGTCAAGAGTTTAAAGATTATCTGAAAGCATGTGGAATTGTCCAACAGCTTACTCCTCCATACACACCACAACATTATGGCGTGTCTGAGAGAAGGAATCAAACTCTGCTAAACATGGTTCGATCAATGATGAATCTTACAACTCTACCATTATCCTTTTGAGATTATGCTCTAGAGTCTGCTGTACGCATACTCAATATGGTTCCAACCAAAAAGGTTGATAAGACACCACATGAACTATTGTATGGAAAAGTTCCTAATTTGTCTTACATAAAGGTCAGGGGTTGTGAGGCACTTGTGAAGCGCGACACACCTGACAAACTCGAAAAAAGATCTGTTAAGTGTATCTTTGTAGGATACCCAAAGGAAACAATGAGTTACTATTTCTACTTCCATATGAAAACAATATCAAAGTTGCCAAATATGCCGAGTTCTTTGAAAAGAATCTCATTGCTCAAGCCAGTCGGAGGGCAGTAGAACTTGAAGAAATTCAAGAAGAAGATACATCACCTTCTAAAAACACTAGCAATCGTCATGTTGAGGCAGAAAGTCTCGAACCACAAGTTGATGTTATTCCCATTCGTAGGTCCGAAAAGACACATCGTGCTCCTGATCGATTATGTCTAAATGTAGAAGTTGAGGAGCATATGGAGGGGATCTTAATGAACCTCTTAACTATAAAGTTGCATTGTCAGATCCTGAATCTGATAAATGGCTTGAATCTATGAATGCGGAGATGCAATCCATGAAAGATAATCAAGTTTGGCGCTTGGTTGATCTTCCTCCTAATGCTAAGACCGTTGGGAGTAAATGGCTCTTCAAGAAGAAGACCGATATGGATGGAAAAGTACACACTTATAAAGCTCGTCTTGTAGCGAAGGGTTATACTCAATTCTATAGAGTTGACTATGATGAAACCTTCTCTCCTGTAGCAGATGTTATAGCTATTAGGATTCTTATAGCCATAGCAGCGTTTTATGACTATGAGATTTGGCAAATGGATGTAAAGACTATCTTCTTAAATGGTTACCTGTATGAAGATGTTTATATGGTGCAACCTGAGGGTTTTATTGATCATAAACATCCCAGGAAAGTATGCAAGATTCAAAGATCTATTTATGGATTAAAGCAAGCATCAAGAAGCTGGAATAAAAGATTTGCTGAGGAAATCAAGAAATTTGGTTTCACTCAAAACCTTGATGAGCAATGTGTATATAAAAAGGCTAGTGGGAGTAATGTTACTTTCCTTATCTTATATGTTGATGACATATTAATCATGGGGAATCACATTCCAATGTTACAAGATGTAAAATCCTATCTTGGAAAGTGTTTTGCTGTGAAAGATTTAGGGGAAGCGGCCTTTATTCTTGGAATCAAGATCTACCGAGATAGATCTAGCCGGTTAATTGGACTAAGTCAAAGTGCTTATATTGATAAAGTCTTAAAAAGATTTAAGATGAAAAATTCCAAGCGTGGTAATATTCCAATGCAAGAAAGACTTGACTTGAATAGTAAACAAGGTACTTCAACACCTGAAGAGGTGGAGCGTATGCGGAGGGTTCCTTATGCTTCGGCTGTAGGATCTATTATATATGCGGTAAGATGCACTAGACCTGATGTGACGTTCTGTCACACCCCGCTAAAGCGGAAACACGAGGTGCCACAGCTAATGATTTCACAACACAAAGATATAGCAACTATACCATTTAAATTACGATAAAACAGCCTTGGAGGCACCCAAAAATACATCAAATTGCTCAAAGTATATGACATTATTACAAACATATTACAAAAATTTAGTTCAAAGTCCGTTTAAATGGCTTGGTCGACATAATCCCATGCATTAGCCCACATATGATCCGTGCTTACCGACGTTCTCCTGGAAAGCATGTCAAAACAAAAGAGTCAACTTTGGCCATAGTTGGTGAGCTCACAGTTTTATGACCAATAAACCAAGTAATTTGTCCAATCGGGGACTAAAGTTTTGTCCAATCGGGGACATAAATACTGTCCAATCGGGGACATAAGTAAATCAATGCGAAAAGAATTGGAGAAATAAGTAAGTGTATGTTCATGCCTTGAGGCCACTACTAATCCGATTATCTGACCGAGGTTTGCCCCTATAGCTCCATGTTCTTCAACTAACATGAGTAAAGGTGATATTATGCACCCACGTTGAAGTGTGAGTGAGGGGTGGTCTACCCTAAATAGCATGCTACCAATAATACCCACGGCTCGTAGCCACGAGTTAATTAGTAGTGTGAGTTCCCGGGGACTTTGCAATAATACTCAAGCATAACAATATGACCTTCTCCAATTCGCATAAAATTTCATAGTAACAGTTTTGTAAGTTCATAAGGAGTAAAAAAAAACAAGTTGGTAAAATGTATAATCATGCTTTTCAGCCCCAAAACAGAAATCAGAAAAGGGGGACAGTGAACTCACCTTGTGAGTTGAGTTAACGGGTATAATCTGTAAGCAAATTACAATCTGGAATGATCCCTTAACCGAGACCTAATCCAAGTGAGAAAGTGTCCATTAATGTCTAGTGATATGCTTTAACACGTACGAGTTGAAACAAGTTGGTTACCCACTAAGTTAGACAATGAATCTGCCCGGGTTTGGTTGTTTATTCCGTGACTCTTTTATTAAGACTATTTCGAAATTAACAATCAAAACCTTTTTATGAAGATTGGATGAAGATAGGGTTGTCCAAAGTTAACTTAAAATCTGGACAGGAAGTTGTCCAACTTTCTTATTTTACCAAAAACACATAACTTCTTATAAACCCGGATGTAAATATTTTGAATAGTTTTTAGGAGTGTTTTTATACAGACAACATTATAAACTTTCAGGTATAAAACCCTAATGCACTTATTTAGTGAAGAACGGATGTAAAACGAAATAGAAATAGTTGGGTTAGTGCGAGATAAAATGTAAACATTTTGCACTTCATGATTACCTCTTTTACCAGGAAATGTGGGTGTTGAGTGATGAGTTCTGTCCACCGAGAGTTGAGATTCAGCAAGTTTTCTGGAGTGATTGATTTCTTGGTGAGAAGTGATGAGTATGTTGAGTGTTATGTTAAAACCGGATGTATGTGTTGGAAGAGTTGAGAGAAAATGGTTGAAAGTGTTTTGAGTAAGCGTGTGTATGTGAATCCGCCGTTTGATACAAAAGGAATAAGGGGTAGAGTGTATATGATTAATGTCAGGGAGTTTGATTGGGTGAGGGTGGAGGTGATTTATGGGAAGTGTAACTTAATTGATTTGGTTTTATGGAAAATAGGTTCGCTGGCCGTTTTTGAGAGAAAAGAGGTAATCATAACCCTTTTTGCGTGCACGGTTATCCTTATTTAAAATACTAATACTCTTTTTTTTTTACAGAATGCATGCACGGTTACTTCTCACTTTGTACAACTTAAATAACTTTTGATTCGGGCATGATGATTTACTGAAAGTGTTGGGTAACACTTGGTTGATTTTAGAAATGAGTTAAGCATATCACTAACAGCAGGAACTAACAGTGGTAACTGAACTAGCAGTGGTAACACAAGCAGTAGAAACAACGAGAGCAGTAGTAACTCGACTACCAGTAGAAACTGAACTAGCAGTAGAAACTGAACTAGCAGTAGAAACTGAACTAGCAGTAGAAACGGTGACAATTGCACTAGCAGTACTAACTATGATAGCAGGGGTAACTTTTAGACTTTTACGAAAGCAGTAGAAACAACGAGAGCAGTAGTAACTCGACTACCAGTAGAAACTGAACTAGCAGTAGAAACACCACTAACAGTATTAACTCAACTTTGTACGAGCAGTATTAACTTGGGAGTTTGTACCAACAGTATTAACCCGGTAAGAAGTATAAACTTCTAACCAACAGTACTAACTACGGCCAACAGTAGTAACTTCTCAAACAGTATTAACTCAACTTTGTTCGGGCAGTATTAACTTAGGAGTTTGTACCAACAGTATTAACCCGGTAAGAAGTATAAACTTCTAACCAACAGTACTAACTACGGCCAACAGTAGTAACTTCTCAAACAGTATTAACTCAACTTTGTTCGGGCAGTATTAACTTAGGCCCTTAAGAAAGTCAGGTCCAGACTTAGGTGAAGATTAAGTCAAGTGTTAACCTGATATTTTCGATGGTTGTTACAGTATCTCCCCGTTGAAAAGAATTTCGTCCCGAAATTCAATTCGTTCCGTTGGTTGCCGATGTGCTAGGAAATAGGTGAGGGTATTTGCGTCGAATATAGTCTTCACGTTCCCAAGTAAATTCAGGACCTCGTCGTGAGTTCCATCGAACTTTAATAATAGGTATCTTACTTTGTTTTAAACTTTTGACCTCGCGATCCAAAATTTCGAGTGGTTCTTCTACGAAGTTTAGATTGTCATCTATTTGGATATCATCGAGAGGGGCAATTAGGGTTTCGTCGGCTAGACATTTCTTTAGATTGGAAACATGGAATGTGTTATGAATGTTGCTAAGTTCCTGGGGTAGTTCTAGTCGGTACGCGACTGGACCAATCCTTTCTATTATCTCAAAAGGTCCAACATACCTCGGGTTAAGTTTGCCTCGCTTTCCAAAGCGGATTATACCCTTCCAGGGTGCCACCTTCAAAAGTACTTTGTCGCCAACCTGAAACTCTAAGGGCTTCCTACGGTTGTCAGCGTAACTTTTCTGCCGACTTCTGGCAGTCCTTAATCTTTCCCTGATAGTAACGATCTTGTCAGTTGTTTCTTGTATAATATCGAGTTTGATTAGCTGCCTATCACCGGTTTCTAACCAACAAAGTGGTGATCGGCACTTACGTCCATATAAGGCCTCAAAGGGTGCACAGCCTATGCTTGTGTGATAGCTGTTGTTGTAGGAAAACTCCACTAATGGCAAGTGAGTATCCCAGCTGCCTTTAAAATCTATGGCACATGCTCTCAACATGTCTTCCAATGTTTGTATGGTTCGCTCACTTTGTCCATCGGTTTGTGGATGGTAAGCGGTGCTTAAATTTATTTGAGTGCCTAGGGCCCTTTGAAGTTGTTGTCATAAACGTGACGTGAATCGACTATCTCTATCGGAAATGATGGAAAGTGGAATTCCATGACGCACAACGATTTCGTCAATATAGATTTGAGCGAGTTTGTCCATTTTGTAATCTTCTCGGATGGGAATAAAGTGTGCTGATTTTGTTAGTCTGTCCACTATGACCCACATAGAGTCATGTCCTCTTGCCGTTCGTGGCAATTTCGTAACGAAATCCATTGAGATTTGTTCCCATTTCCATTGTGGGATTTCCGGTTGTTGCAATAATCCGGATGGCTTCTGGTACTCTGCCTTGACTTTGGAGCAAGTCAAGCATTTTCCCACGAATACCGCAATATCCTTTTTCATTCCTGGCCACCAATAGTATTCCCTTAAGTCCTTGTACATTTTATCAGCTCCGGGGTGAATCGAATACTTGGATCTATGGGCCTCTTCAAGAATGATTTTTCTCAGTTCATTGGTATTCGGAATCCAAACTCTTTCCTTGAAATACCGAACTCCGTCGGACTTGATTTCAAACCTTTGATCCAGGTTATGCAAGGTCTCATTCTTTATGTTCTCCGGTTTCAAAGCTTCATCTTGAGCTTCCAAAATTCGAGTTTTCAGACTCGTCTGAACTTGTATTCCCAATGCTCGCACTCGCGAGGGTCTTAACTTTTCCTTCCTACTTAAAGCATCGGCTACTACATTAGCCTTGCCTGGATGATACTTGATGTCACAATCGTAGTCACCAAGCAGTTCTACCCACCGTCTTTGTCTCATGTTGAGCATCTTCTGATCGAGGATATGCTGAAGACTCTTGTGATCGGTGAAGATGGTGCACTTTGTACCATACAGGTAGTGTCTCCAGATCTTCAGAGCAAACACTACCGCTCCTAGCTCTAAGTCATGCGTCGTGTAATTCTTCTCGTGCTCCTTGAGTTGTCTCGATGCGTAGGCAATCACCTTATTCCTTTGCATCAACACGCAACCCATTCCTTGGTGCGATGCGTCACAGTATACGACAAAATCTTCCGTTCCTTCCGGTAAAGCTAAGATGGGCGCGTTACATAACCTACTCTTCAGCGTGTGAAACGCTTCTTCCTGTTCTTCTCCCCAAGAGAACTCCTTAGCCTTCTGGGTCAGCTCAGTTAGCGGTTTAGCAATCCTTGAAAAATTCTCGATAAACCTTCGGTAGTAACCAGCTAATCCCAGAAATTGGCGTATCTCTGTAGGGGTTCTCGGGGCTTCCCATTTCTTGATAGCCTCGACCTTAGCTGGGTCAACATGAATTCCCTCCTGGTTAACCACGTGACCAAGAAAGTGTACCTCTCGGAGCCAGAACTCGCACTTCGAGAACTTGGCGTATAGCTTCTGCTCCTTCAGTAGTTTCAATATTATCTCCAAGTGTCGTTCGTGGTCTTCTTTGCTTTTGGAATAGATCAATATGTCGTCGATGAACACAATTACGAACTTATCTAGGTATGGTCGACATACCCTATTCATCAAGTCCATGAATACTGCGGGTGCGTTGGTTAGTCCAAACGGCATGACTAAGAACTCATAATGTCCGTATCGCGTTCTAAAGGCTGTCTTTGGGATGTCCTCTTCACGGACTCTCAATTGATGGTATCCTGAACGAAGATCGATTTTTGAAAAGTACGATGCGCCTTGCAATTGGTCGAATAAGTCGTCGATTCGGGGTAGAGGGTATCGGTTCTTTATTGTCAGCTTGTTGAGTTCCCTATAATCTATACACATACGAAACGATCCGTCTTTCTTTTTGACAAAGAGAACTGGAGCTCCCCAGGGCGATGAACTTGGACGAATTAGTCCATTACTTAGGAGTTCTTGGAGTTGCCCTGACAATTCCTGCATTTCGGACGGTGCCAGACGATACGGTGTCTTTGCTACGGGCGCCGCTCCGGGAATTATATGAAATTCGACTGGCCTGGGTGGGGGAAGTCCAGGTAGGTCGTTTGGGAAAACTTCGGGGTGATTTCTAACAACAGGAATGTCTTGAATACGCCTCTCCTCCGGCCTCCTGTCAACCACGTGTGCTAGAAATGCAAAGCACTGCTTCCCCAGGTGCTTGCGCATTTGCATAGTCGACACAATGTTCAGTTTCTTGCCGGGTTTATCCCCTTGTATGACAAGGGTTTCGTTGTCGGAGAGAGGTATCCGAACAACCTTATCAAAGCATCCTATTTCCGCTTGGACCTTTGTCAACCAGTCCATTCCCACAATCACATCAAAGCTCTTTAGCTCAATCGGTATTAAGTCAATGTTAAACATTCTACCAGCTAGGTTCAAGGTACAGTCGGGTACTATGTCTCTAGCTTCGAACTCATGACCGTTAGCGTACTCAATAGTAAAGGTTTCGCTTAATGGTATAGAGTCTAATTCGATTAATGGTCGGAATTCTAGTGAAACAAAACTTCTCTCGGCTCCCGAATCAAATAATACGGATGCGTAGTGATTGTTTAAGAGAAACGCACCTGTTACAGCGTTTGGATCATGCCTTGCCTCTTCAGCTCCAATGACAAATGCCCGTCCCCGCGCTGGCCCTCTCTGGTTTCCAGCGTTGTTGTTAGGGGTTCTGATCAGTTTTGGGCAGGCATTCTTGAGATGTTCTTGGCTTCCACATTCAAAGCAGGCTGCCTTCGGTCGGTTGTTCCCATTTCCAGTTCGACAATACTTGGCAAAGTGGCCCGTCTGCTTACACCTTTCGCACACCGGGCAATTCCCCGAATGATGGAAATGGCACTTGTTACACCTCGGGTGTGGACCATTGTATTGCTTCGGCCCTTGGGCAGCCATGCCAAAGTTCCTTGCCACCATCTGCCTCTTGTCCGAATTACCGCCACCTCTTTGCCTTGAATGGTTATCCAGCTTTCGTTTACCGGCGTCATTCCCCTTTAACGCTCCGCCTGACCTAATTACGTCGTTCGTTAGACGGTTTGCTAAGACCACTGCGGATTGTATGGTGGTCGGGTTCGCCGCCGTAACCATTCCTCGGATTTCGGGAGCTAAACCCCAGATATACCGGTCAACCTTCTTCTCCTCCGGTGTAACCATGTGTGGCACCAACCTAGCAAGCTCATGGAAGCGGGCAGTGTACTGGTCAATGTTGGTTCCAGTCATGGAGTGATTCCAGAATTCAGACTCCAATTTCTGGAGTGCGTCTTTTGGGCAGTATTCTTCGGTTAGTAGCTTCTTGAATTCCTCCCATGTGAGGCTGTACGAGGCTTCACGACCTCGGCTCTGGATCTGGTTGTTCCACCAAGTTAAAGCTCTCCCTTAGAGCATGCAAGCGGCATACTCGACTTGATCACCGGCCGCGCACTTGCTGATGTGGAGCACCGACTCCATGCTCTCTATCCATGACAATAATCCAACAGCACCTTCCGTTCCAAAGAATTCCTTGGGCCTACATGACATGAAGGTTTTATAGCTGCATCCTTGGTTGTTGTTGGCGGTCTGCCCTTCCGGGTTTCCTTGAGCAGCGTTGAGACTAGCGGTGATTTGGGCGACGAGATTTGGTATTGTCGCGTTTAGCTGCTGGGCAATTTGGTCAGCCACGTTGTTCGGGTTTCTTCTTGGAGGCATGATTCTACGATGTTCACAAAGTTTGTTTCAGTAGTACGTACGTGTTTAACCTAAGTTATAATTGGAATTTTCGCGCGTTGTATTATGTGAAGTTTGACAATAACGGATATGCAAAGTAGTAATGAACGTGTAAGAAAGTTAAAGTATCATAAGCATTCATTTACTTGGAAAAATAGACGATGCTAGGATGCATAAATATTCGGCCCTCAGCCTTCCGAATTACAAAATAATAGAATAAAAAGGACAATAGTTTACTTCAAATTCAAAGGTGCATCTAGGACATGGTCACCACAAGGAGCCAAACAAGAATGATCAACACCAACAAACCCAACCCCAAGCAAGCCCATACTAAACTCCTAGCGGTCCTCCTGGCCGAATCAGCAGATGTCAAGGCCCTGACCGTTTGGTGGGACAGTCCTTCCACCAATTCGGACATCTCATACAGGAGTTGCCCTTGGTGCTCAATCCTCCCTCGACAGCTGTGTATCTCTGTCGTCATCATGTACATTCTCCTGAGCTCTTCCGCGGTCATTCCTGCCCTATGCCCCGTCGGCATTCCCATAACCGTACGGGATGAAGAAGCCTCTCCTGGTCGTGATGTGACAGGGTTCACGTAGTTGTTCATACGTTCCTGCCACGTATACCTATCGGTGACCCGTGTCGGGACAGGGGTGGACTGATCCCCAATGTGGTACTCACCCCTAACGGGCTGAGAAGTACGGGGGTCCATTTCTTGGGGAGGAACCTCTTGTGTTGGTGCTCTTAGGGTCACTCTAACGGGGTCAGCCACTCTCATTCTCGCAGTGTGCCTAATCCGGGGGCCTGGCTGGGCTGGTTGCGGTGGAATAGGTGTTGGTGATGTCCTAAGGGTTTGGGCAGTTCCTTCACTGCTCGTTTCTTGTTCCCTACTAGGCGAGTGATTCCTAGGACGACTAGTAATGTATCCGGATGCATCGGCTGAGTAGGGAGTACGGGTTGATGATGACTGGGACATGATGAGACTGAAAAATGAAAGTGTGTTAAGTTGCTAATAACAATGAATGGATCATATGATATGTGAAGCACATGCATGGTAAGGGTAAACACTAACATTATCCCGTGGATAACTACTCCAAGTTTCTCACTACTATTCCCGAATTAGTCATAGGTGATCAGGCTATGCTTAATTGAGGCTAAATAATGAAATGCTTGTATTAGTTACACAAGTGTAATGTTCAATGCTTTATAAAGTGTTGTTTTGAATAAAAAGAATTTTGGTTATAGTTTGGTTTTATTTTTGAAAAACCGGTATTCCCTATAACCTTTGGCTCTGATACCACTTCTGTCACACCCCGCTAAAGCGGAAACACGAGGTGCCACAGCTAATGATTTCACAACACAAAGATATAGCAACCATACCATTTAAATTACGATAAAACAGCCTTGGAGGCACCCAAAAATACATCAAATTGCTCAAAGTATATGACATTATTACAAACATATTACAAAAATTTAGTTCAAAGTCCGTTTAAATGGCTTGGTCGACATAATCCCATGCATTAGCCCACATATGATCCGTGCTTACCGACGTTCTCCTGGAAAGCATGTCAAAACAAAAGAGTCAACTTTGGCCATAGTTGGTGAGCTCACAGTTTTATGACCAATAAACCAAGTAATTTGTCCAATCGGGGACTAAAGTTTTGTCCAATCGGGGACATAAATACTGTCCAATCGGGGACATAAGTAAATCAATGCGAAAAGAATTGGAGAAATAAGTAAGTGTATGTTCATGCCTTGAGGCCACTACTAATCCGATTATCTGACCGAGGTTTGCCCCTATAGCTCCATGTTCTTCAACTAACATGAGTAAAGGTGATATTATGCACCCACGTTGAAGTGTGAGTGAGGGGTGGTCTACCCTAAATAGCATGCTACCAATAATACCCACGGCTCGTAGCCACGAGTTAATTAGTAGTGTGAGTTCCCGGGGACTTTGCAATAATACTCAAGCATAACAATATGACCTTCTCCAATTCGCATAAAATTTCATAGTAACAGTTTTGTAAGTTCATAAGGAGTAAAAAAAAACAAGTTGGTAAAATGTATAATCATGCTTTTCAGCCCCAAAACAGAAATCAGAAAAGGGGGACAGTGAACTCACCTTGTGAGTTGAGTTAACGGGTATAATCTGTAAGCAAATTACAATCTGGAATGATCCCTTAACCGAGACCTAATCCAAGTGAGAAAGTGTCCATTAATGTCTAGTGATATGCTTTAACACGTACGAGTTGAAACAAGTTGGTTACCCACTAAGTTAGACAATGAATCTGCCCGGGTTTGGTTGTTTATTCCGTGACTCTTTTATTAAGACTATTTCGAAATTAACAATCAAAACCTTTTTATGAAGATTGGATGAAGATAGGGTTGTCCAAAGTTAACTTAAAATCTGGACAGGAAGTTGTCCAACTTTCTTATTTTACCAAAAACACATAACTTCTTATAAACCCGGATGTAAATATTTTGAATAGTTTTTAGGAGTGTTTTTATACAGACAACATTATAAACTTTCAGGTATAAAACCCTAATGCACTTATTTAGTGAAGAACGGATGTAAAACGAAATAGAAATAGTTGGGTTAGTGCGAGATAAAATGTAAACATTTTGCACTTCATGATTACCTCTTTTACCAGGAAATGTGGGTGTTGAGTGATGAGTTCTGTCCACCGAGAGTTGAGATTCAGCAAGTTTTCTGGAGTGATTGATTTCTTGGTGAGAAGTGATGAGTATGTTGAGTGTTATGTTAAAACCGGATGTATGTGTTGGAAGAGTTGAGAGAAAATGGTTGAAAGTGTTTTGAGTAAGCGTGTGTATGTGAATCCGCCGTTTGATACAAAAGGAATAAGGGGTAGAGTGTATATGATTAATGTCAGGGAGTTTGATTGGGTGAGGGTGGAGGTGATTTATGGGAAGTGTAACTTAATTGATTTGGTTTTATGGAAAATAGGTTCGCTGGCCGTTTTTGAGAGAAAAGAGGTAATCATAACCCTTTTTGCGTGCACGGTTATCCTTATTTAAAATACTAATACTCTTTTTTTTTTACAGAATGCATGCACGGTTACTTCTCACTTTGTACAACTTAAATAACTTTTGATTCGGGCATGATGATTTACTGAAAGTGTTGGGTAACACTTGGTTGATTTTAGAAATGAGTTAAGCATATCACTAACAGCAGGAACTAACAGTGGTAACTGAACTAGCAGTGGTAACACAAGCAGTAGAAACAACGAGAGCAGTAGTAACTCGACTACCAGTAGAAACTGAACTAGCAGTAGAAACTGAACTAGCAGTAGAAACTGAACTAGCAGTAGAAACGGTGACAATTGCACTAGCAGTACTAACTATGATAGCAGGGGTAACTTTTAGACTTTTACGAAAGCAGTAGAAACAACGAGAGCAGTAGTAACTCGACTACCAGTAGAAACTGAACTAGCAGTAGAAACACCACTAACAGTATTAACTCAACTTTGTACGAGCAGTATTAACTTGGGAGTTTGTACCAACAGTATTAACCCGGTAAGAAGTATAAACTTCTAACCAACAGTACTAACTACGGCCAACAGTAGTAACTTCTCAAACAGTATTAACTCAACTTTGTTCGGGCAGTATTAACTTAGGAGTTTGTACCAACAGTATTAACCCGGTAAGAAGTATAAACTTCTAACCAACAGTACTAACTACGGCCAACAGTAGTAACTTCTCAAACAGTATTAACTCAACTTTGTTCGGGCAGTATTAACTTAGGCCCTTAAGAAAGTCAGGTCCAGACTTAGGTGAAGATTAAGTCAAGTGTTAACCTGATATTTTCGATGGTTGTTACACGTTCGTTCAGAACATTGCAAGCCGATTTCAACAGAATCCAGGTGAAAGTCACTGGACTGCTGTGAAAAATATTCTCAAGTATCTAAGAGCTACGAGAGATATGTTTCTTGTTTATGGTGGAAATCCTGATGCGGAACTTAAAGTTACTGGTTACTGTGACGCTAGATATCAAACCAATAGAGATGACACAAAATCTCATAAAGGATACGTGTTCGTTTTGAATGGAGGCGCAGTAGATTGGAAAAGTAAAAAGCAAACAACTACTGCAATGTCTGCAACAGAAGCTGAGTACATAGCTGCTTCAGAAGCTGCGATGGAAGCTGTTTGGATTAGGAAGTTTATTTCTGGGCTAGATGTTGTTCCCACAAATAAAGAACCTATGGAAATGTATTGTGACAATTCTGGAGCAATCATTATAGCCAACGAACCTAGAGTTCAGAAAGGCGCCAGAGACTATCCACGAAGATATCACTATGTTCGAGAACAAATAGAAATTGGTGAAATCAATCTACTCAAAGTTCACACAGATGACAATCTAGCTGATCAATTTACGAAGGCTTTGCCAAAAGGAAAGCTTACTCAACATGCTTCGGGCATTGGACTTCGTATTGCTAGTAGTCTCATGTAAATCTGTGTTTAGTATTTGAATAAGGGATATTAAACAATTATTATTTAATTAATGAATTAAAGTACTTGGTATGTTTGTTTTCATATAATATTAATTGTATTCTATATTTGCATGTTTAAATCCATGAATAATTTATATTATTCTAAATTGTCCATTGTCAATTAACTGTATGGGAATATAGTTAAATTAAGATAAATCTGAGTGATTGGTAATATTGTTGGAATATTAAAGGATGTGTCCGCCAAACTCACATGATATTCACAAGCTTGTATATCGGACTACCCCAACTAATGAATTATCGCTTTATGGATCGGCGTCATTAAGTGAAATTCGTAAGTGATTTGGTTTTCTAATACTTAGACTTGAGATGCAAGCAGGTCCTGCATGTGTGGATCACATTTTTTGTTATAGTTTAACACTATCCTGAATAAGGTAGTAATAAGGACTATTTTCAGAAGTGTGGTGAAATACATGAATGACACATGCAGTCAATATAGAATTTGTTCCTTCAACTAGATTTGAAGAACGATGTCACTGGGCCCCTCGTTGGATTGATTAGATGTTTGTGTGGCCACACCCAAAGGAGATCTAGATATATCTCGATTAATTTGGTAATCTTGATCAATCATAGAAACGAGAATCAAAATCATTGAATTATGGAATGACATTGATCCATATCCATATTTAATACGGTATCGGAAACAAAGGGATAGAAAATGCTGAAATCATTTAACTGAGACTTTACGAAATTACACTCAGGTATGTCTGGGAGCATTGGTGTATTGCTAGACGCTTACCAATGTTATTATGTTTATTTGAGACATGTCCAAGTGGGAGCTGTTGGGATATGTCCATATCACAATAAATATATGTCCAGATTATACGTGAGCATATGAGGTCACACGCGTTAACACGTAAAAACCGCTCATATAACCAAGTTAAGTTAATTATAATAACTAGTTGAGTTATTTAATTAATTTGTAATCATTTAATAAATGTTTTTAAATTATAGGGTCAAGGTGAAAGTTATTAGGATTAAATTGTTATTTATAGTTACTTAAAGAGTTTATAATTAATTAATGATAAAGGATTATTATTATTAATTATTATAAAAAGAATATAATAATATTATATAAAGGATCCTATAACCTCAATCTAGATTGACGATCACATTTGTTTTCCTCTCTGGTTTTTTGCGGCCGAATGAACAAGAAGGAAAAAACCCCCACAAAGGGTTTTTGACTTTCCAAGCAAGAAACAAAGGATTTTTTGGTTATTGAACTAGCATTCGGGTGGTAATCAATAACGTGTTGTGTGTGAAATCATAGTGGATTTTTCTTTTTAAAACCTCTATAGTTTATTCGTTTATTGAAGTCGTTCCTCGTTTAATCCACAACAAGAAAAGGTACGCAAGTTATTTTCGTTGTGTTTATGTTAATTAATTGTATACTATACATGATCCTATTTTCCGTTGCGTTTACTCGTGATTATTACTTGTTTAATATGCTAATGTTCTAACACAAACAATAAGTAATAAAGATAACAATGATAGTAGACGTACCATCTCATATAAAAATATGACTTTGGTTTACATGTGATAGAGCTTTAGGTGGATTGCGTTCCAAGATCTTGGAAGTAGTTCTCCTTCCATCGTTGCTAACCAATATGCTCCTTTTTCAGCTTCTGAATTGATTAGGTATGGACCTTCCCACTTAGGTGCCAACTTCCCATCAGCGGGATTTCTAGTATTTTGGAATACTTTCCTTAATACCAAATCTCCTATTTGGAA
Source organism: Gnaphalium uliginosum (assembly GCA_963930675.1). Taxonomy (NCBI): domain Eukaryota; kingdom Viridiplantae; phylum Streptophyta; class Magnoliopsida; order Asterales; family Asteraceae; genus Gnaphalium; species Gnaphalium uliginosum. The sequence goes on along the minus strand of OZ005680.1, from coordinate 27,056,899 downwards.
TCTTCTTATCCTCAAGTTCCTATTATAGGATCTTGAAATCCTTTGTTGATATGCTACTATCCGTATCTTCGCAGCATCTCTGACTTCATCTATCGTATCAAGATCATTAACCAAAGCCCCATCATTATCTTCCAACGTTTGTAGCCGGGATCTTGCAGTAGGGATCACCATCTCTGTCGGGATCACAGCTTCAGCACTGAATACTAATGAGAAAGGAGTTTGTTTAGTTGCCTCCTTTACTGTGGTTCGATTTGCCCACAAAACGAAAGGCAGTTTTTTAGCCCATCTTCCATTTTTATCACTCAATCTCTTCTTCAGGTTGTTGATGATGATCTTGTTGCTTGATTATGCTTGACCGTTGGCTTGAGGATGTACTGGTGTTGAGGTTATCATCTTGATTCCCCAACTAGCACAAAAGTTCTTAGTCCTTTTGCCAATGAATTGAGATCCGTTATCACATACTATCTATGCCGGTTGATGGAGAATATTGTTGTGCCTTTGACAAGCATCACACTTCCGAGCATATTCTGTAGCATCTTTCTTCATAGTCGGCCAGTAGTATCCTATCCTCAAGATCTTTGAAAAGAGTGTTCTGCCCCCAGTATGATTACCACAATCTCCTTCATGAATATCTTTTAAGACTTCTTGTGCCTCGGGATTCTCCAAGCATCTTAGATAAGGACCTGCAAGTGATTTAGGATACAATATTCCACGTATAATAATAAAACGAGATACCTTATTTCGGAATGTTCTAGGATTTTTTTCATCCTCAGGGATCACATCATCTTGTAGGTATTTTATTATCAAGCGAGTCCAAGATCCTGAGTCGTTTCCAGTATCCTGAGGTTCAGGATCATGAACATTAAATATCTCTTTCTTGTCTTGATGTTCCTGATCAATGGCTGGCATAGTGATATGTATTATTGGAATATTTATATCCGGAGGGATCCTGAGAGCTGACCCAAGATTAGCCAAGGCATCAGCCTCAACGTTATCCTCTCTAGGCACATGTTCAATGTTAAATATATCGAAACTACATGCAAGCTTTTTCAATATATCTAAATATAATACTAATCTTTCACCTTTTACAGCATATGAACCATTAAAATGATTAGTAATTAGTAAGAAATCGACATACACCTGAAGATTTTTAATTCCTATATCCCTAGCCAATTGTAATCCTGCAATTAGGGCTTCATATTCGGCTTCATTATTTGTTGCTTGAAATTCACAACTAATAGACTGGGGTATTATGTCCCCCTGTGGTGATTTTAGTATGATCCTTAATCCCGTTCCTTTTACATTAGAGGCACCAACTGTATATAGGATCCATTTTTCTTTTACTTCTTCCAATTGTTGAACTTCTAAGTCTACTTCATTTTGGAGATCACTACTGAAATCTACCACAAAGTCTGCTAAAGCTTGGGATTTTATAGCATTTCTAGGTTCATATACTAAATTATAGGCACTTAATTTTACAGACCATTTCGCCATCCTACCTGACATCTTTGGCTTTCTTAATACACATTTTATAGGATAATTAGTCTTAATATGGATATGACGTATTTCGAAATAATGCCTAAGTTTAGTAGGAGTCATAACTAATGCTAAAATGAGTTTTTCAAGATGAGAATACCTGGTTTCCGCGTCTAGTAAACTCTTACTTACATAGTATACATGATGTTGTTGACCTTCAAAATCCTTGACGAGCACCGCACTTACAGCATTCCGGGATACTGCAAGGTATAGGAACAGAGGTTCTCAATTTTCTGGTTTCATTAATAGAGGTGCGGATGAGAGATAAGTCTTCAATTCTTGAAATGCTCCTTCTTGTCTTTCACCCCACTTGAACCTTTTTTTCTTCTTCAGGATATCGTAAAATTCTTTGCACCTATCCGAGGATCTTGAAATGAACCTATTCAGCGCTGCTAATCTTCCGGTTAATCTCTGCACATCCTTTGGGCTTGTTGGAGATTTTAAGTTCAGGATGGCTTTGATTTGTTCTGGACTTGCTTCAATTCCTCTCTTGGTCACCATGTAACCCAAGAATTTTCCTGCACCCACACCGAAATGACATTTGGCAGGATTAAGCTTCATGTTGAATTGGTCTAGGATATCGAACGCAACTTTAAGATCCCGAAGATGATCCTCAGCTTTCTTTGATTTGACTACCATATCATCAATGTACACCTCCATGGTGTCCCCCAGTTGGTCTTTGAACATCATATTAACCAATCTTTGATAGGTTGCACCTGCGTTTTTAAGACCAAAAGGCATTGCAATATAACAATATATACCTGTTGGAGTCATGAACGCGGTATCCTCCTGATCAGATGGTTCCATTTGAATTTGTTGGAATCCTGAAGAGTATAAAGTTGAGCGCATAACGAAACAATAAACCTTAAATATTAATTAAAATCGCTGTTATAAGTACTAATATTCATCAATAAACTATTTTTATAACCTATAATATCATATAATGAATATTAAAGGAATTCGCTAACATTCATCGCTGATGAATGTGTAGATTTCCTGCTTCCCTAAAAAATAGTATTTCCCTCTGGATCCGGACTATATATATATATATATATATATATATATATATATATATATATAGAGAGAGAGAGAGAGAGAGAGATGAGTTCAATGAAGAATGTTAAAAAAATGAAGAATAGGAGAATCAACCAATAGAAATGCTCTATTTTTTTAAAAACTCAATTTCTACTCAAATTTTTAAAATTAAATATCTCGCAAACGGCATGACTAAAAATTATAAAAATTACATATTTGAAATCAGCTACCATTAGGATGCTAATGTAGAATGCTAAAAAATAGTTTATAAAAATTATAAACTATTTCCACATGGCTTGTGCTTTAATTTTTATAATTTTCAGTTATGCCGTTTGTGAGATATTTTAATATTAAAAATTCGAATGAAAATTGAGTTTTAAAGAAAATGAAGCATTCCTATTGTTTCTCTTATTCTTCATTTGTTTAACATTATTCATTGAACCATTCTATGATATGTGAAATATATAATTTTTGAACATTAGTTACCGATGCAAAAGAATGAGACGATAAATATGATGGGTATGTGGAAGTTAGTTTTAGGCTTATAATATATGTTTTTGCATTTGTGTCACGTTTAGTATTTATTTGTAATTTGTCAAGCATCAAGGCAAAATTTTAAATTAATTTGTGTACCAAGTATTATCAAGTGTGTATCATAAATATATGTTTTTGTAATTTTCTGTGTATCTAGTTACTTAATTGTGGTTTAATATGTAAATAATTTTGTATGCCAAGTGTGTGTCATAAAAATAAGTTTGCATATAAGTTGTGCGTTATATGTTTGTGCACTAAATGTTTATATAACAAAAAATAAGTTCGTTTATTTTGTTATTGGGTTGTGAGTTAATATGTTAATAATTTTGTAATTGTGTATATTACAAAAATAAGTTTGTGCATCAAATATTTTTTTAAAAAAATTAATTTCATATTAAAGAACTTAAAATTCTGATTATTTTAGTATAAATTTTTAGCCAAAAAATTCAGTTATATGAAAGATATTTTAAAATGAAAACTAAAAGTTATGCCTATCATAAAACACTAAAGTACAATAGTCTTATCTTATTTAATTAGGTATAAACATCGTAATTTAGATTTTTTCTAAAACAGACAATCCTACGATCGACCAAACTCAACGGTAATTAATTACGTGTCAAATAGCTGATTAATATTAACATGTAATTGTAAATAACCATAGAAAGAATGGTATAGACTATAGAGACCCTATTATTAATTTCCAAGTTGAGGGAGGAGCTGGACATAAAGATATTTTACGTAATCTCCGCCATGCAAAATGATTATTATTACCATAAAATGATTTTAGATCCTTCTCTTTCATGCGTGTGTTTGTTTGTTGGATAATAAAATCTATATATAAGTTTGAGATTGCGATTTAGATTATGAAGGTATCTGTAGAATGTCGAAAATGGATGGTATTGGTAGCGGCGATATGGATACAGGCATTTACGGGTACAAATTTCGACTTCCCTTCATATTCAACACAAATGAAAAAAATGCTTGCAATAAATCAGGTGCAGTTGAATTATATGGCAATGGCTTCGGATATTGGTAAGTTGTTTGGGTGGTGTTCGGGTGTTCTTTTGTTGTATTTTCCGACATGGCTTGTGCTTTTCACGGCCGCTTTCCTTGGTTTATTCGGTTACGGTCTTCAATGGCTAATGATTCAGAAACAATTTTCATTGCCTTATTTCATGGTTCGTAATATTCATTTCAAATTATCTAATTTTCGTAATTTATTCTTGCCAATTTTATTTTGATTCTTTTTTTTTTCTTGTTCTTTTTCTATCTGTACTTTTTTGTTGCTTCAAACTGTAAACTAATGCGTGTTGAGGTGAAATTAACAGTATGTGTATGTGTACCGAATTTGTTCTTATGTAATGCTTTGCAATGAAAATTAAAATGCGGAAAGGTTACCTGGTTTAAGTAAACTACAATTGTGTGAATGTGTGCTAATTATTTGCAGATTATTCGTGTAAAGTAGCGGGTAAGTAAAATGGTTAGCTAAAGTTAATTATGTGAGTTAATATTTATTTAGGTTCCTACACAATCAAAATTTGATTTAGTGTTTTTTGTGCTTCTGCTTATGATTAACAATTCTTTAATTGAGAGATTAACATTTTAATATGGTGGAAACTTATTAATTGTGTATTATTATTTTTGTTGTTGATTTGAAACTATGTGTTCTTATGGCTCCATATTAATTGTGTACTCCTGTATAGTATTGTTTGACTTTTAAGGGTCAACTGAGTTGAGTTTTTGAGTTCAAATTAGAAAAAGTTATCTGGTCGTACAGGAAATTTTACTAGCCATATATAAGTATGTGAAAACAGAACTGGAATTGAAGATTTAAAGATAGAAAGCTACATGATTTATGTCATGTTGAATAAGGAAACTACTAATTTTGAAGCTGTACATTCAACAGTCAAATTTTTGAGTTCTTATAGACTATTCAGTGCTTACTAAATATAACTATATGTAACTAATTTTTCTTTTATCTTCTGATTCATTTTATTGTGTTTATAACAATTTATCGATGCTCTAATCACCTTGCTAAACTCTGCGACAATCTTTATAATTTATAGGTGTTTGTTTTGTCGTTGTTGGCTGGTGGCAGCATTCCCTGGTTCAACACGGTCTGTTTCGTTTTAAACATTGAAAACTTCACAGTAAACTGGCCACTTGCAGTATCTCTAACTGTTAGTTTCAATGGAGTAACAGCAGCTCTATACAATCTCATTGCCACTAAATTAAGCCCAAACGATAAAAACAGCTCGTACCTTCTTCTAAATACGCTTGTCCCTTTCATTGTTGCAATAGCAGCACTAGGCCCGATCCTCCAACAACCCGGCTCTCAACAAATAGACGAAACAGTCAACAAAGATGATGCACATGTATTCGTCTGTATGTATATATTAGCAGCTGTTACAGGCCTATATCTTTTCATTTTGGAACCAAAATCACAAAGTGTACTAGTGGTGGCAATCTTGTTGATAGTCCTTCCATTCATTTTCCCTAAAATTGTTTATCTTTTAAAAACGGGCCACCGGGCTTATTATTCTGAAGGGCACCATATTGAAGGCCCAAATTATAAATTGGTTGAACTTACAAATCATGAAGAAGTTCCTGAAGAATGCTCAAGTCCTGTGCACAATAGGAATTGTTCTGTTCTTGATATGATTATTAAGAAAGATCAAATAAGGGATCTTGGTGAGGAACATAGTGCTACATATCTTGTGACTCGATATGATTTTTGGTTATATTATATTGCCTATTTTTGTGGGGGTACGATTGGACTTGTTTACAGTAATAATTTAGGACAGATTGCTCAATCACTTGGGTACATTACTGAGACAAAAGCACTTGTTACGATTTATTCTACATGCTCGTTTTTTGGTCGTCTTCTTTCGGCAGCTGCAGATTTGGTTGCCTGCTTTTACCACCAGACTTGTACGAGTAAGTGTAAGATTGATTATAAATTACAAATAGCTTTTACAGATCTTTTGGGGGAATATTAGTTTTTTACTTACGCAAAGAAATTTGCAACAATAAACTATTTAAAAAAAAAAAATACAGCTATTTAAGTTTGCCTATTTCTATAAACTATCTCAGCCCTTTTGACCCGTTCTAAAAACTACTCATTTTCCTTTTAGAAAAAAAAAAAAAAAAAATTAACCCATTTTGACCCCCCAAATTTGTAACCTCTACATGCACCATGAGTAGAATATCGTCACTTACTAATTAAAAACTATAATTGTATTCACTATTCAGGCATGTATACTACTAGAACAGGGAGGTTAGCACTTGGACTCGTGCCAATGCCTATTGCTTTTCTTGTGCTACTCTTATCCTCCAACTTGACTGCTTTGAGTGTTGCAACCGGGTTCATAGGAATCTGCTCTGGGTTCTTAATTTCAACAGCAGTATCAATTACTTCAGAGCTTTTTGGCTCAAAAAGCTCGGGGGTTAACCATAATATTGTCATAACCAACATACCGTTGGGATCATTATTATATGGTGTTATTGCCGCTTTAATTTATGATGATCACATTGGAAGTCCAAACGTGGTGGAACTTATTGAAAGGTCAACTGTATGTATTGGTAAAGGATGCTATTACGAGACGTTTCTCGTATGGGGTTGCATTTCTTTGATAGGTTTGGCTTCTAGTTATCTTCTTTTTCTAAGAACAAAACCTGCTTATGAAAAACATCATAAGAGAAAAAGTAGAGAGGATTCACTCTTTTAAGATGGCTGAGGTTACCAGAAGAGGTTGTTTACTTTTTGTATGTTGACTTTTTGTGCGTTGACTTTTTGTGCGTTGACCATGGAAATGGAAGAACAGGGTATATGTAGAAAATAGATCTTCGAGTTTGAACCACATATGAATATGTAAATGAGTAGAGCAGGAGTTTGTATATTCATAGGTATGGGATTCTCATTTGTTAAAGGTTTGTAGTGCTACTGTATGTATCACAATGTCCATTAATGATCTTGACTATGTACATTAAACTGTGAATTCATTATTCAAATTTTATGAAACAATTGATGCCATTTTTGTATCGTTCAATGACTAAATGTAAATATTCAAACAATTGAAGCTAGTTTTTGTTTTGTAATATCAGTGCAGGGGTGGTGTAAGTGAACTGATTTTGTATTAAGTTGTTCAACCTCAAACTTGACTCGAAATTCGTTCGAGTCAAACATTATCATATTTGAGTTCAGGCTTGAGCTTAGAAAGGCTTGAGTTGAACAACTATATATATACACGTAGTTAGGGCTACAAACAGGCATGGTTGTAAAAGGCGACTAGTCCCCGCCTAGGCGGATTTTGGGAGGAGTTCCGACTTGACCAAGCTCAAGTCGGTCAATGCCGGTCAACGACGGTCAACATGGTAGAATCGTTCGGTGTATGGTTGTGATGTGTTTCTCCATTAATTTTTGTTGCTAAATATGAGATAAAATAGAAAGAAAAAAAAGTGGTAGAATGGAGTAAGAGATCTCAAATCAGATCTGAAAAAAGGAAAAAATGAGAGAGAAAATGTACATTTTCAAGAAAAAGTAAAAAAACTTAAACTTTAGTCCTTTATCTTTAAAATATATAAGGTTCACTCTATTTTTACACATATAATTTTAAATTTTATTATTTAAATGTAAAAAAGTCAACAAAAGTCAAAATCCGACTAGTCCTTACGAGGTCCCGACCGACTCGACCCCGACTAGCGTTGCAAACAGGCCATGCTATTTGAGCTCTGAATTCTAGCACGGATCATCAAGTTATCAAATCACTCTCAAACTCAGCTTAAGGTGGTCAAGCCAAGCTCGAGTCAGGCTGCTAGAGCTCAAGCTCGTCTTAACTTGTGTTAAACCCCATATTAGCCCTTTACATTACTACAAAAGCTTGAAACATAAAATAACCAAACGATGGTCGTAAAAAATGAATGTACCCAAATGCACTTCATAAAACCGCAAGATAACATGTAGTGCAGAAGAACCAGATATCACCTTAAAAAAATCTCCAAGACCCACAATCTAAAACTGGCTCAGATCTACATGACTACAGAACCAAAACAAACATGAAAAAACACCATCATTAATGATTCAGACACACACAAAAATCAAATGGCGAATCCTACTCTATTTCAATGGGATTGTCCTCACTTGCTCCTTCTGCTTTTTCCAGTAGTTCTGGTGGGAAATCATGTCTGAGGATCTGAACTTTAAACTTAACAATAAGACTCGTTAAGTTGCCCTCCATCAACTCGAACACACATGCATCTCCAATTTTAAGACTGTTGTCAGTCACGAATTTTCCCCAGTCTTGTTTGTCAACCTTTTTTTTAGGCTTCTGATCACCGAGCCGTAGGTTCCACGTGTTCCCTTGGTATGCTATCTTAGCAGGGACCGAAATAGTTGGAAGCTTATCAGATACTTCTGATGGGATCTCCTACAATGGCAACATATAACATTAGAGGCCACATGGGTGGGTTGCATGATGGCTCAAAATAGGTACCTTTTATATGGGTCGGGTCAGGTTGACCCGAAACACTTTTTACTCAAAAGTTTGAAAACCTTTTATAAACAGCTAGTGTGTCAACCATTATTCCAAATATGATATTCACTTCAATGAAATTTACCTTTTTGAATAAAATGATTTGGGAGGTTTTATTTATAAAATACAATATCCAATCCTTCGACCCGGTCAACGCATCAAACCCGTTTCCTTTTTAACTACTAATACTTTTCATTTTACCAGCCAAAGATAAGTAAATGGGTCCAAACGGTCACACCTAGACAAAATATTTAAAATTGTATTGCCAGTTTTGAATTGTCTACACTGGTGCATTCATTCATTAATTCAATATAAGATTTCATATTTCTTGACAGCATAAAACTATTAGCATAGTAGCATACATCTTGAAATAAAAGCTCAAATCTTTAAATTGTAGAAGTCAAATGTAAATTCGGGACATATTAAATTACCAGTTGAAACGACCTTGCAATGTGTTTTCGGCGAACAACTTCAATAAAATACGGTTTCTCCGATAATGGCCAAAATTCAGCATCTTCTGAAGATTTACGCATCTGAGATTGATCACTAGTGTTTCCTCGACCATGCTTGACTGATCCTATCTCTGTTTTGAAATCCATCTGAAAGAAAACAATAATGATTTTGTATTTCAATTATGTGTAAAATTGTCAAATAAAAATGACACATCTGTTTAACATCTTTCCTACAGACAACAGCAAAATCAACCCAAAAAAGGTCTTTAATTATAAACCAAACATGATCATAGTAATTACTAAATCCCTAATATTGACAAATTATAGTCCATACTGATGAAATCACTCATACTAAACCCTAATTTTAAAATTATTTTATGAAATTCATAATTTAAACCTAGAGTATCAAATCATAAATAATGTATGCCTTATAATGAATTTCTAAATTTCTAAATTTCTAAATTTCTCATTATAAATTCAACAATTAAATGTATACCACTTTTAAAAAGCAAAGAAAACTGTTATTGCCATTGTTTAACTGAATTTAGTTTTAAATAAAACGAGAAAATAACACTTGATTTATACAAAATTAGGGTTTATCAAAGTAAGATAACAACCTTAAAATCAGTTACAAATAAGTAAGGAAATGATTGAAGAATGCAGAGAAGGACTTACGGACCCGTAGAATGTACGATCAACGGAGAAACGCCGGAGGGTGGAAGATGGACGGACGATTACATCGGGCGTACTTGAGCATCGAAATATAACTGAAAATCATTTGCTATAAATGTATGTTTTGTATGCTTTTTACTGTTTTATTTGATTTTGAGCTTTGTCACGTTTCTAGAAGGGGGATTGTGAAGGGAAAAATTTTTATTTGGAAATAATAATAATAATAATTAATAATAATAATTAATATTAATAAGGACTATTAAAGAATAACATTTTTCTTGTCATGCTTTGCTTTACTGTTTTGATTTTCAGATAAAAAATTGTGTGTTTTAAAAATATTAAAATATAGTTTAGTTTTATAAAATTGCAAACCAAATTTGCTATAAATTTAAAAATGAAACTGAAATGTTCTAATATATTTATATTTTATATACTGTATTGAAATGGACTTTCATTACAGAAATATGGTATAATATAGATAAGTTATGTTTACCATTGTACAATTTACAGAACTTAATTAACACTAGTATCCATCATCTTGAAAATGTTGCTGGCTCACAATATGTCCATACAGAAATGTAGGTAATACAGTCTTTTACAACAACTACAAAACTACTAGAATCCTGAAATAAAATTTGCTAGTAAATACCCGACTGCCAATCTCCTTTGACACTAAACACACTTATGAATGCAAGTTATCAAATTCATATATTCTGATTTGTAACCTTCACTGATTAGACTTTTTTGCTGATCTTTGTAAGGGAAGATAGGACTTCATTCATGTCAGGTCGATCTTCCGGATCCATTTTCGTGCAAGATAACGCCAACTTTAGGATCTCCTCGATAATGCCTTGCTTGTTGGAGAAATTAGAAGCAAGATCAGGATCCACAATTTCAATCAGCTCATTCGTTCCATTTGAAAGTGCTCGATCTACTAGTTGTGGCAAAGTCATTTGGACCCCTTCTTCTTCGATAAGTCCTGTTGGCCTTTTTCTAGTGATGAATTCCATCACTACTATTCCAAAGCTAAACACGTCTACTTTCGTTGTCACTTTTCTCATATATGCAAACTCTGATGATATGCATTTTGTTAAAAATAAATCCAAATATTTAGCATAATCTAGCATCTATTACGAAGTTCATTTTTGTACTAAACAAATTGGAAATAGAAAATGAAAAAAGATACATCAGCTTTGAAGTTAACTTCTTGTCAGGTTGACCTATCAGAAGTCAAGCCATCTAAATTCCCAACATATAAATGCATGTGTTATCATATTTATTTCAATTTCAATTGTTTGGTCAGTTTTCATTAGAATGTAACCAACTCTGTTCCCAAATTGGCAATTCGTGTTATAGGTAGCTATCTTTTTTAAAGCCAGATAAATAGTCAAAAATATGAAAAACATACATCAGTGATCAGCCTTCTGGTTTCTGGTCAGTTTGACCTAAGAAGTCAAAGCAGCTAGCTTATTTATATATGCATATTTTTCATTTTATAAATTTATTTTTGGCCAATTTTCATAAAGTTGTAAGCAACTTTGTTTCTAAGTTTTGCTTTAGGTAACTAAAACAAAAATGACTATGTTAACTACATCCTACATGAAACCTTAAACTACTTGAGTAATTACCTTTACTCAAAAAAGTTAAAACTTAGATGATTTTTATTCTGAATTTAAATAAGTGATGAATTATACCTGGTGCCAAGTAACCAATGGTGCCTTCAAAAGTCGATCCAGAAGTAACACTGTTTCCATCTTGCAGATGAACTCCAAGAATCCTGGCCGTCCCAAAATCGCTAACATGAACATCCCACTTTTCATCCAAAAGTATATTTGACGGCTTCAAATCACAATGTACAATCGGAAAATCATATCCAGAATGCAAATAAACCAACCCTCTAGAAACCGAAACCAAAACTTCAACTCTCTCATACAAATCCCATCTCGATCGATCAATCCCAGAATCATGTATAACTCTATCTAAATTACCATTTTCCATATATTCAAGAACTAATGCCTTCAATTTCCCACTCTCCCATGCAAAACCAAGAACTTTCACCAAATTTCTATGCCTTAATTTTGCTAATGTCTTCATTTCTTTATTAAAACTCTTATCAGATTCAACTGCAAACTCTGCGAAATTCAAATTCTTGACTGCTATCATCTTTCCATCTGCTAATGTACCCTTGTACACTGTGCTTAAACTACTTGTACCAAGAATGTTGCCTTCACTAAAACTGTTAGTAGCATCTTCAAGTTCTTTTCTTTCAAATCTTTTGAGAGTGAATCCCGGGGTGTAATCTGGTAATTCTGGATTCTCGGTTTCCTTCACTTTCTGTTTTCTAACACGTAGATAACATACAACTGCCATAAATAACACTAGAATAAAAGCTAGAGATCCGAGTATTGCAAGAATAAATATACCCTTTTTTGATAACTTATGTGATTGATTCGATCTTCTTGACGGCGTGCATGATTTGGTGTCGTTGGTAAAACACAATGACGGGTTTCCAACTAATCCAACTGCAGTAACATTTCTGAAAATACCGGTATCAGGAACACGCCCTTCAAGCTGATTGAAAGAGAGATTGAGATGTTTCAATGCTGAAATGTTGCCAAAATTTTCAGGAATCGTGCCGTTGAATTCATTCTGTGATAGATCAACGGATGTAAGACGGGACAAATTTGCCATACTTTCTGGGATCTCTCCATTTAACTGATTTCTTGAGAAATTAACATATGAAAGAACATCAAGAGGTGGGAATATTTGATCCAAAACGATACCAGAAAGACGATTTCCTGATAAATCAAGGCTCTGCAGGTTTCTGCAGCCTTGAAGTGTTACAGGAATACCACCCGAAAGATTATTCTTCGAGATATCAATGGCTTCAACCATTTCCATCTTCCCAAACTCATTTGGGATCTTTCCCGTAAAGAAATTGTTCGAGAAATTGAGATACATTTGCATGTTCTTCATACTTGCAATCACGGGCCCTGAAATCGAGCCCGTAAGAAAATTGTGTGACAAGTCTATCAAGATCAACTGGTTAAGTTTCGTCATGCTGTCTGGAATCGACCCATTAAGCCTGTTTCCACTGAGGTCTAATCGTGAAAGTAGCTCGAGTTTCGAAACAGAGTTCAAAATAGAGCCCACAAATTTGTTGTTCATTAAGTAGAGTTCAGTCAGCTGTTTAAGCTCAAAGATTTGTTCGGGTATTCGGCCTTCAAGAGTATTGTTATAAATCGAAAGACTTTGAAGAGAAGAAATGTTTGAGATTTCTACAGGAATAGTCCCAGAAAATTGATTTTCCCCAAGGTTTAACATCATTAAACTAGTTAGGTTCCCAATTTCTTTCGGGATTGGCCCAAAAAAGGAATTATCATGAAGTTGCAATATTTGGAGATTAGAAAGTCTTCCGATTTCTGGTTTCAACAATCCCGTAAAATTGTTGTGCGCAAGATTTAAAATCACGAGATTTGAACAATAGAAGAGATCGTCCGGGATCTTTCCCGAAAATTTGTTATCGCTAATACTAAAAAAGGTAAGATACGACAACTTCCCTAGACCATGAGGGATTTCTCCACTCATCCTATAATTTTTAACCAAATCGATCCAACGAATATTAGTGCAGTTTGTAATACTAGTTGGAATAATTCCATCTAGATTATTATTACTAAGAGACAAATTTCGTAGATTATGAAGCGACCCAATGCTTGAAGGAATCGATCCAGTAAGTGAGTTTAAACTAATCGTTAAATAAGTTAAATTCACCAACCTGGTTATCGATTCAGGAATTTCACCAGTAAGTTTGTTCTCATGAAGTGTCAACGATTCTAGCGATGTCAATGAATCGACATTTGAAGAAATACTTCCCGTTAGATTATTCTTCGATAGTTGCAAGGTCATCAACGATTTCAACTTGTACAACGAGCTAGGAATACTTGAGTTCAATCGATTATCATACAACCGCAAAGCTTGTAAGTTCACTAAATTTCCAATTTCTAAAGGAATTCTTCCAGAAATCTTGTTGCTATATGCATTAAGAATTGTTAGATTCTCGCAATGGCCGAGCTCTGTTGGTATTTCACCGGAAATAGAGTTTTCTTGCAACTGAAGAATTTGTAAACTTGACAAGTTTCCAATTCCTCTAGGAATGATACCCGAAAGGCGGTTTTGGCTAAAATCTAGAGCTTGTAGTTCTTTTAAATGACTAATGGAAGCCGGAATGGAACCTTCTAGAAAATTATTAAAAGCTCCAAGAAGTTGAAGACTGACCAAATTACCGATTCTATCCGGGATTGTACCATTAAGATTGTTTTCATCAAGGCTAAGTTCGAGCAATGAAGTGCAATTACACAAACTTTCAGGAATGATTCCGGAAATAGAATTGTTTCCTAGGTCTAGAACTTTTAGATTCCGGAGATTTCCTAGTTGGAACGGAATGGGCCCGGATAGAGAATTCGTGTAAAATGCAAGCGAAGTAAGTTGTGTGCAGAATCCCAATTGGAATGGAATGTTGCCAGTGAATGAATTGTAAGATAAATCAAGAATCTGGAGACTAGAAAGGTTTCCAAGAAACGGAGAGATTTCTCCTTTGAGTTGTGTTTGCTGAATAGAAATGGAAATCACACGACTTGAAACGTCGTCGCAAATGATTCCAGTCCAGTTGCAATGATGGATGGAATTGGAACCGGAATCGGTCCAATCTAGGAGTGCACCAGTTGGGTCATCTGTGATTGAATTCTTGAAGTGTTGTAAGGCATTTAATTCATCTTCCAAAATTGTGTTTGCAGATAGAACAGTAAGTACCAAAATAGGTAAAAGTATAAGGCCTTTGAATGACATTGTTGTCTTTTGAAAGTGGTAGTTATTGTGGGAGAACAAGCAGCTGGTTTTATATTGCCATAAATGATGATTTTATGAAGTCTTTTAAAAATTTAATGATAGATACTCTGTATAGGGACCCAATAAATATCCATTAGTTTGACAGAATAATTCTAAATGGATAATTTTTGTCAAACCCTAACGTGTGAAAACAAAGTCTTCACAGCGCAGAAACTTTTTGGACCATATTGTTATCGTGGTTTATGTTCATACGATGTAGTACATACTAGCCACCCTATCACTATATTGGTGAACTAGATATAATGTATTCGATTTGTTAAAAAAACGATTAAATGCACATATTTATAGTCTAATACTCATAATATGTATCAAATTATTCGGGTTTTTATTGTGTGTAATAAACTTACTATTCATCGTTATTGTATGTAAGTTTTAGTACTTTTACTTACGTGTCAGTTGTATGAGTTGACATATATCATCATTACAAGTTGACACGTTATCAAAATACATACAATAGCAATAAACTGAAAGTTTATTACACACAATGAAACGCCGAATACTTTGTTACATACTATGAATATCATAGTATAAATAATTACATCTTCGTATACTTAGCCC
Organism: Gnaphalium uliginosum; assembly: GCA_963930675.1. Taxonomy (NCBI): domain Eukaryota; kingdom Viridiplantae; phylum Streptophyta; class Magnoliopsida; order Asterales; family Asteraceae; genus Gnaphalium; species Gnaphalium uliginosum. The sequence continues at coordinate 27,041,676 of OZ005680.1, read as the reverse complement.
TAAAAAATCAATTTGCAATTAATGATACAAAAGAATAATCAATTAAAGTTTAATTTGCAATTAAGTTCATGTGTTTCTAAGTAATAACGATCGAACTTATGCGTTGGATTTCGAAATAAATTGGTTGAATTTTAGTCAAAACACATGATATCACAAATCTTGAATGAGTAGTACATTATTACAAAACGATATGATAATTCAGGATGGCCCGTAGCTAGCAAAAGTATCTCAATTTGTGTGAACCCGTTAAAAACAAAAAATACAATTAAAAATGATACATCTCATAAGAAATTTACACTCCGTATACCAAATGGACCGATAACTATAGCTACCCACACATTCAACGTGACTCCACCCTTAATGATAACTACCACAATATGTAGCTACCTAGTCTTAGCTCAACTTCATCAAAAGTGTTACAAATGCATATGTGGAGATGTTCTTCTTGAATGTGTTATTAAATGGTTTATGTTTTATTTGTTACATGAGTTATATGAATCACAAACGTGTGATACTAAAGTTGCACAGAAATGGGTACGAACACTCTAAGTTCGTTTATTAAGTAATAGTTAACCTTTTAAGATGAGGTTTGAAAAATATATATCTAGAATATAATATAATATAATATAATATATATATATATATATATATATATATATATATATATATATATATATATATATCACTAGAAAGACTAAACAATTAATATATTAATATACTTATGATTAAAATATAATTTTTATATAACGCGTCTATTAGTTTCTACTTTTATGCTTAATTAGTTGCATCTAACTTAATTGTACTAGGTTTGTACTTACTTGAGTTAAGTTCAATTCCTACCAAACTGGTTCAAGTCGAAAAAGCAAAGTTGTCAATTTCTTTTGTCATCGGTCAACCTATTAATATTGTGAATCTATGTCGACGATGAGACTGAGACAAATTAAGGAATTTGTACTATATATTATTATTATTTATTATTATTATTATAAATAAATTATAAATATTAGATGCATGCATGAATCAAATGATAAAATAAAATTATACTCTCCGTATGCGTTTTGTCTATAGCGTTGTACTCGCTCGCTCGGTACAAATATAATAAGGAATAAATATATTATTATCAAATACAAATTCTAGGTGACTCAATAGTCAATACTGTTTACTTGGTTGACTTTCCATGATTCATCCAATAAGAGTGGGTTTCAATTTTTGTAAGAGCCAAACAAACATGATACAGTATATTCTCCCGGTTCCAAATAGGCATAGGCAATTATTATTATTATATATCATTAAAAACGAAGTAGGGTTCTATCTCTGAACTCTGTTGGAGTCAATGCTGGCCTTTATCAGAGTAAACGGGTGATCATTTATTCATTCTCTTTCGAAAACTTCCTAGTCGCACACTTAAAAATCTAATTATTTTAATTCATCTATCCATCAAGCAATAAGTAAATTAGGTTTAATGGGGTGTTGGAGATTGTGTTTTAGATAGTTTATCTGATTATTGCGTCTATAAAAATACAAATAATTAAAAAAAGTGTTTGGCAAAAAAAAGTGATTATAAGCACGTTTTGTTTGAGAAAAAATATAATTTTGAAAAAACGGTTTGGGATATGCTTTTTCAAAAAGCCGTTTTATAAACGGTCAATCAACTGTAATTGTATATATTCTGTTGATCATTTGATGACACCTTGAATGTACGGATCAGACGCGGAGCCATGTAAAAGGTTAGGGGTAGCAGTTGTTACGGGTCTATTAACTACATGTAGTGTAAAACTCTTATAAAAAATTGTATTTTTTTGTTACATTATTGATTTGTACTACCAATGCAATCTGCCACCTTAAATTCTAAATCCGTCACCGTAAAACCGTGGGCTAAATGCGAATGTTATTTTCCAACTTGTTTACATAAAGACACGAGAGAGGGTAATAATTAAACCATCCGTGAACCCCCGATATATATCCTTCTTTGGCTTTTTCCAAATTAAAGAAGAAGAAAAAAAGTATAAAAAAGTATAATAGCGCATAACTTATCCTTTCACTTCTTTTTCATTCTCTTGTTACTTAAAAGAAAACTTACACATGTCGCCTTTGTAATTTATCTCATAATACATACGTAGTCCCTGTCTCTTTTAGTCTTTTCTTGGTGAAAGGTTGATAACTAGCATACAATTGAATATCTATTCATAATATGTCGGGAATATCTGACTTACTTAGCGGTTATAGTTATAGAGATGCTCTTAAACCCTTGACATTATATTTTTCTAGCAAAGAAACACTCACTCAATTCCAATTTAGGACTTAATTACACGCTATTGATCCTTGTAATTTATTTTTTGACATTGGTCATTGTATGGTTGCAAGATCTTGTACGGATAATCTTTTTTCCTAATGACAATTATCCAAGTCGGTTAAATTTTGACATGTATCGTGCATGGGTGGGTACAATGGTCAACTCGGTGAATTAAGGGACTATAGTATAATTTCTTATATCACATGTACCATCCGTTTACTTTTTTATTTTTTAAAATTTTGAATTCATTGAATGTAATATTCTTTTTTAATTGTATTTAGTTGATTTATGTTTTAATAACCTTTTCAATTTAACTTAATTATTTTAAATTATGTGACGAGTTACTAAAAGGTACTATGGTAAATTCACAAAATTATTGTGGTGTTTGTATCATAATGATGATTTAAATCACCATCCTAAACAAATCGTATCGTATTACACATATATATTACACCAGAAAAGTACGGGTGAAAACCGTGAAATTGAATTACTACTTGGACATACAAGCGGCTAATGACGTAATCGTTTCGTCAGTATGACCAATGAAAACGATCAAGCTTCTACTACCCAACCACCGGAAACCACCATCATCTACGCCATCACTAGCCACCAAATCCTACAATGCTCAAATCAACCGTCAATCAACGGCCAATGCTCATCGTCACGTCATCCATCTCTACTTCACCATGCTCAAAACCAACATTCCCCCAGACCCCTACACGTACCCAAGTATGCTCAAAGCTTGCACATCTTTAAACCTATTTTCACACGGCATTTCATTCCACCAACACGCCATCGCAAATGGGTATTCGTCTGATGCCTATATTGGTGCTTCTTTGATAAACTTCTATGCGAAATTTGGTTACACTGAAGTGGCCCACAAAGTGTTCGATGTAATGCCTGAGAGAAACGTTGTTCCCTGGACTGCGATTATTGGGTGTTATACTCGATCACGGGAAGTGGGTACCGCATTTAAGTTGTATAAACAAATGCAATGTGAAGCAGTTAAACCGAGTTCGGTTACTTTATTAACTATGGTCTCTGGAGTGTCAGAGGATACGCATGTTCAATCTTTTCATGCTTGTGTTATACGATACGGGTTTTGTTGTGATTTGGCCTTAGAGAATTGTTTGCTTAGCTCGTATGGGAAATGTGGAAGATTATCGGATGCTAAAAACTTATTTGAGTCGATGGAAAAACATGATATCGTGTCTTGGAATTCTTTAATTTCTGTGTATGCTTTAGTTGATAATGTTGCAGAAACAGCGCAGCTTTTGTCTATTATGTGTTTAAGTGGATTCGAGCCTGATCACCAGGCGTTTGGGTCATTGATCTCTGCTCTTACGAGACTGGGAAATCCTTACATCGGAAAGCTAGTGCATGGAAAAATACTCACTAGTGGTTTTGAAGTTAATGTACAAATTAAAACACTGCTTTTAACTATGTATCTTAAGTTTAAAGATGTAACAACTGCTTATGGAATATTTGAAGCAACTCTTGATAAGGACATGATCTTATACACTGCAATGATCTCCGGGCTTTTACAGAATGAATGTCCAGATAAGGCATTGACATTATTCCATGAGATGTTAATATCAAAAGTGACACCATCAAACACAACTATAGCCTGTGCTATTGCAGCTTGTGCCCATATGGGTTCATTTCTTGTAGGAACGTCAATCCATGGTTACATGTTAAGGCGGAAAATGTCGGTAGATGTTCCTACTCAAAACTCTCTTATTACAATGTATTCAAAGTGTGGCCGACTTAATCACAGTTGTGCTGTTTTTGAAATGATGAACGATAAAGACGTTGTTACATGGAATTCCATGGTTGCTGGGTATGCACAGAACGGTCAGTTAGCGAACGCAATGTATATATTTAATGAAATGAGAAAATCTTTTGAGAGACCTGATTCAGTAACAGTAGTATCTCTTCTTCAGGCTTGTGCATCAATTGGAGCTCATCATCAGGGAAAATGGATACATAATTTCGTCATTAGGAGTTGTTTCGGGTCTTCCCTTTTAATCGATACAGCTTTAGTTGATATGTATTCTAAATGTGGTAGCATAGACAATGCTAGAAAGTGTTTTGACCGAATGTCGGAACATGATGTGGTCTCATGGAGTACAATTATCACTGGATATGGTAGTCACGGTAAAGGGGAAATTGCTCTAGAGATGTTCTTCGAGTTCTTGCGTTCTGGGCTTGAACCAAATCATGTTACTTTTTTATCTATTCTTTATGCTTGCAGTCACAATGGGTTAGTTGATGAAGGGATTAGTCTCTTTGAAACGATGACTAACCGTTACAAGATTGAACCAAGACTCGAGCATTGTTCGTGCATTGTTGATCTCTTTTGTCGAGCTGGGAGGATAGAACACGCTTATGAATTCTACAAGAAAATGTTTTACGAGCCAGTTGCTGATGTTTTGGGTATTCTGCTTGACGCTTGCACGACTAGAGGTAATAAGGAGCTTGGAGACATTATTGCCGATGAAGTAGAGAGGTTGAAACCTGAAGATGCTGGAAATTTGGTCCAATTGGCTCATAGCTATGCTTCATCTGCCAAATGGAAGGGTGTGGGTGAGGCATGGGTGCAAATGAGGTCCTTCGGATTAAAAAAGATTCCAGCTTGGAGTTTCATCGAGCTGAACGGAAATATTACGACGTTTTTTAAGGACCATAGTTCACATTCGGAATATAGCGACATACTAATGTGTTTGAAATCCATGACTATGCATTCGAAACCAAGAAAATCAGCTACAGATTCTTTAGTATGTGAGAATTCTTGACCAAAATAGTGTAAGCATATACATACAAATACATGCATATAAGTAATGTATGCATCTGTTTCCCATTGTGTAGCATTATGTATGCCTTTTAATTTATAAATGACATCACTTTTATAGTTGTGAAAACCATTACTGTATTTACTTTCCAGCTTGTACTTTATTTTGAGCAATAATATAATAGGTGAACTTATAAAGTTCCTTTAAGATGGTAGATACGAAAAATGTATCCCGATTTGATGGGTCTGTTCGTATGTCGGGACTCATGACTGGAGGGGTCACCAACAATGCACAATCATATATATACTCTCAAGTGTTTGAAAGGATGAAAGAGGCATTTGGTAATCAGGAACTACAAGGTGGTAACAAATGCAATTCGAAGGAAATCTTAATGGATACCACAAATGCAGAACAATTGGACTCCGAATTGCCAAAAGCCAATGATCGTACTTGTGAAGAATTGCAAGATAAATCTTCGAGTGAACCTATCTTGCCTACTGATGTACAAATTAGTATAGATGCAACCTTACACAGTACTCACCTACATAGCTCCTTCCCACCTTCCCTTCCTAATCCAACCAACGGTGAAGAACATCTTGAAGATTTATGTTTTGATAAAGATTCACTCTTCGTGTGATATTTTTCGCAAAACCATTCAAAAGATCAAGGACAAGAAATCAAAAGACAAAGGAAAGATGGTTATCTTGAGTCAAGAAAGCCCTTCGAAATCCGTCAATAAGAAGAAAAAATCAAAATTGAAGTCGGTTGTTATCGATGTTCGATGATCCACAAGGTGAAATACCTTAGTGTGCTTCTGTTGACGAATTATTCAAAGATGAGCCCTCCAAAGCTCAAGTTTATGCTAAACCGTCTAAACCAATGGGAAATGAGATCAAGAGTTTCTAAGAATTTATTCAAGGGATGATCCTCAGTGATAATTCACCTTTAAAAGGGCAACATCGAGGCTAGTTTCATATAACACAAGAGGTCTTTGAAATTAGGGAAGAGGTAGTATGGTTTCAAAGGTGTTGATAGCAACTTAAATTTTGTTTTTGGAGACTGCACAATGCATTTTTATCTTAAAAGGCATCGTGGGGATTCAAGAGGCATCAAAAGGAGCATTCTCAATAAGCATCAACGGATTTTTAATAGTGTCAAATTCAACTATATCGTATTTGATGAGGCCATCCAAAGATTCTTCTTCATGATTTTTAAATGAAGCTCTTAGTGTTTTAAATATATACAAGTAATGTTGCTCTTTATAGTTTAGTCTCGAGACAATTTGATTTCATCACAAATTTGGTTTAGATGTTCTCTTACGGCTTTGTATTTGAATCTTAATCTTATTGGCTTCTTATTATTGTTGCGGAGGGCTTAATTTTATTGTTTTTTATTGTTTTTCGCCAAAAATAAATAAATAAATAATATAAAGTTCCTTTAAAGTGGTCAACAAGACCATTACCACAAAACCAACGTTAACAAAAGCACAAATGTAACAACAATACAATAAAACAACAAAAAATTGATGGTCATAAACAGCACAAACCACACTAAAGCCAAAGGTTCATAAATGTTGCATATGAAAGCAACTAAAACTACCATTCTACCCATCTAGGCAGCTACTGAAACAGTGCAACACATCCCCACAGCAGGGGCATCATTGTCATTTTAGCCACCTTCTCAACCCGACAAATGTCCAACGCCCATCTTCTCCGCTTCAACTTTAAGTGACTTTAGGTATTTAACAGCTTCGTCAAGAACATCAGCCGTATTCATTTGTTGGTTACCACCAGGCACAATTCCTCTAAGTGACTTCAGCATCTTCCTCATCTTTTCACGCTTTCTACCACTACCCTTGGACTCATAACACGATGTTGACCCGAGCCCACTGTTTCTCAGTTTCGACGAGCAAGAATCAGATGTATCACTTGTGTCATTTCCAATTGTACGTGCTGTGCTAACCTCTTCTTCTTTGTATTCTTCTTCTTCTTCATCCTCATCTTCAAAGCTCAACAATGCATCGATATCTGCCGAATCTTCTTTCATTACCATAGGGGCATTTACATCTTTTTGCATCATCGTAGTATCATGGAAGTAAGATGTGCCTACGTTCAGATTTGGGTTGTACATGATCTGGCTACGATTATCTGTCCTGTCAAATATGACAAAATTCCTAGGGCAATCCCATGATGGCTGAAAGTCAACGTTTTGACCGAAAAACGATGAAATATGGTGATCGGGTAAGTACTCACTGCCCATTTGATCTCCATTTCGAAGGAAATTTTGCTGGTCACCCTGCATTACTTATTTTAAACAAACACGTGCCTTTCTAATAGTTGCGGATTTTGGGCTTAGTGTGATATAAAAGAAATAAAAAACTAGATTCTTAAAGGCTATGAGTGGTGCAAATGATGCACTTTCAAGTTATTTCCATTTTTGTACCGAGAGATTTATATTCCAACTTAGTAACAATCACCAATAACTAATGATCAATTTCTTAATCGTCTTCTAATGTAATTAACAACCAAAAGGGCAAACCTTGCCAATATCTCCAAGCTTTGACTTTGAAAATTCTACGTAACAGGCTTAAGCAACTGACGAAAATATTCAGCCTGTAACAAAACAAGTCAGTTATTGGTCCATCAGTCCAATAGAACGATGATGGTTGACTTTATAGGTCAAATAGAAATTAATATTTATGCATTACAAACACTTTGACTGTCAAGGACAAATATATCAGGTTTCCCACATGATCTACCTATAACTTGAAATGGAGAATTAGCATTTTTGTAGTAACTTTATGATTGTTGACAACCAGATTTATATTCTACTCCCTATAACTATATGTATACCAATTTTGTACCGTAAAATCACTTGGTTAACCAAAAAGGCCTCAGCGTACGCCTTTTAACATAACAACGGGTCCATTACTATGAAGGCTGATTATTGAGTCAAACAGAAACTGGCATTTGAGGTAAAAAAAAACAAGATGTTTCGACATGTTCTATGCTCTACTTTGTGGTTTGAAACTTTGCTATATGTAGTAGCTTTATATATGATGAAAATCAAATTTGTATTCAATTCTAAATAACTATATGTTTATCGATTTTTTTTAAAAATTTACTTGTTTGAGCACTTAAGTTTAAGTGTGCACTTTCTTCGCAAAAATTGGGCTTATGAGGAAAGATAAAATCAAAAACTTACCTGACAAACTTGCATCAAATTATAATAGGCAATTATCCCAACACTCATTTTAGTTTTCCAAACTTCTTTCACAGATCGAATTCTCTTTTGTGCAACACCAATGAACATTCTCAGTCAATATGCGGTAATAAATAATAGCAAGTCACACGACTAACAAATACACGCCTGCAAAATGAACCGAAGACTTTTATTAGCACTCTACAGTCTACATTCATAAACTGATAATTACTCACTATCCTAAAAGGAAAGTTTGTGACACTTTTGAGCACCTAATAATTGAGAGCCTGGTCCTATAAGAAATTCAAACAAATGACAATATATAATTGATAAACAAAATCCGGTGCATCTCACCTTTAAAAACCAAACTATAGAATGAAACGAAAGAAAACCGTCAAGCGAGAACACTTTCTACAATAATTCACGCCCAAAGAGGTCCACGGCATGTTGCTCCAATTCTTAAAATTCGATTTTATGATGACCCCCTACATATAAATGGATATAACATGATCACAATCCAAAATTAGTTCAAACATAAACACAAAATCACCTCTTAATAATAAGAAATATCAATTACAATAAAAATGGATAACAGATGTCCTAAACACATTTTCGATTGAGACTGAAACTCTTTGGTCAAACTACAAACGGCATGGACGACAGAAATAGTTAGGTAATTTCACATGTCTCTCAATCGTATATTTTGACAATCATTTTACACCAACTCCTTACCAACTTCAACAAACCTTTGTAGATTAATCTATACAATATAAATTTCTAATAAATTTATGAGCAAACTACTGTATTAACAGATTGTATTAACAGATCTAAAGCATGGAACTTTTAAGAAACTTAAATTAGTATATGTCTACAACAAAAGATCACAGTAAATAAAACAATGAATTAATGGGAATATTAACTATTTCAAACAGATAGCTGAATAAAAAAAAACTTTATAGATTGAACTCCCAATATTTCTTGATCTATAGTTTAACAAAGAACAAAAAAAAGGTTAAGCAACCCCAATGATCAACCAAATCATACCCAAAATTCATATTGTTGGAAAAAGATTAAACTTTCCGGTGACCCTTTATATTGCAATTAAACGCTTACTATTTCTTGATCTTTATTGATATCAAACAAGAACCTAAAAAGAATTAACAACAAACACCTTATATATAGTAATGAGAAACATACCCAAACTCAGATTCTTGAAAGAAAGAAAAAAATTCAAAGATTTTTAAAAAGAACTTATTGATCTCTTGTATTAAACAGAAACCTCTTCAACATAATCCACTAAATAAATCAATTAAGCGTACCCAAATCCAGGTTCTTGAAAAAGATCAAATTTCTAAATCAGAACTCCAAAGCTAAACTCCCAATAGTATCCAACAGAAAAAAGAAAATACAATGAATTAACTAAATAATGTTCACACGTACCCAAACTAAAATTCTTGAAAATGTTCGAACTTTTCAAACGAAAAAATAACTACAGAGATCTTGATCTCTTGTACAGCAAAACTCCCAGTAACATCTAACAGAAAAAACCCAAAAAGAATACAACAAATTTAGTAAATAATAGAACTGTTAACACATACCCAAATTCAGATTCTTGAAGAAATATGAAACTTTTTGAAAGAAAACTGAGACAATGTTTTGTTGTTGATATGCTGTTAGAGAGAGGAAGAAATGAGTGGGCATGAAATGGGAAACAAGTGTGGTGGGTGACTGGGTGGGTTTTGATTTTTTTGGGTATTGGGGACAGTGCTGTATGTGAGAGTGCTTTTTTGTTTGTGCAGGTGAGAGTCAAAGAGGAAGAATGTGAGTCGTTAGATTGAGATATGAGATGGACGGTGCACCGTTGGATTGGATATGGAGAGCACGCGTGAGCGTGATGAATAAGAGGATGTTTGACAAAATGCGTGATCCAAATCCTACTTACTACTGTCACAAATCTAATCTCTTGGAATTTGGTACTTTAACATTTAATTACACCCCCAAGTAAACCCACTCCCTTTTCTTGATGACTTTTTTTTAAAAAAAATGGTAGTTCAAGTAAAACAAATTACCTAGATGATCTAATTTGCATCTCAATATTTAAATATAGATAAAATTTATAAAACTATCAATTTTGATAAGTATCTCGCTTCATCACATCAAGTTAGAACGAATTGTAGTATATAAAAAAATCTATGTTATTTCGCTCCAATTAAATATCCACCAATTCACCTCAAATATTAAAAATACACACGAATCCGCTCAAGTATCCAACTATTCTCTCAACGTTATTACAAAATGCACATGACTTCGCTCAAATGTCCAACAATTCACTCTAATTATTACATAATACACAAGAATTCTTCAAATGCCCAATAATTCGCTCCGATTATTAAGCACACATGAATTCGCTCAAATGCCCAACAATTCACTCAAATACACAAAAATTCGCTCAGATTATTAAAAACACACATGAATTCGCTCAAATGTCCAATAATTCACTCAAAATCCCCATAATTCGCTCAAATGCCTAAGAATTCGCTCCAACTAAAAAAACACACACACTATATTTCGCTCCAACTAAAAAATATACACCACATTTCACTCCAAGTTGATGTGATGGAGCGAGATACTTGACCAAAATTGATATTTTTTAAAATTTTGTCCATATTAAAATATAGGACGTCAAATATGACCAAAAATGTAATTTTCTCATTTAAGTATTTATACAAACTTAATTCCAGATTATAAACATGTCAAATCTTAAATATAAGTATAATATAGGAAATACTTTTGATGTCAACAATTTCAAAATTTTCAATTATCAATTTAGTTTCATAATTTCTCTTAATTTTTTAAAAAAGACCCGTTAAAATTTTCAACTTTATAATTTTTTTCTAAATAACATTATAAATTTCTAATCCATTACCATTACTGCCAAATAGGAATACCTAGGGATGAGCTTGGTACCAAACCGGTTGGTACCGGTTTGTTTTTTGGCCCCAAATCAAATACCAAATACTGGACAGTTTGTATCAGTTGGTACCGGTTCGGTTCTGGTACCGATCCGGTAAATTATGGTGCCAAACCGGTTAGTACTGAAATTTTTAAAAAATGTAGAAAGTTGTTGACCCATCATGTTCCATATATATTTGTCATCATCAACTTAATGTATATTGTATCTATGTTTTATGTGATTGTATTGTTGTATAATGTATGCATGCATGTATACAAAGTATATATATATATATATATATATATATATATATATATATATATATATATATATATATATATATATATAAATATTTTAGTTGGGCTACGTAAGTTTTGATCAGCACATATGTATGTAGTTGTAAATGTTCGCATACAGTTTTAACTTTTAACTTATGCGATTAATCACAGTCATATAATAATGAAAGTTGCACATCAATAAAATTAAAGTAGTTGTTTTCTTCGGAATGCAAGTTGCACAACGATAGAACCTAAAGAATTAAGATTGACAATTTATAATATGATTACAAGAAGGAATTCAATTGTTCATAATAGGTCAGGATGAAATCAAACTTTTGGACTTTCGGGTCCGGTACCAAACCCGGTAAAATACCAGTATTTATCGAATCCCATAATCAAAACTGAATCCCGGACCGATATCTTCGGTTGGTACCGGTTCGGTACGGGACCGGTGCGGTTCAAATGAGTATAATAACATTTAGTGAGAATGAAGGAAACAATTAAAATACGCCACATGTAATAAAACCTATTTTCCCTTATCTTTTTTTTTTTTAAAATTAAATATCTCAAAAACGGTAAGTCGAAAAAATATAAAAATTGCAATTTTAAAATTCATCATTTTTTTCTCTTCAATTAGATATTGTCGTGCTGAACTTTCGACGAACATTTTTTTTCATTTTTTTGTGAACATTGTAAGGGACTATTATATGTGATACCAACGACTATTATATGTGATAGTATATTGTACAATTTGTAAAACCACTCAAAATAAAAAATTGTCGAAAGTATATCATGTGAGATGTCTAATCGAAGAAAAAAATTGCTGAATTTTATGGTATAATTTTTCGACTTGTCGTTTTGAAATATTTAAACTTTAAAAACGTAAGAAAAGTGGTATTTGATGAAAATGAATGACTGAGATTAATTATTCCATTCTCATAAGAATTTTCATTCTCATTTGAAACTCACTCTTACTATTATTATTATATTATTATTTAATATAATAAAATTAAACAATTATCTTCAATAAAATAGATTAAATCAGGTGCATCCTTTAATCGAACAATCTCATGCCACTATCGTTTGAACAAATATCTTGATTTGTAATCTTCTTCTATAGGTATATTGGAATTGTAGTTGAATACAGTCATATATCTATATTTTTCATATTATTATAATATTATATCTTAATACTAACTCTAAAATCCGTGTATATATACCGTCTAAAATCTGTGTATATATACAGTCTGATAAAATTATAATTATTTTTTAAAATTATTGAAAGAATCCTTATATGCTATCTGTGTATATATACAGTCTGATAAAATTATAATTATTTTTTAAAATTATTGAAAAAATCCTTATATGCTATGTTATATATCATACCATTTTTATTAGTTAAGAGATATTCAATATTGTTTGGAATTAGAATATTTTTTGGTAGTCTATATTGAAATTGAGAGCATAGATCGTAAATTTTCAACGGCAGTAAGCATTTTATGTAAGTCAAAATACATTTAATTGTAAAGGTATCTAAGTATACATAAACAAATGAATAGTTTGAAGTAATAATAATAGGTTGCAATTATAAACGATTACGTTGAATACAGATCATAAATTATATCATTGTAAGACCTCTTTATACACCGTATTTGTCGTCTTATTTGTTTGGTGGCTATCCTTGTCACAAAAGAAATTATTTACAACGTTTGAAATTATGTGTTTCAATTTTCACTCTAAGAAAGGAACCTCATTTGAAAAAGAAAAAATTCCCTGTGTATGTTATGGGTCCAAACCGATATGGTGTTATTTGATTGAGTTGTATTAACATTTTCTATAAAAGAATTTAAGATTATATCGAGTTCAGTTCTATAATAGAGTTAACACAATTTATCAAGTAAATTTCTTAGCAAATAGTGAACCAGTCGGTTATTTTTGTATTCGAGTGCAAGTCTTATTAAGGTATTTAATAAAGTAAATAATCTCAACTATATAATAAAAGCTTTTGGTCAAACTATATGAGTGTCCCTGATTTAATGATAATATTACTTATTTCTCATTTTATCCAGTTAAGATGTCGACATGAAAACATATTAGATCACCAGTTTAATTTTATATTTAAAATCAAATGTATAAAGTGTCGACATATGTTATTATACTCTATATATTTTTAAATTTTAAATCCTTATATTAAAAATTGATAATTTTAAAGAGTTTTATTTGTAAAATTAGATGAAATTGAGGAACTCAGTTGAATAATTGAAAATTAATAAACTGATGACATCACAGAGGTGGTTTTAATATTATATTTAAGATTATTTTGTGCTACTTTATCAATTGATTGTTAAACTAAGATAATATTATACGTAGTACTTACTTTCTCAACTTAAAATCTATTCAAACTGAATCATGGGTACTCATTCCTGATACATATATGATATACATGTCATTATTTTTTAAATACTTTTATTTCTCAAGGAATATAAGTACTTTAAAATAAGTATGTGAACACATATTTATATTTTAAGTAGATAGCGCTTACAAATAAACAATTTCAAACACCTTACTAAGTCAAATTATTATAGAAAAGTAAGATCAATGCTTGCTTTCTCTACAATGAAATAGAAACAAAATGGTTAGATAAACTTATCATGTGATGTTAAGAGCTAAAAAGGGTAGTGAAATAGATACTAATTGGTTATAAGCTTATTACATGTGATACTAAGACTTAAAAGGACAACTTTTGCAAATGATAAAAGTATAAGAGGTGTTTGTTTGGTGGATTTTTGAATCAGGTAATGAGATTGAAAGTGATACAGGGTATTTGGTTTGTTGGTCTAGGAATGAAAGTAGAAATGAAACCTATAGACTAATATCTCATAAAATTCGAAGGTTTACTTAACTTTATGTGGATCCACATTTTATTCTCTCTAATTTTCTCCTACTTTATCTTATTTTTATAATAAAATAAAAAATATAAAATATAAAACATAATAATCTTTTTAAAAAAATTATACATATTTATTACTTCATTACAATACCGACTTTCAAACCAAACGCACCCTTAGAGCTATCACTTTGGAATCTTTTAAAATTATTACATATGGAGTACCTAAGTTAGTAATACTAACATTATTTATGTTTTTTCAAATTTAATTATGATAATATTTTGGAGTTTTTTCTTACTTTAAGAAGAGTTTGTTATCTGCCATATAATGTTTAGTTGTTTACCATGTTATAAATGGATTTGATCCATTCGATAATATAAACTCTTAACTCATATAGCAGGAGTTACGTTGAATTCAAAGTCATCGATATTGTTGCGAGTGATTTGATTTATAGTGAAACGGCAAGTGTTTGAAATAAGTATTATTAACGTTGTTAGTAATGAAGGTATACAATTACTATTTACAATTTACACTATGTTTTAGTCGATAGTCTTTGTTTGGAGTTGATTTATGTAGTCAATGAGTTTTTTTCCACCGCACATTGTGACGGGTTTAAAATTATGATTTTTTTGAATAGATAAATTGATAATCAAATTTCAAAAATGTAAAAGACCCAACGTATTAATATACAACGCTGGAAATTAATTTATTTTAATATTGATCTTGGATCTAAAGTTATATAAGGCAACATCCTAATACGGAGTAACTGATATCCTCCTAAATATACATATTTTAGGTGTCGATATTCCACTAATTTTAGTGAGTTTGTGTAACAAATGGTGTATATGTGATACTTAATGCTTTTATATTTGTTACTCATGCTAAAGATCAAAAGCGAAAGAGATTGGAGTGAAAAACGGGCTAAATTGGAGCTAAAATAGAAGACATGCTGAAAATCAAAGTTTGCATCCTAGTTGCACCCTGGTCGCACCCCTGCGATGGGTGCCCAAATCTGGACAGAAGGTTTAGAAAGATTTAATGTACTGATCGCAGCCCCGTCGCAGCCCTGTCGCATCTCTATTGCAGCCATGTCGCAGCTTTTTCACACCCTGTTGTCGCAGCATGATCGCACCCTGCGATCAGGATGCGATCTGATCTGCACCTTTAAACCCCGAAAATTAGGGGGACATTTTTTTCATACCAAATCAAAAAGGCATCTTAGGAGACTTCCAAGGCAATTTGTTGGGCGATTTTGGGAGAGAAAGATCAAGAGATTCAAGACTTTTACATGCTTTGATTCACACAAATTGGGTATTATTATTCCTTAATTTTTACTCATGAACATGATGTTTTGTTCCAATTGCTTGATGTTATGTTTGTTTGCTAGAGTTATGGAGTAAACTCCTTTGTATTTGCTTAGACATGGTGATTTCCCTTTGATTTGATGAAGTATTAAGTTGATTTGGTTGTTTGGTTGTTCATGAAGCTTATGTATTTTGACTTTTCTTACAAGCTAATTTTGACTAGTGAACTTTCTTAACATTGAAAGTGGAACCACTAAGTGTTAGGTGGTTTGTTAATGATTATTTAGTGATAAGTAACTATTACAAGAGTATAGAGCTAGAAATTGTAGTTGAAATTACTTTGTAATTTGGGTTAAACAATTGAATTAATCACCTAGTGGAGAACTCCCATTGTGTGGTTATAAAGTGAATGTTTTCAAGCTAAGTTGTTAACTCTGGGAACATTGAAGACCTCCATACTAGAGTTGCAATATCTTTACGATTTTACAAGTTGAAGTAAATACAGAAATTAGTGAATAATCGGGCTTATTAAATAAATTAAGGGAATTGGGAATATTAGAGAACTCTATACTAATTCACTTAAGTTTATAAGATTAGATCACCTAGAACTAGGAGTTTATTTGTAACACCCACTTTAAGGGCCTAGTGGTATTCCGGTAATTTCCCTAAAACTTTAAATTATTATTTAATGTGTTAAGAAATATTTTACTATTATTATGTCTGATAATATTAGTAAAATGAATAAATGAATTATTGTGACTAATACATAATTTATTGATTTAAACCGAACTAGTTGACGGTAAAATAAAATATTTGGTTTAGGTTCCAGACAATAGGTTAAGAAGGGAACTAAAATTGTAATGGTATTGGGTTAGATTATATATATATATATTCATGTACATTCTCAAATCTTCTACATATACATACACGTATATTCTCAAAGTTTCCATACTCTGCGAACTGAAACAAAACAAATTGAGAACCCAAAATCGAAGAAAGCTTCTGTGAAATTATAATCAATTCATCATCATCTCGTTCTTACTTACACGTGAGAATTTAGAGTTATAAATTCATTTTTATAAAAATTAGCCAAATCATGATTTGTTGTGAAATAGTGGCTTGAAAGATGTTATATGATGATATTTGATGTATATGAGTTGTTAGAAAGCTTGTTAGAATGTTAGGTAGTCGAATTTGTGAGTTTGGAAGAGAAAAGTTCGGGTTTTTGGGTAACAGCAGACTCGGTTCGCAGCCTGCAGAAGATGAACTCAGTTCGCAATGCTTGACTGCGAAGCGAACTGAGTTGACCTGCGAACTGAGTTGTTCTGCGAACCGAGTTGCGCTGCGAACTGAACCCTGCGAACCGAGTTATGCTGCGAACTGAGTTTGCTGCGAAGCGAACTGAGAATTTAAAATTTTATTTTGCAAATTTTGAAATTGCGTAAGTAATTCAGGGTCGCGACTGAGTGACAATTTCACTAACTCGGATTGGGTTGAAATTCGCATGGTCACTCGAAAACGACCCAATAATCAAGGCTCTAGTCTAAGAGCCTAGGAAGTTTTTGGCCTTTCGGGGTCATCTTGGGGTCGAAAATGGCATTTTTCAGTTTTAAGCATCGTTTCGGGACTTTCTGGTTTCGCTTCGGATTGAACGTTTGTTTTCTTAGACTTCAGGAATTTACCTGCTTGTTTAAATATGTTATATGATTATGGAATGAGTTACTAACTCATTATTTGTTGTATTCTCAGATCAACAGAAGACTCAGTAACATTAGACTTCTGAGTTGTTGGGCTGAGACTGGCAGGTTAGTGGATCTGGAACTCATATGTTTGATTCAGTTGTAACGGTTTGGTTGCAACAAGTAAACGTAGATATAATTGATAGACTGTTTAGTCTGATATGCTGATATGCTGATATGCTGATTATGAATCTACGTGCAATGTGGCCTCTGGGCATTGATTGCTAATAAAGAGGTTAACAAATTGTTGGACTTGATGATTTACAAGATTACAGATATGGGGTGTCGTACATGTGTTGTACTAAACCCATATTGTGTAGTGGTAATATCAAGTTATCGGTATATTCTGTAGTGGCCACTACAGATTGTGATAAGCGTTTCTTGAGGGCCACCGCGGCAGTAGGGTTCCTCAAAAACCACCGATCCTCTTTGATATTGATATTGATATTGACGATATGTGTTTACGATTATTTGATGTAAACAGATTGTTATGCTAAGTTGAACTTTTAGTTTCATGTTCACTCACTTAGCTTCGTGCTAATTCCCCACTTAATCCCTGCAGGTCATGATTGAATGGGCGGGCAGGCAGATTTTGTTCAAGGAATGTTTGATCGGCTGGCAACTCTGATATATTTTGATAAATAATGAAAGTTGAATTTTGTAACCCCCGTCTTTGTACGATGTTTTGAACATTATATGTATTTACCTTTTTGTAAATATTGTTAATATAATATATTTTGACCTACGCTTCCGAATTAAAGAGTACTTTATAATATACTAAGAGAGAGGCGTTACAGGTTTTGGTATCAGAGCCTAGGTTTGGGTGAATTGGACATTGGTAAAGTGTTCAATCCCAAATCTGATTTTGTGCTAAGTCAAACATTCTAGAGTGGGATTTAGTATCATATGTGAATCGGGTAGTATGTTAGGTACTAACGATTAACGAATTATGAGATGTTGTTTTGAGCACAGATATGGCAGATAACGAGCACCCGACCATTACCCCAAACAATGCCTCTAGAACCGATGTTCCTCCTCCTGGTAATCATGATGATAGACCTGGACATACTGGTACTACATTTTCAGTTGGTGAAGATACAGACAGAGACGAGTATATTCTTCAGTTAGAGGATGAATTAAAGGAACTCAGAGGTTTTAGACAACGAGCTTTACAAGATCATCAGGCTGGATCTTCTCAACAACATGTGCCATTGCAACAGCCTACTATCAGCACTGTTCCACCTCCCCTTGTGTCAACTTCGCATATATCAGCCTCGGTGCCATTTTATTATCAGCAACAGCAACCGAAGGTTTGTTCATTTAAAACGTTTATGTCTAGTAAACCCTCCGAGTATCATGGGAGTTCAAATTCTTCAGTCACATTAGATTGGTTACGCGATGTGGAAAGGAAATTTGAAGTTTGCAGATGTGAGGAAGAGGTTAAAGTTCCTTATGCAGTTCAGCTTTTGAAGGGTCAGGCTATGTCATGGTGGGATTCTATTACAGCTACTCTGACTCAACAGCAAAAAGAATTGATTAGATGGCCGGATTTTTATAATGAAGTTTGTCGTCAGTATTGTTCAGAATTTGAGATGGCTCGCATCAGGCGGGAATTTATGGAATTACATATGAATGAGCGGATGACGATTGATGAGCTTATCACTCAGTTCTCTGAGAAATTGAGATTTGTTCAACAATGGGTACCGGATGACAGAACAAAGGTGGAGCACTTTGTTGGAACCTTACCACCTGATTATCGTACTAACGTGAGATTAGCAGGTTCTCTTTCTCAGGCTTTCACTCTTGCTCGTTCAGTAGATAGTGATTTGAGAGCTCGAGATGAACAGAATAAGGATAAGTCATTTCACAGATCTAAAAGTGATTCTTTTGGAAAAGGTAAACAGAAATGGCAGAGTAACCAACAGAAAAAGAAACAAAGTAATCGTGATAATTTTATTGATCGATCCACATGGTGTAGTAAGTGTAAAGCTAAGCATACCGGACCATGTACTGCACAAACAGCTCGATGTATCAAATGTGGTGAACTTGGACATGATTTGAATGATTGTAAGTACCCTAACAATGTTTGTTGGAATTGCAAGAAAGAGGGACATAGAGCTGGTCAGTGTTCTGAGGCGGGGAGACGGGGAGACGGGGTTCTGGTATGGTCGGTGGGTCGTCATCTTTTGGCCAGAAGCGGAAGAATCCGCCGCCAGCAGCAAGCAGAGCTTTCCAAATGACAGTTGATGAAGCTGTCAGAGCAGATGACGTTATCACTGGTACTTTTCTTATTAATTCTGTGCCAGCACGTGTTCTTTTTGATTCTAGAGCAAATTGTTCCTTTATATCTGTGTGCTTCTGTGATAAACTGAATGTGACCCCTACTTTGATTACGAATCATATTGAAGTAGAAATAGCTAGTGGCAAATTGGTTCCTGTTACCACCTCGGTGACTGGAACTAGTATATCAATAGAGGGTCAGACTTTTCCAGTTTCATTTCTGTTAATGTCAATTTCTAGTTTTGATGTAGTTATTGGTAAGGATTGGTTAAGTCATAATAAAGCAAACATAGAATGCCATAAAAAATTAATAAAAATTCCTGTTTCTGAGGAGTCAGTAACACATATAATATAATGGAAAGATGAAAAATATAACTTGTAATTCTAATGGACATGTTTACTTTTTTCCTTCATATGCATATATTTATGATAACAACTCGTTAATTAGAGTTGAGGCACCTTACTAATCTTCATGGTTGACATTATACATATCCTTCAAATATAAAATAAATATTTGTTAGTATAATTATAAGAGGCATAATTATTTTTATAAAAGCAATTAGAAGAACATATCGGTTTTCCTATTCTAAATACTATATAAAACATAACCGTTTTACATATATTTTATTTATAATGAGTTAATGTCTTAATGAAATTAAACATTAAAAGTGTTTGAACCATCATCAACTTTATTCTTATATATATTATCATAATAATTTACATACATATACATATGTGATCATGGTATGATCATTTATCATTTGTTGGGATTGTACATTCGGTAGCCACTAAAATATAAGATTTTATTTTGATTGTCACCCGTTTATGAAAATGATTTTGTAGGCCATTCAAATTTTGTCACGAGTGAATTACATTTTCCGTCTTTGAAGTATGTCATTAATTTTACTCCATGTCCCTAGGTCGAATTTTTTGCACTCCTCGTTCCTTGACCCAATTTTTCATTTCACTCCCCGTCCCTTATCCATTATGAAATGATTAAAATACCCTTAAACTTTTAAGACAATTTTACCCTTTGAGGGACGGAGAGTGAAACGAAAAATCACATCAAGAGACCACGAGTGTAAAAAATTCAACTCAGAGACAGGGAGTGAAATTAATAACATATTTCAGGGACGGGGAATGTACTTTACTCTTTTGTTTTTGTGTCATGTGTATCAAATATGACCAAAATCTTAACATCGACGTTTAGAAAATATACACTTTAAGCCATATTAGATACTTAATAAAGTATGAAATTATTGTTCACACGATGAACATCTGTACTTAGGTTAGCTTTTATCAACAATGTTTTAGTCAGATTTGCTATAGTCAGATTTGCTAAAGATGAATCAAAATGCAAATTTGAGTGACCCGCAATTTTTTTTTCTTAGGGTATATTTGACGAAACTAGTTGGTAGTTGAAGCTGGAAGCTTATAGTTAGAGCTGGTACCTACAACTTATTTTTCAAACTAGAAGCTGAAGCTTATTATTTTTTATAAGTGTTTGACAAAGTAGTTATAGCTTGAAGTTTATAGTTGTAAATTGACTTCAAAAGACAAAATAATACATGATAAATAATTATATAAATGGTATTTATGTAATTTATCAATTCATAAGCTAGAAGCTTATTTTAAAAGCCAGTTCAACTAGTTTTTTTTCTAGAGTCCGGAGAATCAATATGACTTGGACAAAAAAAAAACTTGATTAACGTGAACTATTTAAAAAATGCAAAGTTTTATTGAAATTTTTTTAAGGTAAAACAATAATAAAGAACACCAAAATAATGAAAAAGAATTTAACAATTAATGTTATACTCATTGAGATTTGATTTAACAACTACGTCGTACGAGCTCCTTCACTTTTGCCACTAAGCATGCTAATTAGTTTATCGCATAATCATTTTATCACTTTAATTAGTTATACCAAAACAAATTATATTGTTTCGATAAAAAAAACTTATTATGTCGTGCAAATCTAATGTCTTGGGAAAAGAAACTTGATCTCTCACGATTATTACTACGTGAACTTAAAAATAGTTTTTAACAATTAATGTTACATTCATATATCGTATAATTACTATAATTACATCGTTAAAAAAATAAATTCAGTGCCGAAATTAATCTTTTTATTAAATTTATTATAAATGACAAAAGATATTCTTTAATAGTAAATCAAGTTAAGTGGGATTCAAAGTCTAAATTACTCCAACGTTTTTGGGTTATGATTGTTGAATAATTCTACTATATTTAAATTCGGTTGTTTATGTTTGTTTATGTTATCCGTGTAACATAACAACATATTTCAAACCAAATCAAAATGGTTATTGTATATATTTGGTTAGTATTCATAAAATTTTGCCTTTTCTCATAAACAGACCAAAAACTGATTTGGACAAAAATTCATATTTCATACCGAACACTAAAAACGTAACGTTTTAAATCCTGTCACAGAGCGCATGTT
Source organism: Gnaphalium uliginosum (assembly GCA_963930675.1). Classification (NCBI taxonomy): domain Eukaryota; kingdom Viridiplantae; phylum Streptophyta; class Magnoliopsida; order Asterales; family Asteraceae; genus Gnaphalium; species Gnaphalium uliginosum. Next base: position 27,019,487 of record OZ005680.1, on the reverse strand, counting down.
ATAAAAACCTCGATACAAAACATGTATTGTAAACTTCATTTAAGAATTCCATTCACATTCTATTCTATCTTTTTATATAAAAGGAGTCGTATTAGTTTACCATCTCAAGTTTTTTATATGCTTAATATGAACAAGTCGCATATTACATTAAGCGCGAATATTTGTGCATTATTATAGAATAATATATTATAAAGTATTTTCTTTCACATTCTCAAACAAAAAAACACTATTACCGTTTTTACGTCACTCTTATTTTATGTCTCTTACACCATCCTGCTAGTACAATCAACCACATATTCCAAATCGCGAAAAGATTAAACAGGTTTTGTATTCAAGGATTTGAAAAGTAATTTTTTTATCGATGCACATTGTATATTGACTTTATCTAAAAATATTTAAAATCAAATCTATAGCAACGCTAAGAATATAAATATGTAAAACAATAAAACATCAAGGATTCATTTGTATCTTTTCTTATTTAAATAAATAAATAAATAAACTTATATCTTTTCTTAATAAAGCTCAATAAAGTATATTAGGGGCTAATTTGTAATTCTTGAAAACAAAAGGGTTATAATTAAACGTTTGGATCTAATGTCATGGGGTTTACGAAGCTTTCCCCAAATTCCCTATATTTGACGACGATATATCTCTCCGGCGCCGGCGACGGCGACACGCACTCCCGATAAGGTATGATGGTATATCGAATTTAGAATTTGATTTTTTGTTTTACTGAAATGAGAAATGGCAATCTGGGTGTTGTTTTTATTTATCAAATATTTTACTTCAAAATTTGTCTACTACCTGTTTGATAAAATGCTTAAGAGAAGTTTGTTGCGATAAACATGTACTTTCAATGAATTCCTTTTTTTTTTTTTTTTTTTTTTGTCTATCTCTGTTTGTTAGTTGTTAATGTATGATATAGTTAGAATACAGCTATATGATGCTAAAGGTTCAAGCTTTTGTTCATCTTGAAATATTTATAATCATCTTTGTATTTGTTAAATTTAGGTATAGTTTGTTGGAAACAAAAGGTTCAAGCTTTTCCATCTTGAGATATTTATTAATTCGAATCGAGAAGATAGAGAGAGATGAGCTTGTTTCACCAATGGGCATTCATAGTAAAAGAAGCATTAGACAAAAGCTTCATGGTTGCCAAATTCTTTTGTGCTCTTCACGTTACAAATACGTACCTCGTCTCCCCTGTTTTGGTAAACTGATTTTATTTATTTATTTACTTTTTGTTTGTGTCAAACTTTTGGTATAAATAAGTTTTAATGATCAGCTCTCTGCAGGTCCACGGTCCTAGTATGCTGCCTACATTTAACATGACTAATGAGATCGTTTTGTTTGAAAGAATCTCAACCCGAAGTGGAAAAGCGGGTTCGGGTGATGTAGTCGTTCTCCGTTCACCTGAAAATCCTAGGAAATTTGTCACCAAGAGAATTGTTGGCAAGGAAGGTGACAATGTCACCTACGTCGTGGACCCCAAAAATAGTGATAGAACCGAGACCCTTGTTGTATGACTGATCTACGCTTCAATTAATATTTTATATTTTTGTGGGTTTGTATGATTAATATCTTTTACTGATGTGTAGATTCCAAAGGGACATGTTTGGGTAGAGGGAGATAACATTTACAATTCTAACGATTCACGGAATTTTGGACCTGTTCCTTATGGGCTTCTTCAAGGCAGGGTTTTTTGGAGGGTAAGTATTGATTCTTCATTTTCTGAATTAAGCTATGATCAGCCTTAAGTTGTTTTATGAGCTATGTTTTATGTGTGTATGTGCTTGTGTAGTATTTGTCATCTTTTTCGTTGTTACAGTTTATTTTTTGTTCGGTAATTCGATGTTAAAATTTAAGGATGCTTTTATCATCCACAAGAAACATCATACAAGATATCTTGAAAACTGAGGTATATGCTTCTAATCAAATGTGCTCTATCATATGAATAGACTAGGCTTGAGACTTGAGAGTATTAGTTATATAAAGACTTAACAATATTTCCTTGTTTAAGAGTAGTAATTGATAAGTTATTGGTAGAAGATAACTTTCAATAAACAGTAACGAGTACTAGTTACATTAGCACATGACTCTTTTGTTCTTAGTCTTTAGGTTTATGTGATTCAGTACTATACTATCTTTATCTAAATATATATTTGCCTTTATGAAATAAAGTTACACTTTTTGAGTTTTATTCTAGTTATTTAAATTACTGCCGATTTCCCCTTGAGATGATTTTGCCTTTCAGTATTACTCGTATGTTTTAAATGATATTTTTTTTTTAAATCGAGGATGTTATCAGCATCTTTGGTAGCACGTAACAGAAGAAAACTGACAACATTAACTTACTAAAAAAGGGATTATAATGAATTCTTTTGGAGATGATGAGTTAATAACTCTGGTATATCTATCAAAAGCTAATACTATAAGATAAAATTTAATCCGTTTATAAGAGGGAGGCAACTTCAGTTTTATTTATGAAACATAGATGTATTCGAACAATCATAGTTTAGAAGGACAGTATCAATGAACGTGTTCCTTTTAGTTTCATCTTTGAGTAGCAAATATGAATCCTAGCTGATTGAACATTGAAGATTTGATTCATCTACCTCTGTTATATGTGTTTTATCTTGTATTTGCTTAATTTTCATAGATCTTAACTAAATAATACATGCACCGAATCAACTATGCTATGGGAGAGAAGTATATGTGTTCTTGTAGCACCATGAAAAATGTTCTAGCTTTCAACTTGACAATTATGATACTTTTTTATATGTAATGTAGAATTCATAAAAACTCCAAATTTATATTAATACTACAGATATGGCCTGCTACTACATTTGGATCAATTGGGAAGAGACCAGAAACTGTGGACCCTGCCTTTAAGGTACATTCTGTACGTGACGTTATATGTTTTCTAAGCTTCTCTTAAATGATTTATGAAAAAAAAAATATGTTAATAATTTCCGAACTGGCTATAGTGCCAACATTGACTAGTAGATGTGACAACCAAATGCAAATTCCACTAGTCCTGAAAGGCCTGATTTACGATGCAATGGTAAAATTAGACAGGTGACAAAATGGGTGGTTCGGGTATTGGTCAAAACATGTCCTGTCGGCATGAAACACTTTTTTTCAAAAGATTCAAAAATACACTTTTTGTGACTTTTAACCCATTTGACCTGTTCAACCCATTTCATTTCTAGCTATTTTTGTACCGGTCTTGCCCGTTAGAGATAAAACACAAGTACATGGGGCAAAATTGTCGGTCTTCGTGATGGGAAGGTCATAGGTCAAAGTTGTGGAAACGATCTTTTTGCTAAATGTAATGCATATAAACCCTTTCCTTCCTACCCTCATAAAACCAAGGACACTTCGTGCATCAAAGTCACCATGATATATTGATCCACATAATCAAGACGCTGTCTTCGTATGTAATAAGTTAATTATATCGTTCTCTAGTTCGTCTTAATTTAGGCTGTGTGTGATTTGATTACAGGTCTTAGAGCAGTCAAACAGTTCATAAGTTGAAGAATGGTGAGCTCTTCATTGCTTCGGAATTTTGGTTATGAACACAATTCTTTCAGGGAGTATATTATCTATTGTTTTTCGAGCCACAATTGAATACATTACTTGTTTACCTTTTGGCAAATGTATACCACTTATCAAGTTTTGGAAATAATACTACTTGTACTAATGAACTTATGTGATAAACTGAAATGAGCATATTTAAGAATTACGACTTTTAACTAGTTTCATTATATTTTTCTTGAACTGAACTGTGTATTGAGAAGAAGACCTGCATCGTTTAAATATATGCTGAAATGAGCCATGTACTTGTGATTTTATACAAATTAAGTAGTCTTCCCAATAACATACTTCCTCTCCTAGCAATAACATTCCTTTATTGCCACAACAAAGAGGAGATTTTTTTTCTTCTTTGGTTTTGGCGAAAAATAGAAATTAAATTGATTAGATCAAAAGATCTAATTGAGTTACATGTTGAGGGTGACAAGATGCCAATTTAAATGCAACAATCGATAGAGAATTAGACCCTAACCACATTGAAATACACTAAACAACTAAAACTAATGATACATTAAAACCCTCATTAAAACCCTAACCGCCTTCTGTGTTTACTTTCAATCTGAACCGTTGGATCGACAACACTTTGAATCACAGCCGTCTTTGATTGCTAATTTCGGTTAATTTTTTGTTTAGTTTAAATCTGTTCTTGGTGTATGCAAACTGCTCCTCCACAACTTCCATGTGATTCTTTGGTGAAACTCAAAACCGTTCACTCCATACCTGCCTTCTCAAACTCATGTATATGATCTGAAACTCCTTTCCTCTGTCTCAAATTAACATCCAAACCAAAAAATATTATTGCTGCTATTACTGACATCGCAATTGATCAAGTATATTGGTTTTCAAGAACTTTAAGGTTTTTACCATTAAGTTGTTGATTAATTTTTGCTTTTTTTTTTAGTAACTTTGACTTTAATGAATTTTTCAGTTGTTTGACAGATAGGCAGTAATAAGTCGTGCATTAAAAATTCACGATCCCTGCTACTTTGGCGATTTGTTGAACAACAACTCTTCTGTCGCTGAAACCTTGCGTTATTTCATCATTCTTCACTGTAAATCAATCGTAGTTTTTACATATATAGTTTTTGTAGAAATCTAAGAATCGAAGTACGGTTAACCGTGCTTTCGGCTCGATAATCTGTTACTTGCTTTTATTGAAGTGTTTTATGATTTTTGTTGACTGTGTATTGTCGTTTTGTTTGTAGGATTATCAGGCCATTTTTGGTTGAAGAACAAAAGCTTGTGACGAAGGTTTTGAAGATTCAAAAAGCCAAAGAAAAAATTGCTTCCAGGATTAGATTTTTGAGATGTATTTGAGTTGGTATTCTTTTAAACTCCCCTTGGAGTAATTTTGGGCGAGTATGTAATCGAGGCACTCTTGCCTTTCAACTTTGTTGACCTTTAATTCAAACGTTTCATTACGATATAATCTTTCTGTGTGTGTTATTTAGTTTTTGAAGTTGTTAATCATTCTTCACTCCAATTTTGTAGGTTCTTTCATCCAATATACCGAATTGACGAGGTTTCAAAGATATTGCTAAAACCTTTCCTAATATATTGTGTTTCTTAAAATTGATAATATGGACTTCTTGATGTTGGTTATCTTATGGGTAAAAAGAACTTGTAGTTGACTGTTGATGTATAGTATAAATGTATAACAAATATTTGTCTTCTTTTCAATCTTATCCATGTTATATCCCCTATTTGTAAGAGAGACAGTAGTAGTTTTACTTTTAAAATAACCGTTTGATTAATAATGTTATTGTACATGTTAATGGGCAACATTAAACAGTCATGCAAAAATATATCGCTGGATTGTAATACTTGCAACAAATACAGTGACTACACGGAATTTAAATCGTGACAAGTACTCCAAAAAAGTTTAAATTTATGTAACTTCAGTTGTATATAAAAAACATAACATATACACTATATAATAATGTGAATTCAAACATGACATATATGGTTGCCAGTTAACTTGAGCAACGCCCGGGTATTACACTAGTTGATTGTGGGAACATGTGACCAATCTGATGAAAACAAAAAAATAACAAACCTAAACAAACGAGATGCCATAAACTCCATTCATCAAACCCACTGAACCCCTACACACAAAATAAACACGAACACCTGACGCGGAGAGACATTGAAACAGCCATAATAACCCGAACCCTAAAATTACCCGACAAGTTTGAACATTCAACAATAGATACCAACTCCGCCCGAGACCTCGAGAGGTCAAAACCTCAAGGACAAAACAGAGCAAATGCGAGATTCGAGACCGAGTGCCGATGTAACCGAGTCAGTGACAATGGCACAATCCCGACCGGGTGGTGGTTCAGCGAGATGCGGGATGCATTACCAGAGTAGGAATCAGCGTTATTAGGTAACCACTATGGATAAATCCGATACGGCAAAAGACGAGGGTTTTTTTTGCAAAGCGAAGACAATTATATTAGAAAAAGCAACCCTCAAAATAGAAGGATGTCAAGCTGGGAAAAAAGCCAAACAATGTCTCCAAGAAGGAGAGCAAAACTAAACACCAGAAAAAAAACGAAGCACTCCAATAACAAACACCTAACCAAAACAACAAAACTAAGAAAAATTGCCTAACGCATTAGTCATCCAACAACTCCAATTAGCAGACTTTAAGTGACTACGCGAATAAATTCACCCTCTCGAAAACAATTGCAACCTTGAGAAAAAGATCAGCCTCCTCAAATAATTTAAGTCAACAAGCCTTCGATTGATAAAGTTAAGAGTCCTTGAGGGAGCCCTTCGGACCTCCGGCGTGAGGCTGACGACGCTTGATGTTGTTGATCTAGGGTTCACAAAGAAAATAGAAGGGAGTGTCTATTGAGAGAGAAATAAAAGGGAGCTGCATTTGATGGCGACGGGGTTACATGCCCGAGCTCTACCCTTGGTTAAACTTATTTTAAAGTTGATTTGAATTATTTGAAGTTAGAAGTATTATTTATAAAAAGGCATTGACCTTATACACTCTAAAAATTGATATACAACATCACTCGATCAATGCAAATGCTACAGTATCATATGAGAATTATTGTAGTGTGTACATCAATTTTAGTCTCATGCCTAATCTAACTTAGTTACAAAATGTTTCTTGTCGGCTAATAGATAGAAATGAGTTCATGTAAACTCGATTGCGGTGTAAAGAAGTCATTTTGAAAACGATATGAACATCAATGTATTTTCTAGTTATATGATAGAATAATTTTTCCTTTTATTTGAGAGGAAAAAAGTTCAATGTAAAATACTAAAAAAATGTAGGATGAAAGAACCAATAGGATTGCTTCATTTCAATTATCCATTTTCACTTTTTTTTCTAAATCTAAATATTTCACAAACAGTATATCCATAAATTATAAAAATTACACCGTTAAAATCATCATCTTTTCATCTTAAATTAGAGATGTCACATGACATACTTTCGACGAACTTTTTTTTTCGTTTTCTAATGGGTATATGAAATTCGTAATAATAAATCACATGTGAATATATTTACAATCAAATTATAAGTTTTAAATCACTATCTATAATCACATGTGAATAATCAAATTTACAAATTATAAGTTTAAAATCACATAAAAATTAATTTATTTGATAATTTAATAAATCTTCAGAAAAATTTTTAGTTATAATCACATGTGATTAAACATTAAATTAGTAATCACATGTGAATAAAGTGTAAATAAATACGAGGTTTAAATAATTGTTTATAATTATACATGTAAATAAATATAAATGTGAAATCACATATGAATTATCAGTTATTATCACATAACTTATTTGAAAAACACATGTGATTAAACCTCAAATCAATAATCACATGTGATTTTGACCGTAAACGAATGCAATTCATAAAATCTTATTTATATTTGTTTATATGAATTAATAATAAGTTGTAATCATTAGTGAGTTAACATCCACAATTGATGAATAGTCGTGTACCAGTTATATATACTCATAAATCACATGTGATTATATATAAAATCACATGTGATTATATATAAAATCACATGTGATTATATAAGTCACATTTTTTACGACCTAACAAAAATGAAAAAAAATAAAATTTGTCGAAAGTATAGCTCGTGGGATTTTATAATTTTTACTCATAAATCACATATGATTATATATAGATCCCAGCGTCTTTTTCTGTGATAATTTTTACAATCAGCGTCTTTTTCTCTTCGAAATCAGCGTCTTTTATAATTTATCGAAGAGAAAAAGACGCTGATTTCGAATATGTAATTTTTATAATTTTTGATCATGCCGTTTGTGAGTTATTTGATTTTAAAGATACGAGTGAAAATTGAATTTTAAAAGAACTAGAACAATCCTATTGGTTCTCTAATTCTTCGTTTAACATATACCTAGAATATTTACAAAAACTTAAAAAGTGAAAGAAAAAAGAGAAAAAGAAAATGCAGCCCATTAATTTACCTAGACCACCTATTTTAAACACTCCATCCTATACGTGTCGGTTAGAATAGATTGTTCAAATTTCACTATTCATAAGCCCTCGGTAGTTGATAATAAGGGAGAATGTGTTGTTTGAGAGAGGAGATACATCAGATGATTCTTTCGCATTTACTCTTTTCTATGCGACTACTTTTTTTGGTAAGAAAACACCAGGGAAAGGTTGGAGTACATTACAAATTTTGTAACTTTTAGATGCTTATCAAAACAATGCTTTATCCATCATCTCTTTTGAAAGAAATTAAGTGCTACCTATGATTCAAAAACATTATTATAATGCAATCGATTTGACTCGTTAGGGATACTATGCGGATCACGCTGACACGTCTAGAGCGAGAGGTTTCTTGTGTTTTTAGAATCTGGTTGGAGGGTGTAAGAAATTTAGACAAATAACTTATCAGAGTAGAGAGAACATATAATGCAATTTGCAAAGCTTTCATACATTCAAACACTAAGCTAGGGGAAAAAAACATATTGATGGAAGAAAAAAAAAAGACTGCAGCTATTTACAAGAACCTAAACTATCAAAATCATAGCGGGATGTACTTCAAATGCCAAAAGATTTGGCTCTTCTACTTTCACACTTGTACACCCATCAGCACTTCTCATTCGCATTTTTATCTCAGTAGTCAAGTTGACCAAGAAGGTCGTTAATTGCTTACTGAACCGAGGTTATATAGGACTTGCCCTTGACACCTGCAGTTTAATGTAGAGAAAGTTCTAAACTTTCAGACTTGTTTTACATAAATCAAAAGATAATGCTCATAGCAGTAAATAAGTGTAACGCCAACATTCATACAATTATAACGGTTTTGCATACTATTAACTTTCTGCTTCTTATAAGACATATAGTACAACCAAAAAATGTCAATACTGAAACTTCAATAAATAGGGGTATCGTTGTGTCAACTTGTACAGAGTAGTCTTCAAAAATGATATCCCACACGTACAATTCTATGAAGATTGTAGTAGTAGACCAATGAATTGGTTTTAGAGCTGGAAAGAAGGGAGGAGTCCATGAAACGGGTCAGAGCAAGTTTGGGTCGAAACGGGCAGGTTGGTCAGGTTGACTTGCTACCACTTTTTCTCCATCTTTAGACTTACATTTAATGTGTTCACCATCATTAGAAAAACAATCCTTTTACAATAATGATCTAAATATTTAAATAAAATTGTCTAGGAAGTTGTATGCATAAAAAATGGCTTCAGGTAACCCATTTGACCCATTCCCCTTACAGATATTTATTACCCCGGTTGAGATACAATACAAACGAAATCAACACATAAGTAAGTGGGTCGAGATTGCCACCTCTTACTGTTTATCGTATCATCAAATAGGGGGTGTTTTGCATGGACCCATGTGGACTAGTTTAGGGATTAAGTGTCAGGAAACACCTTTCACAAATACATAACATATCATACAATAGTCTATATGTCTTAATTTCATTTGTAACCTTGTAAACTACTTCCAAGCAAAAAATATACTATTTATACCATATTGGACAAATATGCCGATGAAATGAGCCAAGTAAAGGTAGTTGGAGAATTGTCTCTATAGAAGTTAAACAAATTGTATAAGATTGGCAAATAAAGCAATTGCACCTGATTCTGTGCAGTCGTAATAGCTGTCCAATTTTGGGGTTGACTTGTAGCTGAATAGTCACTGACAAAAGTAAGTGTTCTTGATTCTTCGGGTACATTAATCGCAACTATAGGTGGGAGTTCTCTCATTATCCATAATACAAAAGCTGAAGGTAAGGATGAACCTGGAGAAACATGGGTCGAATTCACTACATCTCAACAATGGTAATTCATAGAGGTAACGAAATGGCAAGTAGGGTAACGGGTCAAAACGGTTCAGGTTGACCAGGAACAGTTTTTTGTCCATTTGTATATAAATTATGAGAAATGATTTTTCATCCTACCAAATTGTCCTAGTAATCCTCCTAATCCCATAAGATGATGACATGTGGTATCCACTTATTATATCTCCCAATATCATGCCTTGATTATTCCAAGTGTCATAATATTGTGATTAGTAGGTTAATTAGGATGAGATTTAGGATGAAATATCATTGGTAGTGATAACAATCTAATAATTTGAATAATATGATCTAGTAAGTTAATATAAGAAATACACTTTGCGAGACTATCGACCCATTATATTTTCAGCCAAATTCTTACTTTTACCCATTTGACCCATTAGAGATACCTAAACATGACGAGCAATTTATTTCATTAATGTACAAACTAATCCTTTCTAACCAGGAATAAGAAACAGGTATACCAAACTACCAATAGCACCATCATCCCTATTATAACAAGCCTTCTAATTCTTTTTCTACACAAAAAAGAAAAAAAAAAGATAGTTCACTCATTATTTTACTATGGGAAGTGTAAGGACATATGTGGAACAATGGGTTTTAGACATAAAATTGATCATTACTTTATAATAGGCGGGCCTGGGGTGACTTTCAGAAAGAACCAAAAAATTCTCGTTAAGGTCCCATGAAAGATTCGCCAGGTGTGAAATCCCATTGTATTCGAGGAGTCAAGGATTTGTTGTGAATTCCGGATCGAAGAAAAGAAGTGTTTACTCTTCTAAAGAATAAAACTTTAAAAAATTAAAAAAGAAAAAAAACAAGAAAAAAAACACATTTACCTATAAAATAGTACACAATCAGTAGAAGAGAGGCATTGATCCCTCCAATGCTCCGCCAATCACAATGATACAACACCTGCAACAATGGCATGGAGTGTTTAAGAAAACCTTGAGGCGCATGAACCCAATGACAGAGTACCAGAATACAAGTAAAAAAACTACGTACTGGTATATTTGTGACAAAAGCAACAACTGAACTTGAGGTAAAACATATAACAGAAACAATGGCAAGTCCAGAAACCTGCAAACAAATGCAACATAATGAATGAAATCAATAAACACTGAAGAGCAACAAAATGTAGTAAATATCGTATATAAAAACCAATGAGACGAGTAATGAACAAAACATTGCATTTGAAGAACCCAATCAAGATGATGGAATGTAAGCAATTGATTAACTTACAACAAAAAAGAAGACAATATCCATGATCTCACAAATAGAAATGTGGGCTCAAAGTCTCATACAATGTCATATAATTGTGAAATAATTATTGAAGAAACATTAATAAACTACCTTCCACATTTCGGAAGAAGTCCTCTCCGATCGCACTTTACTCATTTTTGAGACCAATACATATCCTGTTTACAATACAATGAAAAGAAATTGAAAACCGATGGATGCAAAAGAAGAAAACAGAAGTCAAACCAGCAAGCTTCGTATATCAGTCTGTAGGACCAATAACATGTTATACGGATGTACAAGCAAAATCGTTGTTCTTATTAACATTTCGCACAAAGATTATATAATTCATTTTGGAGTATTATTTCACTTGAAAGTATGCCGGATTATCATGAAAATATTTGCTAGCATCAAAATATAATACCAAGGAATATGTAGCACCTATTACTTAACACCGAAAAAGTTCATAAATAATAATAGTAGCAGATACCAAAGATGCTGACCGTAGCAAGCTAATGCGCCCCCTAGTAAAAGCATTGCAATAGCAAAAGTATCTACATAAACCTGCATGATATGTACGGTTATTCTACCTTCTTCACCAAGCATACAAAACAATTTCAGAATACTAAAAAGAAGATTGATGATGATCATCTGACATTTATAGGTCATGTTCGTATGATTATAAAGACTGAATATAGTTAACAAAAAAGTAAATATATGAATAAACACTAATAGTTCTTACCCGTGCCACGACTGATGAATCGATAGGATTCTTTCCGAGGCCGATCCAGATAAGAATAGCCGATGCCAGCATTATCACAAATATTAATAGAGTCACCTGTTAAAAAGAATCATCGACGGAGATTTCATAGATCAACGTATGGTCATATATGCATGAAATAGATACACACGAATAATGGAACGATTTATTGTCTTATTTTTTCATAGATCCACATATGGTTAACAGTAGCAACTATGGTTTAATATCTTGATTTCATAGAGCATCCTATGGTTAAAAAAAAATATGGTTTTTTTTCCGAAGTAGTTAACTACTTAACTATAATATTAATCAAGCTATTGACAAAACTTTTCTTATTTATAATTTATGGAAAGGCATGCCAGTCTACACAACTGGTAATTTGGTATACTAACGTGGAAGAATTCTTAAATCTCCGTAGCAACAGTACAAAAACAAAAATAAAATTAAAAAATGTTATCTAGTGTGAAACATCCAACTAATTTTCATTTGAACGCTAAGGATCAACTTCTGTCTCCCAAATCATCAATATGGACAATTTACTCCTCAAAGATGATAGTGATCAACTTAAGTACGGATAAAAAGGTATGACATAAATACTCCATTTTTTCTATTAAAATTTAGAAACAACTAAACTTTTCATTTCTTTAAACTATTATTGAGGGTGTGTAAAAAGTTAACAGTTAAGAGTTGGTAAATATAGATAAGGTAAAACTGATTTCAATATCGTTTACGTAAATTAGATTGTGCATTTCCGCACTTTCTCTTGTAAACGGGGAAAACTTCAACTTTAAAAGAAAAAGTTTGTAAGCACTATTTGTTTTCCCATTTAAAAGCACTTGGTGAAGTACTTGTACAATCAGTCAACGACATAAGCACTTAATGCCAACTGGATTGCCAGAGAGCATTTCTGGGGATACCACTCACCAACTGTTGGAGGAAATGTTTATTATTTGACTAGTTGCTACAAAGTACACCCTGAAATCGGTGAATAGCTATGTTGACTTTGTCTTAAGTAACATTAATCCCACTTTAAAAGACGGGATAAGTTCTTAAACATCAACATGGACGTTATACAAAATGCAACAGATGAGAACACCCTTCCAGTACATCCTGAAATCGGTGAATGGCTATGTTGACTTTGTGTTAAATAACCCATATATATCCCACCTAAAAAAATGGGATAAACTCAGAGATCTCTACAGGGACGTTTTCCGAAATGCAAGAGAAGGGAATACCCTTCCACTATTTTTAACAAAAAAGTTTTAAAGAGTTAGGGTATGTATGTAGGTTGCATACCAATATCACGACTTGTTGACGGCTGCCAACAGGGAAGACTCGAAAAGTGCAACATCTTCTCCGTCTATTACCCTTCAAAATGGACTTGTTTGCTTTCTCTAACAAAGGTTCCCGCGGACTACCTTCATCCTCTTCTTCATCATTTGCCTGATGGCACAGGTCAACCCTGTAAAATGTAAAGAAACATATTTTTATCTCCTAATAATACAGTTCATCAAAATGCGCCTACTATCATTTCTTACTAAGGAAATCATATATACAAATTATGCACGTATAATATAAGATGTAGGTTTCAGACTTTCAGTTATCCCTTATTAGTTATTACGACTGCTGTTCTTTTTTATGTTTCTAATTTTATGTTAAATAATTTAGAGCTTTAATAGAACACTAAGTAAATAAAGTTATTCGTCATAAGACTTGGGCTTCTTTTGTTTGTTTTTAATAAACAATATATACATACCATGACTAGTTATACATATGTATGCTCTAATCTTATTAAAGCATATCTAGTTTCTAACTGGTTACTAACTGTTGCCTACAGGATATAATTGACTACCACAATATAATAAATACAGTCACATTATTGTAACAGGCTCATAAATAAATCCAGATCTTCAAAATGTCAGACACCAGAAGGAACATACCAGAAAGATAGAAGAAGAAGAAACGCTGCAAGAAATAGAATCTTTGGCAATGCTGCAAAATAAAATGCTTGTAATTAGTGTGGTTGTGTTATCAGGTGCCTTCTATGTGACACAACAGGTAAGTGGCATACCCATAACAACAAAACCACAAGAGTTTGACCAGCAAATCCAATTCTTACAAGCAGCAACAAGCGTTAATATAAAATAAACACCATAACCTGCCAGAACGAAAATTTAACAGCATAAGAAAATTATCTGTCTCAAACCATCACAAAGAATAAATCCAAAAATTGTACCCGTGTTGGAAGAACCAATCATCAGATGAAACACCTGCAATTGGATCTTAAATATATTAGTATGAGTTACATGCATCGATAACTAAAGAAGAAATCAGAAAGGGTATTATTCACATATTATTTAAAGTATGTGAAATAGGTGATAATCTTATGTGTTAGCAGTACAAATTTATTGGAGTCAGCAAGTCATCTGTTTTGAAGAACCATGCTTATAGCTGCAGATTGAAACATATATCTGCAACTCTAGCAGTAATTCTTCGCTGAAGTCGTGACATATAAACCATATATAAGGAGTATTACTTACTTTCTGGCGAGTCCATCCCCTCTGTGGAGTCCTAGAATGAATCCTCAACAACTGACACAACAAGGTCGCGGAATATCAATTGCTAATACTAAAACAAAAATGCATATTTAGGATATGAGTACTGAATTTGAAAATTTAAACAGCGAATATGACATGATTTTATAATTAATCATCATCTAGCATATTTTATGTTGTTCATAGTATAAACTAGAAAGAACTACAAAAATGCATATGCTCATGCAACTGATATGTTAAACTTTTTACAGAAACTCTCCTTGTAAAAACATAATGAGGTCAAAGCTTACATCCAGCCACTTGCAGTCAAAGCAGATTTTGGAAATCTTTTATCGGTGCAACTAATTTTAAAAAAATATATAAAACTTATCCGACATTTCTATAGCTGTGACAATGGCTGATTTAGGGGAGTCGCGTCTCATGATTCTATATGAAGTTAAAAAACACAAAATTCCATCACACGTTAATGTCGATAAGTAATGCATCAGAAAAATGCACAATTTGAATACTAATCTCATATGTGGGATGGTTATCTCTAAATAACATTTCACATGATTGTATATAGGTCCCTACGACCCTACTTCCGAAAAATATACTAGTACTAGTGAACGTTTTAAACAAAACAATGCTTAGCAATAAGCTCGATTTCCAAATGACAACAAAACGCATAAAACTTGTAATAATAACAGAACTAATGTATTTCCTCCATCCAAATTCAGATTTCAGAGTCCACATTTACAGTTAATATAATAATTCCTAAAGCAAAATTAACATTAAGCTGCAAAAACAATAATAATAATAATAATAAAATGTTCTTAACAGTTGAGTTAATTGAGCCCTAACTTTCCACCTATCTCAAAAATAATGAAATACCTCATAACCAAAATAACAAATTAACTAATTAATTACTCCGTACGATTTAAGAAGAGAAGGTACCTGATAAAATGCAATAACGGCAATAACAATATCAATAAAAGCAAGAGAAATATTAACAGCAACTAAAGCTTTTGAGTAACAACCAGCTTCTGTTATTGTCTCTTCAATCACCATCATTTCGCTCCTTAGACAAGCGGACCCCATTCTATCCAATTCCTATCTATTTCTATATGTGTTCCTTCATACATACACAAAATTAGGTTTTATAAATGTGTGCGTGTGTTAGGGTTTGGAAAAAGAAAGGTAGTGGAGGTGTGTGTATTGTATGAATGTAATGGCGGATCTAATGGTTGGGGTTGATAATTGGAATTTAAAAATATTTTAATTTAGAATTTAGAATTCATCATCTTGACTTATAAAATGCCTTTTGATAAATGGCAATGGTGGTGGCTTTTGTGATATTTGTACACGTAGGCAAGGATGTGACGTTCTCTGTAACCCGGTATTCAATCCGGGTCATTAATGAGCTACTTAACCATCAGCATAAGTTGTTTGGCTTGAATATCGACTAACAAATTAGTACATCAGGGGTGTTATTGATCGTGTTATTTTGGTTGGGCATGGTTATACTTATGTTCCTTTGCGTTTTCAGTTTTTGAAAACGTTGGTTTTCGATTTAATTTGGTCCAATTCGAAAACAAAACCCATCAACGTTGAAGCTACGGGTTTTAAGTTTGAACTTTTAACTATAAAATGCATTTATAATTAAGTTTGGGTTGAAGTCAGTTTCAAGTATTGAATTACTTGCAAAGATAATTAATTGTTAAAGTTGATATGCGAATGGACTCACACTATACAACTTAAAATCCATCACATGAGAGATAAATTATACTCATCTAATGGTCTGCTCGTTGGTAGCCTGACCAACTAATCAAACGTCACTAAGAAATTTTGTAATGTATTAGCTTTCTACTTGCCGATGATGAAAATTGAACTTGAAAAACTTACTAAATGCGTTCATTTTCGAAAAGTAACAAGACTACATGCTATCACATCCTTTTTAATCAATTAATAAGAATGATGAAAAGTAAAGTAATGCTCTAAATCTTTGATCGAATAATCTTCAGTATGTTAAAGGCTGTAAGATGATTTCTGGGTTAAAAACACTTGCAAATAGAGGTGAACAAAAGTCCGACCCGACCTGAAAACTCGAACCGGGTTTTAGTCAACGAACAAAAATCGGTTTTGACCCAATCTGACCCGAACCCGACCGGATTTGAAGGGAAAAAAACCCAACCCGATACAAACCGGTTGGAACCGGTTTGAAACCGGTTTGGGTTGAAAACCCGGTTCCAACCCGGTTTTTCTATAAAATTGTGTTTTTTTCGAGCGTTGGGCGTTTTAAGGAAAAACAACGTATTTTTCGATTTTTTTTCAATAGAATGGTAGTACGTTAGGAATGAAAACATAACTTAACAATATCTTAAAACAAAGTCTTCTAAAACTTCATAAAAATATTATTGAAAACAAAAAGTCTATATAATTCAATTCTTTTCGAGCGTTAAGCGTTTTAGGGAAAAACAACGTTTGGGCTAAAAAAATTTCATTGAATTCATAAAACATTAGTAATGGAAACATAATTGATCAATAACTTAACCAAAAGGCTTCTAAATATTCTTTAAAATATTATTGAATCCAAAAAGTCTATATAATTCAAAGTGGTTCGAGCGTTAAGCGTTCTAAGGAAAAACAACGTTAGGGCCAAAAATTTTTCATTGAATTTATAAAACATTAGTAATGGAAACATAATTGATCAATAACTTAACCAAAAGGCTTCTAAATCTTCTTAAAAATATTATTGAATCCAAAAAGTCTATATAATTAAAAGTGGTTCGAGCGTTAAGCGTTTTAAGGAAAAACAACGTTTGTGCCATATTTTTTTCATTGAATTCATAAAACATTAGTAATGGAAACGTAATTGAACAATAACTTAAACAAAGGTCTTCTAAGTCTTCTTAAAAATATTATTGAATCCAAAAAGTCTTCATAATTCTTCATAATCTTCATAATCTTCTTGAATATAAGTCTTTATAATCTTCATAAGTCTTCATAATCTTCAACTTATATTAATCTTCAATTCTTCAAAAGTCGAAATCTTCTTCAGAGGTAGCCTCGCGTGAAGCTTGATCGAGAGCAATTTCTTCGTCGGAAAGTGATATTACCATACCCTCTTCCACCTCGACATTATGTATATCTCCTTCGTATTCCATTTCACCTTTAAGACTTGAAACATTTTGTATTCGTTCAGCGGCGTCTAAGTGATCCTTCAAGCAAATACACATCTCTAAGGAGGTCGGTGTGAGTCTTGTTCTTCGTATAGATAATACCCTGCCACTAAGAGAAAATGCGGATTCCGAAGCTACCGTAGAAGCTTGGACGGTTAGTAAATCTCGGGCCAAGATGGTTAGAACGGGAAATTGAGATTCTCTCTCTTTCCACCAAGCCAAAATATCAAATTGTTCGAACTCATTGGGTAGAATAGTGGACAAAAAATCCGTTGCGGTATATCTCCCATATTCGCTAGTGGTTTGGTTACCATCACCCCTTGCCCGTTTATGGTTTTCTTGTCTTAAACTATTATATAAGTTAAGCATTGCATTGTTGGAAGAAGATGAACTAAACGTTGTGGAAACCGAACTAGCCGGCACATTTATTGTTGAACTATATTTTTGAAAATATACGCCAAATAAATCTTGTAAACAACTCTTAAAATACGTTTTTGTATTATGTGAAAACATTGGATTCTCTTCATTCAAATCCAAATTGTGACAAATGTTATCGATAAGCATTTCCACCCCGAAAATGTTCAAACACGGGTTCAATGCGGCGGAACAAGTAATTACCGGTGGCATTTCTTGAAAATATTTTTTTAGTTTTTCTTTCATGGGAGCCACCATCTTTTCAAATAAAGCACCTTCATATTCGTATTCGTTTAATTTTAAAGTCATCAACCAAATTTGATTAAGTACCAAATGACTAGTAGGATAATAAACACCCGATAATAAAGTAGTCGCGGTTTTGAAAACGTTGAGCAATTCGGTTAACTTTTTAATAATTTCCCAAAATTCTATGAGAAATGGTGTTGCAAAACCTTTGTGAACAAGTTGATCATGAAAAACTTGTAAACGGTCACGTTGGCGTAAACCACATACAAACATATGGTAGGTCGAATTCCATCTAACGGTCATGTCCCAATTAGGGGTTAAAAAAATGGAATCCGTTTCCTTACACAATCTCATATAAGCTTTGTATCTAAGTTTACCCTTTTGAAATATGTCTTGTAACATAGTTTTATACGCCAATTTTACGGCGTCTATTTCTTCAACCGCTAGTCCCGCTTGCACAATCAAGTTAATGATGTGTGCAACACATCGACTATGATAACAAATGCCCTTCAAAGGTGGTCCGTATTTTAGTATTAATTTTGAAACGGCGAGTGCATTATTACTCGCGTTATCAAACGAGATTGAAAAAACATTTTCTTGTAATTTAAACGTTTTAATTACATATCGTAACATGTAAAATAAGTTTTGACCCGTGTGAGGATACTCAAAGTCTTCAAAAGCAATGCTACATTTCATCATTTGCCAAGTTACGGGATCAACCCAATGTGCGGTAACACAAAGGTACGAACCGGGCAAACCATGAGGAGCCGACCAAACATCGGTTGTTAATGATACACTTGTATTTAAGTTTTCAAAACCGATTATTAGTTGTTTTTTAGCTTCTTTCCACAATTTAAGGGCATCACGTTTAAGAGTAATACGACTTACATGATTATATTGCAGTTGAAGAGTATTTTGAATCACCCCAGTAAGTCGAGGGTTGTCGAAGTGGTTGAACGGCAAAACTTCTTGAATCACAAAACCCGCAAAAACTTCTCGACATCGTTCCGCTTCGTATGCAAATATAGCTCCATCTCGTGACATAGAAGCTTGACCACTTGCTTCCGGATTAGTTTTGAGTCCCACACAATACTTTTCTTTATGATGTTTCAACGTTGTATTGGAGTCGGCTTTTAAATATTTCCCACATCGTTTACAATGTGCCTTAGTCGTACCATCCGACAACAACACTTTGTCGTATAAATCCCACACCTCCGGATTTCTTTTGTTAACCAATTTTCGAACAATCGTTGGTGAACTTGAAGAACCAACACCGAAGGAAGAGGAAGAAGATTGAGTTGCCATTTGAGAAATGAGAATTTTGTATGCGTTTTGAGAGCGTTTTGAGTTTGTATGAGTGTTTGAATGTTGTGATTGAACCTAAACTCAAAGTTTGTATATATAGTAAACTTGGGATGGCAAAATGGTATATAAATAGTGAAAAAACGGTCAAATGTACAAAAAACGGTCAAATAACGTTACAAAAAAACCGGTTTTTGAAACCGGGTTCAAAAAAACCGGTTTCAACCCGGGTTGTAACGGTCATATGCAAAACCGGTTTGTACCCGATGGGTTCTAGAAAATTCGAACCGGATTGGGTCAAACCCGAGTTTGACCGGGTCGATTTTTCGGAGTTTTTTCGGGTTGGGTTTAGAACCCGATTTTTTCGTGCATCTCTCCTTGCAAATGCTTGTACGACCAATAATACGAATGGGTTGTGGGCTGAGTATAAGTGTATATGGGCCTATCCCATGATTTCTTGGGCTTAAAAAAGAAAGAAAAAAAAAAAGGACAGGTGGGAAAAGTTTTTTCTTTCTTTTTTTCTCCCTAAAAATCAGGAACTATAATCGAAATCGAAAATCAGGACGAAAAATACAGCATTTGAGTATCGCCTAACCGAACCGATATTATAAAAATGGTTTAGATATTAAAATTATAAGGAATCATCATTCAATAATAAATTCCAAAACAAACTACGTTTATCCTAATCCTTTTACACGCTTTTACAAATCTTCTGAAATAGTAACAAATCTTAGCATTAAATTAAAATTAAAATTAAAAAAAAAAAATAGAATCACAATCAATTTTGGCACTCATTTGGCTTCTGGAATAAATCCCACAATTCTCTAAAAACTAAATTAAACCGATCTCTATATGAACAAGGATTTCTACTTTCTAGCTAATGAAGACAGACTTCTCAATACATTGCAGACCTTCGTCTTCACGGGTTGTTCACAAACCTAAATTTAACTACGCAATAATAAATAACAAAAAATAAAAATGAATCGTAATTTTATTCATCATCAAAGAATTGGGTTTCAATTTTCCTAGATCTATACAGAAAACTAAACACATTATATTAAAAAAATCAATAAACTAATAAGAAGCCAATCGTCCCGGTTCCTTAAGAACCAATGTTAGCGTTGTGTCGATCAACTCGATCACGAATACTCGAGAATTAATCATATATGACAACCGCAACACAGATAGAAAAAACAAAGTGTAGAAACCAAAACAACTGCTTCAACAGTAGAAAGTATCTTGAAAAGAAACCGATCGACGAACCATTCGTGTAAATTAATCTTGGACGTTTTCCATCGATAACTCGGGCTCCCGAGCCTCTTCCATAACCCTTTTCGATTTTTTCCGTTCAATCTCTTGAAGAAGGACCCAAAATACGGTTTCTTTTCGTCCATATTTTTATGATTGGTATTTTATTGTTGTATTGGTAGTATTTTTGTTATTAACGTTGGAATGAGTATTTATATTGGTTTTCTTATGGCGCAAGTGTTTGGCAAGTACGATTGGCATGAAGAGACGTTAAAGGTTTATAGGATTGATGAATTGCAAATTTTACCCCTTGGGTTTTGGTTTGTTGTATTTATGGTCCTTTGATACATAAACATCATTGTTGATCAAGTCCTACATGTAAAGTAGTCAAATTTGACAACAATCACTCATTTTGTGTCATAATTTAATATATTTGTGTTTCTTATTTGTTACAAAATAGTTTCCATAACTTCTAAATTAAAGTTAAAAATTAATATCTTTTGCTTAAATTGAAATAAGTACGGAGTATGATAACAAACCTTATACAAATCAATGGTTAACAAAATATTCATTTGTAGTTCCGTACTACATATTTCTCTATGAGTATAAAAATGCATATATTTCACTCAATCACGAGTTTTGTAGCATGAATTACTGCTATTACGTTGCACTCAGTACAAAGGAAAAAAACCATTTTTATACTATATATTAGCATGGTTGTGTTTTTATATTCATAAGTTTCTTATACTTTTAACTCAATGTTTTTCATTGAATAAATGTGTTATGTACTTATGTAGATAAAAACGTTTACCATACGGATCGTAGTAGTATTTCTTGAATCTTCTCAAGCAATTAGATGTATGATAACAACATCAAAATAAATTTCATGCTTTTAACATCTAATAACAGCATAAAGAATTAATATACTCCGTATGATGAAATAAGTACCTAAGCATTATTGTGCAAAATTTCTAAACAGAAAAGAGAAGGACGAAAAAGCTATTTTATAAAATACTAGGGGGTATGAGTGAAAATTCGGGAAGATTTATCGGGGAATAAAACATAACGGGTTCCGCGTTTTGGTGGGTCAATGATTGCGCAAGTGGGGCAACGGCAAAGCTGTTGATTCATTTCCAGGAAGACTCCTTTTCTCCATGACCTGTGTATACCAGTTCCAAGTATCAAAAAGGTCGCAAGATTCTGCAATTTACAAAATAGCCCCCTAGACTAAAGCACATATATATGATTGCACATCAATTTTCTTTTGTTCATCTTGTGATATGATTAAAAGAACTTTGTATTGCCGTATTGGTTAATTCGTCTTAACTTTGCAGAAAATTTTCAGAAAAAAAATGTATAACGGGTGTCAAAGAAGGCCAATGTAATAAACACATATTTATTTTTAAGTTAAAACTGAATTCGTTGTTACGTTAATTTTACTTATCAACATCTGTGAAAAGTTGATTTTATCGACGAAAATGTAAAGATACAAATGTGATACTTGGTTAGCTACATCGATTTATTAATTTTATTTTATATATAATATACTATCAAAGTACTCGCGCAAAGCACTAGGGTACCTTTTACGTTTAGTCTCGTTACAAATTGAATTTCATCAATATGTTGTTACAAATTTAGATTATCTCTATCTCTATACATATAAAGTATCTTGATGCTTATCTTAAAATTAGACTCAACTAGAGTAAATGACTAAATTGCCCATACAATAATTAAACAAGGCAATCAATCAAATAAGGATAATCAAATTAATTACTCCTATATAAGACAAACAAGCAATATTAACCTTCGCGTTGCGACGGAACAAAAATACTTATATATTAGTTTATGAAATAATTTGGTATCTATGCAACTTAAAAGTCAGTGTGCCGTATGTAGTCAAATTTGGATATTCGAATGATTTAAAGAGCTATGTATGAACATAAACTTTATGTTCATTGGACAATTATTTCCTCTACCAAAACGATAAAGTACCTAACATGTTTACTACTTTTGCCTTAAAATTCGATGTATATAGTTTTTATTTCTCGATTATAAAATTTACTTTTGAAATTGTTTAAGATTTTAATTTTAATAGTTTTATCCGAACTCATTTCTATCTATTATTCCATCACATCTACACACACCTATATACCCATAATCAATTCATTTTGATGCAACCTCTTATTGATCCTGAATAATTTTTTTTCTATCCTCTTATAAATATTACACTAAAACACTCAAAAAGTTTTAACTAAAATGATTATGGTGGCTATTTATATCAATTATATTTACAATTAAATTTAGTCATCTAAAATGAATATTATATAATTTTGTAAAATAAAATATATATTTTTCCTATTAATATAATAGTAATTCCCGTCTACCATTTCTACTAAATATAGGAGTTTACAAGGTGTATTTTCATCAACTAACTTATTAACTTTAAAATCATAGTTTCAAACACAATATATAAAATATTCAACCATTTTTCCATTTACATCGTACAATTTATCATCCTAAAAATTAATATATTTGTAGTTCATACTATATCTTCCAACTTCGAATATTCTATCACCTTGAAAATTAACCTATTTGTAGTTCATACCACGTATTACAACTCCAAATATTTGACAAACGTAATAAAAAATAAAATTACTCTCTAAAAATCAAATTAAAATATATTATTTATGTATACCGAGTGGGTCGAATTAAACTCGGGGTATTAGTCTCGACCGATACTAAAATTAATTTTTTTTAAAAAAATATATTTTCAAAGTATGGAATTTTTATTGAACTTATAAAATATTCTTATAATTTAAATAATACAATTTATAAAAGTATGTAACCTGAAAAAAAAACTTGTTACTATTCATTGAATAGTTATATTCATCTTGATGAATATAGAAGTGTTTGAATATCAAATAATAAATCATTGATGATTTAAGAGGATTTATAATTTGAATTAATTGCAAAGTAACATACATCCTTACAAAAACTCATAAAAAGTCAGATAAATTTAAAGTTTGTCTTTTAAAATAACAATTATGAGATTAATGAGATATTACATTTATGTTAAAATACAAAAGCTACATTCAAACTTTGTCAAATAAGAGCTTATATAATCAGTATTGGGTAAATTCAATTTACTTTAGTTATATACTAAAACTTAACGAACTAGATATCCCGCTGTTTTGCACGAGTATCCTGCTAGTTAAATTCAATGTATATGTATATTTTCATCCCCATTAATCACAATTCATTTTATTTATGGGTTTGGGTTATCTCCAAATTGTTTATTTTATGGAGTAAATTACATTTTACTTAACATTTCCAACTATGCACATGTTTATTATGGAGTAAATTACATTTCATATTAATATATATAATATTATATATCTTGACCATTGTATATAATTTTTAAAATTAGCTAAGGGTAGTTTGATCCTTTTTTGTTGAAGATAAGGGTATTCATGTCATTTTTATTTTTTAAACATCCAAGATGTTAAAGAAAATGACTAAATTCTTTGTAAGGGTGTAACATAAGATATATTTATTATGAGCACATTTAGAACTTCAATTCAATATACATCCATGACGGTAATTCTTGATATCGAACTTACAATTTCACACGACATTACTATTATACCCATCATAACTGATTTGAGTATAGAATTAGATTATACAATTAACAGAACTTTATTTGAGGTGGAAAAATAATAATTAAGACTTTATGGGCAAAAAATGTAAGTCGTGCATAATCAAGGGGAAATTGGTGATAGACCTAAACAAAACTTGTAATGTCATTGAGGTTTGAACCGTTGATAACAACGATGGCCCCATAGTCGATGGAAATAGAGCTGTTGTGATTGGTGGGTCCGGATGTGAAAAAACAGGCTGAGTCCAACCATGAGAGTGGAAGGGTCAGAATTTGCTAGTTGTCATTCCTTTTTCAGGATACCATTCCTCTTTTCTTTCCTTGTTTACCGCTTTTCTTTCTCATTACAATATCTTCTCTTTTTTCAATGGCTAACGATATGATATGATATATCTACCGTACAATTGATAAATCCATAAAAATATGTATTAGGAGATTATACTGTATAACGTATACCGTATAACTTTTTAATGCATATTTTTAGTGAATTTATTCGAGATCTAAAACTAATTTAAGATATGTGTTTAAGAACTCTTCTGATGATTGAACTTCGGTTGTCTGAACTAAATATCATATTCCATTGTTTTCAAATATAAGTGTTAATTACTAAAACCATAACGTATTTTCAAATTCGTCTTTTTTCCTCAACGTATAATTTTATGTTACATTTTCTGATTGTACTTTCAACTTTTGTCCATATTTAATCATTATGTCATTTGAAAATTGAATTCATTGCCTTGTAAATGAGAATTTCCATTTTGACAAGAAATTTCGCACTCGGAAGTTTGACACATACATTGTCACATGGTCCACATGTGTTTGTTTCCTTAGCAAAATTTCTAAGACATGGTTTTCTCTTTGAAGGATATATAAGCAGAATTTTTTGAGTGCGAAAATTTATAGTCAAAATGAAAATTTCAATTATGAAACAATCATAAAAATGTACGTTGTGAAAATGGGACAAACTATTAATATCATGACAAATGTCAGTCGATAGAAAATATAAGCATGCATACTATTAAAAGCCACTGATAAATATGACCACGATAACCACCTTAGCAAAGTCATAATTAGGAAAAAAGAAGTTAATAAAAATGTTAAATTAGATGTGACATATTCATGACATCAGTTAACTTCCATACGACTTGCATTTGGCACAACTATGACCACTTAACCACCTTGCATGTATAAACAAACACACATAAAATGTCAGAAGATCATGGTTAAATAACAACTACTTTCATTACAAATTCAAGGTAAGTAGCTAGATTACAATTTCCACATCACAAAAAAATGTCAGAAAATCGTTTTATAAGTTGGTTCCCAAAAAAAAGAAGCCAATAGTCCCTTGGGAGACAAAGAAGAATACAACAAAAAGTACATACTTGGTAATTGGTATATATAAACATATGTTACTTGGGTTCAATTTTTGCTGTGATATTATATCCACCACTGTATTCAAATGCATCACTATCATTCCTTTTTAGCTCACCTTCATTATAAGGATGTGTGGGAACACCCCTAACCGATCCAAACTCGTTAGCAGATGAAGCTGCAGACGTTGAACTCGTGTGGAGCCCATCGCCTTTTAAAATGGTTTCGAGTGCCTTCACTATGTCACTCATGGTGGGCCGCTCGGCTGCGGACTCTTCAACACATTGCATTGCTAATTGTATAAATCTGCCAAAACCCGTCAAGAACGAGTCTTTGAGATTTGGGTCAATTAATTCTCTCAGCCCGTACTCCTCTTCATCGGTTTGGTCCATTGCTAGTCTTATCTCTCGCACGATGTACTTCCCTTTTATGATGGGTTGTTTAGCGGTTATTAGTTCAAGCATTACCACACCAAAACTGTATACATCGCTCTTGTCGGTTAATTGTTGTGTCATGTAGTATTCAGGATCGAGATATCCCTGTAAATACATAAAAAATTATACGTGGGAATTGTAACACATTTATATGGAAGCAGGGCAATTTGTTTTGTATAATCGCGGAAAATGGAAGGGGTCAAATTGGTGAAAACATAAAAATGGTAATGTTTTTAATATGGGTGGACACTCTCATTAGCGGCTGCTAAGTCAAGTTGAACATTGTCGTCCACATTTTATCCTAGAGGCAGGATGCGTAGACCAGTCAACATATCTAGTTATCAACATTTAGCGAAATGTACCAAAATAGTAAAATCGTTAATATATTGAAGAAATTCTTGTTGTTTAGTTATTTAGTTAATCATATCTAATGCCTTAACTATTTACAAAATACGAAAGATGGACTAAAAGTGTTGAGGGGTTGCCTGACCCGACCCGTTGTGATCAATAAATGAAAATTACTCATATTGACATGTTATTCAACTCGACCATTTTTGCATCTCTAATAGAAATGTTACTCCATATATTAGACGCAACAAGTGCTTAACGCTGAAAAAAAAGCTCTACATAGGAATGAAAAATATAGCGTACCAGGGTACCCTTAACTTGAGTCGAAACATGACCTTTTTCATTGTTGTCAACTAGCTTAGACAACCCGAAGTCTGCAACTTTGGCAGTTAGATTTTCATCTAAAAGAATATTAGTTGACTTAACGTCTCTATGGATTATTGGAGGATCTGCAAGCTCATGTAGATAAGCTAGTCCTCTTGCGGAACCAAGTGCAACACGAAGTCTCCTCTTCCAATCAAGATGAATTCCCGATTTTCCTGATAAGCTTTCCCTAAGAGTTCCTTTGGGCATAAACTCATAAACCAACATTTGTTCTTTTCGCTCAAAACAAAACCCAACAAGGCCAACAAGGTTCTTATGATGAACTCTTGAAAGCAACTCAATTTCAGTCTTGAACTCGAGCCCACCTTGCATGGATCCTTGTTGAGATTTTTTTATAGCAACCATTTGCCCACCTTGCAATACCCCTTTATAGACCTATCAAAACGGCGCCACAAAATAAAGTTCACAACTAATACCAAACACACGACTAATTCAAGAAAGACTATAATAACCCGTCCCACATTAGTATACAAAACGGTTTCCACGTGGCAAGACTATAACAATCCATCCCACCTTAAATGTAACAAACTATGAATATAAATCTATTTTGTGTATCAAACTTTCAAAATATCTAATGTGTGTATCCAACTTTCTACATTGCTATTTGTATGTAATTTTCTGATGTAACAATTCGTATGGATGTCATGTGGTAGCTTATATAGATGACACGTTAGTCAAATTACATACAAATGACAATAATCTTAAGTTAGATACACACTATAGAAGTTTTGTAAGTTCGATATGCATAATAGATTTCGGTTATATTTTGTTACATTTTGGCACACTTAATCCTAAAATGTAAAAAGTTTGGGGCCTTTATAATTCGTGTGCTATTTTAAGTTAGAAATTCGAAGTTACAGGCGACTTTGGGATCTGGGAGTTGTATAGTTATATACCTTCCCGTATCCACCAGATCCGATCTGATTAATTTCCGAGAAGTTACTTGTACTTTTCTTGAGTTCATCGTAAGAGAACCATCTGGCTCCCTTCAACTGTGGTGCACCTCCACTGTCTTTAGTACTTGGAACCCATGAACCTGTTGAAAACGGTTAAAATTAGCAAACCAAAATGGCATAAACATGGCGAAACCAAACTAATAAGATATTACCAAAAGGTTTGCTCATTATGATGGCTCTTTCAGCGCGTTTCTTTTGTTGAACAGCGTATATAATGAGCACGACAAGCACAAGGATCAAAAGTGTGCAACCAATAGAGATCCCAATTACAGCACCAACTCCAATACCGCTTCCATGACCATCTGCAGCATATGATCATAACTCAGAACTCAAACTGTCACCACTTTTGAATTTTCTGAAGGAGACGATTTACGACTCATTTTCTTATTATGAAAGAGTTTATTAAACTTGTCTTCCATCTTTATAGGGTCAAACAGGTAAAATCCAAAGGGTGAAATAGGTTACACCAGTTGAAAGTGGTCCGAAGTGTATTTTTATTGTATTAAACCTCCAAAATCAACTTTTGATAAAGATCTGTGATGCAACTCTGATTCATTAAGCCTCCTCAATTACTTTGTTATAAAATTTAAATGTAGTTAATGAAAAGGCATGAGACTATAAGTGTTACAATAAACACAGTAATGCATTAAACCTCCTAAATATATTTATTAAAAATAAAGAGTTTAATATTGAAATGATATAAGTATTGTAATTAACAAATTTTATTGGATCAAAGTGTTGCCATTAGCACAAGTCACCCCATTTAAGCTTGTACAAAAACCACCCTTTCGACTTGTTACACAACCCACCCAGGCGCCCAACCCGCCCATTTTACCACCTATAAAATTCAGTAAAGATTTACAATGTAAACTTCTAGTTTATAGAGTCACCTGCGAATGAATATGGAAATGCAATGAAATAATATGGTCCGAATTCTGGTGGTGGCTTGTAAGTTTGATTGCTCAAGAAAAACCCCATTTTCTGGACCTCCGGTCTTGTAAAATGCTTACTTTTTGATGGAAAGAATTGCACATTCACTTGAACATAATCATCGATGTTAAAGAATGGATCATGGAGTGCAACTGATCCTGGGTTGAGGCTTAGTTTGGTCCAAAGGCTGGATTCTAGTGAATGCCACAATGTATCATTTGACAAAAGACCAAATGATGGTGCTCGAAAATACATGTTTCCTTCATATGGATAAGCACATGCACATTTTTCAGGGCTTAGTTTCTGATCAGACCGACATGACTTGGTCCCACATTCAGCCGAGCTTGTAGAATATGATGAGGTTGATTGTTGAACTTGGCAATATTTAGTGTGCTCAAGCGTTTTATTGCAAACAGGGTTCCCGTACAATCTAAAAAGTTAATTAAAACATTTAATAAATATCTCGCATACCTAGAGGATTGAGGTGGCATTGCCTGGTTGGGTAAGGTTTCAAAACGGGTCAGTTGACCCACAATTTTTTTTCTTCCATTTTCTCAATTAGTATGTTTGAATTGTATTTACAGAAAGAGTATGACTAGAATAACAATCTGAATCTTTTAGCAAAATGTATTAGGAGGTTGCATGCATTTGATTATAGACTTTGGTCAACATGCACCCGTTTTACCTATTTGACTAGTTTGGGATAAAACATAGCCAAAACCGACCCATTTATAAGAAAAGGGAATGAAACTGTCACATCTAATAGAGATGTTTATATCGAACGTGTTCTTACTCGAGTGTGTTCTTGTATTCATCACTGAGTGTTACGGTGCTAATCTTGTTGCTTTGCAAATCGACAAGCTTTAGATTATCACTAATGCTATTGCCCATAGTCAATGTATCGTTGAGATTGTTGTTCTTCAATCTCCTGTTCAATCGTTTTCAAGAAACAAACATGTCATTTTATGGTTAATGAATCTCAGGTAATGAAAATTTACCCGTCTTGAGCCATGAGCATGTTAAGTTAAAATACAATAACCACATGCAATAGATTATCGGTGTCATATTTGTTATAAGTAGTTTAGAACTTGGGTTTAAACTTTCATTACTTTGACCTAAGAAGTCAAAGAACAGTTTTCCCTTTCAAACTTGTTGAGATTGTTGTTCTTCAATTAAGTCAATGTGTCATATTGCTCATGACCCAAGATACACCAAAATCAACATGGGTACTTTACATATTTTAAAAGAACTTTTATGACCATGTTAAAATAATATACTATTCTACTAAATCTAACTAATGGTTAGTATAATACTGGTTATAGAAACTATCGTGAATTTGAGATTCAACATTTATCAGTAAAGCAAGTCATATCTTACACTAGTTGAATTCCGGGTAAGCCGAAAAGAGCTTGTGGCAATTTCCCTTTAAGTGATCCAAATTCCATAATGCTGAGCAGGACAGTTAATAAATCACGTAAAATAAGCTTGTCATTAAGAATAAAATCATTACGCTTTAGGTACTGAAAACTCACAGTGTGCTTAAAGATGATAATGTAGTGAACCAGAGTGGTGGGTCTGATTCTTGAAACGAATTGTTGCTCAAGTCACTAAACAAAATGTCTTAAAATTTGTTATCACGGGCAGTCTAATACGAAAAGTTCAATAAAAGATGATGATTTCTGATGATTCACTTACACATAAGTAAGAGCTTCCATTCCACTTAGATCGGGTAAAGGTCCTGATAGTTTGTTGTAGCTTAAATGTCTATATATACAAGCAAAAAGCCAAAAATATAAAAGTCAAAGTCAATCAACAGTCGCTCTAAAGTTGATCTATTTTAAGGATACAAATGCGTACTCACAATTCGCCGAGATTTGCAAGATTGTTTAAGCTTGATGGCACCTCACCTTCTAATGCATTTCTATCAAGTCGACTGTTGCAATTGAAACACAAATGAAAGCAAAGTTATATTATTTACTTCATTTTTCAAGCAGTTGAAATAATTTTAACATTCAACCAATTAAATTGATATGTACTTACAGGGCCTCTAAAGTCGTGACACTTCCTATTGTGCTGGGGATTCTTCCCGTCAACTGATTCCCATCGAACAATCTGTGCTTGCAAGATCACAACCATTTATTCATATTATGTTAGATCAAAAAAATTTAAAAAGAAATTTTAGGAGTTGTTTGACTTACACGTGTATTAGAACCATGTCTTCGTTGAAGATTTTAGGAGGAATTGGTCCTGAGAGCTTGTTATTACTGAAATGACTGCAAATTAACAAAGATAACACAACCCAAAAATGTTACATAAGCAAGAAACCATCTATAAATGATCAAATCACCAACTTAACTCATATTAAAAAATTATAATGACATTACTACTAAATTATATTTAATGACACAAGTAATAAATTTAAACAATGCAAGAAAGAGTGGTGAAAATTACTCACAAATGCTTAGCATGTTTTAACATATCCAAGCCCGGTGCAGTCAGAGTAGAAGATGGGATCGATCCTGTTAACTGATTTTCCGCAATGTCCAACCAGTAAAGATTGGAACAAAGTCCTAAAGATGGAGGGATTAAGCCAGTTAAGTTGTTTGTGTTCAAAGCCCTATAGATCACAAACCATATTATATTCGTTAAGAAATATTGAAAATGATCATGTTAGTATTAATGGAGATCATTGATTTGAACATTCTTACAAAGTTGATAGTTTTTTGAGGTTTCCGAGTTCAGATGGAATGTTACCGGTGAAGCTACAACCCATTAGAATCCTGAAACAAGAAATTTAACAGGTTTCAGTAAGTAGCAGAACAGGTTCTCTAACATGGGTATCAACTAAAACTACCAGAAAATTACAATAAAATTGGATGGGTCTATTGGGTTGAGGGTAAAAACAAGTTTGACTCAATCGACCAACTTTGGTAGACGTTGAAACAAGTAAGGCTGCGTGCTGTTAGACAACAAATTATGACTAATTATCTGTATATGAAAAAGTTAAGGGTCAACTTATAACCGTTTTGACACATTCGACTGTGCACATTTCATTTTTTTTATCTAATCCGGTCGACCCGTTTGTGATGGTAAATAACCAAACCGACCAATTCATAAGTAAATTGGTTGAAATTTCCGCCTCTAATATATTGCACATGTTTCACTCATTCGAGTAACATGTCATTATTTAGAGGCGTCTAAGGAACATCTTGAAAAACTTACAGTGTATTCAGATTTTCGAGATCTCCTATCCGGGGTGAGATTGGACCTGTTAGGCCGACGTTAAATGATAAGTCCCTAGCATAAACATCAAGATTTTGTTAGATACATGTTTTCAAAGGGCTTAGAAATCTGGAATAGATTCAGCTTAGCAAACTAGCCCCAAACATTTGAATCAGAAAACAAGTTTATGAACTCACAAGGATGTTAGTTCAGATAGGCCACCAATGTCGCCAACGAGTTGACCTACTAAACCCATACTCGCCAAACCCCTGCAAAACAACGGTTTAAGCTTTAAAAGGCAACACATTGGTTTATTGTTTTAAGTTAAGGTGAAAATTTGGACCATTTATCTAAAATGGATCAATATGGGCTATATTTTACATCTAAGGAGTCAAATGGGTAGAATGAGATGAAAACCACATAACTTAAATGCTTACAATTTCCATAATCGTTTTATTCAAAATGTTAGATTAGTGTTTAAGTAGTGTAGTCTTTTTAACTATTGTTATTACATTAACTGTTTACAAAAACAAAATAAACTAATTTAAAATATAGGGTGAATAAAATGTTTCCAGGTCAACCCAACTCAAACCCCCTCATATGGACCCACCACTCACCCTGCGGGTTTCCATCTCTAGTTTTACAATCATAACGATAGAACCAAGATATATAAGGGGAAAAAGACCCACAGTCCAATGACTCTAGTTTTGGTGCAATTGACACCTTCCCATGAACACGGATCATTCGACCTTTTCCAGCTCGGTGGCGTATTTTGCCACTGGTCTTTCAATGCTCGTAGCACCTCCGCTGCACATAAGTCCATTTTTGATTGATCAAATAAATCACAAAAACCTTCTTTATAACATCAAACTGTCCTCGTATTACCATGTCACTTACCATCACCAGGATTAGTAGCAGCAACGATCTCCCGAACTTCCACTATGAAAATAAACAAACAGCAACACAACACCCTCCATACACACACTTCCATGGAACAAAAACACGCACTTTAACAACGATTTCTTCTGATGTATGACTCCATGAAGTTCGATTTTTTTCCAATGAAACGTCGATTATAAGTCTTTAAATGATTAGTAAAAGGCAAGTGATCATATTCAGCTGATGAATTATAGACTTATAGTATAGCATTGTTCCAACATTTTAAGTCTCGACATATGATTGACAGATGGAATGTTTTGATGGTTGCTCCGCCAGACCAACATAAATTACAAGAAACAGTTTTGTTTTTAGAATATTGTCTCAGCCGATCAAACATAAGTTGGTTGTATTTTTTGTCTTGTTCTTATTTGGATGAGCATATGAATAGGCTTTCATTGGCTCATTGCAACTATTGGTTCTATCACATTTGAAAATGATATGATTATCAGGCTTTCAGCATCACATTCGATCATACTATGTAACAATGTAATTAATATAATTAAAAATAAATATAACAATTATCTTTCTTTTACCTATTTCTGAATTTTTACAAATATGAGTTGATTTACATTGTGTATTTTCGAAGCTTTTCAAAACTGACACTATACTGGCAATAGTAACATAACTTCAGTTTTTTCTGGACCCCACACATTATTTACTTTAATTATTTAAACAATAAAATTAAATAAAACAATTTCTTAAGTACTCGGTCGAAAATAGATGAAAAATACACTTACAAAAGTTGTCGAAACAATCGTACGATGTTTGTTGACCGATATGTAAATATTCATCAAACGCATTCGGTGCACAACCGTATGCCATTTGGCATACGGCGAAAGTGACCTTTAAGTAAACATTAAAACCAAATCTTTCGGTCGCGTCCTGACTTTGATGAAAATAAACAAAGTAGTCTGGTAATGGAAGATGAGTATACGACAATATACCTTGACATATACGGAATAACAAGGGTCGGCTCATCCGAAAACGTCACCGAAATAATCTAGAGGGAATGTTGGGCGCTCGGCATAGTAGTCTTGAAACAAACATTGACCGACACCTTCTCGAACTCTAGGTAAATATCGTCTTGGTGCTCGAGGTATACAGATTGATGGTTCGGCATCATCGTCCGAATCCGTGTCTTCCGCGTCAAGCTTATTGAGCCTAGAGATCAAATCGAAAATTTGAGTGACGACATAAAAATCTTCGTTATCGGAATCAGACGACATTTGAATGTGGTAATAAAAGTGTTGAAAATATATGAAAAATGTAGAAAAAAGATGAAAGTTGTGTGGTTATTTGTGTTAATGTGTACGTGTATTTATAGTGTATTTGGGATAGGAAAATGGGGTTAAAAAAAATCCCAACGGTTATGTTACCGTTTTTTTATTTTTTATTTTTATTTTGTAACGGTTATATGGGAATAAAACAAAAAAAAATGCATATGGGCCCCACACGCACCCCGTCTGTTCCCGTCAAAAAACCGAAGACAAAAACTGTATGCCAACAGCGTCGGTTCTGTCGCCAAAAACCGACGGCCGGACCGATGACACGTACTTTAGCAACATATTTATAATTTTGATTTAAAAGTCAATTGTTCATTTTGAAGGTTTCTAGTCGACTCAAAACATGTTTTTGCTTATTCAAACCTTGTTGTCAGTATATGTTTTGATCCATTTTTTGTATGACCATAGGACTATTTCAGAGTTAATCATCATAATCTTCCATTTGTAACCAAAGCATCAGTTTGACTTTACAGAAAGGTAGTACAATTTTGCATTCTTCCAATAAAACTGCTCAAATTCACATCTTAATTTAATTACAACTATCTAAATCTATCTGTTTTATAAACTTCAGAGTTCAAAGTTCAAACCACCCGTAATGATATTAATTGCTATCTTTGTTAACATTGACTTTTGACTTTGACTTAGTCAACATATTTATAACTATCTCAATGGTAAAAGGGCAATGCAGCTGAAAACACATCAAACAGAGTTTTTCAAAGACATATTTACCATTCAACTTGGAGAGTTGGTGCAAATTTACATTCAACATTGGTTATTGTATTCTTTT
Source organism: Gnaphalium uliginosum (assembly GCA_963930675.1). Taxonomy (NCBI): domain Eukaryota; kingdom Viridiplantae; phylum Streptophyta; class Magnoliopsida; order Asterales; family Asteraceae; genus Gnaphalium; species Gnaphalium uliginosum. The sequence goes on along the minus strand of OZ005680.1, from coordinate 26,984,330 downwards.
AAAAATAAAAGAACTATTTAAACCGTGTATACACACGACCATTAAATTTTTGTTTAAATTCATTAATTAGTTATGCAAAAAATATTTATATGATTAAATTTTAACGTTTTATTTGAGTTTAAAAATATACAATGTAGTTTGAAATTAAGTTATTCAAGGTACGGCAGTATGTATATTAAAATCTATTAAGTGTCATATTAATATTACCTTTTTTATATTAGTTTGAGTGTGTATAGTAGAATATAAGTTTGCATATAAGACAGGTGAAACTATATTGAATTATAAAAAAATACAATACAATTATACATCACCAAATAAAAAGTGTTATGGAAAATTTTGTATAAATCATCTAAAAAAACGTACAACTTTGCATGTTCCATGTGGAGACGAATGATTGATACTTGTGAGCGCCCATGGGATCAACAAACATAATTGCAAAAAATCATAAATTATTCGTAGATTATGTATCTATACCATATTTAAGGGTGTTAATCGGGTTAGCCCGACCCTAATTCAGATTAGTTGGATTTTTATAAAATGAAAGCTTACCCGCAATCTAACCCTATTAAGCAATCAGGTTCTCGGGTTCGGGTTAAAGGGGTTGATCGGGTCGGTTTACGTCTGGTTTCGGGTTGACCCGTATAAGTTGCTCTACTTAGTTTTAATCTAGATGTATCACAATGTATAAACTCCTAACGCTGAAGAACAATGTAAGCTCGAGATATACACAATATATAGTAGATGATGCCTTTACTTACAAGCACTAAAAAAAGGAAGCGTCTAGGTATTTTTTTAATGATACGTATGTGTTTAGTTACCAACTATTTACCGTCTTTGATCAATAAGATGCTCGATAAATCAACCATTGATTATTGTGGCAAAATATATTCGGGTACATTATCTTCTTACTCTTGCTCTCTTGTATGTATACACATTAATGTCTAAGTTATTAGACATCTGGCACCAATAAAATTAACTTGATAGAAAGTAGGTGTAATTTGTATGAAATCATTTTTTTTCTAAACTCTAAACCGTTTTAATGAAAAAATGGATTTCTTTTACATAGTTAACTTTATTAGCGACTTTGTGTGCGCTAAGTTAATTTTAATCGTAAAAATTAATAAAAATAAACAGTAATCGATTAAATCGAGTCAACCTGTAACCGGACCAAAATAAGTATTCGGGTTAATTAGGTTAACGCGAATAACCCGATTAAAATTTTTAATCCTATGAAACTCGACCCTAATAGTTCTAGTAGGGTTCGGATCGGGTCGGGGTGGGTTTTTTGACATCCGTTTTTTTAGGGTAATTATTTTTTTTACAAATACATCTGATAGCTTATAAGGAATTTGGAGGAAATCAAAGATTGTAATTAGTTAATTGAATTTTAATTTAGAATGATATCAGATAGGAGATTTAATATAATTATGAAATTAACTGTTTTTTAAAACTATTATTTATGACGTTATTATTTCCTTAATTTTAACTGACTTTTAGTTATTATATTCTTTTAAAAATAGAAGAACTAATAATAATAATAATAATATAATAATATATATGTAATGTATATGTATATTTGTATTTATGTTATTGTTTTAACATTGAAATTTAATATAATAAATTAAAGGATTGTCAGTGAAATTTGAAATTTGAGGTAAACTTGAAGGACGATTTATATAATTTTCTTTTCAAATAAATAAAAGAGGATAACATGGAAGATTTTGGACTTTAATTGAATTTCTTCCTTTTTATCCAATAGTTGACATTTTTCCCTTTTCTACCCACAACTTTCAGCTTTAAAAATAAGCTCCCTTTAATCCTTCTAAATTATATTACGTATGAAATAAAATAACAGTTAATTGTTATACGTATATACATGTTATATTATCAAAGAGGATAAGATCTATATATTTTTTTCCACTTGTAACAAAATCATAAAAAAAAAATATCGACTAACAAAATCAACAAATACAACCGGCAACTAAGGGCGCGTTTAATTACGGAAAACTCCTTCATTTTTCTAAAAAATTTATAAGAAAACTCAAAAATTAGAAAATGTGCTCAAGTTGGAGTTTTCCAGAGAATTTTTTCAAGAAAATGGAATCTATAATATGGTTTAAGGTTTTCTATCGAACTATATTGTAAAACTAAAACTTCATCACTTGCATTTTAACGCATTTTCTAAATTCCTTATGATTTTCAAATGACAAAAACCTTTAGAAAAATGAAAAAAGAAAAATAGAGATATTTTTTAAGCTACCTAAACTTTTCTTGAAAAGAGGGCACTAAAGTTGTACAGAGACTTTAAAAAGGAATCAACTTAGCTCAATCGTATCCCACGTATATAAATTATAAAACACACACCCTACACAATACACACAAATCCTAACAAAACTCTATTTCATTCCACTCTATGGTTACCCCATTCTCCATTCTTGGTTTCGTAGCAGTTTTTATATTTCGGATTTGGACAGTTATGTTGGCGATGGTTGTATGATTGAAGGAAGTAGATGTTGATGATAACCCTTTTATCTCATATATGGTTTAACTTTCAGGATTTTAATTATTATTAGTTGGGCTGTGTAATTATCTTTTTCTTTAATTGTTTGAGTTTGAAATGTTGAGGCACTCCGCACTTATGCCTTGGGTTCTGTTTGTAAATGCTTCAAACAAAATCTCTTTTATGTTGTCATGTATTTTAGATAATTTGGAAAAGTTTGAATCATTCTATTTTGTATGTATACCTTTTATGTTGCAGCATGAAGATGGATAATATGACGTTGTAGTGTCCTCTTTTGGAGACGAGATAAGTGTGAACATGGTGAAAAATATTGTCAATGATTGAATTTCTTTACAGTGAACATTTTATACACGTTTATAAATGTGAATAACTTAACAAATAAGTTCACACATTTTAAAAGTGTGAAGCCAAAAACGTGAAAATAGGCAGTCCTATTGCGAGAGGTTGGACAAACTATGCTTCTTTGACTTTCTACTGCGAGGGGTTGTACCAACATTTAGGCCTCTTGGAGGTTATTTTATGGGTCGGGATTCCATTGATATTAGTGCGCTTATGCTTCATTCGATTAAATGCTTAAAGGTTCATTATTTAAAACAGTGTAATTAGGTTGTAGCCTGTTTAGAATTGTGTCATCTTAGAGATTAGTAATGGCAGACCAAAACATATGGTGTATTGGGTCTACTATATGGTTCATGATTACTTAGAGATTGAAATGAATCTATAATCAATATTAACATGTATTTAATGGGTTTGATTGAATATTTTTAACATGTAGTGGAATTGACATATTGTTGGCATCATTTGAAAATGCAAAGAGTCAACCACCTTCTTGAATTTGGGCAATAGTTTTTAAATGAGTTAACACAGAACATATTAGTTAAAGTAAATAAATAAAATTAAGTAAACATTTTATAATTTTTGTTACCACAATATTATTTAAAGTAACACACGTGTTACCACGAGTAATAAACTAACTAAGTTTGTAAACTAATCGAATAAACCCAAAAATAGTTTTTTCATTAATTAATATAATACGTATGTTTACATCCGTCTGTTAAGATGTTAAACGAACACTAATTGATAAATAAGTGATAACTACTCTTTCCATTCCAAAATATTCCACCCAAAAAAAACACGCCGATTTCAATTTCAATGCTTTCTCTTTCTCACATTTTACATAATGACATTTTAACCCTTGACTAATTAATTACAACTTTCTTTAAAGTTTATAATAATAATAATAATTAAGGATAATATGATAATCACGATCAAATTTTTCTATCTATATTTAGTAGTGAATAACTAATTTGGGACAACCTGAAATAGAAAGATTTACAATAATATTGGGATGGAGGGAATAATCAAAAACGAAATTTAAATTATTTTATATCAGGATATTAAACAAAAGTTTTTTCCAACGACGCCGTTCGGTTAATACGTAACAAAACATTCCCTTTCCCTCAAAATTCAATTACCTGCTCGACTGCTAAGTGCTCATCCTCTTAAAAAAAATAACATGCTTTGGTGCTATCCAAATCTCGCCTGTTGTTTTGAATCCCTAATCAAGGTACGCTTTGTTTCCATAGCTATATCGAATCCCTAATATACTATTTTGAAGCTAAACCTGCTTGTATTGGGTAACGCAATACATTTTCTGATTATTTTGTATTGACAAAAAAGGATAACACTACATCATGTATATACCACCTAATTCAATATACTCAAATTAGACAGATAATGAAAAAAATAAGATATTAATATAATAAGTGTTGTAAAAAGCGGCCTGGGCGGCCGATTAATCGGGAAGTAATCAGTGGGCGGATGGTGGCGCCCCAATTACGGCCTGGACAGTAAAAAAAAAGAGTCAAACTCGGGTCAACGTGAAAAAAGAGATTAAACGGGATTAATCGGTCAAACTTGGTCAAACTCGAATTAGACGTGATTAACCGGTCAAAAGATAGTCAACTTCGGTCAAAACGAGTCAAAGTCAACAAAAGTCAACCTATTAAATATTTTTAAAAATTAGGGTACAAATACTCAAAATAGGGCCGCTATTCTCTTTTCTCTTACATACTCACCCCAACGGTTCTACCTCTCTTAAACCCGATTTCGATTCCACCAGGTACGTCCATATGTATATGATTTCGATTCACTTCTAATTTCTTCTCTTGTCTCTTTATTTTCTAATTGAACAAGAATTGTTTCTGATTTTGATATACATGTATGATGTATCTGATATTCTGACATTACATGTGATGTACCAGTGTCTAGTTTTTAATTTCGATTTCACCATGAATGTTCTTGTATTTTGATTTCGTATCTAATACTCGATTTCACTATTTGCTGATATTTGATTAAGATATTCAGATTGAATTTTATGGTTAATTATTTAAATGTTGCTGAATTTTTAATTGTGATTGAATTGAGATTCTGTTAAAAAAAGAAGATTGAATTGATGATTCTAATTGAATGTTGCTAATTAAAAGTCAGTAGCTTTGTGATTGATTTTATATTTCAGTTTTTGTTTGAAGTATTTGAACAATTGAACGATTATGTTTATGTTTTCTAGACAAATATGTCTATGTTTATGTTATGGTTCTATTTTATATTTTTGCACATAATTTTGAAATATATTTATATTATTTAAATGTAAAAAAAAATAATCCGAGTACTCCCCGATTAATCCCTGACTCGGCAGAGTACTCCCCACGAGGTCGCGGCCGTGTACACCGCCTAGCGCCTTTTGCAACCTTGAATATAATTAACGTTCAACGGCAAATTTGCAGCAACATTTCGAGTTCAAATTTGCCTATTGTAATTTCAAAATCATAAGTGATAATTTCATCATTTCTGGTTAATATATTGTATTATCATTAATGGTTACTTCATTGTTTGTGTTATTCAGATCGCCAGTTCATAATGTTTGGCTGAAGGGAAACGACGTCGTGACTCTTGAGCTGAATTTTAAAATTAGGTTTCAACTTATCGAATTAACACACGGTATGAGTAATTCCTGCTATCTACACTTCCAATTCGCAAACATCTTCATGAATTTATGATTAATCGTATAACGCACAATCTATGTGTTAGGGTTTCAACTTTTAGAAATTTACGTATCGTATCCAATAATGCTGTTGAGTTCAATCAGTAATTCGAAATTTGCATTCTGTTGGATTTCAGTTATTCACAAATGTACGTTTCTTATATCTGGTGCATTTTTTTGTTACTAATTGACTGATCACTGTTTATTGTTTTTATTTTTATGTAGAAGTTAGTAGATGGAGTGGTATCTGGTATTTGTTTTAGTAGCTGTTGTATGGTGTGCATCTCTTTGCAAATTTCTTCATGCATCGTTCCATCCGTATCCATCACCGATCTTAAAAATTGATGGTGAGTAATGCAGTAAATATTCGCTCTATCGTTTGAATTTCCGTGTTCATTTTGCTTATTGTAGTAACTGTTTTATGAATATATCAGATGAATATTTGCCAAAGAGAAATGTACTACTGGTTATTGCCCATCCTGACGATGAATCAATGTATGTTTAAATTCCCAATACTTGTATTTTAAGGTAGTATGACGCATTTCATCTTTTGCATGCGGTGTATTGTTGGCTGGTAGCTAGTTTCCAAATTCAAATCACATTGCGCTAGGCGAGTTATTGATTGTATCTATATCTTCAGGTTCTTTTCACCAACGATCAATCAGTTGACTTCGAGAGGGCATAACGTGCATATATTGTGCATGTCAACTGGTAATATGTTGTATAACTAGAAAATTTAGTTTTTCCTTTACATGACAGCGCGGCCTTAAGTCGTATCTATGGTTATCCAATTGTACTGAACTACTGATATGTTTTTGAATGGGGTTGATTACATGCTATATATTTGACGTTATATGTTGCTACATTGTTTGCAGGTAATGCAGATGGTATTGGAGATGTTAGAAAAGAAGAGCTTTATAGGGCTTCTGCAATCCTTAAGGTGATATAATGTATATGAGTATATCGGTATATATGTCAATTGACATAACTTTATGTGTATCTAGATAAACTCATCTTACCATGACCCTGAATCCTGATGTAAATGTAGTTGATATCTAATTATCCTCACATTCATGACTAATTTTTTATTTTCATTTGCTTTTACTAACTTTTAAAAAGGGCTACCAATGAGTGCACTTGTTTGGCGTTTATGATAATTACTCGATTATGCAGGTTTCTCTCCGACAAGTTACAGTCTTGGATCATCCAGAGTTTCAGGTTGACTTGTTTTTGCCACTGAAAAAAATCCCAATGTGCTGTTTATTGAGTTTATTACAATATGAACAGTATCTTTGGATGTTTATCAACAGGATGGTTTTGGGAAAGTATGGAGTAGTAACATACTATCAAAGATTGTTGAAAAGAAAGTACTTGCTCGTGCAATTGACACGGTAAGTGCTCAGTTCACCAATTTTGCGTATTTATACTTCGTGAACAAATAGATGCTGATACATATATTTGCAATTTCTTCAATTCATATATTTTTTATTATTTATAAACCTATTAAGAATGAGTTGTTTTATTTCTGATTATTGATAAATTTAATTTCTTCTATTTTATTGCAGATTGTAACTTTCGATAGCTATGGTGTATCAGGTCATTGTAATCACCGTGATGTACATCATGGAGTGCAGTAAGTGCCATTGCTATATGATGCTTTTCTGGCAAAGTTAATATTCGTAATTATATATTCCATAAATTATGTGATATATCTCGTGTATGGCTAGATACAAGCCAAAAATAGTACTACATTGAGTTATCAAACTTACAAAAGAGGATCGTATGTGTATGCATGAAAAATACTCAGGTTACAAGTAGTTCTTCTTTTGATCTTTTGTTAGGAGGTACTTGCTTGATACCTCACCACGAAATATTGAAGCCTGGGAGTTGGTAGGTTTTCTTTCCTATGTAGGTTTTGTTTTTATATTTACGAATTATATCTTTAATGTATATTTCGTTGCTTCTTTTGCCTTTGTCCATGTAAGATATGACTTTCATATGTTTTGCTTGATACTTCTTTTTAAACGATATGTTTTGCCACTGTTTATGCTCATGCCAACAGTAGTTTAGCTCACAGGATGGATTGTAGAATAACATGTTTTTTTTAGTTTTCGGTAGTGAACGTGTTCTGTCTCTGCTTTCTCAGGTTAGTACTAACTTGATTCGCAAGTACAGCGGGCCAATTGATATCTGGCTATCCTTATGGAGTTCCGGTGAGAATACATTGTCTGAATTTATGGAGTGCTTGCTAAATGATCATCCCCGTAGAAGCTATGCTGCAATGTCTGAGCACCTGAGCCAATGGGTTTGGTATGTTTTTCCTTCTTTCTAAAACCTACAAGTTTCCTGTTTCAATTTTTTTGCCTTTAGTTGGATTATATACATAATTCTTTGTAAAGAAAATTTTTACTCTCAAAGTCAAATAATTCTTAAAGAAATTCCAAAGTAGGTATTGATTATATATTTATATTAAATATTTAATGCCAATATTATTTTTTGTGTTTGGCGGTTTAATGTAGTTATAGACTTGTAGATATGTTTTCAGAAAGTTACAGAATTCATACCAATTTTGAAATTGACCATTTTCATCTCAAAGGTCAAACTGTGCTTTATTTAGTTTGTTGTGTTTCGAGTTACTCACCATATGTTCTTTTACCACTATTTTATCAAAATAAGATTTATTCTATCTTATAGCTTTTAATTCAATTGTACCTTATGTGTCCGGAAATTAATGCAAATATTATGCTAAAATTTTGACACAAGCTCAATTTTTTGAGTAAATTACCAGTTTCATACGCGTGGTTATGCTTAACTTGGAGGTTTAGTCCAAAAGTGTCAATTGCTAGAATTTTGGTCCAAAATGGTACTAATAAGTTCTCCAGTTTTAAAATTGTGACAACATCTGTTATTTAGTATTACGTCTAACAATTTGGCCTTTGTGGAAGAGATAGTAACCTGTTTGATTTTTACTTATTGCACTTATAATATCCAATGCTAACTATGAATGAGAAAGAACTTGATGCATTGTCCTGCATCTTTCTTTATGTTGACGGTATAAGACTGTTGTCTTACGATTTCTAAATCTGACATTTGTTATTTTCAGGTATCGGAAACTTTTTGTTCTATTCTCTAGCTATACGTACGTGAACACTTTAAGGAAGTTTAACTAATAGCCAAGTGTTGGTTAGAGAGCTGAAGCAGTAAGTCCTCCTTGCAGTCTTATCTGCAAATAGAACCATGTCCTTGTTTGACACAAGTATGCCCTTTTAATTGAAAAGATGGAATTAAGATCCAACCATGGATTAAAGTTTTCAGGGCATTGATTAAATCTTGTTTCGAGATTTGGATCCAGATGGCATTGATTCTCATTAAATGAGGATCGTTTAACCATACAGAACCAATAGACCTTCATCTTGGATATTCACTTAAACTCAGTAGACAGCAACCATTTCACTTAATCTGCCTTTTATTTTAATGTGCTCCAGAGCTGTTTTTTATTTGAAAAAGAGACGAAAATTGGAAAGAAAAAAGAAAATAAAAAGTGTGTTCTTGAGATTCTTACTTACTAGGGTGTGCTATAATTGAAAAGAAAAAATTGTCTGTCCTAACTCTTTTTCAACCGTGATTAAGATTTGAAAGGAAAAAAACCCTGAAAGGAATACTTTAGTGACAAAAATACCCTTGAGCCGAATGTATATCTTCTAATAGGACAAATTTGTAAATACCCTTTAATGGTTACCTGAAATGGTTGGATTTTATACACTATTCTAGTTCTAGTTGTAATTCTAATATTTCTATGTTGAGATAGCATTATCTGCTCTTTGATACACCAATTGTTTCAACTTCATCTTCACAATGTAGACATAATGCCGATTGCCGAGTCAAAAAAGCGGATATCTCCTTCATTGTGTTATGTTATGTGTACAACATACAACAATTTTACTAATGAAAATGTGTAAACAAGTACAGAATCAATCAAGAAGAATAACAAAAACAAAAAATTGCACTCGATTAACTATAATCAGTCAAAGGCCAAATACAAGACCAAAAATATCCTCACCTACAAAAAAAACTCTCAAATGATATATTACCAATAGGACAATAGGTAATAATCATTCACTCTCAAATGATATATCTGTCTGATGTGGGGGTGGTATGGAGGTTACGACGGGTGGTGAAATAGTGATAGTGGTGGTGGTAAACTGGTGATTAGAGGTGCAAAAAAATCGGGGTTTTTTCGGTTTTCGGTTATTTGAAAAATCGGTTTCGGTTAAAAGCGGTTTTTTCGGAATCGGGTTTTTTCGGTTTTGAATCGGTTTAATCGGTTAGTTTTTTTCGGTTTTTTTCCGGATTCGGATTCGGTATAAGTGTATAACAAAATGTAAATAATACAAATGGAAATATAAAATACAAACATAACTTTTATTTAAACAATACAATTACAACTAAAAATATAAAATACAAATACGAATACATTTCGAGCTTCGGCATGACCATCACCCGGAAACGTAATCGTGTAATAAAGTATATCGAGCTTCGGCATTGCCATCACCCGGATACACTTAACTACTTATGTCGTCCCAAACTTCATCTTCATCCACGGATTCAACTTCAAGTTCTTCAAATTCACCTTCATCTAATTCGGTCGTTGGAGGTGATATTCCCAATTCGACTTCTTCATCTTCGATAATTTCTTCAACGTTACCTAATAGTGGGCCTTCCAACGTTGTTGCATTTTGTATCCTATCCACTCCGTCCAAGTAATCTTTCAAACATACACATACTTCCACAGATTGAGCGGTTAGTCTTGACCTTCTTTCCGATATTATTCTACCGCTAGTAGAAAAGGCCGATTCAGAAGCTACCGTCGAAGCTTGGACGGATAATAAATCCCGAGCCATAGCGGATAAAATGGGAAATTGTACTTCTCTTTCTTTCCACCAACTCAAAATGTCAAAATTACGAAACTCCTCAACACTTAAAGTGGTTAAAAAGTTTGTAGAGATATAGTGTCCCAACTCGCTTATTAGAGCCGATGTTCGTTGACGCTTTGTAGCGTCTTCAAGTAAAGCGTTATAAAGGTTTATATTTATGTCGTAGGATGATGCTCGAGATGTTCCCGCCCGCATTTAGTCAACAGCTGGGTTATGTTGTTGACCATATTTTGTTGCATAAATCCCAAATAATTGTGTAAAATGTTTTTCAAATTTAGAAAGTTCATTTGCTATATAGTTCGGGTCGTCGGTTAAGTGTAAGTCTAAATTTTTCATAATTGTTGAGATTATACATTGTACACCGCCAACATTTAAAGTTGGATTTAGTGCGGCGGAACAAGTAAAAACCAAAGGCAAACTACCAAAATATTTTATAAATTTCTTTTTTATAGCTCTAACTATTTTTCTAAATATTGGATATGTCGAGGTTTCAAATTCTTTTAATTTTTCGGTCATTATAAAAATTTGGTTTAGAACTAACGAGCTAGTTGGGTAATATACACCTGATAATATAGTAGTAGCCTCTTTAAAAACTACTAAAAACGAAGTTAAATCATTTAGTCGATCCCATTCATAATCAGTTATAGCTACGGACTTATTTGTAGCAACTAACATATCATTAAAAGCATTTAAAGTAGCACGTTGTCGTAAAATATTTTCAAACATAGTGTGAGTAGAATTCCACCTAGTATTATTATCGTAGCAAGGTCCTAGGGGAGTTTTACCACATTGTGCACGAAAACGTCTAGAATTAGCTTGTCGTTCGTTACTCGAACTATATATAGTTACTAATAAACTCTTAAGTTTTTCACGTATATTAGCACATATTTGTAATGCCGCTTGCACGGACAAATTTATAACATGAGCAACACAACGAGAATGAAAAAAAGCGCCATCTAAAATTGGTTTTATACGTTACTTTAGTAAATTCATAGCTCTAGTATTATTTGACGCATTATCTAGTGAAATTGTAAAAACTTTATCGTCTAAATTATATTAAATTAAAGTGTCATTTGAAATTTTTCGCAAATTACATCCCGTATGCAGATAACCAAACAATTTAAAAGCAATTGTACGTTTCATTAATAGCCAAGACTCGGGATGAAACCAATGGGCCGTAACGGCTAAATAAGAATTTGCCGTACCATGTGGTTCGGTCCAAACATCACAAGTAATAGAAACGCCATATTTATAGTTTTGAAAACCATCAATTATATCTTTTTTAGCCGTTTTTCATAATTTATACGAATCGTTTCTAAGGGTAGTACGACTTACTTGTTGGTATCGCGGTTGTAGTCTCTTTTTGATGATATTCGTAAGCCGTTGGTTGTCGAAGTGGTTGAATGGAAGCGCCTCTTGGATGACAAACTTCGTAAAATCTTCTCGAAGCACATCACTATCGTATATAAATATCCCACCATCCGAACCAAGTGTCGATTGTGACGCATCTTGATTAGCCGCCCTACAAGACCCATTTTTGTGACTTCTTAATGTTGAGTTTGATGTGGGGTTATAAAACCTCCCACATCTCTTGCAAAGGGCCTTTTCCACCCCATCATTCATAACGCACATATCGTAATTCGACCAAATTTCCGGGTTCCGATTCGTTGATTTAACTTGCACTACATCAACGTTTGTGTAAACTTTGTTTCATACATTGCTACCAACGGAAGCGGAAGCGGAACCAGAAGCTTGTGATTGTATGTTTTCCATTTTTTCAAACAAAGAGTATATATATATCGAGATTTAGAGTGTTTTTTAGAGAAGAATAGAATGTTTGTTGGTGTGTTTAGAACCCAAACCAACTAAGACTATTTATAGGGATTTAGAGGTGCCAAAATACCAAGAAACTTCAAAAATCCGCTCCCCATACACTCCCAACGGCTAGTGGCCGTTTGATACATTTAAAAAACCCCTGTTAAAACCGGTTTTCTCAAAAAAACCGGTTAAAGAAAGGGAAAAAATCGGTTTTTCCGAAAACTAATAACCGGTTAAACCGGTTTCGGTTATATAAAAACCGGTTCGGTTTTTTAAAAACCAGTTTTTCAAATAACCGGTTTCGGTTATTGTACCGGTTAAAAAAAACCGATTTTCCATTTGCACCTCTACTGGTGATAGTAGTTATAATGGTGTAAGGGATAATCGGAATTTTTGTATGTATTTACGAAATGTCTAATACATGTTTTATATTTGTTACAGTGATTGTTTGGATTGAAATACTAATACATATGTAATTGGGTGAGGTTCAAATGAGAATGACAAAAGTGTTGAGAACATGAGAACCAATAGGAAAGCGCCACGTGTCACAAAACTCACTTTCCCCCATCTTTTTAAAAACTAAATATCTCACAAACGACAAGTCGAAAAATTATGAAAATTGCACCATAAAATTCAGCGTTTTCTTCTCTTGATTTAAGATCTCACAAGCTATACTTTCGACGAGTTTTTTTTTTTCATTTTTTGGTGGGTTTACAAATTAGTAACACATGTATTAGTATTGCGTGTATGATTTCCGGTGCAAACCCCAAACCCTAAACCCTAAACCCTAACCCCTAAACCCTAAACGCTTTACAAAACCCTAAACCCTAAATTATCCTAAATCCTAAACCCTGTTAAAACCTAAACTCTAAACCCTAAACCATGCTAAACCCTAAACCCTAACCCTAACCACAAATCAAATGTACAATTAATCAGTAACACATGTGTTACAAATTTGTAAACCCACCAAAAAATGGAAAAAAAAACTCGTCGAAAGTATAGCTTGTGAAATCTTAAATCGAAGAGGAGAAGACGTTGAATTTTACGGTGCAATTTTTATAATTTTTCGACTTATCGTTTGTGAGATATTTAGTTTTTAAAAAGATGGGGAAATGAGTATTTGATTAAAATGAGTGGTTGAAATTGATTCTTCTATTCTCACACACAGTTGTTGTACTCATTTGAACCGTACTCATATGTAACTATAGTAAAATAAAAAATTTGTTACAAAATCTCTTACAGAAAAACGATCTGTGGAAAATTAAATCATCTTTGTAAATTAGAATGTAACAAGTATCCTCACTTTTAATTAATGTACTTATTTACTCTACAACAAGGGTTGCGTGCCTGAGCTCTACTTCGGGATAGACTTATTTTAAATTACATCCTCTCTTCGTCTCAATTTAATTGTCTGCTGACAGAAACACGCAATTTAAGAAAAACACACTAATTACTACTTACTTTTTGTATAATGACATTCTTACCCTTAACTAATTAATTTGAACTTTCTTTCATATTTGTTAATTATCTTTTGAAGTAGGGACAATATGGTAAATGTGATCCAATTTCTTATCTATATTTGATAGTGGATAATCAATTTGAAACAGCCCAAAATGAAAAATGGACTAATAAATCGGGACGGAGGGAGTATATTATTTTAATATGCATTGACTTATTATACGCTTTGAAAATTGATATGCAAAGCCTAACATCTAATCGGGACGGAGGGAATATATGAATGATTGTAGTGTGTACATCAATTTTAGTGTTGTACTAACCAACAATTTAAAAAAATTATGGGTCCACTAATAGATAGAAATGAGTTTGTGAAATCGATTGCGGTCTAAATAAATCATCTTGAAAACGAAAGAACTGGTTCATGTCAAAATGAGATTTTATCTCGTTGAATTGAGCCTTATCATAAAATATAAATACTTGTACTATGAACATAATAAAAAGAAAGATAAAGATGATAATGTATACAAACCCAAACATTGCTTTATGATGAAAACGTTACTCTTCATTACCACTTAATGTATACACTTATCATTTATATATAATTTATCTATTTTGTATTATACATACATGTACCATATGTTTTAGGATTATAACTTTTGTTTTAATGAAAATCACAAAAGATAAAAAGGTTATTGTTCGTAATATGTTTATATAACTTATAAATTCTATTCATCAATAAATAACCTAATCATATAAGGATTAGATAATATGTAAGCGTGAAATTCATTTTGGGCGTCAATACTTTTTAAGGTATATTGATCAATAATTAATGCAATTATAGAATATAAACATTTATTCAATTTGCTATAAAGAAAAAAACGTGTTCTATTAACCTCTTTATGTTTTCTTTTTATTTGTATGAATGATTTAAAATTTCATTAAGACTCCTCTCAACCGTGACAGAAAATGACAGAAACCGACGGGCCATGTCATTAAATTATAAAACATTACATTAAAATAAAAAACATTACAATTAAATAAAATAAAAAACATTACAAATAAATAAAAAGTAGTATAATCGGAGCTCCATTCGTCGTCTTCGTTCGTGTCTTCGGCCTCGTTCGTGTCTTCGGCCTCGTCTTCGGCCGAGTCTTGTCCCCCGTATATGTTTTGATATTGTTCAACCACTTCTTTTCGAGCGGTTTTGATTATTTTAAGTTACTTTTTAGATGCAAACATTGTAATTTCTTTACAAAGAAAGCTCAATGCCTTGTAAACCGCTTTTTTCATGTTATTCTCGGTAATTGTTGTTATTGATTTTTGCGACATTAAGGCGGTATTCTTGACAGCGGAAAGGGTTTCAAGTTTTTCGGAATGTATACTACTTCTTGAAGAGGAACCGGCGTCCGATGAAGCCGAACTTTTGGTCGACTTTCGGCCCGCTGGATGGCGTAGTGGGTCTTCTCGGAACAACGTTCTCATATTTGCTTCAAGAGACGGAGGCATCGGAAAGTCGTTCGCGTGAAGATCGGTGGCTTCGGGTTCGGGTTGGAATGGACATTTGTTGCCCATTACCCCCGCTTCGTCGAAAGTTTTTGGGTTATGTTTTAATACATCCCAACATGACTCATAAATGAACTTGCGGTTGTCCATTTGTTGCTTAAAACCTTTTCGGGCAGCATTTAAGACGTCTTCGTCTCCGGCGCCTCTTTGGGGGCAAATCTTGGCAAATTTTTTGTAGATGCCTTGGAATACTCTTGTGTCGTGAGAAATTTTATTCCATTTGCCCGAGAGTGAATTAAGGTTACGTTTAACCCTTGCAACGGAATTGTAACCCGAGTGGAATTTATTCCAAAAACTCTCGTTTGATTGAGAGTTTCCTTGCACGCCATTTTCGGAACAATATATCCACCGTTCCGCCAATATTCTTGCCTCCTCGTCGGTCCACCTAATTTGAACCCTTTTACCCTTTTTGTCGGTTTGGGTCTCGGGTTCGGGTTCGACCTCGTCCGAACTTTCTACTAAATGTTGGATTTCGGGTACGGAGAAGTTAATGGGTTGAAAGTTCGGGTTTTGTGTGTTTGGTGAAAATTGTGAAAATCCAAAGTTCGGGTTCGGGTTGGATGTGGATGGTGAAAATTGTGGGTTTGATGCCCATTGTTGGTTTTGCGAAAATTGTGGGCTTTGGTACCACCCTTGATATTGGTAGTTGTTTCGAGGGTCGTCGGGTGACAGTTGGTCAGGATTTGCTATGAGTGCGAAACTTGCAAATCCCGTAGGTTGAGACGGGGATGCGTAGTTTGATTGAGCGGAGAACGATCCCGTAGGCGAAGATTGGTTTGTTATCGGATTGTTTAACAAATTTTGCCACATATGTTTTTCAAGATTTTGATGTTCATTTTTTTTTTGGATTTGGATTTGTTGTTTTTAGACATAGTGTAGTGTATGAATTGTAGTGAGAATTGTGGTGTGTGGAATATGTAAAATATATAAGAATTGTAGTGAATTGTAGTGTGAATAATGGGTAAATGATAGTGTTTATTTATAGTTAAAAAGTAGTATTTGAAAAAGAAAAAAAAACGGTCATCAAGCCGTTATATTTAAAATTTTAATATTTTTTTTAATTCTTCCCAACGCCTTTTTTTTTCTTCTGCGAACAGTGCCCGGGCCCACGTGAACCAACCGAACGAACGTCGGTTAACTGACGGTCCAAACCGACTGGCTCGTGCCATCGGTGTCGGTTCTGTCAGTTGGAACCGACGGGCAGCCGATGAAGGCGTTGGGAGCCGTCTAAGTAACAATGGAAACTCTGTTTAACGCCTATGCATTATCTGATTACATTAATTATCGATCAATATACGAATGAAATTAATCCCACTTATGTGACCAGATTTTTCGTTTCGTCTAGCAAGACAAAGATCGATTAAAATATTAGTTTTTAAGTTTCATAAGTTATGTTTTTAAAATATTTTATTTTATTTTTAATATGTAAATATTCAATAGTACAGGGGTTTTCATGTAAAGTCATTATAGTATTAGGGGCCTTCAAGTAAACAATGAATAACATAGTGACCTTGAGGCTTGAACGCTGAAACTTTCGTTTAAATGGACAATATCAACCGCTGAACTAAGCGTCTAATTTTATTGAAAGTTTGCATTTCTTTATTATATATTAATACTGTACGTGTCAAAATTTGATTGATTCAGCTACTATTCATTGCGTTCTAAATTGTTATTATTTATAATTTCACATTATATTACCTACATTAATGTAAAATGAAGGGTTAAGATTTTATTTTACAGACTGAGTTTGAAACCCCTCGGGATTTATGTGTGCTGTTATGTAATCTCTTTTGCTTGTATTTTGTGTTGAGTTCATGAGCTCTTCCTTAGAGCTCTCGGGAAGTCTTTCGTATTTGTTGCCTTTTCTGAGGGCTCTAATATAATCCGTTGCTTTTAAAAAAAAAAAAATATTTTTATTACCACTTAAATTTTTACTGTAACTTGGACGTAAAACTGTAATTGGTTACAAAATGTCGTTAAATTTGCGACATTATAGAGTTAAACATACTTGGGGGTTTCAATTGGGATAAAAAATTAATAATGGTTCAATGTGGGAACTGAAATGAAATGTGATCAAGTGTGGTCGAGTTCATCGTAATTGCATGCAACCTTTGTGTCCGTTTGCTGAAGAAGAATAAAAGACGGATATGGGTAAAAATGAGTTTATGGTAATCTGAAATGGCAGAAGTTTTACATGTTCCCGTGAAAAAAACACAGTCCCAAAACTCCACAGTAAAAAGCAGAAACATACATTTCCAAAACTTCATACTAGTAGTAGAGTACAAAGTACAAACCATATATTACAAGGATTATTATTTAGGAATGCATTCAACTTGTACTCGATATATATTGTGTTTATTCAACTTATGTTTAATACTTTTAATAGATTCAACTTTTAAAAAGTGTGTTTTAATGTATTATATATTACTTTTGCAGATGTGTCAACTTCTACGGATGTCACGTGACACCTTAAACATATGATATATCAGCAAAATACATTAAAACATATTTTCTTGAAAGATAGATATATTAAAAATAGCAAAACATAAATTTACTATACACAATAGATATCGAGTATAAGTTGGATGCATTTATAGAATTTTTCAAAATTTTATAATTCAAACAATATATTATATGTTTGTAGTTTCCAAAAGTTTAAACAACCAATCAAACAATAGTAAACCCACCTTCTTTTCGTTACCAAAAGTAAAGTATAGGTGATACTATAGTGTGATACCATCAAAGATTATTATTAATATTATTATTATTATTATTTTTTATATATAATTCAAAGCTTTAATATGATAAAAAAAAAAGTAAAAAACAGAGAGCCTAAACTCTTAAATTAAAGGGTTTTGTTAATGACAGTTTTAAAACATGTCAATAACGTGCATAAATTAGTTATACTTTAAGTGATATTTATGAAGTCAAATAAAATTCAGGGAGTCAGAAAATTTATTATGATATGTATACAAGTATTAATGCATGTTTTAAATTCTAATCGTTATCATGTTTCTAAAGTATAAGAAACCAAAATATTAATTGAACATGGTCATAAAAAAGTCAAAATCTCAGATCATGTAGTATACCCGATTATTATGTAGGATAAAATAGTGTTGCAGTATATACTAGCACTTAAATCCGTATATATATACGGGTCATTTAGTTTAAACAAAATATTATAAGAGTATTTGAATAGTTTTGAAAATAATTGTAAGTTAAATTCGTACTATGTTTGGTAAATTTAAAATTGAAGTTCTTAATTAAGATATATATAAAAAAAAGGAATGACATGTATTAAAGTTGAGTTTTAATAAAATGCAATTAGTGGCACCCGTTTTTGATAACATGTCGATGACTTGGTGAACTATACGATCGTCACATCATCAATAATACCGGCTATCGTATGAATAATTAATCACATACATAAAATAGTCGTTACTGCAAGTTCATACACACAATATAATGATATACCAAATTGTATTTGTATACATAGACTTTGAGTTATGATTTAATAATTCTCAAACAATAATCCTCAATTTTTATGTAAATGTCAGATTTGAATCTTGTACCTTAAATTTCCGAATTATTCTAATGTTGAAAACCACTTTAACAACCATTCTCGTACATCAATCAAATATCTTAGCAACTTATCTAGCAGTATTAACTAAACCGCAAATCAAATTCACGGGCCAAATTATCTGACGTTAGTTTCATATATTGGTTCGATCATCTCCTCAGTAATAAGATAATATAATTGTGAAATAATTCATTAGGATTTGTACCTTAAATTCAAGGATAGTTTTAAGATATTAATACATTATTCACAATATCACTTAATGATAAAAGAATTTGACTATATAATCAAGAAGAGAAAGAGAAAATCTTAAATCAATCATATCATATTAACTATAAAATAGCATATTCGAAAATGAATAAATATTTGTTCAAAGAAAAAAAGAAAGAAGGAAGAAGACTTTGATATATAAATTAAATAATTAGATTAATAGGCCAAACATAATGATGTAAATGTGTTTAATTTAATCTCTAAGAAAATTCAATCTCACAAAAAAGATTTAAATGTTTATAGGATTCAAATATCAATAAAAATTACTTGGTAGTTCTTATTTGATACTATCACACAATTTTAAAAATGACATTTAATTTTTATATACCTTTTCAGTGATTATTTATCTAACCTAAAATAATAGAGTTATAATGTCGTAGTTAAGTTTTGAATAATGAATACTCCATGTGAGGTATGAAATCAAAATAAAAGATACGGCTTCAAATACATAGTATAACGTGGAGGGTTATATTTAGATTTTTGTATATTTATTATAATTAATAATTAATGAATGGAGGGATAATAACTAACATAATTATTAAAGATTTCTTGTGTTACTTATATCCTTAACAAATCAGCTTCTAGCATGATTATTTGGATTTTAATTTATTTAATTTAGAGTAAAGGGTTTAATTCTTTATTTTAAAGTATAATATTTAGAGTAAGGGAGGTTAATGTTTAAATTAAAAAAATTGAATAATTAAATTGAATAATTAAATTTTTTTAATTGATGATGTTACAAAGGTTAATCATATATAATACTAGATTTTTCACGCCCGTGCAATGCACGGGTCTTAAACTTTATCGATTTATTGAAGGTGTAAGTATTTTATTAAGAAACATCTAAGATAAAAATGTCTGGCAATTCAATCTTTTTTATATATATCATGTGTAGTTACATCATACATATGATATTTGACGCCTTAATATTCTAAAAGTTAAGTAATAAAAATACTTACTGCAAAATATATCTAATTGTAGTCATGAAATAAAATTTATATCTATTTCCCTTTTTTACCTACATGAATTACAACCAAAAGATCACGTATCAATTGCCTTATCTCTCACTCTTTCATTAGAGGTATCTTATCCGTTCGAGAAAACTACTTATTTCCTCCTCTCATTACTAACCGTCTCCCATTGCTTTAACCGCTTCTTGGCATCACGAAGTTGAGACCATTAACATATTGTCTCGAATCCTTGTTGATCTCCATGTAAACTTATATTGCAATTTTCTCTATTTTAGATTTTTATTTTCGCAAAGTTTAAAATTAAATTATAAAAATATCAATACATAGCAAATAAGAACAATACATTTATGAACATAAAACTATATCTTTCACTACTAAAGAGATTTTTTCATTTTAAAAGTTAATGACAACACATCTCTCGTTTTGCTTTTATTATTTTTTTCTTTTACATTTCCTCTAATCAATCTTTATTCACCTTGAGAATCAAATACATAAACATACACATGCTTCACTCATTCTTGACAGATACAGGATTGTGACACCCGGCGAATTAGGCCGTCATTAGTGATTAATCATAGATCATTATTACTTGTATTTAGTATGAAATAGGACTAAGTGCAGTAACAGTTAGTATGTATGTAAATATATATACACGTACGTAATTAAATTTTTAATTACGCAAATTCGATCGGATGGAATCCAACACAATAATACGGACGTTGGTGAAAAATATTTTATTAAATAACGTAATTATGATAAATAATTGTTATTTAACTTATATAGTGGCAATAATATCGAAAACGTTTTAGGTTTCGTATAAAACGCACCGTACGCGACAAAAACGCGCGAATCGCGCCCGACAACCGAGCGAAGCCCGAAATATATTTCATTAACTTAAAAAGAAGTATTTTAAATAAAACTTCAATCAAAATATACGCGAATAAATCATTAACGAAAAACTTGAATAATAAACGTTTAACGTTTAAACGAACGACGAAACGAACGGGTAAACGGGCACCACGCGTAACGTAAACTTGGGGAACAAAAATTTAACACTCCCCCACCCCTAGTGGTCCCCCCTGGCCGCCCCCCCCCCCCCCCCCCCCCCCACACCCAACATCACCACCATACCAAGACACCCCTCCCATGCCTCCCTCACTCTTATATTCACTCAAACACACAAACATATTCACACTCGAACTCTCTCAACTCTCTCCTCTCTTTTTCTCTGCAATTCCAGCCCCAAAACACCTCCCAAATCACCACACAAACCACCACAAGCATCACCATAAACCACCATAGCATCATCTCTTTCGGTTTCAAGAAAAAGCAAGAAAACAAGCTTTCGATCTTCATTCTTTGTGCTTTCATCATGCTCTTTGTAAGAAACTCCATCTTTCCTTTATAATACTTGAAACATACATATAAACATGTTAAAAGGTCCATATAACAAGATTATGTCCAAAAACAAAGTCGAAAATCATTTTCGAAAACATAAAAACCGTAACAGTTTCTGGGCAGGAACTTGGCCCGACTTCAAGGGAAAGTTTCGTATTCAAAACTCAACCAAAATGGACGAATCAAAAGGCAAAAGTTAAGTTTAAAGAGTTAGCTTTCATCTCCAAGTTGTTTCATAATTTTTCGACACCGTTTGATACCCGAAACTGATTTTACAAAAATGTGTCGCATTTCTGTCTCGGGTGACAGATTTTTGACTCAACTTCTCGAGTCCATAACTCGAGCTACACAACTCCAAATGACTTGAAACCACCGCCAAAATCTCAAAAATTTTGTTAGGTACAAATGTCGTTTAGATAACTTTCTTTAAAAATGTGTAGATTTTGCTCATTAATTCGATCTTTGAACATGTGTCCAGATTGGTCGACTTTGGACCTCAGAGGACAAATGGAATTATTAAAAATACTTAGACTTATCCAAAACTTCTAGAAAAATTACTGAAAGTAGTTAAGACACATATGAACAACTGGTAATTTTTTCGGATTTTTATCTCGACACTTGACTAGTCAAAACGAACCACGAAAACGACTCAAAATCTGAAAAATCAACCACGGGGACTGTTTTTGCAAAAGTTTTAAAACGACACTTTCGGGTCGACCACAAGACGTAACGATAATTTTCCTAAGCTCCAAAAACATATTTAAGACTTCCCTAAAAGTTTCGGGTCAAACCGAGCACGTTTGGCCACAATCCCGAACCCGAAATCACAACAGGTCCTCTGTGTCGCAGATGGCCCAAAACCATTGCGACACAAGCCCTGTGTCGCACTACTGATTTTCGAAATACTCCTGCGACACCAATCCCTGTGTCGCAACATTTATAAACCAACAGTACTAACTTGTGTCGCAACCTGCGACACAAGCCTAGTGTCGCTAGACAAGCAGTGTTAACTCGTGTCGCAACATTTTATATCGAACAGTATTAACCTGCGACACAAACCACTGTGTCGCACACCTATTTAAAATCTCGACTTGCGACACCAACTCTTGTGTCGCACAACTATTTGAATTTCATACTTCGCGACACTATCTTTGTGTCGCAACACCTCATAGCGACACAACATCTGTGTCGCATAAAACAGTCTGATTTAAAACATATTTTACTAAGGAACGTTTTCGCGAAACAACAACTATCTCATATACGACACTACTTGTACACACAACACATATACTATTACAAGTATACAACGAAACAAAGCATAATAATAATGTCTGTGAGAATTATTATTACAAAACATCACCAGCGGGCCGTACACGTTTTCTAAACACAAATGATAAACAAACTTTGGACATAACTAGTTGAGTGGACGACTAGCACAAGTGGACATTAACCCCTACTTGCATACATAAGTGGACATTAACCCACCACTTACATACAATCTTATGCGTTTAGGGCGCTAGAAGATTGCGCTTTGGGACACGAACACCCACTCTTTGTTATAACTGCTTTCAAGACTCAGGTGAGTCTCATAGCCCCACTTTTACTGTTTTATACTATGGGGTGAGATTACATACACTGTTTATTATAATCACAAGTAACTGAAACAACTCTTATACGGATTGCATGAGGCCTTTAATCCACTGAAAGTCCTCACCTTATCATAGTTCGTTAATCGTATGAGCGCGAGTATTATTGGATAGATCTATCGGGGATTGACATCCCCGTCCGGGCTAGTCGCTCTAGCCGACCCACGGACGCATTAATATTTGACTGTTACAGGTGTATTGGATTATGCATCTGCCCGAGGCACAAACTAGGTTAAGCGTCGAACTGTAAGACTCATGGCAATAGTATACACTTATTTTGCATTTGTGCAACACTGATTAAATCTTGTGATTATTACCAACTTTTGATAACTGTTTCAAACCTATGAACTCACCAACATTATGTTGACCGTTTAGTATGTAATCTCAGGTACGCAGACATAGTAGGATGGCCTACAGGGAACCCTAGCTCGAGTCGCATGCTTTACAAACAAACAGAGATATTTTCCTGCATTACTATTTTTGTATTGGTAGTTATGTACTAAGATCTCTAGGCTTTTATGCGAACTCGCTGATAGAACAAACGTGTATTTTTGGTGAACAATGTATTTTTATGGAATGAAATTCTAAACGTCTCATTTAGAGGTCGTTTGTTATAACTTGTGTAATGATCCATGATTAGTCGCGCCCCGACCCGACTTCCGCTGCACATCAAATTTGGGGTGCGACAAGGATACACCATATTCTTTGAATCAACAAACTAATCAGTTGGAACATTGCATGACACATAAATATATGGTCAATTAGAGACATTGACACAATAGACACATACTGAACTAATAAGTAAAGTCAGTGCTAAATATCTATTTCTCAATTATTAAACTACGTACTGTCGCTTATTGTTCTAGATATGACACCCTTTGTTCCATCCCATAGAAACTTTCGAATTGTCGTCACCTTCCTTAGCCAAGGCATACGTCCTCCTGTTAGCAATTAAACAATTATTAGTTTAGAATCAGACTTAAAATAGCAATTACTTTATAATGAGAAAACAGAGTATTTGATAAACAGATAAAGTGGTTAATACGTTTTTTTTACGATATGTGCCTTTATTCGATTAGAAATTAAAGACGGTAAATTTTTTAGACAAACCATTGATAAATAAAGTATATCGAAACAATTACCAATTAATAATAGCACCAGCTCACGATCAGCCTTAAGAACGATATTCTTCAATTCATATACACCACATTTGAGCAACTGCTAGGCTTTTGAATGATTAGTTTTTTGATCGACGTCTTGAAAATTAATTAGCAAAGTGTTTGTGTAAACCAGCAACTGGTCAAGGGTTTAATTTGGTTAGGGATAACAATTCATATATTTTCAAAAATAGTGTTCTTGTTGCCCTATAGTGGCTATTACTGTTTTAGTAAATATGACGAAGCGTTCATACCAATTAATACAAAAGTGATTTATTGATTGTAATCATAATTAAATGCGGCTAGTAAAAGGTTTATAACAATTTATTTGGTGAGAAATTTTCCTCTCTTAATAGAGTTGGAAAATAAATGATCCATTTGTACGTGAGCCTCTTAATATTTGTGAAATGATGACAATTAACTCCAAAATTTATTACCTCTATTTATCAAGATTAAACTCAAAAAATATAGTACTATATTATAGATTATTCCTCATATTTTAAAATTCTTCTTGTTTTATAAAAATTATAGTTAAGTTATATTAAACAAAGGGCTATTTTTTTTTTTATCTTTTTACCAACATTTATTATAAGGGTTAATCATCATAATTAAACCATTATAAGGGTTAATCATGACAATTAATCAAAGAGCTCAAAACTTTTTATCTTTTTACCATCATTTATATAAGGGTTAATCATCACAATTAAACAAAGGGCTCTAGTTTTTATTTTTTTATTTTTTATCTTTTTATCAGCATTTATTGTAAGAGTTAATCATCATAATTAAGCATCATAATTAAGTCAAAGACACAAAATTTATAGTATTGTAGATTTTAAGATTATTAAAGTTTTTAAAGTTCTATTAATGTGTATATGAAACTTTTTAATAATGTATAAACTATTAATTGAATGACCGGCTATACAATAGCACAAAAGATGTAAACGTTAACACCTGTCATAGCAAAAAAGGATATAGATTTGGATCTATACAATAATAAAAACGTAAACAATCTCGCGATTTTCAATCATCCAATACATAGATTTAGACGATATTAAAAGTTTCATACATATACTAGAACTTTAAAAAATTAAATAGATACGATAGGTGTAAACTTTAATATATTAATATTGACCCATACATGAATGTATTAGTAAAGTTCTTAATACTAATTCAGTGTGAGATTCAACGAGTATAATAACTTTTCGTGAGATTGAAGGAACCAATAAGAACGCGTCACGTGTCACAAAACTCATTTTTCTTCACGTTTTTAAAAATTAAATATTCACAAACGGTAAGTCGAAATATCATAAGAATTGCACCATAAAAATCAGCGTTTTTTTCTCTTCGATTAGATATTCACAAGGTATACTTTCGACGAATTTTTTTTCCGATTTTTTAGTGAGTTTTGAAAACAACTACCACATGTGATACTAACGAGTAACACATGTGATACTAATATTGTAAAATTTGTAAAACCTCAAAAAAAAGTCGTTGAAAGTATACCTTGTGAGATCTCTAATCGAAGAGAAAAAAAATGCTGATTTTTATGGTGCAATTTTTATAAATTTTCAATGAGCCATTATTGATATATTTAATTTCTAAAAATGTAGAGAAAGGTGAATTTTATGACACGTGCAACATTCTCATTGATCCTCCATTCTCAAAAAACGCTACTAATTTATTAGCATACAATAACAAAATATAAACTTTAATAGTTTTTTTGTAAGAAATTTTATTTATTTTTACAATTAAGTTTTTTTAAAACTTTTTGTTGGAAAAACTCATACGGATTTTTATTGAAAAGCTTTTAAAACAACTATAGAAAAATAATCATTGAGAATCGAGATGCTCTTAATTCAATTTAGAGCATCCATAATAAATTAAGTTTTGCGGAATTTTTTTTTCAATAACACAACATAGTTCTCTTGTATTATAAAATATAAATAAATGTTTACACTGCAATTGATTGAGTTTTTTTAAAAAAAAGAAAAGAAAAAGAAATTGTAAATCAACAAAGGGATATAGTCATTGATTAATAACTCAATTTTGTCAAACTTTTTGTCAAATTGGACTATTAGGTCTAATGAGATTGAACCTTTTAAAGAGTTTTTTTTTTACAAAAAGGAAAAAAAAAAAAGCTTTAATAAAATCTCACATTGAAAAATGCTCTTGGACAAAATAAAAGAATCTTTTCTTCACGTACTCATTTTCTTATTTAACCAAAATAAAAATCCACAAAAAAGAAAATGTTATCATTATCGGTAACTGTTAACACTTAAGACATTGTAGTATTATACCCTCACAAACTCAAAACCCTCATTTAACCCAAGTGACGTCAGCACAGTCACAGTATACCACCCCTAGTAAAACCCCTTCACAAAACAACTTTATTTCTCATCACCTCAAACCTCAGATCATGGTCACTCCAAAAACCCCAATTTCCAAAAGCAACACCTCATCAAAAATGGCGGTTGATAATAATAAACATAACGACGTTAACACATTCACAGTATTCACAATAGGATCAAAAGTAGAAGTAAGCAGCAATGAACCCGGTTTTCACGGTGCATGGTACGTCGCCACCTTACTAGATATAAACATACAAAACCCTAAAACCAAAAACAAAAAAGGGTCTTTGGTAAAATATGACACATTGTTTCAAGACGATAACTTGAATGAGAAGTTGACTGAGGTTGTTGACTCTAAGTTTATCAGACCATTACCACCGCCGGAGTACGGTGGGGACGGTGGGTTTGAGGTGGGTGACGTCATTGATGCTTCTTATAGAGATGGATGGTGGATTGGGGTTGTTGTTAAAAAGGCGATAAATGAAAATGATGATAATATGGGGAAGGGGAAATATGTTGTTTGTTTTGAAAGCCCATATGAGGAAGTTGAGTTTGAAAAGGATCAGTTGAGGATTCATGTTGACTGGGTTGACTCTTGTTGGAAGGTTTCTCAAAAAAAGATGAACAAGATGATTAAGGTATAAATTTTAATTTTTTATGTTTATTTTTGTTAATTTTGAGATAAATGAGTAAATTTGTGATCTAGAGAGAATCTTTGATTTTTCTCTTTTTAGGGTTTGTATTTGATTTTTAAATTTTTTATTTTTTTTTATGTGGATGAAATGAATGACCGGTTAGAATTTTGAATATTTGGGTAACAGTATATTTCATGCTAAAATAAACAGACACTGTTAAGCAAATTTCATCAATTATCATATATCCGATTGTTAAAAAAACACAATTATGGGTACACTTTGTATAATAATACTCACTAATGAAAGATCTGACTTATAGATGCTGACTAATTATGGATTTATGGTAATGGACTAATGGTTTGTTTGACTATAAAAGTCAAAAAGAGTACTCTGTTCTATATTTTTGAATAATATTTGCTTGTTGTCGTCTTGCAGATACCAAAGAAGCTCAAATCTGCTGGTAAAAATGCTGCACAAACTTCAGCCTCCAACAATGATGCTCAATCTGGCTTCACCACACCATCTAAAGGACCTGGTGATTTAGACAACATTAGCAGTCACTCTACTAAAAAGCGTACTCGCTCACAAAAAAGAGCTGTGAGTTGACTGTTCCTCTCGAGCACATTGCTGCTAATTGCTATTTTAGTTATTTGGGAGCTACAGATTGTTATTATGAATGGATGTTTAATTGTTGATAGTAAAAGTTAATAGATTTAAAATTTGCAGGAAAGTAGTAATTCTGAAATGGTCGGTGCAGTGGACGGTTCTGTTGCTAATAGCAGGAACAGAACTGGGGATTCGAATTCACGGGGTGAAAGAACGAGATCTTCAGCACGTGTGGCAAACTTAGGTTGCATTTTATTTTTATATATAATCACTGATTTAGTGTATGATGATTACAAAAAAATATATTATATTTTCTTATTTGACCCATTTGACCCATTTGACACGTTTGAGATATAACCTAAATCAACCCATTCATATGTAAGTGGGTTGAAATGGGTTGCATCTAAATGTATGATCACATCCCTTAACATGAAATTGGGGTTGAACTAAACTAACAATAATGTTGAATATTATCTGGATTATGGTTATAGGTAACAAGGGAAGCAAAAAACTTACGGTGCCTGTGATGGAAACAAGCGGATCGCGTGCTATTAATCATGATTCGCCTCTTGCGGAATATGAAGTGATAACCATAGTAAGCAATTTTGGACCATCATTCGTTACTTTTGGTGGGCTGTGATGGCTCTTTCGTCTTATTTGTAATGGTTGGTTTTTTATAAATTTTCCAACGGATGCCCTTTTCCAAAAAAGAAAAGTAAAAAAAATTGGACCATTATTCTTGTGAAAATGTAAGAAATTTTTACAAATGAGGAGTTTTAACAATGATGCCAAATATGATGGTTTGCATTTACACTTCCATAAACTTTATGGCATAAAGTTTAACCATATATTCTTACAAGCATAATGTTTCAGATATTTACTAGAACAGTGATTTGTTTGCGTAAGAAAACTAAGGGGGTGTTTGGTTTAGCTTTGGGCTTAATAGCTTATTGCATTATCTTGCAGCTATTATCTTGCAGCTATTAAGCCCTTTGAAGGTGTTTGGATGAGCTTTTGAGAGTGGGCTTATCAAAATTATAGGGGGTAATAAGCTAAAAAGCCAAAGCCTCAAGTTCTTGGATGTAAGATAACTCAAAAGCTAAGGGTGTGTTTAGTTGAGGAAAAAATAGGTACTTTTCTAGAAAACTTTTCTAAGAAAAGTGGAAAAACAGAAAACACGTTTAAAATGAGTTTTTTCCAGAAAAGTTTTCCAAGGAAATGAAAAAACTATTTTCCATGTTATAACTAGGGAATGGAAAACAAGGATTTCTACTTCTCCACTTTTTTCCTTTATAACACTTCCTCCACTTTTCTAAAATTTTCCAAATCCTTTTAAGATTAACTAGTTTTCCAAAATAGAAAAATGCAATAACATTTGAACACATTTTCCAAACTTTCAACACTTTTCTAGAGAATGAAAACTCTTTTCATTTTTTAGAAAATTAGAGATGAAAAATTGTGGAAAATTTTCAACAACTAAACACACCCTAAAAAGCTTAAGCTAAGCCAACACTTTCTAAATTTGATATCTGAAAGAAGTAGCAACCCAAAGAAGTAAAATGATTCTTGAGATTCTAAGTTTACACAACATATGGAATGTGGATTTGAAGTAACAATTATCGAAAAGTTTAAGAGTAAGGTAGTTTGGGAAGTTAAAAGTTAGTTACATGTCAAATATGAAATAGACTTTGGGATGAATAAGATATAAATAAATTGAAATATTCTCAGACATTTGATCGTTGCTCCTAACAGGAAACATCTGAGGCAGATGATGGCACGAGTCAGCAAAGAAAGAGTGAAAGACCACCCAAGTTACCAGTTAACAGAAATGATTCACAAGAAGGTATCAAACTAATTTGTGCAGGTCAAAACAGTTTTGTTGGGTTGATCAAAAAACCCTCATTTCCATTTTAGACATACGATGACACAAACTATTATCAGAATAATGATCCAGTTTTTCTAAATTAAACAGTTTAGCGAAGTGTAAACACTTGATTATGCTTATGGTGGCCTCTATACTGTTAGACATGCTTTTACTGTTAACAACAAAATATGACCTTAATTTAACTAGTTTTCACATCAATTGGTTGAAATTTAGGCTTCCCCTGGCCCAAGGCATTCTATAATACAGACATTTTTTTGTAAGAAGAACCTAAAAAAGATCTGTCAAAATTTTGGACAGTATTAAACTTGGATATTCACATAAAGGGGCATTTTTTTTATAGACATTAGTAGTAACATAAGTTTTACAAGCTTTCTTTAATGCAATATATGTATCCAGGCACTCCAACAACAAGAAAAAGGTATTTCTTGCGTGATATGACTACTGATCTTGATGACTTACCTCTATCTTCTTGGTATCAAGGGCTGCATCCTCACTCAGTTCTCAAGAGTAAGTTATTTCGTGTCATCATTGAGTTGGCAAAATAGGCGGGGTTGGGTAACCGTTTTGTTCCGGTTGAAAAAGAAGAGCAAGAAGAACTTTGCTCGATTCTATTATAAATAAGGGAAAGTTACTGTGGAATATAAGATTAAAAAAAATACATATTCAACAATTTATCAACTTGTCAAACATTCCTAACAAAATATTATAGGGCTCCCCGATATATTTTTTTTGCGAAATGAAGTCATTTTGCAAAAAATAGAACAAGACAGAAATCTTACAGTACAAAGTTAGGTTGTTTCGGAAAGGAAGTCAACGTTTTACCAAATAAAGTCAACTTCCCCAAAAAGTCAAGTTTAATGACAATGGCCAATTTTACCAAAAAATGGTCTAAAACACTAATTTCTCAAGAAAATAGAGTTCCACAGAACAGAAAAAGATAACTAATAAAAAATCATGGAGCCCTGAGATATTTTGTTAAAATTGTGTTGGGAGTTGATAACTTAAATATGTGTCTCGATTTTAATATTAAAGAAATTTTCTCTATAATTCATTATCGTGTTAGATAATAACATTCAAATACTACATTACTTCAATAATAATCTAAGGTGTTAAATAAAATGATTTAGAAGGTTGTATGCTCCAAAAGTAGACTTTGTGTGACTTTCAACTCATTTGAGCTCTTTCATTGTAACTCGTTATTTTGAATCGTCCCATTTGACTCATTAGAGATATATGAAGTTCGTGTAGTGGTCTTCTTATTTTACATTTTCATGTATTAATTTTTGTGTGCTTAGGAAGTTCGTGTAGTAGTCCTTGTGACCACCGTGATGAATCAAGTGGTCCACTGAACCAAACCAGTGTTAACAATGGTGGAACCGGCGATTACCAACAACAATGGCCTTTTATCAAGCAGTCTCCAGTGTGGGCCACCGTTGAGTCTCTGGAATCGTACCAAAAAACACCTCAAAAGCCACACTTTACTCCATTGAAGGAACGTAAAGAGTATTTCCGGGAAGGTTTAGCAATTGCTTGTGTGGTAACGTTTGCAGACATGGTTCGCAGGGTTTCAAGTTTACAGCTGACTGATACCACTGACGTTATCAATAACAGTTTGGAAGTTTTAGTTGAGTTGGAGTCTCATGGGTTTGATGTGGGCCTTGTTAGGGATCGTCTAAATGCATTGATGACTTGGAAACTCAAAGTGGGCCAGCTTGAGGATAAGTTGGAAAAGTTCAAGAAAGATATTGAGAAATGCAATCTTGACAAGTCAGCAGTTGAGGAGGAAACAAGTCAACTTGCAGTTAAGATTCGTGAACTGCAAGAAAAAGTGGTGCAAAATGTGAAAACAATGAGCGTAAAGAATGAGGAAATTAACAAGTTCCAAGTAAGCGCGGATCGTGTTTCTAACCAGATCATGGATTGGAAGGTTGCTTTTGAAAAACTTGTTGCAAGCCCTTTGTAGGCATGGTCTCATTTAGGTATCAATACTTTTTTGTAGAAGTCTCGAAAAGCAGTCTTTAATTAAGAGTGTTGTGGGATCACACCATCACTTTTGTAGTTATTGTCACCTTTTGGTGCAAAGAACTGCTTGATCTTTGCTTTAGTTTCTTGGTAGGTTAAAATCTGAATCAAGGATCTATTAAACCTTCTTGTGCTTCTATCACTATTTCACTAATGTGCAAAACTTATATATTTATGTCGGTTTGCTTTCAGTTATTGTTAGACTAGTTTGTTAAAATTTAAATGAGGATAACATAGATAATGTTAACATTATTTAACTTATGAAATGTTAACTGCTTTGTTAAAGTAAGCAAGATTA
Source organism: Gnaphalium uliginosum (assembly GCA_963930675.1). NCBI lineage: Eukaryota > Viridiplantae > Streptophyta > Magnoliopsida > Asterales > Asteraceae > Gnaphalium > Gnaphalium uliginosum. The sequence continues at coordinate 26,952,180 of OZ005680.1, read as the reverse complement.
TTTACGGTTTCCAAGACTAACTTTCTCATATGTATATACACAAGTGCTTTTAATCCGTGTGTTGCCGCGATAGTTTAAAAAAAAATAAACTAAAGCTAGAAAAGCTTGTATAATTTTGATGTCGTATAATTTGAAAAAAAAATAAACTAAAGCTATAAAAGCTTGTATAATTTTGATTTCGTATAATTTGAACATTGATTGGTGTTTTTTCTATAATATATTCTAAAATGCTAAATACTAAATAAAATTCTATAAATACTAAGTAAAATCTCTAATACGCAAGGTCAATTATTTTGATGTATATACAAATTATAAATAAAGTAAATAGATTCACATGAATCTTTTTATTTTTTTCTTTCACGAAACAAATATTAACGTAATCTTTTATATATGTTATTATATAATCCAATAGGAAGTTAATCTATAAAAGTTACGCAATAAATTATGAATTATAGCTTACCTTAATAAGAACATGCAAATTTCTCCTGCCCATAATTCATATTTTAATATGCATGTTTCTCTTTGTCAAGTAATATTTTTTTTTTCTTTCACATAAAAAGATACTATAGTATGTAGAGTAATAGTTAAATTAATATTATTAAGTATCACACTTAATAACAGCACATAATCTTAAGAAAAACCTATTGATACTGTGTTTATGTTTTACACCGAATTAGGTATTTAAAAATTAAAAGACAACACGTGTATTAATAAGGTGTTTCAAATTTTATATAAGATAAATGTATACAAATTTTCAAAAATATATAATTTTATAAAAATAACTAAAATATACCAACCTACATATTTTTGGAGAGTAAACTAAAGAATCCATATCTAACTAAATTGATCTATTTAAAAATTTATATGAATTTTAGTTATAATCAAATACACTTAAAAAAAATGATACTATTCATGGTAGTATTGCACAAGTAGTTATTTAGCTTTGCTAAATGTAGAATCTAATTAAATTGATCTTTTTAAAAATTTATATGAATTTTAATTTATATTATTAATATCGCACTTAACTACAACACATAATCTTAAGAAAAACCTATTGATATTGTGTTTATGTTTTACACTAAATAAAGTATTTAAAAATTAAAAGATAACACATGTACTATAAAGTGTTTAAAATTTTATATAAGATAAATGTATATGAATTTTTAAAAATATATAATTTTACAACAATAACTAAAATATACCAACATGTATGTTTTTGGATAGTAAATTAAAGAATTCATATCTAATTAAATTGATCTATTTAAAAATTTAGTTATAATCAAAATACACTTAAAAAAACTACACTATTTCTAGCACTATTGTACAAATAATTAATTATTTAGCTTTGCTAAATGTAGGAGTAGATAATGATCCCTTTTTTACACTAACATTGCATGGTAGATCATTTTCATTAAATGAATTGTTTGATTACAAAATAAAAATAAAAAGAATTAAGAAAAATAACATAACAATAATAATAATATAATAATAAATAATTAAATTAAATATATAAAAATAAATGTCTCCGTGTCCCGACTATTTGTACTCACTTTCACCAAGCAACTAAGAACCCTGTGGCCATGGCGAAGATAACTTCAGCTTCTGAACCTACTGAATCCCCTACAAAAACCGTTCATTCGTAATGTTCATATATCTATACTTTAATTTTAGTTTAATTTTCGACGTTTTCATTACTAAACCCTAATAAGTATAATTATCAATTTTATAGGAAAATGACATTGAGGCCAAGATCAACGGTGACGATGAAAGAAATTGCTATATCAAAGCGACCTAAAATTGCGGGTGTTAAAAAGAAGTCATTGAAGTTAGAGGCTGATAAACCTAAAAAACCACCTACAGCCTTCTTCTATTATCTGTAAGTAATCTTTCTTTTGATTTTGTAATTTATTTAATTACATGTGAGCTTGTGAAATTGTTTATGCAATGGTATGAAATCGGAGTAATGTGCTTGTACTAGTACAGTCTGTCGGTACTGCCGTTTCGTCCCGAGTTTCGCATACTCATAGTACTGTTAGTTTTGATCTTAATTGAATTAGGTAAGATTTTGCTTATGTTGTAATTTCATGCTTAAATTCTAGAAGGTAGCCGGAAGGAATTATGAAGTCGTAGAAATCAGAAGTGAATATTAAGTTAGTACTCCTAGAGTTTTCTGAACACGAATGGTTTGCTCGTGTATTAGGTACACTCGTTTGAACGCGTTTGTGGTATGCTGAAATTTAGAAATGATGGTCGATGAACGAAATTCTGGCTGTAACTTATATGCTCTTTATACAAGTCTTGATGCAGTTGTTTTAAAATATCATGTAAGGGGAATGATTGTGGTTATGTTACACAATCCCAAATAGTTGAATCGTCTAAGGAGTATTTCTGATTCGGGATGGACAAATGCAGTAGGCCCAACTGTTTCTCCATCTGGTCTACAAGGGTCAAACGCTAGCAAATTGTTCATCAATTAGCATTGTAGTTATAGAGTAGCAGTTAGCATTTGAATTTGTCCAAGTATATGTGTTTATGGAGTTAGTGTCCTAGTTAGTTTCTTTCTAGTGTTCTTGGGAGATTGACCATCTTGAATCGGTCTTCTATTAAAATCATTGTTAATAACTTATGGATTGTTTTTGTGTGAAACACGTAGTTTACAGAATTCATTATTATCATATTATGTTACTATTTGATTCTATTTTAAGGTGCTCTCTGTTAATGTGTCACATTGTCTTCTTTGTGTAACCAATTTTGGTTTTACTTCCCCAACTGTTTCTCCATCTGGTCTACAAGGGTCAAACGCTAGCAAATTGTTCATCAATTAGCATTGTAATTATAAAGTAGCAGTTAGCATTTGAATTTGTCCAAGGATATGTGTTTGTGGAGTTAGTGTCCTAGTTAGTTTCTTTCTAGTGTTCTTGGGAGATTGACCATCTTGAATCGGTCTTCTATTAAAATCATTGTTAATAACTTATGGATTGTTTTTGTGTGAAACACGTAGTTTACAGAATTCATTATTATCATATTATGTTACTATTTGATTCTATTTTAAGGTGCTCTCTGTTAATGTGTCACATTGTCTTCTTTGTGTAACCAATTTTGGTTTTACTTCCCTAAGGGAAGATTTTCGTAAGGGATTCCAAGAACAGAATCCAGATGTTAAATCAATGCGCGAGGTATGCACTGCAATGCCTTTTAGTATCCAACTTCTAATATTCAGACAAACTGATACTATTTACACTTATATCTGTTTCATATTTGTCTATGTATTCATTTCCAGGTTGGCAAAGCTTGCGGTGAGAAATGGAAGACTATGACCTATGAGGTTTGTACCTATTCAAATCAACCAACTTTATGCATATATACTTGATGAAACCTGCGATTGACAATATCTTAGCATTTTGGGCACTGTCAATGTATATGCCTTAGTTTGAGGAGTGTTAGTTATGTCAACCTTTGCTAGCAGCTATTGTGTATACAGTGTTCAATATTTACATAACAAAACCTTAAAAGTCAGATCGATTTTGTTTTTGTCAAGTTAGGGATGATCAATAATTTATACTGCAGTTTGAAGTGTTAGTTATAAAGGGGTTCCTATGTTTTTATTAATTTGCCGAGCTGGGTTTTGGGTTTGGTGATCACAATCTTAAATTTGAGAAAATTTGACAGAATAAAAGATGCTATATTCATTTGTGAAATATTCTAAATGACTAAGAAGTAACATCTGAATGTTTAATTATTAAAGTTGTTTCTTTTTTGATTTGGTGATTGAATTTTTGAACCTATGTACTTGGCTTCAAACTAAGAAACTAACCGTCATTTCATATAAAAAAAAATTGCAAGCAAGTATTAAAATAACACTAGGAAATTCTATCGCTCAAGTACAGGCGATGTCCCATGGTACGTATTAACTAGTATTAATTTTATAATATTTTTTCCTTTAAACAAAGACGGTTTGGTGGCTTAAAAAACAAACTTATGTCTCATGTTTTACAGAGCTAACTGTTTGTTTTTAGTGCTGTGTATTTATTTTTTATATATAAGATAATAATCTGCAAAACTTAAGTGTTTTTGGTCTAATTGTGGGAATCCGTATACAGTTATGCTAAAAAAGTACCGTATCTGACTTCTTGTTCCAACCTGTTCATAAGTCTAGTCTTTTTGTTTTTGCATTTTCGTACTGTGGTCTGTGGTGGTTGTTAACAACAAAAAGTCAGTTGGAATGGTTCAAAATGTTCAACTATTGTAGGCTAATATAACATCTTTTGATTGTTTTTATTTATATATTTAATAATATTGTTTTATTTAATGTACTCATTGTACTTTGTCTACATATTTGGCATCTTCTATTAAATTTGAAATTAGCAATTCACATATTTGAAGCTTAAAAGTCACATATGGAGTATGGATAGAGTAGCAAGGACACCTAGTTCTCTCTAGTAGCTTGCTCTAAGACTATTAGCTCTGTACTGTTAATATTCAAATAATGTCGTTTTAGTGTGCATTTTGAATCATGAAAGTAAGGTGTGGTTCTAGAACACGTCTGTTTGATATTCATTATCTTGCTGTAGTCTGAAAATGCCATCACAGTTTGGTATGTTTAGCCATCTGCCTAATTGGGAAATATCTTGTCATAGGAGAAAGTCCAGTACTACGATATAGCTACCGAGAAACGAGCCGAGTTTGAAAAGGCGATGATGGACTATGTCAAAAAACAGGTAAACCTGTGGTGACCGTTTTCTCACCATCATCATAGTATTTCAGATTATTGTTACGGTCTGCAAATTGATATTCTTATCTTTCCAAAAAGTAATGAATAAACAAAATAAAGCAGTGTTTGCTTCTAGGGTATGAAATTGAAGAATAGTAATTAGGTGTGCTTGATTGGAGGGAATGGTAATAATTCTCTTATACATGGGAATCACCCAAAATGCTGGAGGAGTGGACTTGGTTCATTCTAATCTCCATTTAATAACGATAACTTGTTGAAGTGATCCATTTTGACCTGTTACTCAAAGCTTTTAACCCATCCATTTTGTCACCTCTACCAAAATGTCAGCTTTGGAGTGATATGCATACCCAATGCATGAACCAAGCAATATATTTCAAGTGATTATATATGGTGTCATAGTATTGTTGTACCGCGAAATGTAGAACACCACTCACTTGCATTGTACAATATTAGAGCATGATATGATTGTTGTATTGGATATTGCTCACTATCAAAATCACTAATTACAGGAAAATGGGGAATACAATGACTATGATGAGGACTCGGATTATGAAGAGTGAATAAGTTGCTTTTGACTTATTACAGATTCGATGTAGTTGTTGATTGGTAATTTGTACAGTTGATATCGAAGCATATCTTTTGGAACTAACTATTGCATGTAAATCATTATGTGTACATTGTGGATTGAAGACGAGATAAATAACGAACATAAATGTAGATTTTTGTGGGTATTGACTGATACGTGTTGCTCTTAGTCGGTTCAGTCGAATATGCTATTCTGAAAATTGTCGATACTTGAATTGTAATTTTTTTCTTAATTTTTTAGTTTTTTCTTTTTATTCATTTAATGGTCGTTAACTTTCTTTCTTGTGACAGTTTTCTGGATTCAAGCACACGATGATGTTTGTCTCCAAATATTTGGCCTAAGCCTAACCCTTCAATGATTATTATTGCCAATGTTCCTTTCCGAAAATTATAGTTACTTTATTCATGGATTTGGTTAGATGAATTCTAATTTATTTGTATTGAAATTCTGTCGAATCAATGAAATTTGGTTGAAGGGGAAATCATTCCTTTAACTAAACAACAAAATTTTGAGTGCGTTTGATAACAAGCTGGAGCTACATTGTGACTTGAGCTAGAGGTTCTGGCTGGCTGGGATGATAGTGGCTTTTGAAATTCTTTTCAAAAACCACTTCAAAAAGCTTTTATTTCAGGAATTCTTTTTCAACAACTCCATCTCTTTCATGTTATCAAACGAAGCTTTTAATTCATTAGAGATGAAAATTATTAAAATTAGAATCTCAATTCACTGTAAACCTCTATAATCCCCTTCGTCAAATACACCCTTTATCCGACACAACCGATATAAGTTTAAAAGGTACATTATAGATAAGATGCATATGAAACTCTTCTGCATCATTTTTTTTATTTCTCTAATTTGTATTCACTATTCACGAAGAAGAGTATGTGTGCGTACATATGTTATTTATGCGTGAAACCACACGCCCCCTTACATCTGTAACAGTCACAGTGGTTTATTGTTTGGGACTTTGGGTTGATAACAATATAAAATGTGGGATAGTGGCATTTCATCAAAACAACACATATCGGTTTATATTTGCAAAGTTATTATATAGTTTTAGAGCAAACATAAGAGATAAATAAGAAAAATTCTATTTATACATTTCTTATGTTGTAGTGGAGTTGAAAATGAAAGACTTTTTTTTAACCAATTGAGGTAATGGCCTGGAGTTCAAAAGAAATAGATACGAACGTTATTTCATTTTTACGTTCACTATACTTTTTAATTTAAAAAGTCTTCCTGTGATCAAAACACTCAATCATCATGTTCTTACACCGCCACCGTTATCGGCTTATCGTTACCCAAAATCATATCATTCCGCTGCATTACACCGATACAAATACTAGTAAGGTGTAATCCATGTGAAGATGTACTTAAAGTCTTAACTTTTGTTAAGAGTAATATACATATAACAAATTACATAGACCTAAACTTAAAAATAATTATTTATAGGGTTTTGATAAAGGGACCTTAGAACAATGATTAAACATTCTCTAATTATTTTTCTCTCTCTTTATATAATCTTCGTGTGTCATGCGTCACTCTCCTTATTAGTTCATTGTTTAAGGTTATTTAGTTAGGCTTATCTACAATTTTTGTCAAAAGAAAGAAAGAAAAGAACATCACTATTACGGATAAAACTTGACAAAAAAATTAATATAATTATTTGAGTAGGGTTTAAATGAGTACAACAACTTTGTGTGAGAATAGGAGAACCAATCTCAACCACTTATTTTCATCAAATACCCATTTCCCCATCTTTTTAAAAACTAAATATCTCACAAATGACAAGTCGAAAACTTATAAAAATTGCACCATAAAATTCAGCATTTTCTCCTCTTCGATTTAAGATCTCACAAGCTATACTTTCGACGAGTTTTTTTTCTTCATTTATTGGTGGATTTTATAAATTAGTAACACATGTGTTACTGATTAGTTGTACATTTGATTTGCGGTTAGGGTTTAGGGTTTATCATTGTTTAGGGTTTAGAGTTTAGGGTTTAGCAGGGTTTAGGATTTAGGGTTTAGTATGATTTGGGATTTAGGATTTTGTAAAGCGTTTAGGGTTTAGTATGATTTAGGGTTTAGGGTTTTGTAAAGCGTTTAAGGTTTAGGGTTTGGGGTTTAGGAACCCAAAACCCTAAACCCTAAACCCTAAACGCAACACTAACACACGTGTTACTAATTTGTAAATCCACAAAAAAAAACCTCGTCGAAAGTATAGCTTGTGAGAAATCTTAAATCGAAGAGGAGAAAACGTTGAATTTAATGGTGCAATTTTCATAATTTTTCGACTTGTCGTTTGTGAGATATTTAGTTTTTAAAAAGATGGGGGAAAGTGGATTTTTGTGACACGTGACACATTTATATTGGTTCCCTACTTTAACCTCACCTATAATTATTTACTACAAAATTAAGAAAACTTTTTTTCACATAAGGCCAATTTTCTGTTAGGTGGATCTTATACTCTAACATCGTAGTTAGTTAAAGGAAAAAATATATATACTTTTTTGAATAAGAAAAAGACAATGGTATATATGCTTAACTAAAAACATATTCAATGAAGGGTTGTTCTAAACCTTTTTAATGAAAAAAACTTTAAAAAAGCATTTTTCATCTTTTAAAAAGCAGAAATTTCAAGTCTTGCATGAAAGACTTTTTTGAAGAATTTTGTGTGGTTTTGAAAAAATAATTATTTGAAAAGTTTTTTTCTCATTGGAGATAAAGCTTTTTATCAAAACTTTTTTTGATTTTGCTTAGTGTTGTAATATATTTGTGAAACATATCAAAATAAATTATAAGAAAAATACTGTTTTTTTCTAATATGGTTGAATGATCAGGCAATTTTACATACTAATAAAGTATTTTGAATACGACGATTTATCATGAGCTGGTGTATGATACGTTATCTATACTAATATATAATCCATTTGTGATTTGTGATACTTTTTAAAGAGAAATTTACTAATTTACCCCTAACATTGTTATTAATATTTTAAAAAATCTACTTGAAATTATTAACATAACCCTACATATATATTAAATTCTCATTTATCTATTATCATTAAAACTTAAAAAAATATATATAACATAACTTTTTAACCGTAATGAGTTACGAAACGTGTTAATTATGAACGAAAAGGTTGGAACGAAGCAATCATGTTAGAAACATTTTGTATAGTTTTCGAGCTATTCGAGCTATTCGACCTATTTTCACTTTACTTTATCTGTCACATTTATAGTGTTAACCAAAAAAATTACACTACGTTTTATTGATCCGATTTTTAGTTAACACGACATTTTTTTCTACGTTTGCATTCAAAATTCATTAATTTGCAACATCATTCTATTAAATAAATAATAAAAAAAGCCACATGAACAATATAAATAAGATTACTAATCTTATTTGTTTAATTATACATTTATAGAAATCAAATGTGAAACCAAATTATCTATATCTATATCTATACTACTATATAATAGATTTGAGCAAGAGTCTTAAAAGGGAGAAGTTGTAAATGACTAATTTACCCTTCTATTATCTTATTCAACATTCAAACACCTAAATTGAATTTAATCATTAATTACAAAAGGTAATATATCATTAATACTATCATTATTAAACTTTAAAAGTAATAAACAAATTACATTAAATTATAATTCATTAAAGCTTTTCTATATCTATCTATATTACTAATTTACCCCTAACATTATTATTAATATTAAAAAAATATACTTGAAATTACTAACTTAAACTAACAAACATATAAAATAACTTTTTAACCATAATGAGAAACGAGACGTGTCAATTATGGACGAAAAGGTCGGAACGAAACAAACATGTTAACAACTGTATTTTTGTATGGTTTTCGATCTATTCGACCCATTTTCACTTTACTTCATCCGTAACATTTATATTGTAAACCAAACAAAATATACTATGTTTAATTGATTCGTTTTTTAGTTATCACGACATCTTTTTTTCTTTTCTTTTTTTCTTTTTCTACATTTGCATTAAAAAATCATTAACTTGCAATATCATTATATTTAATAAATATTAAAAACATACATGAACAATATAAATAAGATTACTAATCTTATTTGTTTAATTATACAATTTAAAAAATCAAATGTGAAACCAAGTTATCTATACTACTATATAATAGATTTGAGCAAAAGTCTTAAAAGGAAGAAGTAGTAAATGACTAATTTACCCTTCTATTATCTTATTCAACATTTAAACATCTAAATTTAATTTAATATAATTAATTACAAAAGTTAATATATCATTATGACTATCGTTATTAAACTTTAAAAGTAATAAGCATATGACATTAAATTATAATTCATTAACGTTTTTCTATATTTATCTATACTAATATATAATAAATTTGTGATATGTTTTTAAGATGAAATCTACTAATTTACCCATAACATTATTAATAATATTTGAAAAGTCTATTTGAATTTAATACTAATATATAATAGATTTAAGTAAAAGTCTTAAAAGGAAGAAGTAGTAAATGACTAAGTTACTCTTCTCATATCTTATTCAACATTTAAACATCTAAATTTAATTTAATATAATTAATTACAAAAGTTAATATATCATTATGACTATCATTATTAAACTTTTAAAGTAACAAACATATGACATTAAATTAGAAGCAAAGATGTTAGCAAACAGCCATAGGCGGTTTACGCACCGTTTGTGGTCAATTTCATTTATAAAGTCACCAAAATCAATTTTTTCCAATTTTAGATGTTTTTTAAGTGTTGTAAAAAAAATAGAAACAAACTATTAATGTTGTTTTTTATGAAATTATAACTTACGTATTTATTTACAGTTTAATTTCGTATTTATACTTTCAATTCCTATATTCGAGTATCACAACTTGCACCTGACCATATGAACATGCAATCTGACAGTCGTAACTCGCAACCCAATCATTGCAATGACATTATATATATATATATATATATATATGGATTATTTTATTTTATTTTATTCTTTTAAAAAAAGGGTAAATAGTTAATTTTTTACTTTTAAAAAAATGTCATATCGTTGTGTATTGTTATATGAATTTTAGTTATGATTTACATACTATATATCGAATGAACATGAAACTTAATTTTTTTATTTAATGCATCATGCTGGTATTTTGTTAGTTTATGATAATTCTTGGTGATGTATGAAAAATTTATCATCATGTATATTGTTTGTATATTTCTTAATTTTTTTGTCTAACTTTTATTTTTCATATATATGTAGCTACTAATTTGATCCCCTTAATTTAATACTAAAAAGTATATAGTAGTAAGAGCATCTTTAATGTAAGGATTTTTTTAATTTTTTTTTCAACTTTTGTGCAAGAGGTTTGTTTGTAAAAAGTTTTAGAAATTTCTTTGCTCCAATGCAAAAACCTTAAAGAAAAGTTTTTGAATCGACAAAAAATAATAAAATAAGTAGGAGGGATACTACAATAGCTTTGAGTTTATAAAGCTTTTACACTCTATTTCCTATTCTTTTTTATTATTATTTAGTGATTTAAAAACTTTTTGGAGGTTTTTGCACTGAAGTAAAAAAGTAAAATAAAATCTAAAGTTTTTATAATACCTCTTACACATAATTGAATAAAAAGCTTTAAAAAAATATTATATTGGGGATGCTATTAAACTCTTGGTGGATAAGAATAAGTTTTTTTTTAAACTTTTCTTAAAAAGAAACCCCGAAGCAAGTTTGTCATACGTTCTCTAAAGAAAGAACGAAGGATGTCGTAGTCATCGGCATTCCGTTCGTTCTCTTCGATTTCGTTCCCAACAAAACGGTGATGAACAAACACGAAATGTGGGGCCAACTAATTTTTCTTTTTGAGTATATATTAAATGTATTATTAGTAAATGTAGGCTCATTTGGTAAGTTATGAGTATGTCTTTATACGTAGTGTTGAGTTCTAACTCATCTTTTCTAGTTCTACTGACGTAGTAGTCAATATTTTATTTCTTTCGGTCTTTATAGTAAGTGATCTTATAAATAACACTACGTATAATAGACAAAAAGTGTTAAAATTATTTTGTCTATCATGCTTTCTTTCAACTATCAGTGTTATTTTTCTAATATGTTAAATAAATAAATAAAATAAAATATGATACATAGCTAAAAAAGAAATCGTTTAATCCGTAGCGTTAAGTCGTTAATAATGAAAACCTTAACAAGTACTAATTATTCGGTTTTGCTAATATGCGTCCTCGATAAACATGATAAAGAGCATTAAGTGACTCATAAATTTCATTTCACTGTTATATGCATTTAATTTAATAAATATAAAAACTAAATACAACGTTTATATTATAGTGTAAGTGTAATTTGTTGCTAGCACCCGTTATGCACGTTTTTTTTAGTGAACCTCAAAGTGGATAACGATGATTTGTTGTAATTGTTTGACTTTTTAAATTAAAAGTTGAATAAGAAATATGTTAAATGCAAACAAGTAAAAAAATATTTAAAGAAACAAAAGGAAATTGAGGATAATGGTACATATGTAATTTAAAGTGCAAAATGATGTAAATTGATCAAATATACATAACACAGGGATGTCTACTGTTATTTAATTTTTTAAAGAACGATTCGTACATTTTTAACAAAACACTTGATGAACTGCCCTGTAATTTACTCTTTTAATTATTAATTCAACGTCTTTAATGTTATTTCCTTCATTCCCTTCTTAAACCCCCATTTTTTCCTGACGCTTTATTCCAAAACAAAAATTAAAAAGGTCGTATTAATGCGTTGGCCAAACCTTTGACAAAAACCAAGATTTGGTAAGATCTACTCTACTAATAAAAACGACTCATAAACACACTCTACAAACACACACATCAGTTTGTATCTACAACTCTGATATATACACACTTGTACTTGTATATCTATCCTCCATCATATCTATAACCCCAAACACTCTCCCTCAAAACATCCGTCAAAATCAAATCGATCCAATAACAACAATCTCACACAAATCTTTCAATTTAAATCAATCAAATCATCATGCAATCTCAAGCCCTTCTTCAATCAACTCCACTTCGGGTCTCCCCACTTGACCCGATTCTCAAACCCATCAATCTGAAGTCACCTTCATTCACTTCCACCACCACCCGCCGCCGCGCCGTCATCTCCGCCGTCGCCGCCGCACCCAAAAGAGAAAAAGATCCGAAGAAACGGGTCGTCATTACGGGTATGGGTTTAGTATCCGTATTCGGAAACGATGTGGATACTTACTATGACAAGTTATTAGCGGGTGAAAGTGGAATCGGGTTGATTGACCGGTTCGATGCGTCAAAGTTTCCGACCCGGTTTGGTGGTCAGATTCGTGGGTTTAAATCAGATGGGTATATTGATGGGAAAAATGATAGAAGACTTGATGATTGTTTGCGATATTGCATTGTTGCTGGTAAAAAAGCTCTTGAACATGCTGATCTTGGTGGTGATAAACGCAACACGGTTTGTATATATATACATTTGGTTATTAATAGTATTATTATTATTAATTTTGGATCTTGTTGTTTTTTGGGAAATTTATATTGCATGAGTAGAATTTAGTGAATGTGTGTTGGCAATGCAAAAGATCTGATTTTGTGTTTGATTTGAGTGAAAATTACTGAATGGATGCTGCATTTGTGTGATGCCCATTAAGCATGAATAGATTATTGTCAAAGATTGAACCTTCAGTAAGATTTAAGCTTTTTAAGTGTTAAAGATTTAACCTTTTTAAGTGCTATGATTTGAACTTTTTAATTGTTAAAGATTTAATCTTTTAGTGTTAAAGATTTAAACCTTTATACTGTTAAAGATTTAAACTTTGTCAGTTTTAAATATTTAATCTTGCACCATAAGATTTAAACTTTTTTAAGTTTTTGGTGTTAAAGATTTGACCTTTATAACTAAAGACTGTGATTTTTAATGTTGTGATGATCAGTTTGTGTTTCGGATAAGCTGATTATGATTTTCTTATCATTTAGGGTTGAGTAATTAGATTTGGATGAAGATGTATGAAGTATTTGTAAGAAAATTGATTATCAAGATAAATTACACAAATAATTATGTGATTCTTCAAGTTGTGTGTACGAAAGAGAAAATATATAAGAAGTTTTTAAGCATACATGGTTCATGTGCCTATGGTACAAGAGTTTGTGATGCGTGTACTAAGGATCATGTGCAACGTGCACCAGATCACTTTGTTGGAAAGCAATGTTAAGTGCATGATGTTCATATGACATTCACCAAATCTATTTAATCATTTTTTTTTGTTTGTGTGTGTGTGTGGTTACTAATGCATGAGACATACGTTGAGGGCAAAAAGAAGTATCAAGTTTACGTGCATGTGTCTACACTCTAGCAAAAGAGATGTAAATGGCATGAATGTTAAAATGCAGGACTTACGTAACTATTTTTTCTTTGTCCCAGAAATATTTGAACAAAAGGTGACATGACGGTGGGTCGGGTAATAAGTTAAAACAAGGTTTGTTTGAAATGAGTCATTTTATAATGCGAGCCAAAATGGGTATGATGGAGTGGACCTGTTAACATTTTCTTTGGCCCTTTTTACGAAAATTTTATTGAATGGTTATGCGTTAATTTTACAAAAACAAAATAATCACACTTGTAGTCTAAACTTTACTAAAATTGGTTTTGTAGGTTGATGCATTTAACCCATCTGGCTAGTTTATTGATTAGTTAGTCTTTTTTGTTAGAACCATTTGAGATAGACGACACAAACTGATCCATACTTAAGTATACATGTCAAAATCTCCACCTCTAGTCTAGGTGCAATGATTTTCATTTTTGGATGTGGACAGTTAATTGTGATCTTTCGTGCATATGTTGAGGTTAAACGCCTACGATATATGTTTGTAATGTTAAAATAAGTCCAGATCACTTTCCGTTATATGTGCATGAATAAAAGCATGATAATAATAACACTCTTTGAGAATATACACTTTTTCATTGTTTTAATTCATGTGCTGCATGCAGATTGATAAGGAGCGTGCTGGTGTTCTAGTTGGAACAGGAATGGGAGGTCTTACAGTGTTTTCTGATGGAGTTCAGAATCTTATAGAAAAAGGTTACAGAAAAATCACACCATTTTTCATTCCTTATGCCATAACAAACATGGGATCCGCTTTGCTAGCTATCGATCTAGGGTTTATGGGACCGAATTACTCGATTTCAACTGCTTGTGCTACCTCCAATTACTGCTTTCATGCTGCTGCAAATCATATCCGTAGAGGGGAAGCTGATATGATGATTGCTGGTGGCACTGAAGCTGCTATTATTCCTATTGGATTGGGAGGTTTTGTTGCATGTAGGGCGTTGTCTCAGAGAAACGATGATCCACGGACTGCTTCAAGGCCATGGGACCAAGATAGAGATGGATTCGTAATGGGTGAAGGTGCTGGTGTGTTGGTAAGTTTGCCAACTGTAGAGGTTCTAAAATGGACATATCGGGTAATGAGTCAAAACGGGCTGGGTTGGATCAAGGTGACTCGTCAAGTTGTCAACAACTTTTTTCTGTTTTATCCAAGGTTAATGTATTAATTATGACTAAAAAAAACTATGTTATTAAAGTTAAAATTAAATATTTTGGACAAATTTAGCAGTTGTAAGTTTTTGAATACACTTTTGGGCAACTTTCGGCCTGTTCTACCCATTTGACCCGTTTTGTTTTTAGTTAAGTTTTTAAACTTTGTTCTTTGACCCGTTGGAGGTTAAATATAAAACCAAATTGACCTGTTTTGGGTAAATGTAAGGATGGACAAAATCAGAAGTTCAATTTGGTTGAGTAACGGGTCAAACGTGCGTGTATTTTTTTATTTTTTTTTTGGCAGGTCCAATTGGACCGGCTCACGCTTACGTCCTATATATTTTTATATAGATATTTCTATATATATAATGTGATGAAGATGATTACCGAAACTAAATTATTAGAATAATAATCTAAACGTTTTTTAGTAAGGCAATTTAGGAGGTTAACATTTCGGATGACATTCTACTCATACGACCTGTTTGTTTGTAGCTAATTCATTTAGCTTAACCCATTTGACCTGTTAGAGATATAACATAACCCAGGGTGACCCATTTGTGTATAAATGGGTTAAAATTTCCATCTTCACTATCCATTTTCGGCTACAGCTTTTTGCTGCGAATAGAATGATATATTTTTCCAATAACTCAGTGAGTTTAACATGTTTACAGGTGATGGAGAGCTTGGAGCATGCAATGAAAAGAGACGCTCCAATACTGGCTGAATACTTGGGAGGTGCGATAAATTGTGATGCGTATCATATGACCGATCCACGCTCAGATGGACTCGGTGTTTCTTCGTGTATCCAAAGCAGTTTGGAGGATGCTGGTGTGTCAACAGAGGAGGTACTTCAATCTTGTTTGGCTCGTTATATTCTTATTTGTGATTATAACACACAAAGACATTTCATCAAATAAATGCTTTATATATATTACTGATTCAAATAAATATAACATTTTTCAAATTATATGCTGTTTATACCAATAAATTTTTCGCCGATTGGTAGCTCATTACATGATATTGGTAAATCTGCTTTTTGTCACGATATTTCTTCTGTTGGATTCTATATATCTGATTAATAATCGAACTTTATTGTTTTAAATGTCAAGTTGAATGTTGCGTTGTTTATTATTTGAATTTTGTGGATACTGAGTAGTTTTTGTGCTTCTGGAAGGGCAAAGAAGAATAGAGTACATGCATACGTACATGTACTTTGTGATTTCTTTTACATATTTTTGTCCATATGATAAACAATGCTCTCTATTTTTATTGGGGAGTCACTCGCAAACACAACAGTAAAGATTGAATAGTGGGCCGTTTGAATAAATTGTACTTTCATGTGTAAATCTAACCCAAAGGAACTTGTTGTTTCCAGGTTAACTATATCAACGCACACGCAACTTCAACTTTGGTTGGTGATTTGGCTGAGGTAAATGCCGTAAAGAAGGTATTCAAGAACACTGCAGGAATCAAAATGAACGCAACCAAGGTAATCCCTCGTGGCCAGTAATACCCACTTAGGGCGGGGTATGACATTTCTGGATATGCGTGTGGTATAGCATATACCTAAAAGAAATAAAACAAAGTTTGAAAGTGACAAAATGGGAGGATTGGGTAACACTGTAACCGGTCAACAGATTCTTTTTTGTATGGGTTGAAATGTGTTGGTTCGATTTCAACCGAAACATTTCTTTGTCTAATTTTTATTATAAAGAATTAGTGTTTTAAGTACGATTATAGAAGCTATGCTATTCCAATAATAACAGAACATTTAATAGAATGATTTGGAAGGTTTTATTATGCATTTAAAAAACACACTTAGCTCCATTTAGTCAAAGTTTTGTGATATATCTCCTTTGATCCATTAGTGATAAAACATAACCCAATTCGACATAAAATGGGTCAAAATTGCTACCTCAATTTGTTATTGTAGCTAATAAAGGAGTCGTCTGAAGAAAAGTTGATTTGTTAATAGTGCATATCCTTACTGAAAATTCTGTATTCAAGAACTGATTGTTGGTTTGGTTATGTTCCAGTCTATGATAGGACACTGCTTAGGTGCTGCCGGTGGTCTAGAAGCCATTGCTACTATCAAAGCCATTCAAACAGGGTGGCTGCATCCCTCCATTAATCAATTTGTAAGTTATTTTTCTGTTTGTTGCAGTTGTACGATTGTTCTATTATTTTGAATCTTAACCTCGTGTTTTGTATGTGTAGAAGCCGGAGCCTGCAGTTGAATTCGACACTGTTGCAAATCAAAAGCAGCAACATGAAATCAACGTTGGTGAGTTTGGTTGGTTGTTTGTTTTTTGTTGTTTTTGAATCTTGGAGGTGGCAAAATGGGTGGGTAATTATGTATCAATACAAGTTAAAAGGGGCAGGTCGGGTTTGGTTGACTTGAAACTCGTTCTTTCTAAATTTGTAATTTATACAAGTAGTTAGCGCATGAAATATGACTGCAGAAATTTATTAGTATATTTTTCAAATTCAGGAGGATTTATGCCTTAAAAGTACATTTTGTGCAACTTTTTAACCGTTTGATAAGTAAATGGGTCGAAATTGGCGTTTTTAGTTTTTCGTTTGTGATTTGTTGTCGTTCCCAGTTTTTATGTGAGGTTGACTAATTCATGATATTTTTGTAATGTGCAGCAATTTCAAATTCGTTTGGTTTTGGTGGACACAACTCCGTTGTAGCATTCTCTGCTTTCAAGCCTTGAGTTAAGTTGACGGGTTTTTTTGTTTGATGAGGTTTATAAAAACTGTTGTTCAATGTTTGCTGGTGGCCAATTTAGACTTTTTAGAATTAAGTTGAGTACATTTTGAGATTTAGAGGCTAGCATTGGGTTCAAAAACTTGTCATTAAACCTTTTTTTCATATTTGTATTATTATTTATTTGGTAAATTACATCTTTCTTTTCTTTCTGTCTCTCAAGTATCCATAATGTGTTTATCAGTTTGTTTACATCTTTTGTATGGCATTCAATTTCTTGTTTACCAACCAAAACACAAGTCATCTTTGTTTTATATGCAAAATTAGATAATTCTATAGTGCAAAACTAGACTTGAAAGACTTCTTTTATTTTATTTAAATATAAATATCAAAGGGACATCTGTTTAGTTGTATGAAGATGATATAACAACCATTGGCGTGTGGATTCATGATAACATGATAAGCGTGTAATTGTACTAAACTCATTTACCTTTGAACAACTTGGTGTGTTTGTCCAAGGGGATTATAGGAGATTGAGATTCTAGTTTTAATAATCTCTAGTTCTTATAAGTTAGAAGTCCCGTTTGATAGTATAAAAAAGATGAGGATTATTGGAAAAAGAAAATCCCCTAAAATCCTCTAAAATAGAAGCCAATTCAAGGAGCTTCTGAAAAAATTCACAACCACTAGAATTTCTAGCCACAAACTTCAGCTCCAACTAGTTTGTTGCCAAACACACACTAAGCTTAAGGGTGTGTTTGGTAAAACTAGTCGGTAGCTGAAACTGAAAGCTTACAGTTATCTTTCTTCATCACGCTAGAAGCTTACTTCTAAAATTTTCTTCTAGTAGTTTTTTTATAAAAGCTTATTTTTTCAATAAGCTTTTAAATTTTTATATGTCAAACAATATTAGAAGTTTGAGCTTAAGTTTAATCTCTTATAAGCTACGTTTCCAAACACACGCTATATCAGTAAAACTAACATTTCAAACTTCGAATTCATATTCATAAATATTAATTAATGTTACGACTTGTGTGACTAAACATGTGCCTAAAATATGATTGAATTGAAATACGTGTTAAAAGATTAGTAATAATAAGAAATATAAAATTTGGAGAACATGTGTTATGTAATCAAAAACATGATTTTAAACATATACATAGTTCTACATATCAATATACTCTAGACTAGATAGGGTTTATATGTCAAAATGGCATTAAACTTTGGAAAAAAGATTTAAACCTCTACAAAACTTTTATAAAAAAGTTTTACAAAACTTTTATAAAAAAGTTTTACAAAACTTTTATAATGAATAGGAATTACATTGGCAGTATCATCTTGTTAGTTTTCTTCAAAATCACTGGTTTTATCTTTATAAACTTCAAATTTTCAAACTAAAAATTGAAAGAAAGTTAGTCGCTGTTAATCATAATTAGCTGTCTTTTTAGCGATTAGGTTGATCTATCCCTTTTTTCCTACTCTATGAAGTTAATAATTATTCTGGTAGAGATGTTACACAATTTTAAGTTTTTAACACCTTTTTCTTCTTTCTTTTTTCCTATTGAAATAAAGCCATTTGTAAGATTATATGTAATTAAAAATGGAGAAATAGTCTCGCGAGCTGCACGAATTAATAGTGCTGCTAGTTTTAATGGGAGAATTATTTGAGTGTATATTGAAAAATTAAAGGATGAAAAATATAAAAGGTGTAATTTATTTAAATACCAGCATATTTGAATTGCTCTTTAAACATTACAGATCCAAACTGGGCTTAATATGGGCTTAACCTTTTTTTTTGGGCCAATTATTATCTTTCTTCGTAACGCGGGAATAACATTTCTATATTCCATCTTTTTCCCGCCAAAATCCATCACTTACCCTTCCCGCCAAAATCACACAGACCGATTTAGGGCAAAAATTTCATCCCTCTCATTTCTTCATCCATCTTCAATCAAACGTTCTCTCCCCCAATTAATCGTACGATAATGGACATCAGTGACGAGCTTAGGGCTTCCAACAAAAAAGCTTTCAGTGAGCTGTTCGACACTAACGTAATTCATTTCGTTAAACATACGTGTTTATGAATATCTATAGTTATATTATATGTAGGTAAATTGATATTTACAATTAGGTTTTTCTGTTAACAGGATAGTTTAGATGAAGATATCAGGAACATGATCCACAACAAACGCCATCGTTTGATTTTTCAGCTGTCTCATCTGTTTCAACGCGGAGCTGAGGATCTGGCGCGAAGGTAATATATGCATATTTATACAAACATATACATGTATTGAATTGAAATTGAAATTACGAAGTTTATAAGTATTATGCTTTTGTTTGTTGTGAATGTGATATAATGATTTGCGTTTTTGTAATTTAGGTTGTTACAAAACCCTAGCGAATACATACAGTCGTTATCGGATTTTATAACAGAAAGAACACGGAGTATTGACCCGAAATTTTTGAAGGAAGGAGAGCAAGTGTTGATTGGATTCGATGGACCATTTGTTTCGAGGAAGGTTACACCTAGAGATCTGCTTTCTGAGTTTATTGGTTCTATGGTTAAAGTTGAGGGGATTATTACCAAATGTAAGTTTTAATTGATTTGATTGTCACACTTTAAGCTTTCTATCTGTGTTTAAGTATTGTGGTTAATGGGATACCCTGTTATTTATGATAATAAATTAGCACATTGCTTGCTTCCAAATTCTTACCATCTGTTCCCAAAAGCTATACGTTTTTGCTTTATTTGTTTAAGTGGTTGGAGCTTAGGTTAATGAGTTTGTATTTGAGTGCTATCACGAAACAGTGATCTCTTACTGTCTGCTTTTTTTGGTAATCTACACGGAGACTGCTATTCTTCGTTGGAACTTGGAGTTTGGGATAACTTTTTTCACTCTTATCTTCTTATTATGAATTATTATCATGACCTATTTCAGCCTCTACCCTTTAATTTCAAGTGTCATAATGACATTGATTCAACCTTACATTTGGCTCTGTTTAACTACATACAATTTCACTCATGCTCTGTTCGGTGACAGGTAATCATTATTTTAGAGATTAAAATTATTACGTATCGAGTTGAGAGTCACTGGTTAGTTGTTACGAATTTAAATCTCCGCTCTGCTTGTTCTGATTAAGTGAACTTTCTCTAACTGAATATAGTGAAAATCAATAACCACAGTTTTGATGCATTTCTACATCACATGTTTCCCTTCCGTGAATCTTTCCTTGATAAGAGATTACCATGGCTCTCTAATATGTTACTCTATTTTGCCTAAAGGCATGATGCTATAATTAGATTGCTCCGTAGTGACATAATCCATTTCGATTCATTCTCATATTATCTTCATAAATCATCTTTGGTCTACATGATGACATATTATTTGTGATTTAGGACTCACTATAGTTTCTATCTCTATGCAGAATCTTGTCGTATCTTAACACATATAATTTACCATTTTCTTCTTATAGGCTCTCTTGTAAGACCGAAAGTTGTGAAAAGTGTTCATTATTGCCCTTCAACTAAGCAGTTTACAGCTCGTGAGTATCGGGATATTACTTCTACTATGGGTTTGCCAACAGGTTCTGTGTATCCTACCCGGGTAATAGCAAACTCTTTATAATGTACATTTCACATTCGTGATAAAGTTTAATTCTCATCCATATTATTTGCTGCAGGATGACAATGGCAATTTGTTGGTAACTGAGTATGGGCTGTGCCATTACAAAGACCATCAAACACTATCAATGCAAGAAGTGCCTGAGAATTCTGCTCCTGGTCAATTACCAAGAACTGTTGATGTCATTGCAGAAGATGATCTTGTGGACTCCTGCAAGCCTGGAGACCGTGTGGCAATTGTTGGAATATACAAAGCTATCCCAGGAAAAAGTCAAGGCAGTGTGAATGGAGTATTCAGGTTCACTTAACTAAAATTTATTTTGTTTGACCTGTACCATGGGCAACATCGGAATCTCAACCATCTAATATGACATGTAGGACCGTGCTTATAGCAAACAACGTTTTTCTGCTGAATAAAGAGGCAAATGCTCCAGTTTATAGTTCTGAGGACATAAAAAAGATTAAGCAGATAGCCGAGAGAGAAGATACATTTGACCTGCTTTCCAGATCGCTTGCACCTTCTATTTATGGACATTCATGGATTAAGAAAGCAGTTATTTTACTAATGCTTGGTGGAACGGAGAAGAATTTGAAAAATGGGACTCACTTAAGAGGGTAAGGTGCCATTTTTGTTGTTGTTGTCATGATACTTTTTCTCATATTAGTTCAAGACAAAAATCTCTTTATTGACATATTCTCTATATTAAATATATTATGCACATAATCAGTATCATGCCATCTGCAGTGACATCAACATGATGATGGTTGGGGACCCTTCTGTTGCTAAGTCGCAGCTTCTTAGAGCTATTATGAATATTGCTCCTTTGGCAATATCAACCACAGGTCGTGGTTCTTCTGGGGTGGGATTGACAGCTGCAGTTACATCTGATCAGGAAACAGGTGAGAGCTTGTTTTTAACTGGATAAAATTGAATAACATCACAGATTGTTAATAAACATTTTCTAAACTTTATAGGAGAAAGAAGGCTGGAAGCTGGTGCAATGGTTCTTGCAGACAGGGGTGTGATCTGCATTGATGAGTTTGACAAGATGAATGATCAAGATCGTGTATCAATACATGAAGTTATGGAGCAGCAGACTGTAACAATTGCAAAAGCTGGCATCCATGCATCACTGAATGCTCGATGCAGTGTCGTAGCAGCTGCGAATCCCATCTATGGAACGGTAACCAGTTCATCGATGTTTGTTAATGTCATGTATAATCGATGACCAATGCTTAACTTTGTATATGTTAATTAATTGAATGCAGTATGACCGTTCAATTACTCCAACAAAAAATATTGGGCTTCCTGATTCCTTGCTGTCTCGATTTGATTTGCTTTTCATTGTATTGGACCAAATGGATCCTGTTATAGATAGACGCATCTCTGATCATGTTTTGCGTATGCACCGGTTTCGCTCTGCTACAGATGGAGGTAGGGGCAAGTCTTTTAGAGGATTTTTGAACTATTTATATATCATGCTTTAAATTTCTTAACATCAAGCAACATTCTTCTATAGGTGAGGATTCAATGCCAATGTATGGGAGGGAGGATGAAGCTGATGTAGATGCTTCTGTCTTTGTTGAGTACAATCGGATGCTACATGGAAGAACTAGAGGTAGGAGGCCTCACGTTGAAGCATTGAAAATCAAGTTTCTCAAGAAGTACATACATTATGCAAAGCACAGGATTCAGCCAGATCTTACTGATGAGGTATATCTTTTTTTGAAGATTTGCACTCCTGTACTCATACATGATACATGCTTTTTGATAGAAGTGGCAAAATGGATGGATCATGCGGGTTGGGTTATGGGTCAGATCATTAAACTTTTAGAGTGGGTCGAACTGGTTTGGGTTGTCGATGTGAATCCATTTGATCCATTAATCCCATTTCACCTGTTTCTAGCTATTTTTTTAGGACTCATGACCTGTTTGAATTAAACATGACCCAAGTCCACTTTTATAATGAGTAGATGGTTTGAACTTGCCACTTCTAGATAATTGTCCTTCGATAAATGCTTTATGCTTGTTTGTAATGCTGTTAATGGAGTCAATGATGAATTTTCTTGTTCAGGCATCCGAGTATATTGCAACTGCATATGCAGAGCTCAGAAACACCAGTGGCACTACCAGGGTTTGTATTAGTACTCTGTTGCATGTATACTTATGCATACATATGCTTAGTTCCTTGATCTTAACTGGATTGTTTTTAAAATTTTGTAGACAGGAGGAACTCTCCCAATAACTGCCAGAACCCTGGAAACTATTATTAGGCTCTCTACAGCACATGCTAAACTCAAATTGAGCAAACAGGTACTTTAATTTTTTCTGTCACCTCATTCCCGTGACCTGGCTTGTTTTATGTTTACATGACTCAGTTCCTGTTTTGTGTTGTAGGTTCTGAAATCTGATGTAGAAGCTGCCTTGAGAGTTCTCAACTTTGCCATTTACCATCAAGAGTTGACTGACATGGAAGAGCGTGAGCAACAACTGGAGAAGGAGCTAGAAAAAAAGCGCAAATCTGACCATGATAGCAACAGTGACAGAAATACAGGGTGAGTGGGTCACTAAATAGAGGTGGCAAAATGGGCTGGTTGGTAATGGGTCATAGCAGGTACTTATACGGTATGGGTGGTAGTAGGTCCGGTTGACACAAATACACTATTTCCAAATTTTCGTGCTTTTCATGGAAATAATCAATTTTTAATATGCCTACAAAAGGTATATTACTTCACTAGTAATCAGTAGATGATTTAGGGGTTCTTTGCATTCAAAATACACTTTCGACCACGTTTTACCCATTTGACATGTTACTTCTATATTACCCTTTTGACTCGTTCAAAAAGTTCTAGATAAAGTATAACCTGAATAGATTCCCATTCATAAATAAATAGGTCGAAGCCCTACCAAAAATTACTTTTATATAGAGATTCTTTTCATGTTCACTCAATTGCCAGATCAGAACATTGAGCGTCATTTGTTCGTGGTTTTTTATTTGTTTTGTTTTTTGGTCATTTACATACTACTAAATAAGATTTTGTGCTTCTTTTCCCTTTCAGGGCTACAGCCGAAACTGAGACTGAAACTGAAGCAATGGAAGTAGATGAGCCTCCAGTGGCACAACCTACCTCATCTGAGAGGTGTGCTTGATTTGTTTTACGAATTAAACTTAGTGTAGCATATCTATAAACTACTTACTGTTGCCACGAACATTTAACATATGCATTATTGCTATTTTCTAAATGGATTTTTTTTTTGTCATGTAGGGTTGCTGCATTTAGGTCTGCGTTTGAGCAGCATCGACATGAACGGCGGTTTGAGCAAATAACTATAGCAGAAATTGAGCAGGTGGTTAATGCTAGGGCCGCAGTACCATACCAGAGGCCAGAGATAATGAGTCTCTTAGAGGCAAGTATTTTTGACCATTTAGCTTAAAATGTCGATCATTATCTTGGTTTTTCGTGTTTTAGTGTCAATCAATTTATGTATGTTTCGTGTGTGCAGAGCTGGCGGGATGAAGGGAGGGTAATGATTGTTGATGATGTTGTTTATCCCACATACTGAAGAAAGCTGGCCGATGTTGTTATTATTCATGAATGTCTTATTGGCTTAAAAGTGTTGTAACTTTCTAACGCACCATATGTGAAATTAACATCTAGTTCCTGTTACAATTTAGATAGTTGATATTACAACCCCTTCTAAAGTTGGTTAATGTGTTTATTTGCTATTACTATTATTGGTCCTATTTGTTTCTTAATCTGGCAAAATATGTGTATTTACATAGATATCTGTAAACAAAACTGGTAAAGAACTAAAGATTATGTAAATAAAAAAACTGGTAAAGATTATGTTATAAAATAAAAAATAAAAAAATATGAAGGAACGAAGTTACCCTCCTCTTTAGCGGGTAATCTTGCGGAACGGGCACAGAGAAAAGGAAGCTCTCTGTTTCTCTCATATTTGTCCTCTCTTTAAGAGGACACTAACACATACACAGTGCACTCAGGGGGTGTTTGTTTTAGCCTATTTCAGCCCGATACGCTACTTTTTAGTGTTTGTATGAGCTTGTTTAAGCCATGCCACAAAATGTTACAGGAGCTTATTTCAGCTTATGTAACATATTTACATCATTACTCTTAATTTGCCTTTCATTTTTCTCTTTTCCTTAATAAAAAAAGAAATTAATGTCCATTTTAGTCATTTTACCTTCTTCATAAGCTAATAAACTAATACAAACACTCAAAGATTACTTATAAGCTTATAGAAAAGAAGTTACAAGCTGCTTATTTAATATAAGATAAGAAAGATTAAGCTCACATGGAGGTTCAAATGAGAATGAAAAAGGGTCGAGAATAGGAGAACCAATAAAAATGCGCCACGTGTCACAAAAATCACTTCCGCCATCTTTTTAAAAACTAAATATCTCACAAACGACAAGTCGAAAAATTATGAAAATTGTACCATAAAATTCAGCGTTTTCTCCTCTTCGATTTAAGATTTCACAAGCTATACTTTCGACGATTTTTTTTCTTCACTTTTTGGTGGGTTTACAAATTAGTAACACATGTGTTAGTGTTGTGTTTAGTGTTTAGGGGTTAGTGTTTAGGTTTCGGTTGAACAATCCTTCAAAAGTTTGTAATGAGTTCTGAACAATCTGATATAAGAATTTTAATACAAGTTTTTGTGATGAGTTCTGAACAATCCTTCAAAAGTCAAAAGTACTTTAGACAACATAGGCACATAGCAACCACTGAAATAATCAAATTCTCATCATCTCAACTTAAATAGAACTCTGGTTACAAATGAAGAGTTACACTCTAGAAATAAAAGTTTGAAACATGGAAGTCATAAAAAGAGCATTGGTTATTGATAGGAAATTAAAGATGCTAGAAAAAAAAAAAATGCAAAAGGCTTAGAAGAGGTAAGCCACCAAAGACACAACAACTGCAAGAAAAGCAGGTACTTGCAACGCCATTCCAGCACTCTCCATTGATGGCGATGGCGATGGTGCTGGTGCTGCCCCAAATTCTTGAGCCATTGTTCCTGAACTGGTGAAGGCCATGAGGACTACCATTATGATGGTGAGAGCAGTGGCTAGCTTCACACCTCCCATTTTGGTGAGCTTTGTTTAAGGATATCTTGTAGCTCTAGAAAGATTTTTTTTAGCTTGTGTGAGTGGATGTAAGCGGCTGTGGGATTAATGGCTATTATAGCTGATGTTTAGTGGGATTAGTAGAGGAATCTAACAGCTAATCACATGGGAAATATTAATTTTTAAGATAAAGGTATAATCATTTGACAGAAAGTGGGCATCAAGCGAACTCTTAAAATATATCAGCTCCATTTGTTGGCCATTGTCTGTCAGGCTGGACAAATCTATAAACCTTGAAACATCAGTCTTTGCTTCTTTTTTGATTTACTGTAATTCAGTTCTGACTCGAGTCAAATGAGTAGGATTTATGTTTTAGATTATATTTGAAATGAATCAGTCCACTATTAGAAAATTATTCTGATAGAAACAATACACTGAATTACTGCACTACAGTTGGACTTATGGAATGATCGAGAAACTGTGTGAATGATGCGTCATTTGTACCATCGGGCAGTCCTTTTTTCTTGTTATTTTTGTAAATAGACATCAATAATGAACCAACATATTTGAGTATTGTGTATGCAAATAGTGTAATCATTTCACATTAGCTCATTAATTAATTTTTATTGTGAAAGTTTCTATTCTTTTTTGCTTCTTTACATAATTATTTGAGATAGGATACTTTCAATAATGTGAGCCATGTGGGCATTATTATTAATGTTATTTCTAAGGACATTTGTCTACTAAAAATGAGAAGGTGTGTTAAAAGACATTTACCCTTTCATTAGATTGTTGTGGAAATTAACTATAACATCTGTTCATTTTTTGAAGCATTTGTTGGTAGTCCCATATATGGGCTAAATTAGCTGCAATGCATCTTTTTGAACAACAAAGAAAATACTATTGATTGAAGAAGATCATCTACTAACCATACATATAGATGACTCAGAAAACCACAGCCCCTAATGAACACTATAACAAACGCGGCAATGAAGTAGCCGAACCAAAATAGCACCCTAACTAGAAACAAAAATAAGCCAAAAAAGTGACTTACTTTTATATGGATAGTCATATGATTCATTTGTGAAAGCACGGATCGCACAACAAGGAGAAAGTCGATCATTATTGGGTCAAACACTTGTAGTGATACACCGAAAGAAACACACAACTTTTGTAACTAGCTACAACTAATCTAAAAAAATGCAATCACTTCCTATTTGTGTCACTATATATTTCATAACCTTTAAGTTGTGACAAACTATTAAAAGTCACATTTTTTTCTTGTTTACTGACCCTTACTAGAACGAGTCATAAGACAAACCTTGGAATATTTTTTTAATTTGATTTAGTGATCCATCATCTTTTGTTTCTTTCGTCGAGAAGTGGTTGGTTGACTCCTTGTTATACTTTCCCTTTCTAATTTTTATAATGAGAATGTTACAGCCAGGAAGATGGTTTATGGATACTGGTTACTATAAATTCCTATAGTCTGGTTCAATAACAGTATATATAGTTTATATTTATTTTTCAAACAGAGGTGGTTTAGCTTAATAGTATTTGTGATTGGATTGTTTGACTGGATTAAGTTTGCAGGTTGACTTCATGTATCAACGGTCAGGCCTAATTATCTGTTAGATAAAATACTTGTTTCAAAACAGAGCTAGCTAGGGAGCAGACCAATCCCTCGAAAATGCAGTAACCACGAAACTAATTAAATCTTCATCATCTCATGTTAAAAAGAACTTTGGTTACAAATGAAAAGTTAATTAAACTCTAGAAACACAAATTTCAAACATCAATGAAAGTCATAAAGAAAACACAGACTCATGATAGGAATTAATATGGTAGAAAAAGCTGTCAGAGCGCGGCTTAAAAGAGGCAAGCCACCAAAGACACAACAACTGCAAGAAAAGCAGGTACTTGCAACGCCATTCCAGCGCTCTCCATTGACGGTGAAGGTGCTGGTGCTGCCGCAAACTCTTGAGCCATGGCTCTGGAACTGGTGGAAGCCATGAGGACTATCATTGTGACGGTAAGAGCAGTGGCTAGCTTCATACTTTCCATTTTGGTGAGTGTTAATTTGTGTATATATTTTAGAGAAAGATAGGTTATTTTTAGCTTGCTGTGTGAGTGGATGTGGGATTAATGGCCTTTATAGGTGCTGTTTAGTGGAGATTAACAAAGGAATCTAATTATTAACAGCTAATAACATGGGAAATATTATTTTTAAAGCAAAGGCATAATCATTTGACAGAAAGTGGGAATCAAGTGAACTCTAACTACTACATTTTATTGGCCATTGTCTGTCAGGCTGGACAAATCTATACACCTTGATACCTCACTTGACACCGCAAAAATACAGCGATTGAATGTTAACCCGTGTTGAACAGAATTTAGATATAACGCTCACCACTTCATAGAATTCACCTTGAAGATACAGAGTTAGAAAGCGTTCATCACTCAATGGAATCCATCAAATATATACATAACACAAAAGAAGCTTAAAAGGCTTGATTATCATCAGCATAAATTTTCATAGGATTCATTAAACATGACTGGAAAACTCATAAGACTAATAGTAATAAAAGACATCCCTAACTTCTAAAAAACTCCAAACGAGACACCATTTTTGCATTGGAAACTAGACTCACAGAGCTTTCCAACCATATTAGATACATATTTATTTTCACTCCTGGATCGGCCCAGTTTATTCTTTGATGTTGGGCTAATTGCATAGAAATTTTAGTATCTTGAACATCAACTTCTTGTGTATTGGTTCATCTCTTGTGTCATCACTTGATACATTGTAACTCAATTCTGACTTTTGTCAAATGAATAGGAATTTCTCTTTAGATCTGATTTTAATAGGTCTGCTAATAGAGGTTTGAGAGACACTTTCGATATCAACAAAAACTTATTTACTTGTACTTAGGTTTACAACTGCCTCAGAAGTTCATTGACTGTCACTGTTTTTATATTTATTTTAAAAAAAGTCTTAATTATGATCTAGTATTGGGTACTAACTTATTAATCCATGTAAAGTATTTAGTGTTTATGGATGTTTATATAAGTTAAGGGTCCTAGTGTGATTAGTCAAAAGATAATAACCGAATGGTAGTTAATTTCGGTTATAGCAGTTTAAATGAAAGGGTGTGACTTTTGGCAAAAGACACAACCGCCGGTAACCACCTACAGCGGAACCATTGTGATGGTTGGATGGCACCGATTCGTAGTCTATAAATAGAAGTAGATTTCTTTCAGTTTCAGTATTCAAGATTTGTAACAAAACATACAGTGATTGTATACCTTTGTTCTTGATTAATAAAGAGTGATTCTTTATATAATTTGTGTTCAATTACAACCTGGGCAATATTGGTATCAGAGCAAGGTAGAAGAAGGCGAGAGGATTGTTTTGTTTCTGATAAACAACAACCAGAAACTTGTTATAGATTGGATAAAAGATTCAGAGAAGGGAGAAAGAAGATATTGATCGGGATTAGATCAATAAGGACAAATCGATTAAAGAGAAATCGATCAAGAGAAGAACCGATCGGGATTAGATCGATTCTTCAAAACGGGTTAGAGAAATCCTAAGTCTGATTCAGAAAAATCAAATAGAAAGAGAGACACGATTCGAGAAGATCGAATCAGAGAAAGCAAAGAAAATGGGAGAAATAGACTTACCGGTTGTGCGAAGGACAAACCGCCGCTGTCGGAGAAGGAGGGAGACACCACCACCGCGCCATCGTTGTTGGAAAAAGGAAGAAACCGCAAAAAGGGAAGCCGCTATTCTTTTTTTTTGATATCAGGGAAGAAGAAGAAGCGTTTTGGGTCAGTAAGTTGAGAAAAAAAAACCCATCAGGTTCCATTTTAAATATATATATATATATATATATATATATATATATATATCACGTTTATATATATATTATTATAGGAAATAGATTTTATAATTTATTTTCAAGAATAGATCAAAAATTAAAATTTGCCCGTTGCAATTCGCGTTAGAAAAACGTTAGAATTGTCCGAGAATTATTGTGGTTAGACAGGAAAAGTTAAGTTGAACTATTACTAGATTTATATTGGTTTTGGAAGAAAACCAAATTAAAGAATATGACGGGAGATAAAAGCGAAAATAAAAAAATTGTTTATAGAGAAGTCGCCACACCGTTATCATCATATCAATACCCAGTTCTAAACAATACGAACTATACATTATGGGCATTAAGGATGAAGAAGATACTAGTGGCAAATGGAGTATGAGGTTTAGTAGAAGGAACAAGTACATCAAAGGAGATTGATGTAAAAAAGGATAGTTGTGCGTCAGCATACCTATTTCAAGGGTTACCAAAAGATTTGCAAATGCAAGTTGCGGGATGTGAAACAGCAAAAGAAATTTGGGACTCTCTAAAGTCCAGATTTATTGGGATATAAGATGTACAACAGGCACACTCGCAATAGCTTAAATCAGAATTTGAAAGACTTGTAATGAAAGAAGATGAATCAATAGATTCATTTGCCGGGAAGTTGATGAGTATTACTACAAAGGGTGCTACATGTGGATTAACGTTTGACGAGCAAACGAAAGTACAAAAAGTACTTAATGCAGTACCAGATAAATTTGTACTAGTAGTAGCAACCATTGAAATGATTGTTGATTTTAAGACTGTAAAGTTGGAAGAGATTATCGGGAAGCTTAAGACTTATGAAGAAAAGATTAAGTTTAGAAAAGGAAGTCAGGAAGATAATAATGAGAAGTTGTTGTTCACACGTCAAGGAAATGACAGAAATTATGAACGCAACTATGGAAATGGTAAACGAGGAGGTGGTAATCAAAGACAAGGAAGAGGCCGAGGAAGATTCGCAAGAGATAGTAAGAATGAAGATAGTTATGATAGAAGAAGGAGAAACCTTGAAGATCAAAACTATCATAGAAGAGATATTAGAGAAATAGAATGTTATAATTGTCATGAGTTTGGAAACTATGCTGCAGATTGTCCAAAACCAGACCATAGAAAACAAATATCAAACCTTGTATTCGAAGATGACGAACCAACGTTATTGATGATTACGAATAAGGATGAAAACGAGATGGCATCCTTAGAAGAAGAGCCAAGAAGGAATGGAATTGTCATTGAGAAGGATGAAATTCCAAAAATAAAGTTAGAAGACATGAGGTCAAAAATAGAAACTGATTTGAAGAACAAACTAGAGTTTTGAAAGTTAGAAATACTTCAAGACATAGACATGGAGAAACAAGAGTTTGAGAAAGAGAATCATCAAGTTGTTTTAGACAAGAAACATCAAGAAGATGAACCAGGCATTGACAAGGGCAAATGCAAGAAGCTTCGTGAAACACCATCAAGATTTACAAAGGAGAGCGAAATTGAGAAAGACATAAAATCAAGCAACAAGAAAGTTGAACCAGAAGATCGTGATACAAGTACTACAAGAAACAAATTATTAGAGATTCAAGATTATGATATGATACGAATAAAGGAAGATACTTACTACAACCTGCCCAAAATAAAGATGATGGAGCGTGAAGATATTGAAGGCATGGATTAATAAACTAGGGGGGAGTATTGGATACTAACTTATTAATCCATGTAAAGTATTTAGTGTTTATGGATGTTTATATAAGTTAAGGGTCCTAGTGTGATTAGTCAAAAGATAATAAACGAATGGTAGTTAATTTCGGTTATAGCAGTTTAGATGAAAGGGTGACTTTTGGCAAGAGACATAGCCGCCGGTAACCACCTACAGCCGAACCATTGTGATGGTTGGATGGCACCGATTCGTAGTCTATAAATAGAAGTAGATTTCTTTCAGTTTCAGTATTCAAGATTTGTAACAAAACATATAGTGATTGTATACCTTTGTTCTTGATTAATAAAGAGCGATTCTTTATATAATTTGTGTTCAATTACAACCTGAGCAACATCCAACATCCAGCATATTAGAGCACTATCAGTGCTTATGGTGTCATCATTGCGTACTTAGTTCCAATAATGTGAGCCATGTGGCTGTTATTATTAATGTTTCTGGGAACATGTATATCTAAGAATGAGTGTGTATGTCATCATATTTCTCTATCTATTAAATAAATGGATTAACAGACGATGAAAGTTCTATTAGTTAAATTATTAGTTATCAAATATAGAAGAAACAAGTAAATTAACATACAATTAATGAGTAAAGTATGATGGTGTATAAGTTTGTCCAGTCTGGAAGACAATGGGCAAATGGGTTTAAAAATGTTAAGAGTTTGCTTTGATGACCACAGCCCCACATTAAATCAAATAATTATGCCTTTTCTGTAATGACAATACTTACCCATAAGATTAGCTGTCATATTCCTCCATTAATATCCACTAAACAGCCTCTATAAAACCCATTAATTCCACTACACTTACTTCACACTCAAACAAACTCAAAAACCAATCTTTCTTCATAAGTAATCAAACACACACAAAATAAAAACCGTCACCAAAATGGAAAGTTTCAAGCTAGCCACTACTCTCGCCATTACAATGATTGCCCTCGTGGCCTTCACCAGTTCTGGAACCATGGCTCAGGAGTTTGCGGCCGCACCAGCACCATCACCGTCAATGGAGAGCGCTGGAATGGCATTGCATGTTCCTGCTTTACTTGCAGCCGTTGTGTCTTTGGTTGCTTACCTCTTCTAAAGTTCCACAACTTTTTCGATCTAGCATCTTTGATCTAATAATAACATATGATTTCTTTATGACCGTTTGATGTTTAATACTTGTATTTCTAGAGTTTAACTCTATATTTGTATCCAAATTTCTTGTCCATCATGAGATGATAAATTGAAGATGATTTTATTGTTTTTGTGATTGCAAATTACATTGTAGACAACTTCTGAGGTATTATATGCACCATGCACAACCCTCTTGGCCTATTCTGCATCAAAAAATCATCCTGAAAATACTTAATTCCTTCACAGCTTATGAAATCGCGGTTTGATATTAAAATACTGACATTTTCAAGGTTATTCCTGCAGTTTCCACATCTTTATATACAAATAGTTTCATTACACCACTATTTTGACTACTTTTCCAAAATGACCCATTTTGACACTTCCATTAGAACTATGTTTTCATCAAAAGACACAATAGGGCGATTTATACAAGCCGCATTCATAACGATAATTTAAAAGAAAGAGGGACTTCCCAAACTCACATATAGCAAGCGTAATCCACATCAATTCCTCACAATTGCTTTACCCCACGATGATCACCTTGGTCTTTTGACCCACTTGAACCTACAACATTAAATAACTTAAAGAATAAGCAATAAACATAGTGAGCATATAGGCAATCACATTAGGCATCAAACAACAATCAATTAGCAACTAACAACTTGAGCAATGTAGAGATTATAAACCACTTAGGCGGATCCGCAATCAACTTACAACTTGTAACAACTTGCACAACGTGCAACAACTTAGGCTAACATAAAGTTAGCTAATCTCTACAATGCATCAATAACAATAACAATCAAATATGAATATAAAAAAAACAACTCCACTTGGTCGTATGAAACCTCTTGCACGTATGCAATTCGAAATTCACACGACCCATTACCTAAATAACTCCTATATCAATCACCCTTGCGATTTAAGCACAATAATGATCACAAGAATCTCAAATTTCCTTAGCACCTATCAAACATCACATAGAAATTTAATAACACATTTAACACTTAACAATATCATATTCAACTCATTTCATCACCATTTGTTCTTCTCTCTAGGTTGCCCAGTTTGACTTTTAGTCAAACCAATCACAACTTCATCAATTTTAAACCATAATCACTCTTATAGTTTAACTACTTGTTAATCATCACTAGTAGCACCACAATGACCTTTTTAACTAGTAATTAAGGTGAGTTATCATTAATTAACACAATTTCAACATAATCCACCATAATCACTATGAACACAAATTAATTTCTTAACTTTTAGTTTGAATTGATGTTAACAATAACAATTTCTAAGCTTAACCAACATCAATCAAACATAATTCATCCTTAATTAACTCATCCCCACACCCTCAAATCATCATACTCCTAAACTTCTAGGTTAAACAAACAAGAACAAACACTTACCTTAAATTAAGAATGATGATTTGTGATTTAATCTAACTCTTTGGTGTTTAATTTAGAAGTTTTTAGAACATGTATGTATGTATGTATCGATATGTATATGTATGTATTTATGAATTTGTTTTAATTTCAATTAAACTCATATTTTTAATTGACATTTACATTTTCAGACCCTCAAGTCTCATTATCTTTTAATACAACACTTAACTAACTAAATTATTTAGACAACTTTAAATACTTTACAATTACTAATATTTTATATAACAATTTATAACAAGTATTTAATATCTATTAAAATAATACTTCAAATTTTTAGGTGTTATATTACCCACGTATTGTTACGGTAAACTCAAAATATTCACCCATGAGGCCATGACATTTACACACTCAAAAAATATCATGGGTAAATTAAAAATACTTACCCTCGATTTACACACATGGTTATATTAGGTAATATCACAAATATTACCTACGACTTTTACACATGAATATATCAGTGGGTAACTTTACCCACGGATTTTCCCATACTACATCTCTTGGTAATTTCGAGGTCATATATAAAATCCCACAACATATCTACCCACGAACGTAACACAATCACCCACCAAAAGTGTTGTGGGTTAAATTACCCACGGATTGAATTTTTTCGTGGATAAACAATTAGCCTAAAAGGGTTATCCATGTACTTGTATTTGTGGGTAATCCGTGTGTATTCGCTTATTACCCACGAATTTAGGTCCTTTACCCATGAATTCGGTCCGTGAATGATCGGTTGGGTTCTTGTAGTGATGTACTTTTAGCTATCATAAGACAAATCATCTTTAGTTCAATTATGGTTTCAAAAATATGGTATGTTAACTAACATGATTTCGGGGCACTTCAAAACCAAGAAACTCTAGCCGGAAAAATGTCAGGTGTCCAGAAATTTCGTCAAAGAAGATGAACAGTAACAAGTTGACTGGTTAATGGTCTAGTAGGTCATCAAATACATTAAACGCATGTTTTAAAACTTAACTACACACAATATAAGCGTCAATAAATTTTGAGATATTGCTATCCAAATTACAATAACAGCGTTTAGGTTTATACATAACATTAAAAAAATTAATTAGCAAAAACTATCAACAAAGTCAAGAAAAAGGAATATGATACCTTGATCAAAATTGTATCTTGATTTTGTCAACCAGGGATTAGATCTCTTAACACACGAGATTATCGGTTAAAGTTTCTTGTTTTTTGAGATAAAAGAATTATGTTAGGACTGCTATGCCAAAATTAATTTTAGAGTTTATGAAATCCTTACTTTAATCGATTCTAACAGATGTTAGGGTATATGATATCCAAATTAAATATAAAGTAATTAGTGCTAACTTGATAAGCAAGAAATCAATGTAAGGGTTTGGGAAACCTATACGTGTGTCAAGTTTACAAGGGTTTAAGAAACCCTTTGGGAATAAATTTTAGGGTTTAGCAAATCCATTGATATAATGAAATTCGTCATTGATAAATCCTGAGCTAATTGTCAATTTTTCAAGGGTTGTGAAACCCTTTGCCATATCAAATTAGGGTTTAAGATAAAAAGACTGATTTCTTTCTTTTTGTTCAAATACAAAAACTGATGTAAGCATTGAGTTAGGGCTCGTAAGACATGGTAAGAGTTTTCTGAAACCCTAATTCAAAGTTGTGAAGTTATATGAAACTCTAATAATACAAAATTTAGGTTAGAGTTTATGAAACCCTAAACAACTTTAGTGAGTGTATTATTTGCTATAATTAAACAATTTAGAGTTTATGTATTTGTATATATCTCAATTCAAAATATGACGTTCATATTTTATTTATGATTTATGATATACCTATTAATAACATATACTTGTAATTTTTTAATATTTAAACAGTTTATTTAATTACATGAGAGTTGTAAATTAACGTTCTCTCTACATCATAAGGAATTTTGATAACCAAGAAATAGATGACATGAGGTGCCATATCTTTACCCATACAAGTTTTCTACACAATAAATTTTACGTAGCTAGTATATATTTAATGCTAACTTCAATGAAAAAGTCTACACGCCAAATTTCTTGACAACGGGCAGCTATAAAATTAACACATATAAATAAACAGGATTAGTAATTTTGATAAACAAACAGAATACAACATTAATTATAATGAATCCATCAAAAAGTCAATAAAATATTGCGGCAACTAAAAGACATATTTCCATGAAAAAATTGAATTAACATATTAATATTAATTCTTATAATGAAATAAATTAAAATATAAAAGAACACAATAACTAAAACAATAATCTTTAGGTTTATACATAACATTTAAATTTTTTGGCAAAACAGTAATAACAAAGTTGAGAAAAAGAATATGATACTTTGATTAAAGTTGTATCTTGATTTGTATATTAAGATTTAGATCTCTAAACTTTTAAGATTTGCGGTTAAAATTTCTTGTTTTTTGAGTTAAAAGATTTATGTTAGGATTGCTATGCCAAAATCAATGTGGGATTTATGAAACCCTTACTCAAATCGATTCTATGTTAGGATATACGATATCACTGAATCTAACGTAACTAGCATGAACTTGATAAGCAAGGAATCAAAGTAACGTGTGTCAATTTACAATGTCAATTTACAAGGGTTTAGGAAACGTTCTGGAAATAAATTTTAGGGGTTGGAAATCCATTGAAATGATAAATTTAGGCTTTAAGAAATCCCAAGTTAAAGCCAATTTTGCAAGGATTTGTGAAACCATTTGTAATATCGAATTAGGTTTCAGAAACTCGAAAAATTGATTGTTTTTGTTCAAATACAAGAACTGATGTAAGAATTGAGTTAGGGCTTGTAAAATATGGTAATTTAGAGGTTTATCAAAACCTAATCCAAAGTAGTGAAGGTATATGAAACTCTAATAACACAAAATTTAGGTTAGAGTTTATGAAACCCTAAACAACTTTAACGGGGGTATTATTTGCTATAATTAAGCATTTAGGGTTTATGTATTTGTATATATCTCAATTCAAAATATATATATGATATTTATATTTATATTCTTATTTATGATATACCTATTAATAACGTATTCCAATTGAAGTTGTTAACACACTTTGTATTTTTGTTTTAATATTTAAACTGAATATTTAATTAAATGAGAATCGTAAATTGACGTTTTCTCTCCATCAAAAGGAATTTTTTCTTGTAGCCAAGTTTTTAGTTTAGTGAAGGTATATGAAACTCTAATAACACAAAATCATGGATGTCATATCTTTATCTATATAAGTTTTCTACACAATAAATTTCTTGTAGCTACTACGGATTTAACACCAACTTCAACTAAAAAGTCTACGCCAGATTTTTGACAATGGGCAGCTATAAAATTAATACATATCGTATCTTAATCTTAATAAATATATCAAATAATAAAATTCCATTATTTGAATTATTTAATGATAATACATTTTACTTATACGATATCTATTAGGAATCCTAATACTTTTACTATTTGCTACAAATAATACGATATCTATTAGGAATCTCAATATTTTTGCTATTTGTTACATATAACATACAATTCACAGTCAATTCATATAATCGTGCACTTAAAACAAATTCATTTGATCATGATATATTTCAAATAATAAATATTGTACTCTGTATATCTAACTCCATTCGTCCCAAAATTATTGTCACTGGACAAGAAATACACAGTTTAATTAAGAAAAGTACAATTATTATTGTTGACCACCAATATAATATCATCTTTACCATTTTCAAGTATTTTGATTAGTTGATTTGAAAATAGGACAATTATTTTGTAACATACCATAACGAAAACGTGGACAAATAAATTGAGACGGAGGGAGTATTTAGGTTTAGATACTTAGTACTCCATTTAATTTAGTTAATTACTTTTTGGCAAAGGTTTATCAATTAAAGTGATTCATGCTTATAGCATATGTAGGTGTAAAAGTAAGATGATTGAGTAACTTAATAAATATTATTTGGTCTTTCGTTTGCACCAAAATATTTCGATATTTTATTTTAATCTTTTATCTGATTTAAAATTATAAAACAATTAAACATGACGAACAACAAACATATCCAAAAATTTGGTAATAAAAAATAGCTTAATAAATAAAGAGAATAAAAAGTTTAAACTTAAAACTTAAAATAGATATACTTTAGGATCCATACCATTTACAATCGGGTTAAATAAATACAAAAATTAATGAATTTTATGGTTCAAAGTAAATAAACTTTTACACATTATACTATTGTAATATTGTGTGTATTCAACTTTATAATTTTCTAATGCATATATTCAATTGAAAACGTATATTTGTATATTTTTGCTACATGTATAGATATGTATTTTTAAACTTTATACATAGATTAATAAGTTAAATATATATAATCGACCATTTTAAAACTCGAATACATACAACAATAACTTTAGAGCCTCTTCTTTCATTTGAGTTTAAGCCTCTTTAGAAAATGAAGATACATTTTATCACACTTTTATAATAACATTATTATGCGATATAGTAAAGCTTAATTTTTATAATTCAATTTCAAAACTCGATGTATATGTTTCAAAATATAATATCACACTTTTTCTTTTTTCAAAAAAAAAAAAAAAAAAACAGAAAAGTAATATTCATAAAATCAAAAAGAATCCACTTGAATTACATACCGGCATAATGCAAATGCAATACCAAGTATAACACTTGAATTCTTTTATCGATCTTTTGAAGTTTATAAAAATCTTATACATAATATCCATACATTAAAAAAATTGTTAATAAAATTTCTAAATAAATGTAAAACATATTCAAAAATTTGGTAATAGAAAATAGCTTAACAAATAAAGAGAATAAAAAGTTTAAACTTACAACTTAAAATAGATATACCTTAAGATCCATATCATTAACAATCATGTTAAATAAATACAAAAAATAGTAGATATAATGGTTCAAAGTACATAAATTTTATTATACTATTGTAATATTGTGTGTATTCAACTTTAAAATTTTCTAATGTATAGATTCAATTGAAAACATATATTTGTATATTTTTGTTACATATATAGATATGTATTTGTAAACTTTATATATAGAATAGTAAGTTAAATATATATAATAGACCATTTTAAAACTTGAATACATACAACAATAGCTTTAGAGCCTCTTCCTACGTTTGAGTTTAAGCCTCCTTGAAAAATGAAGATACATTTTGTCACACTTTTATAATAATATGCGATATAGTAAAGCTTAACTTTTATAATTCAATCTCAAAACTCGATGTATATGTTTCAAAATATAAACTTTTTCTTTTTTCAAGAAAAACAGAAAAGTAATATTTCATAAATTAGAAAATAATCCGCTTGAATTACATACTGGCATAATGCAAATGCAATACCAAGTATGACACTTGAATTCTTTTAATGATCTTTTGAAGTTTATAAAAATATTATACATATTATCAATACATTAAAAAATTGCTAATAAAATATTTTTAAAAATTATAAATTTTAATCTTTTATTTCATTAAGATTATATTAGCCTCTAATTCATTAATTACCTAAAAAATATGGCTAAATAAAATTCATGTTATCGAAAATAGAAATCTCAGAAATGCGTGGCTATAATGCTACTTCAAAATATTGATCGGTCCAATGGGTTATGCAACAAGAATACAAATTAAAAGACTTGGTATTGAAAGGAAGAATATTTCAAGTAGTCACGTCAGTAACATAATTTATATCTCAATGATACACTTAATATCATTCGATAAAACGATTTCGTTCAAGTTTAATCGAAGACAACATCATGAGGCGGTATACTTAGCAATGACAATTAAAAAAAAAGCCAAGGACAATGAATGTCAACCACAAAATTGTATTTACAACGACTGTGTTCCCATCATTAGCAGTTTAATGTTGTTGTCTTATGTGTTAAAACTAAGAAGGGCCTAAATATTTGTGACAATGATGGCCTCCACACAAAAAACACGACAAATGTGGTGTATAGTGATGTCTTACAAAGAATATAAATGTTCCTATGTATTACAACTTTAACATTATGATTACTATTTTATTAAAAATCTTTGAGCTTTTGATTTAGATATGTATAACAAGAATCTTTTATGTTTAACTTACATAGTATGCTTTCACTTACCAATTTACTGTTTACACAATCAAATTAATATACAAAAAGTAAGACACCAACTTTATGTTATACAACCTTAAATCATTATTTTTGAGACTAAAATGTATATTTCTCAAGTGATGTGAAATGTTTAGAATTTTATCATACATATTATTTAAATACTTATACAAATTAATTACAAATTGAAAGGCTCGTGTGTATATACGAGTTGAAATTTTAGTAAATAGATAAAGAAAAGACATAACAAATTACTAACTTTGATATAGAAAACAATTTTAATTATATTGAATTCATAAAAAATTAATAAAAGATTCTGGCAATTTAAATATGAGGATTGGGAAATTTAACTAACAAGTCAAATTTAAGTTGAAAAGGGTGCGATTCCGGTGGGATGGAATGATCCCGATGAGATCGAGTAGGTCGGTCAAAATTGAAATTTTCTTGTTCTCAAAGTTACTTCCTCATATATATATATATATATATATATATATATATATATATATATATATATATATATATATATATATATATATATATATATTAACTCCTATGTATCGTAAACCATTGAACTACAAAATTAATAGAAAAACTCTCTAATTAGACCTCGTGGACTAAATCGATTTCCAAGTTGGAGATCGAACATAATCACGTTAAATCCTTGTGTCATTATTGTTTCGTTATCTTGATTGCTTTGTTAATTATTATCCGTTTATTGTTTGTGGGTGTAAATCGATTGCGTTGTTTGGGTTGGTTAATTATCAACAACATGTATTAGAGTGATCAACTAATCATTGTTGGTTATTTGTTTCCGCATACAACTGCTTACAACTGGTATCAGAGCCTCATAATTTGAAGATCGGGAACGATAGCGAATGTTAGCATGATCAAAATTAGGTTTTGATGGTTAGGATTTCTGTTTCTGGACGATAAGATTTGAGATAGACCGTGATCCGGAAGGAGTAAACCATCGTGAGTTGGTGAAATCTGTTTAGGGTTTGTTTGCAACAGAAAAATTGAAGTTCAGTTGAAGGTTCAGAATCGCGACGTTGGTGAAATCTGTAACTATTTTAATTTAAAAAGATTACAATTAATTAAATAAGTCATAAATTAACGTTCTCTCAACATCAAATGGAATTTTATTTACCTAGATATAGATGACAAAGGGTGTCATATCTTTATCCACGAAACTTTTCTACACAATATATTTTATATAGGTACTAAAGTTTTAATACCAACTAACGAAAAAGTATACATGCCAAAGTTGACGAAATTAGGCAACTATAAAACTAAGATATATAAATACATAAAGTAAAAAACATAACAAATCTTAAATATAATATAAGAAATACTTTTATAATGTCATCAATTATCTAATTTTTAATAAATCAATTTAGTTCCTCAATTTCACTTAATTTAAAAATAAAATCCCTAAAATATCTCAAATTTGATGATAGAATATAAATAACAATACTATGAGTCATTTGAAAAAAAATTAACTTTTTGTTACCTATTTGTGTAAGGATGCTTACATTAAATAACCCTTAACTTTTTTTTTTTTTTTTTTAAAAAGCCTCAATTACGTTTTTTTTATTATAGTTAGGTAATAATTGTATTCAGTCCTTTACATTGTTAAGAAATGCTATCAAATTAAGTAGCTAGATGATGAATAAACACACTACTATAAATAATTTATTTTCAAATTTCGTACTTATTATTCGACTCATATAAAATGTTAGAACTTTAATTATCATATACATCATTTGAATACTTAAAAAAATCAAATACATATTCAGCGACCTGTGTGTATACACGGGTTTTGAGATCAAGTTATTTATATGAGGAAAGTTCAATGTATAATACTAAAAAAATGTAGAATGGAGGAACCAATAGGATTACTCCATTTCAATTACCCATTTTCACTTTTTTTATTCCAAATTTAAATATCTCACAAATCGTATATCTATAAATTATAAAAATTACACCGTTAAAATCAACGTCTTTTTATCTTTAATTAGAGATCTCACATGATATACTTCCGACGAACTTTTTTTTTCGTTTTCTAATGGGCATGTGAAATTCGTAATGTTAAATCAAATGTGATTTAACATTCACACGTAAATATATTTACAATCAAATAACTTGATCTCACTTAAATATATTTACGTAAATAGATTTACAGGTCACTTAAATATATTTACGTAAATAGATTTAACATTCACACTTAAATCTTGCATGTTAAAGAGAAAAAACCCGCTGATTTCGAATATGTAATTTTTATAAATTTTAGTCATGCCGTTTGTGAGATATTCAATTATAAAATTTTGAGTGAAAATTGAGTTTTAAAGAAAATGAAACATTCCTATTGATTCTTTCATTCTTCATTTTTTTAACATTCTTCATTGAACTCACATCTTACTTATATTTATATTTTGATAAACAAAGCAAAAACATGATTCATGAAAACATCTATAGACGATTCTGAAAATTTTATAATGTTTTATTTCCATGAAAATTTTAAAGTAACATATTAATTCGTATAATGAAATATATTAATATATATGACACAAAAACTAAAATAAAACTCTTTAAAAATACATTTTTTTGCGAAATAGTACCAACAAAGTTAAGAAAAGGTATATGATACCTTGATCAATATTGTATCTTGATTTGTTAATTAAGGTTTAGGTCTTTTAACATGCAAGATTTGGGGTTAAAGTTTCTTGTTGTTTGAGTTAAAAGAATTACGTAGAATTGATATGCCAAAATCAATTTTGATGTTTATGAAACCCTTAAACAAATCGATTCTAACAAGATGTTAGGGTATACTTTATCCAAATCAAATCTAATGCCACCATTAGTCTTACCTTGAAAAGCAAGAAAATTCACATGTCAATTTTACAAGGATTTAGAAGCGTTAAGAAAATTCATTAATACGTTTAACATAGGCTTTGAGAAACCCTAAGTTAAACAACTTTGAAAGGGTTTTTGATACCGTTTGCAATATTCAATTAGGGTTTAAGAAACCTAATAAAATTGATTTTTTTTTCTTATACAAGTATTGATGTAAGAATTAAGTTAGGGCTTGTAAAACATGACGAGTTAGGGTTTTATCGAACCCTAATCCAATGTAGTTGAGGTTTATGAAACTCCGATAACACAACATTTAGATTAAAGTTTGTATTGAAAGCCTAAACAACTTCAATGTGGGCTTATTTAATTGCTACAGTTAAAGAAAAAAAAAGGTTTATGTATGTGTATATACCTAAAAAATAAATAAATTATGAGCAAGTATATACCTCAATTCAAAATATGATATCTATAATCTTATTTCTAATGCACTGCACGGTCACTGTACTCTTTAAAAAAGTTCATTTTGATCATTGTACTATTTTTACGTCTAATCAGACCATTGTACTAAAAATTTTATACTTTTAAGTTATTGTACTATATAAATTATTCATTTATTTCATTATATTATTTTTTGTTCATTTAGGCAACTGAACTTTTAGAATATGTTATTTAAGACATTCAACCTTTTCAAAATAGCATTTCAAAAATATTATTATACACTTCATGCATATATAGGTTAATTGTGGTTGT
This sequence comes from Gnaphalium uliginosum, assembly GCA_963930675.1. Lineage (NCBI taxonomy): Eukaryota > Viridiplantae > Streptophyta > Magnoliopsida > Asterales > Asteraceae > Gnaphalium > Gnaphalium uliginosum. The sequence goes on along the minus strand of OZ005680.1, from coordinate 26,907,951 downwards.
GTATAAATGTTTTTCAATTTTATATCAATTATTTTAATTAATGGTGGTAGATAAATCTTTGAATATTATGCGCGTGTAGAGTTGTAAACAAACTCAAATGATGTTTGTAAACGAATAAATGACCATGAACGCTTAAAACGAAATGAGTTTTTTTGCTATTGTTCGTTCTTAAAAAAGTGAATTCGTTGATGTTCGTTTATTAAGTCGACAAACAAAAACCAACATAAATGAACAAACGTAAACGAATAAACATCACTTGAGCTTGTTTGGTTCTTTTTTCTATTTTACATACGTATAATATTCAAATATTTAGCCACCGCCATTAATTAAAATATTTAATTTAAAGTTGAAAAACATTTATACACAATCATAATTAACACACATATTTCTGAACCGTATAATGATATTTTCGAATAGCTGTTTTGAAAATTTTTAATGATTTGAATATCACGTTTCAAAAGTTTAGTTATCTAAAAGGAGAAAATAGTATAAGGAAATAAATGTATATTTTCATATAGTATAATAACTCAGGGGTATAATTTTTTTAGTACAATGATCTGAAACAAAAATAGTACAATGATTCAAATGAACTTTTTTGAAAAGTGCGATGACCCTCCAATACATTAACTCCTACCCTCGAATGCTGACACATCAGTCCTCTCTTATTGCCTTATTTGCACCGGCGTATCTAAAAAAGCTAGAAATAGATGACATAAAGTGTAATATCTTTATCGATATAAATTTTCTAAACAATAACGTTTATGTGGTTGCTATAGATTTAACACCAAGTCAACGAAAATATCTACTTATCTAATTTTGTGAAAAAAGCTATAAAATAAAAAAGATTAATAGACAATAAGAGCATCAATTTTTTACAAAATATTCAATTTGGGAAAGGATCAAAACTTGTTTATTTATATTAACCTTAACTGTATGTAATGTGTTTAATGATAACTAAAGTTTATAAAATGTGTTTAAGGATAACTAAAGTTTATAAAATTGTTTAAAATGATAAATAGTTATGGTTGCTAATCGGTTTTTAACACTAGACGTCAAATTTTAAAAGTTAAGTTATTTAAAAAAAAATAAAAAATAAAGTATGCACCTTCCTTTTAACTGCATCAACCAATAACATTCTTCATTCGCGCCGTGATTCCTATCGGAGAATGCAAGGCATGCTCTTTGTATGCTCTGACTTGTACTGCAGACAGAATCTGCACATTGCAGTTCAAGTCGCGAATAAACAGCACACATCAGTGTATTGGCTTGTTTCTGGTAGAGGGAACACCACACCACAAACGTCCATCTTCAGTAATGTACAATTGTACAATGTCTTAGATGTTGTTTGGATGTATGTTGATGCTCCAAAGTGTTGCATATATCACTATACTTAATCTGTACAAGTATAGTGATCTTCATTCTTTGAGCTGGCTAGACATAGACTTCAATCCCACCCTGGGCCATCTGTCTCTATCTTCAACTCCATTTTTGAATTGTTGAATGCATATTGTTATAGCACAGAAAACAACATTCATTGGATGGATATGAAAGTTGTCCAAGATATAATCTCTGTGCTGGGTAAGCATAGCCAGCTCACAGGATTTCCTTTGGACCCGGCACACAAAACAAACTTGCGTGTTGTTTACACTATCCATCAAGACTTGTATGTTGGTTGTAACATAAGAACATTTTTGTGTTATAATTAAGTTGTTGTCATCATTAAAATCAAGTTAGAAGGATCATGCCTCAACAAGATTGTTCCATAAATTAAATACTTTATGAAAGTTTAATACGCTATCTGTGTAATAACTCAAATAAAAATAAATAAAATAAATAAAGTAAACAACGTAACAATTAATTACTAATTAATTTTGATAAACAAACAAATGACAACTTTATAATGAATTAATAAAAACAACACTAAATGATTCCCTTAATTAAATGATTCCGACAATTTAAATGCATATTCGCATAAAAAAGATTTAATTAAGATATTAATTCCTATACTCAAATAAATTTAAAGTGTTGATTGTACACCACCTCTTTTTTGTCATACACCTTCAAATTGATATTTTGAACTCTTTTACCCCCTTATAACTTAAAGTTTCTCCGACACTTCTTAACAATCTAGGAGGACAAAAAGGTCTAAAAATTTAGTTTAATGGTGTATGACAAAAAGAAGTATACAAATCACTCAAATTTAAAGATAAAGTGACACAGTGATAATGTTTAAGTTTATTCAATTACATTAAATTTTTTTGGCAAAACAATACTAATAAGTTAGAAAAAGTGAAAAAGTTGAATACGATACTTTGATCAAATTTGTAACTTGATTTGTGATTAAGGTTTAGATCTCATAACTCGCAAGATTGGCTATTAAAATTTCTTGATTTTTGAGTTAAAAGAATTATGTTAGGATTTATATGCCAAAATGGTCTCTAGTTTACTCTTATCTCTAATGACATTTATTAAGCTTAAATTAATATTTCACCCGTCTTAAAATTATAGTCATCATTTCCTTTTGACATGTACAAATTTAATTGTTCACTTCAAATGGAAGAGTATAACCGATTGAGTTTACCTGATTACTCCTAATATGTGTGTATATCATTAAAAAAAGTGTGAAAAATGATTACTCCTAATATGTGTGTATATCATTAAAAAAAAGTGTGAAAAATGTATGAATAAAATTGTCATACTACAAAAAGTTGGATTGTAATGACTATATTTTCTTAAATTACGTGTTTTTTATTTGTGGGCAAAATATCTGGGACAGAAGAAGTAATATACAATGGCTGTAAAATCTATGTCTACCTTGAAATCAGTTGACAACGAAGTTTGAATGGTTTTTATCTATATCGACCCAAGGAACCCCATGTCACCGAGTCTAATCATCGTTGAACTGCAAATCATATATATCATTAAATCAACTTCATCTATGATATGGTTCTTCTTTTCAACAATAATGAGTATGATTGAATCATCTTGTATCGCTACTTTCTCTACCGGAACCCACCGCTTGACCATACTCGATGCCTAAAAGACTTTCGATGGTAGAAACCCTCCATGATCAACTTGATCAACTTGATCAACTTGCTGCACCGAACCTCATCTTTAACTCCATCAAACTCGATAATTCTCTTGAAAACTGAAAGTTTGTGCAAAAAAACATCTAAGAAATAACTCGTATTTTAACAATAATATCACCAATTGAACATTCCGATTATTACCAAATGTTCTCACAACATAGATCTATTTGTCTTGAACATTCTGTACAAAAATCACAATTATCTAATGGTTAACGTACCCGCAACATTTACTTTCCCTCAACTACATTGAAACCTATGAAATTCTGCAGCAAATTTCGACAACATATATCTCTCTATCCGAAATTTAAATCACAATCCCAACGGTCAGATCGTGATACAATAACTTATGAACCTACAGTTCAAATTTATCAACGATCCAACGGTTAACGAACACACATCGTGAGTTATCCCGTCGCAACACAAGATATTACTAACCAAAAATGAATTTTCCATCTCTTTCATATTGACCCCCTACCGTTATATGATTTTTCTCCACGAACCTTTCTCTGATACCACTTGTTGGGATCAATCATCACAAATAATAAATCATATAATCATGTATGAGCCAATAATAAAACGCACAAAACATAAAAAACACGACACACTATATTTTTACATGGAAAAACTTTTAAAGGAGAGTAAAACAGTACGGGACTCGTAGGCCACTTAAATTTTCACTATATGAAGGATATTTACAAGTTGGGGACACTTAACTCTTGACACTCTTGAACACCCTCACACCTCTCTCAACAATTGATACAATAACAGAGTCGCCCTCAACATTATTAAATCATCGAAAACTTACTCACATAACGAAAGGAGACTCTCATATGCTTACTTTTTCTCAACCTTCTCACTAAATCTTGGTAAATAAATCATATATTTATATAGGCAGCCCTCAGTTGTCCATCAAGTTATTCATCACTCAATATAACTTGTTTTCCAAAATCTAATTAGAATCATACTTAACACTTCTGAAATTGGAAACCAAATCCAAGGGATCCAAGCCTCATCAACAATGTTTTCATTGTGAGAAGTATGGGCATTGGAGGAGGAATTGTTCTGATTATGTTAGGGATAAGAAGAACGGTGTCGGTAGCTCAGGATCGTATTAATATTCTATTTTCGGATTGTTTTTATACTTCTTTGACTATTTATGATTGTAGGAGTCAAGAAAAAATGATGATGAACCATTGTCAGAAGAGCTATGCGGAGGAGAAATGCTATCAGCTATGCGGATGATAGATGTTATCAGGACACTTATAGCATTGGTAATGCATACAACTCTATCGTAGTCAATTATCATATTTATCTCTGTAAACTACTTACTTCTAATTTATTAACTATATGAGATTTGAGATACACAACGTAAAATGAGAGTTTGTAAATTCTGAAAATGAAACAATTTTTAATTAAAAGCTGGAAACGTGAAACAATAAATCTACTCCGTATTTATCAAGTTATTTCATTGTGAAAAGTGGGGTCGATAACCCACCCAATAAGCTATATATGATTATACCAGGTTCATGTCATACAACATTTCATATGATGAGCTGCCACCTCAAATGGTATGTATTGTAAAGTTCATGTATACATGCTCCAAAAGCAAATGAACCGTAAGCAAAAATATTTGCAATAATATCCTAATATAAAAATTAATTAACAGCATCATTAATCCATTTGTGTAGCGCGTCGTATGAGGGACGAGCTGACACACAAGCGCATTATTGATGTTCTTAGATTATTTCCATTCTGAAATATTATTGCAAACGTTTTAACTTATGGTTTATTTGCTCACTGCAAACGTTTATTTGCTCATTGCAAACGTTTTAGCTCTTAGATATGTTTATTTGCTCATTATTTAATGTTTGGGGAAAATTTTAAAATATTCTTTACTAACTTGTGATGAAAATCCCAAAAGAATTTTTATGTGACAATCCAATAGCTAACTTATGTAACCTAACTTTAAAAATAAGAGTTTATACAACAAAAGTATGCATTAGGGTGTTAAACCTTTGTGTATGCATCAAATTACATCGTTTTTCTCAATTGATGTGACATTTTGCAACTTGGAGGAAGTTAATGCATACAGGAAGCTGGCTATAAATACAGTATCAGTTATGTTCATCATATGTGAAAAAGTAAAAACATCATGAATCCTTTAGACCCAACAGAATTCAGGAGGCAAGGTCACATGGTCATAGAATTCCTTGCCGATTATTACCAAAGTATCCACAGCTACCCCGTGAGAAGCCAAACCAAACCAGGTTATTTACTAGAAAGTTTGTCCGAGTGTGCCCCATTGAACCCTGAATCAATTGATACTATACTCAAGGATGTGCAGAGGGATGTTATTCCAAGCATAACACATTGGCAAAGTCCAAATTTTTTCGCCTATTTTGCATCCAGTGGAAGCACAGCAAGTTTTTTGGGCGAAATGCTTTTTTAATGGATTCAACATTGTTGGATTCAACTGGCTATCTTCCCCTGCTGCAACTGAACTAGAGATTGTTGTCATGGAATGGCTATTAAAACTACTTGAGCTTCCTAAGTGCTTTTCATTCTCAAGCAACGATGGTGGTGGTGTTTTGCATGGCACAACGTGTGAGGCCTTCATTTGTACGCTGCTTGCTGCAAAAGAGAAGACACTTGATCGAATTGGAAGTGAAAACGTAGATAAACTTTGCATCTATTGTTCTGATCAAACCCATTTTTCCTTACATAAGGCAGCCAAGATTGTGGGGATCAAACGTGAGTATGTTCGACGAGTCTTGACAACAAAGACCACAAATTTTCAACTATGCCCACAATCACTACATGAGTTGATTCAAAAAGATGTTGAAGCTGGGTTGATTCCAATGTATTTATGTGCTACTGTTGGGACAACATCAACGACATTTGTGGACCCATTAGGACCTTTGTGTGAGGTGGCAAGCAAGTATAATATGTGGGTCCATGTGGATGCTGCATATGCTGGAAGTGCTTGTATATGTCCTGAGTTTCACCACTTTCTTGATGGTGTAGAGGGTGCAAGTTCCTTCAGCTTTAATGCACACAAATGGCTACTAACAAATCTTGCTTGTTGCTGCCTTTGGGTTAAAGGCAAATCTGCCCTCACAAAACCTCTCAGCACAAATGCAGAGTGCTTGAGAAATGAAGCGACTGAGTTGAGGTGTGTTGTGGATTACAGAGACTGGCAGATACCATTAACACGACGATTCCAAGCTTTGAAGATATGGATGGTGTTAAGGAGCTATGGGGTGAATGGACTGAGGGAAGTCATAAGAAAGCATGTGAAAATGGCAAAAGATTTTGAAGGGAATCTGATGATGGACAAAAGGTTTGAGATTATAGTGCCTAGACATTTTTCTATGGTTTGTTTTCGAGTATCTCCCTCTGTAATTGGTCAGCAGTGTGACGATGATCATGAAGCGAATGAGTTCAACGAGAAATTACTGGAATCATTGAATGTGACAGGGCGTGTTTACATGACACATTCGGTGGCTGGAGGAGTTTATTTTATTCGGTTTGCTGTTGGGGCAACTCTAACTGAAGATAAGCATGTCCAAATGGCTTGGGAATTGGTTAAGGATCAAACGACCTCCCTGCTGTGTACACCAAGTGAGTCCGAGGGTTATAGCAAAATCTAAAGACTAAAGAGTATGATAAACTAAAATAAAAGCTACTAGGTAGTTGCGACTCTATGCAAGTATGAAATTGCATGTTTATGTGAACGTCTAATCTATTAGATAGGTGTATCGTTCCTTTGCTATATAACTAAGTAATTATGTTTTCAAGTTTTTCGATATGTGATTGTTCAGTACGCCGAATTGTGTGAATGCTTTTAATACAAAATAGACATTAATGTTTGTCATGGAAGTTTTTAACACTGATTTCTTACCATTCATTCACAAATCACAAATAATAATTAATTAAATTGAGATAATTAATTAAATTGAGAGGGCAATTTAGTCTTTAAACATTATTGAATTTAATTTTAAGACAATAATGAAGATGTTTTATATGTAATTAAGATATAGTTAAGATAAGATAAGATAATAAAAATACAATAGCAAACGGTTTCATATGGCACAAGCGAATAAAAGCTAAAAAATACATATGATTTGTGAAATACTTGTCGAAACAATGTATCTATGGCACTTGATATGTAAGTATCAACTCTCCTTTTCTTTTGGTAATTGTTTTGGTGGTGATCTGAACCAAGGTACCCAAACAGATGTTGTCCTTTGGTAAGTCGTATAAGCTTCGACCCTGTACTCTTGTTTGAGCATCCTTTTCTCCACTAGTGTAGTCACATAAGCCAAACACAATGTATTTATGAGTGCACCAACAAAGACCCAAGTGCCCCCTAGGTTCCAACCAAAGAGGGCAAGGCCCCACCACCATAGTTGCTCACCAAAGTAATTTGGGTGCCTAGAATAGTACCACAAGCCTTCATCAAGATTAGGCACCAAGGCCTTTCCTTCCTCTTTCAATTTCTCATTCTTGCTCACAAATGTGTGGAGTTGAGTGTCGGCTAAATAAGCGTAGACAATGCCACAAACGCAGATCACTAATGCTATTAAGTCCCATATGTTCAACGGCTTGTTGACTGAATGTACAATGTATAGAGGTAGACATACTCCTAGTATAAATACCTGTTTTGAAAAAACATAAATCATATCAACAGAGACGTGCACAGCAAAGGGGGTGATTTTGACCCATACAGGTCAATTGGGTAAGATTAAAAAATCAAACTAAAATAAGGGGTCAAACTGTTTAAACGTTATCAAAAGTATATTAAAGTGTTTGCAACCTTGTGAATTGTTGTATAAGAAAGAGTTAGATTCATTACAACAAATACGTAAAATGTGGATTATTCACACGCATGTGAAGAATGAATTTTCGTCCCATTTATAACTGCATAAATTTGTAAGTTTGTACATTTTATATTACTATTAATATAAAAACTGTACACTTATAAATTGTTTTAAAAAATATCAAGAATGAAAATGTACCTGCTGAATGAGGTAAACGCCGAAGAAAGAAACCCACCACCAATGTTCTCCATGCTGTTGAGCCATATCGGTGAACCTCCAATCTTCTCTTGCACCCCACTGCCATTTCTCTCGACGAAAGTAGTTATGAGTCAATCTGATAGCCCATACCCATGTCAAAATCACTACCAAAGTTGACCTCCACGTGTTATACTCCGCATCAGGGTAACTCCCAAAGTAATGCACCAATAACACTGGAATCACTGTCCAATACAAGTCTATCATCTGCATAACATAAACCACACAAAAAACAGCTCGTATTAAGCACAAGTTAACCAAATCATTAAAAATAAACACACACACAAACACAAAATGACACTGATTACACTACAGGGCATCAACTCATCAACCAAGAGGTTGTGGGTTTAATTCTCATTTTATACAAATTTGTACGTACATAATGTGGTTGTACATAATTCATGGGGTTGGATGTGTGTTTGTCGTTCTATAAGAGTTAATAAAACATAATGACTTCGATTTCAATTTGTTTTTAATGAAAGTTTACCCAATTGCTGGCTTGAAGCAGACTAATGAGCCAGAAACCGATATCGATGTTGAGGAAAAAGAGAATGTTGGCTAAGAGTAAAGGATGTTTAGAGCACCATTTCCACAAAGGGGAAAGAAAATGATGATCATTTTTGTGATGATTTAGAAAGTAGTTGTAGAAAAGGATTGAAGGGAGAGGAGCTATGAATGCAATCAAAACATTCTTTAAAGCCATGTTTGATTCACACAATAATGAAGATCAAAACCACTATTATATGGGGTTGATCAAGGCTCTAGTAGTCTTATATAATACTACTAGCTAGCATCTGTCTGTGTTGTGTTCATCACTTATTGCCCACGGCCCAACATTCTTTATGTATATTATTAATATTTTAACAATCAGAGATTAAGTATGTAAAATTAAATACTCTCAAAATAAGTGTAACAATTCAAATAACATATAGTTTTAACTACTAAGTAGAACACTTTTTATTTGATGATAGGATTGGGTATTATGGAAAACTAAATAAGTACTAGAAAATGCAAGTATAATGCATTAACAATTATGATAGGTTTTTGTTATTGGTAAATATGGAAGAAATGTCATTTCTATTATATTAGTTTGAGTTATTATATTATATTCGGAGACTGATTACTTGTAGGTTACTCAATCTTATAACTATTTATATATTTCTTTTGAGATGAATAATATAATTCTCTATTATCTAGTCTATATATTCTATTCTCTTATTTACTTCCATAATAGTTTTATTCAAATCACATTTCAAATGTTATATTTGGTGTTAGATGTCATATTTTCTAAGTCGTTACATATTTATATGCAAACCGTCATAGGTCGTAAATAATAACTCAAATTAACTCATTTTAACATAATTAAGCTCCGCTTTAATTTAAATTTCAGTGGAATTAAACTCACATTTCAACAGTCGATATATATGTTGTGGATTTTTACATAGTAAACTTTTAGATTGAAAGCAAAATTAAGCCACTAGGCTGGCAGGTAAGGTTAATTAAATTAACCAAATGAAAAGCAGGTAGCAATATATAATTATGATGATGTGTAATTATGATTAGAGGAAATAATGGTGCGGCTAATCATCACATCCTATCTCCCTCACATGCACAAATATTATACGTGCCAGAGATCGATATCACCCCTTTTTTTTTCTTTAATATTCTTTTTTTCTTTTTTTATATTAAACTAATGTACACAAAAACTTTGATAGTGACGTGTAATGAAAATGATAAGTATCTTCAAACCCAACTCCTTTCTTGAGTTTGAATAAATCTTCATTTCGAGGGTGATTCTCAATATCCAAAATCCATGCTCATCAAACAAACACCCTGTATCATTCTCTCTCATTCTCATTTTTATTCCCACACACCAAAATTCTAATCCAAACACACCCTAAGTTCTTTTTTCTATGGCTCATATTATTGAAACTATAGTTTGAATTTATATTTTCATTTCACAAAACAGGGCCCTTTTTTTTAAGCTAATAGTAATTCTTTTTTATAGTGTGGAGTTATGGACTCCAAATGCTGATTTGTATGGTATGAAACTATAAACTAAAATTCCACTTTATATTAACATCAAGTATTCTAACCATAAGATTTACATAAATCGGAGAAATTACATCAAATGTTTGGGTAAAATATATTATTGTTAAAATAATAATTAAAGACAATGTGGTAGCACATGTAAGGCCATCTTATGTTGTAATTTTGTGTCACTAGATGAAATTAAGCCTTTATATTGGTCCCCCATGCCCACAACTAAGCCCCCGAATCAATGCACACATTTGACCCCAATATTTGCTTTCTATATTTCCATTATATTATATTATATATATATATATATATATATATATATATATATATATATATATATATGACTTTATTTCAACTTTGAAAATTTATATTGTAGAGAAGCTACACAAGTTGTGGACCATGAGATTAAAAGTCGATCGGGTACAGATCATATTTAATCACTTTTAACATTTTCAATTGCTAAATAGTATTCCATGACTTTTCAAAGCTTTTTTTAGTATATGATTCCGATTTCTATGATTTTCTATTTTTATTTATTATAAAAAGTTGCATCCAAAACGTCACTTGAACTGAGCAAAGTACAAGTCTTTCTTGTTTAAAAGAGGTCTTACTCAGTTATCCAGCAACTTATATATAATCCAACTTCGAAGTTGATATCAATAATAGAACCGAACTCTCAATTTCTTTATAATCTACTAAGTACTAATATTATATTTGACACGTCATGTACTTTTTCAATTTCTAGATAACATCGTACTAAAATTATGAAGAAATTGAGAGTTAGGTTTTTTGATTTGCAGAATCGACGATGAAACAATAATTCAAACAATAATTCGTTTTTGTTTAGTCGAGGTTACCCATACAAATACATCCGTTATCTTTCGTATTTTGTCATTCAACAAAATGCAACATCTCCTGACTTTATTTTCAAGCATCAAGTTTACAACTCATATTAGCTAGCTAGCTAGCTGTAATTTAACACTCAATACTAGTAACTTGTAGCGAAGTACATCATTAACATATCGCGTGTTTAGTTTGAGTAAAGAAATCACTATGGGTATAAGATTGATAGTATGATGGAATGGGAATGGATATGGATATAATTACTTTAAAATGTGAGAATAAATCTTAAACCAACCATACTAGATGGGTTTTAGAAAACCTCACAATAAAGGTTTCATTCTCAAATTCTAAAACTCATCCCTATCAACCAAACATTATGTATGTATCATTCAAACCTTTCTCATTCTCATTCCCATCTATCTAAACTTTTAATTTAAACATGTCCTCAATCATGTTCTTCATAGTTTAGTGATACTTAATTAGGAATGTCAATTTTGATCTATATTTACCAAAAACTTGGTCAACTAGATAATGTTCGTTCATAAACAGTTTTAACGTCCATTTCAAATTTTAGTTACAAGTGAAATGAGCCAAGTTGCTCCAAGTGCGAACACACGGTCACAAGTGACAACTATCTAAATCATTTTATCAAAAAAAAAAAAAAAAAAAAAAAGTTAAAGCAGTAATGTGACTTCTATTATGATATTTAATTAATAAATTAACTATTTGTTTATAAGGTTAAGTACTCTAAAATATTATTATTTATGGTCTGACATTTATAGTATGCAAGAAAGTGCTCGGACTTCTATCGTGTGTAATAAACTTTCAATTTGTTCCAATTGTATGAATTTTTGTGACGTGACAACTTGTAATGATGTGGTGCCTCATACAATTAATACTTATGTAAAAGTATCAAAAGTTACATACAATAGCATTGAATAACAAGTTTATTACATATAATGAAAGTCCGAATTCAGAACATAAATAAGTACATTTTAGAGTACTTAACCCTTATTTATATAAGCAATCATTATCGTTAGTTGAAATACAAAAGGAAAAGTAGCCGTCGAATATATGGCCGTTGGTGCCTTTTTAGCAATAAAGGCAGCTACCAAACGTATATATTATCATCGATCGATATGTTAGCCAGGAACGCAATATTTACTTTGCAACTTTTTGTTATTATATCCATAAAGAAAGATACTTATTCCTTGATCATTTTATATATGCAAAGATTGCACAATAATTTTGATCAAACAAACGGGGTATATCAAAACTGTAAACGCCAAATTCTTAATAATTACTTTCTTCAAAACCCAAAGGATTTTGGAAGTTTTAAATGTGATTTTTGAATATACGTACGCGAAATGTACAAAGACATTAAAGGTCAACGAATGAAACCCAATACACGAAACAGATTGAAATTTCGGGAGAAAGGGAACATGAAACCAATGGTTAACAAAAATCAGTCAACTTGGCCCATGGGGTTTTGTTACTAGATTTTGTTTACGTTTCTTGTATATCTTTGGTGTTAGATTTATGTGAAGGTGAGTTTTAAGAAGTTCATTGTCGGGTGTTAGGTTTGATGGTGTCTAGGTATTGTTTGGTACCTGGCATCTTGCTAGTATTTTAATACGAGTATAATCTTATACCCTTAGGAAAAAGGAAAAAAGAAGAAAAAGAAAAAAAAAAGCATGAGCAATCACAAATATGAAAGTAACTGAGATAGAGGTTCATGACGTGAAGTCGTGAACTGTAAATAGGCCTGCACGGCGAGGTAGTTAAAGGCGAGAATAGCGCTCACCGAGGCACGGCTGCACTAGTTACTGTGTTATTGATCCAGTGAGATTCACGACTTATAGAGATGCATGTATGTAGGTGTAATGGGCTAAAACTGTCCCATCGCTCAAGTCGTATGGTTCAAAGTGCAAATTAGAAAGTTTTTTTCCTAAACGAGATGCAAGTCACATCTCTTTGAAGCCATAGCCTTGCTTTCTTTTCCTCAACAGAACAGTATAGCTTTTGTAACAGGAATTGGGTTCTCATCCCACCTTAGATCGGAAGAATAGTCCGGGCCATGTCAATCTCATTTCAGTTAAATCTTTATAACACTAGTGAAATCATAAAACATATCGACTTACAGCACCTAAGACCACTCCTACTGGTATCGTCGGTTGAAACCGAAAGAACTGACACCGATGGCACGGCGCCGTCGATTCAGTTCGTCAGTTGTTTTAGGTGGGGCCCACGCTAATATTTTTTTTATTTTTTTTGAATAATGCCGTTAAGAAGAATAAAAAAAACTTTTCTCTTAAGAAAGCAACCAAAGTTTACTTTGTGTAACTTTTTTTTTAATTTTTTTTAAATACTACTTTTTCACTATAAATACACACCCTATTTTATCCATTATTCACACTAGAGTTCAATACAATTTTTATCTCTTTTACACATTCCATACAATACAATTCCCACTACCTTTTACACATTCCATACACTACAATTCACACAATTTTTACACATTTCATACACTTCCATTTCAAATACAACTCATTACATAATGTCTAAAAACAGCAAGTCCAAATCCAAAACCAAAAAGAAAGAGGCACAAAATATAGCCAAAGATATATGACAAAATATGTTAAACAATCTGATATCAAACCTAACTTTCCAACGGGTACGTCTCAACCGACAAGATTTGCAAGTTTCGCACCCATTGCAAATCCCTACCAACTTGCACCCGATGACCCTCAAAACAATTATCAATTTCAAGGGTGGTAATACACGTCACAATTTTCACAAAACTCACAATGATCACCAAACACATCCAACCCGAAGCAATTTTCACATTATTCTCCAAACACATCCAACCCGAATTATTAACCCGCTAATTTCTTCGTAGCCGAAACACAAAATTTAGTAGAAAGTTCGGACGAAACCGAACCCGAACCCGAGATCCAAACTGAAGACAAAAAGGGAAAAAGAGTTCAAATTAGGTGGACCGACGAGGAGGCAAGAATATTTGTCGAACGGTGGATACATTGTTCCGAAAATGACGTTCAAGGAAACTCATAATCAAACGAGTGTTTTTGGAAAGAAAAAAAAGAAGTCCACGAAGGTTACAATTCTTATGTGCCTGTAAAACTTAACCTTAATTCACTTACGGGCAAACCAAATTCAATATTTTTACATTATTAAATACAATTTCACTTTTATTAGTAACACGACGTAGAAGTATTCCAAGACATCTTCAAACACTATGAGGAGATTTGCCCTCAAAGCGGTGCCGGAGACGAAAACGTAACACGACGTAGAAGTATTCCAAGACATCTTCAAACACTATGAGGAGATTTGCCCTCAAAGCGGTGCCGGAGACGAAAACGTTTTAAATGCGGCCCGAAAGGCTTTTAGGCAACAAATGAATAATCGTAAATTCAATTGCGAATCATATTGGAATGTACTAAAACATTACCCAAAATTCTTTGTCGAGCCGAGCGTAATGGGCAACAAATATGCATTTCAACGAAACCCACCGATCTTCAAGCGGACGACGTCCCGATGCCTTCGTCTCTTGAAGCAAACATGAAAAGGTTTTTCCAAGACGACCCAATACGCCGTCCACCGGGTCAAAAGTCGGCAAAAAGTTCGGGCTTCATCGGACGACGCTTCCTCTTCAAGAAGTGTACATTCCGAAAAACTTGAAACTCGTTATGCGGTTAAGAATACCGCCCTATTGCAACAAAGAGCAATAGCAACAATTGCCGAGAAATCTTGCAAAAAAACGACTTACAAAGCGTTGAGTTTTCTTTGTAAAAAAATTCCAAATTTTGCGTCTAAAAAGGAACTCAAAAGGATCAAACCACTCGACAAGAAGTGGTAACACAATATGAGGAAGTGTATGGAGTACAAGACTCGGACGAAGACGAAGTCGAAGCCGCGAACGAAGACGAAGAATCGAGCTCGAATTAGACTACTTTATTTAAATTCTAGTGTTTTTATTTAATTATTGTAATATTTTTTTAATTTAATTGTAATGTTTATTTTTAATTTGATAAAATAGTCAATGGGTCCCAGAAAAAATGAAGTGACGAGTCACTGATGGAAGAGGTCTGTCAGTTTTTCTTGAACTTATATTAAATGCGGTTAATCTCAATTTTGTAACATTTTCTGATTTTTCAATCAATTCCTGCCAATATCCGCGCCAGGAGATTAAAAACATAAATCCAGTAGCCCAAACAAGATGTCCAAATAAAAACATCCATGCCCAAACTGATAAACTATTCTGAAAAATCGACGTGACGCTGACATGGTCCGTTAGTTTCAGTCACACGGCAGTGAGTGGTATGAGAAAAACAAAGTATTCCCCCACTTCCAAAATGATAAGTATGAAGTCCTTGAGGATGCATGTACTATGGATCCCGACTCCCATTGGGTTGCCTTCCCAAGTCTCAGCGATTCTCTTTCCCAACTAAACTTATAATACGCCCTCAACTCAGCTTTAGGTTGGTAGCAGTCTAGTATGGTTCGAAGCATATTTCTAGTTTTCTATTTATTCATTTATTTATTTCTTTTGATGAACCATCACTCAAATTTAAACAAAAACAAAATTTTATACAGGAACAACTAGCTTAAACTAAAGTGATACCGAACTGATGACCACCCAGTAACATATGATCCACCGTTAGCTTTATGTTTTCCTCATATTTCCAGTTTCGATCCACCGTTAGCTTTATGTTTTCCTCATATTTCCAGTTTCGATGCGGTACCAATCATAACCAGTCACACCCAGCTTTGTATTGATGCACAACCCCTACCATAATCTAACGGTTATTGAGATGAGCACCCAGTAATATGAACCTAAAAGTTAACCTGACCAATTCAATGGCTGACACATGGTTTAACCATCTTCTAACTTCGTATCTTCACTTGATATGATACAAATTGATAGTAATCACGCGTATACTTGGAACATAGCGTCTCAAATTATCGAATGAATCCTTGTTAACCTGTGTATTGAACCTCTGGCCAACTGAAAGTATCACAATCAACTAACATGCTTGGTTTAAAAAGGCGATAGGCACTCCGAGGAGCTAAGGGCTCGAAAGCCGAGGCGCTAGGCGCTAAGGCGAGAGCCTCACGTAAATAATATTATTATAATTTATAATTATAGATATGTTTACGTATCACACAAGTAATAATAAAAATATCACTTATTTATTTAGCATATTTAAATGTTGTTAATAAGTAAAGTTATAGTATAATCAAGTATAACTATATCAATTACTGAATTAAATTAGGTTTCTGGTTAATATTTTTACACCTTTACCTTTATTTGTTTTTATTTGTTTAGGGAGCAGTGTGATTTATTACTCTTACCTATTTCCCATCAATTCCCAGACTTCCCACTAGTTTCTAGACGACATTTACTCTTCTCTATATCTCTTTGATATACAATAGCCACAACATGCTCTCAATTCTCTCTATCACTTCATCTTGCAATATAAAAGAAAATCATTTCATTTTCATTCTACTCTATTCGCAGCTTAGTTTGTTGTTCTTTATACTTGGTATTTCACAAGAAGATCGAAGTTACGTTGAAATAATGGCATCTAAACTCCAAGTTCATGTATGAAAATAATGAAAATGGGTTAGATACAACGTCAGAGATAACAAGAAGTGAAAACATCAATTATTTCCACTAGTTACGCAAGGCGCCCAAGGCACCGCCTCACACTGCCTGGCACATAGGCACCGCCTAGCAGAGCCTCATGACCCAGTCTCGCCTAGAGTAGAACAAAGGCGCTATGCCTAGTGCCTCATGGCGCCTAGGCGCGCTTTTTAAACCAAGCTAACAGATATGAAATACACATTGACATGGCCATACTTACAAGAGAACTTTTGAAGAAATAGACAAGCAACTTTACAATTTTGCATAATACATAAACCAAACCATCTTTAGTCCTAGTATTTAACGAACGTCACATATAACATGCTGATAACTTGAGACTCCGCAAGACCTATAACCCATATTTCAGAGCAAGTTAGACTACCCAACTATCTTACTAGTTCCTATATTGGCCACAGCCATACATCAAATGAGTAACCATTGCATCCTACCCTCTTGTTACATCAATCTTTATTTACTAGAGGTCTAGAGCTGACCTCTTCCCTAAGAAATTCTGTAGTCTTGTTAAAGAACTAACCTCTAGTTATAAATGCCATGAAACAATTAGGAGATTTTCTACAAGTTCTATAATTAATACTGCCAAAACCCATTACCGCTTAGGTAACTGTAAAGTTGACATCAAAAGGTGTGCCATATATTCCATGCAAATCACGCTAGATAGGTATCATATTCAGGGAATATGACCACTTTCACGATGCCTGAATTTGGGAGGCCAAGCAATTCTCACTCAACCACTAGGATAGAATCGGATTCAACATGATGACTACAATCAGCTTTACTGAGACTTCCCTTGGTTTGACTAATGCAGAAAGATAATCCTACTGGTTAAAATCTTGCAAACATGAACCCAAATTTTAAGACGTCTGGCATATGTTGAAGTGGTAAACATAAGAATAAACATAGTTCAACAAATCATAGAGACCAAAATCATGGTCCATAGAAGCAAGATTGAAGTGTTACCACACAAAGCCAATTCACAAATTGTAATCCAGTCAGATTAACCATTCGTACTTTGCTAATCCAAACCTTTCATAGGCTAAATATAGAGGATGCTGTTCACGTATTCAGCACGAGCAAAACGTACATGACTAGTTATTATTCCAATTAGGTCCGCATAGGAGACAGGTGTCCCCCACCACTTCAGTTACTTAGCAACTAAGTTCTTCAAAACTTAGAGACTAACAAGGTTTTCTAAGCTTGTATCAGTTACTTGACTACAGGGGAATATATTAAACTCTTCCCGAGTGTATTGTTGAGACAATACATTAGTTAGAACAACAATTGTACCAAAACAATTAGTAGTATGAGATCTGTTCTCATATGACTCGTATATATTGTAAGACAGATACAATTTATACATCTAACCTGCTAAACCCGTAATTCAATATTGTAATGAACCATATTCAGACACTGACATACTAACCTCCACTTAGCATGATATAACACACTAGAATTCCTAGAACATTTGATGTTTCCGTTTTGTGTTCGTATTTCTTATATACATTGAATCATATAAAAAAAATGCAGACTTACACTCTCATTTAAGTTCCCCCAACCACTGAGAAGTCAAACAAACAAATTCAACTACTTGTAACTGAATCCCAATCAAAACGCCAAAAATTATACTTAACTCAAGAAATACCATCCAATTATTGAACTTATAAGAAATATCATCAATAACACAAACCTTTTATGCATAAATCTCCTTAACTCAATAGCTTACACATAATCTTAAAAAGGCAAATCACATTCAAAGAGAAAGAGCTCATGTTATACAAACCCTAATTTTCACCTTTTTTCTTCAAGCTCCCTCAATTTCAGTAATTGACAAGAGAATCCAACCCAAACATCTACAAATCCAAAATTCAAGCAATTAGCCAACAAAATCACTTAACATAAATACATAAAAATATAAACAAAATCCATGACAAACTTACAAACCCTATATTTTGTCAATATCTTCATCTTCAAACTCAATATAATCATCACCGGCGTTATCATCTTCTTCATCAAGTCCACCAGCAATACCTTCATTAAGCCTGATATTCTCCGGCAACTCACCATAAGCTTTCAATAACCTAGCTTCATCAGGCATGTATTTCAGGATGACGTCAGCCTTATCATCCTGATAATCACGTAAACCGACTAAGATGATGTCACCGGCAGCGATCCATACTTTTTTATGCATCTTACCACGAATATGACACAGACGTTTTGTGCCGTCGATACACATCGCTTCACAACGGCCATTACCAAGCATACGAAGAACTTGTGCGTATTCTTGACCGTCTTCTTTGAAAACTAATTCACGTTTCTCGTCATCAGCTTCGTTCTTACCTCTTTTGCGATTCTTTCCTCCCTTTCCCTTGTTCTTCGGCATATCTAACTGATTTGATTGGCAGAAACGTACGGAAACCCTAGGTTTGATATATGTTTGGTATGTTTATGGGTTAATTTGCCCCCAATTTGATAATTTATATTTAAGATAACTTACTATTTACACCCCTATACTATGAAACAATGACAAATAGGACTAACTATGTATTTATAACTTTTGGCCCTTGAAGTTTCGTTTATGTCGTTTTAGTCTCTAAACTATGTGCATACATGCCGTTTTCATATTTAAAGTTTATATTTGTCATCAAATGATTATTGCTAATTTGTTATTGGTTAACCGTTAAACTATAATTTCTTTATAATTCATTATAAGTTATGGTACTTTTTTCGTGTGTCAACTATATAAGTTGTCATGTGATATTTCTTACAACCGTTAATTTAACTCAAATACATACGTTTGTTACATACAATGGAAGGCCAAGATACATTTGTACGCACTTAATCCTTCATCTTATTCAAATTATTTCACTCTTATGTTTGTGAACTTAACGATTTTACATTAGTTATAATACTTGCAAATTGTCTAACCGTAGCTTACCTACATCATCATCACTAATAATAAAACACTAATGAACACTAGAGAGAAGTAACTACATTACAAAAGATAGAAAAAATTGCCCCTCAATTATACAGTAATATCTTGGCGCCTCCCCCATTAAAGAAAGTTGAGAATGAAATTTAAAAAAAAAAAAAAAAAAAAAAAAAAAAAAAAAAAAAGGAGGTTAGCACAATTACACGAACAGTATCATCTAAAGAACCAAGTTTCAATCATGCTACTTCATTAACATAATCACAATGATATTTCATGATAAAAGTAGTAGCCCAAGCAAGGATTGGTACTTGGTAATCTGGTCCTTGAACCTGACCATCCTAGTCAAGGACACATGCTCCAAATATATGGCTTGAGTCATACCAGCCTAACAAAGGGGACTAAGTAGTTTTCAAGAGTCTCATCATTCGCTCTTATGATTTTCAATTTCCAAGGAATTACCACTCTAGTGTTCGTACTCAAACAACAATAAGCCAGGGGCGGATCTGAAAGAGATATAGGCTATGCTCTTCCATAGCCTATAAACTTTTATATGTATGTATAAAAACTAACGATAATGTTCTATTACCATCGAGAAATTGCCTTCTTGGAGCAAAGCAGTGTAGATGTATAGTATAGTGTTTCTCGACGGTTAGGCCAAACTACATAGGAATGGTATCAAAATGAGATAAATTCATTAAAATGATTAGTAAGCTGAATACAATCATCATATCAGAACTTACAAACAAACGTGTCTTCGTAGACGATCCCAATGGTATCAGAATCGGATAAATTCATGGCTAGTTGCACGCAAAAATAAACGTTCTTTTAATCAATTTTTCTTTCAGGGAGTGTACTTTTGAAATCAGTGTTTGAAGTCTGTCTTATCAGTTTATAACTAAATAAGAGATCTTGTTACCCGCAATTGTGATTGGGTATTTTATTTGATTATAAACTTATAACATAGACTTGTACACGTTGATCCTGAAAGTATGTATGTTCTTGATCTAACAGATATAATTGAGTAGCTATGCCACAACAAGAGGACGTAGCAGAAACAATTGTGTACCACTACGCCACAATAAGAAGACGTAATATAACCTCTAGGTTACCACTACACCACGATAACGGAATGTAAAAGAAATAGACAAAACTTATCACAAAATATATTCTAATAATATTTTGAACGTATAGCTTATTTCAAATGATAATCGTTATAAAAACCGTATCTAAAGCTATAAAACATGGTCAACTCCTACAACACAATCGTTACCTCTATTGAGTACCAGCAAATGATCCAACCTTTGATTGCACCCACGACACTATATCCTCCCTAGTCGCTACAAAAACACCCGGTTTTTCTTCACTTTGCCTAAATGGTGCAGAAAGCTTTGCCACATGTGATTCAAACGCACTCCCCAGCCCTTGAGAGTACTTATGAGTCCCTGCACCAGTGCTAGCCGATAGCAACTCAGGCAATGGTTCATGACGGTTGACCATTTCACTCAAAGTCCCTACCCATTCTTCAAAAGCTGTATGGGCTGCACCTACAGATAATGATCGAACATTTAACCTCCATTCTTCAGGAGTTTTTGTGTGTAACCCGGGGTATAACCCATACATGGTTCCCAAGTAAAGAAGCTCGTGGGCCCTCTCATCGAGGTTTCTTTTTCTACAAATATCGATTAGACAATTACAAAATGGTCTACGAGCTTCTACTTCGGTGTTGTTTAAGATCTCCTTGAACTCCTCTTTTACTTTCTCAAACCCAATTTTTTCTTCCAATAATTTCACAAAAGAAACTAGTTTGGGGTTGGCTTGTTGTAAACAACCTATTACTTTATCCAAATCATCGCCATTTTCGCAATAAGATACAACAGATAACAAGCACCCACACAACCTATCATCGGGCCGAATACCCTTTTTAAGGGAGGTCTCAAAAACAATTACCAAATCATCTATCCGTTTAGCCCGACCCAAACACTGAATCAAACAAGTACATCCCATAACATTAATCGCTACATTCTCCTTTGACATTTGGTCAAACAAAGTCATCGCCTTTTCTACATTCCCACCACTTCCATATATATTAAGCATAGCCGTATAACTCCAACTATCAGGTTGACAATGTTCGGAGCCCTTCATGTCATCAAACAATTTTTCAGCTTCTTCTTGTAAACCAAGATCCGCACACATACTTAGCAATGTATTATAGAGAATAAAATCCATTGGCCACCCGTTTGACTTCATTCTTTGCCATAAATCCAATGCGTCTCTAGCCCATCTTGCTTTACCATAAATCTTAACCAACGACGTGAGTGTTTTCGCGTCTGGTGAAATCCCAGCAGCCACCATTTCTTCAAACAAACTACGCGCCAAACCGGGCTTTCCAGCCTTTCCCATTGCTTCCAATAAACTATTAAAAACAACTATATTGGGTTTTACCCCTAAAGTCTTCATTTCTTGTAAAACATATCTTATTCCATCATAATCACCCGCCTCACCAAACATTTTAGCCAAAACAGCAAACGCAATTGCATCCGGGGTCCACCCACTCGCTCTTCCCCTTTCATATAAACTCATAACCTCCTCAACTTTCCCTAACTTTGCATATACATCCAAAACAGCAGAATAAGTAACTTCATCAGGCATCAACCCTGTTTTGTACATTCTTTCAAACCATTCAACCGCCTTATCAAAAAGATTGGACCTTTTTGCGCAAGTAATAATCGTAGAATACGTAATGTTGTCTAATTGAACACCATTATCAATCATTTCAACAGCAAGTTCTTCAATAAGCTGAAACTGCCTCCCAAATCTTAAAGACTTCATTGTAACATTATAAAAAATGGTTTCCATAGGAAATGAATCTTGGGTTTTAAGCCAATTAAAGAAAAGAACAGTCTTTTCCCATGGTTTCAAACTATTAAGTACCAAAAGTGCATTTTCTCTAGTGGGTGGATGTGGAATTTCTTCAAGAACTTTCAAGAAAGCATCTTGACTATTTTCACACTCATTAAGCTTCTTGGAAAACAACTTAAGGTCTCTAATTTGTGGGTTATATGAATAACCAGTTCTTTGATGTCTTTGAAGATTAAGAACAGAAGGTCTAGGTTTTGTGGGGTTGACCCAAATTGACTTAGGTTTAGTCAACAATTGGGTCGTTTTTTGTGGAGTGTCTGACAGGATTGTTGTGGATAAGGTTTGAAGTTGATCAGATAAAGATGGGTTTTGCTTCTTGGGTTCTTCTGAAAGGTCTGGTTTTGGGGATGATTTTGAGGAATTGCAGTAGAAAAATGTGGACTTGTTTGTTTTTCTTCTAGAATTGAATAGGTTTTGATGATGGTGGTGGGCATGTTTTAGGTCTAATGAATTGGGTATATCAAAAGCAGTAAAGAAAGTTGAAGCCATGTTTGTCTGTATATTTGTATGAGTGTGTTTAGTGTGTATCAATGGAGCTAAGATTAAAGATGAATTACCTGTTGAGTCATAAACCCAGAAGCTGCACAGAGTGAAGGAGATTGAAGAAGGGTTTTGGGGGAGAGGGGCTTATGAGAGTGTATGGTGGTGCCCTTTTGTTTATTTGGATATTTTTGCATAACGTTATCCCGAATAAATAAATATAAATATTTGGATATTTCTTTACATTTACATGTAAAGAAATTCGGAATTTGTGGTTTTTACTTTACTTTTGGTGATCTTTTATGTTTAATGGAAATGGAAATAGTAGAATACATAAAACTATTTCAATCATTTGAATTTCCCCATCTTAAAAATCAAGATATAGAGGGTGGTAGCGCCTTCAACACCGGATTAACGACTTCCGGTCTAAAATGGTGGATGTTGTGACTTCAATGGTAAGGCGAAGAAAATTGGCATTAGACTATTATTTTCTTTAAAAGAAAATTTCTTTCATTTCAATCTCATTGATTCATAATAATTTGGGAAATTAAACAAAATACCCTTTTTTAAAAACCTTTATATATATTTGCCATTTTTTTTTTAAATTGCATTTTTACCCCACCCGGACGCAAAATCGGGACGTAAAATCGCGTTCCCGGACGCAAATCTTCGTACTCGGACGCGTGACCGAGAAATGCAAGCCGGTAACTGGGACGCAAAACCCGGATGAAATTTGCGATCACAATTTGCGTCCCGTGTTTTGCGTCCCGGTACGAAGATTTGAAACTCGGTTACATCCAACCGATCTAAAAACTTTATCGATTTGCGTCCCGATTTGATGTCGGGGAGAATCGTCGCGCTTATGTCATCAAGAATTCATTCCTATTAGCCGTGATGTCATCAACCAATCATTCCTCCTAAATTGGTGATTTTGATTTAAGTGTCGGAATGGGCTGAAATTCGCATGGTCACTCAAAAACGGCCCAACGGTCAAGACTCATCGCTTTGCCATGAGCCCTGCCAGTTTTTGGCGTTTCGAGATCGTTTAGGGCCCGAAAAACGGCCTTTTTATTATTTACATATTTCGTTTTGGGCTTTATTTTCGATTTAGACTTTGTTGCCTTAATCCGTTTTGGATGGATTTTGTTTAGCTTCATTCCCAAAGTATTTAAACACTTTTTGCGTCCTAGTTATCGAGTTTCAAATCTTTGTTCCCAAACGCAAATCTTCGTACTCGGACGCGTGACCGAGAAATGCAACTCGGTAACCGGGACGCAAAACACGAGACGCAAATTGCGATTAGGTTTGTGAATTTACTAAATATTAAGTTTAAACCAACTACAAGCACTCCTAACGGGGTTTACAATTTTTAGAGTTGAAGTTACATTACCTACAAAAATGACAAACATATAGTTTCATAATAAGTGTCATTTAGAGTAGTACCTTCAAAAGACTACGTTTAATACTGTAAGATATTTGACCCTCCTCATTTAACACATCTAATATATTTTTTTGCCTGATTTTATACATTGGTCTTATAAACTAGTGTTTGTCTTGATCAAACAAACTAAAGAAAGAGAGCAAGGCTGTTTGAAACATGCAGAAAAAGTTTTAGATGAAAATTTGAGTTGCAAATTAAGCAACATGAAAAATGCAAAGATGCGTGTGACTGTAACACTAATTAATTATATCATAACACAATATTATCATTCCCTAACGATAAACGCAACAGCAAAATCTCAAACATCCAAGATTTCTAAAACCAGAAAAATATCCAAGATTAAGAAATAACAAAGTCGTTCCACCACAAAAATCAAAACTTCCAGCAACTAGAATCTTTGTGACTGCAATAGATAACTGCATAGACCACTTAAACAAACAAATTGGGCCTTGAAGCCTTGTATGTGGTCTTGAGCTTTCTAGTGGGTGGTCTAACCTTCTTGAACACCAATGGGAACTTGATCTTAGAGTTGTGGAATTGCTTGGTTGACTCCCTCTTGCAAAGCTTAGCGGGGATGGTAGCGGTTTTGATGACCTGGATGCAATGGTGACGAACTCTGTGACGAGAAGCCATCTCGGTGTACATTTGTTCGATGGAACCATTGAGGGTTGTGTCCCTGTATTCCTTGTACATGTTATGGTATCCAGTCCTGGACTGGTACCTCAACCAGATGCCATAGTTCTTGATGGTAGTTGGGTTTTTCTCAAAAATCTAAACAAAAGAGAATGAACAAACAATATAGTCAGGCAAAATAATAACAGTTGAAGAGAACAAAAATGAAACGTAAATACAATCACAGCACAAAAGACACATACTACAACAGCAGATAATAGCAAACATATAAAGAGAAATGACAAAGATGCATAAGAACTTGATCATAACCAATCTTTTCACCATTCAAGTTATTCAAATGAAATACTTGAGTCATGGAGCACTACTGCAGTTTTAGTAAAGGTAGCACGGAACACAAAGTCACAGATCACAAACATGCAACACCAATGGAAGAAATAAATTCATACAGCAGATAAAATTTTGAACCTTAAATATTTCGTGAATATCAAAATCAACCAGTTATTAAATCATGCTGATGCCAATGTACAACTTTGTCATCAAACCAAACTCGGTGAGTTATAAGAATGTATAAACAAAACTTATATCTATCATTAAGAAAAGTTCAAACAAAACTTGATGCAACACAACTTCATTTCAATATGTTCATCAAGTTGCTTAATGCATATGATGCGCAAATTACAGAGAATTTCAGCTGAAATGTGTTTACATCATTAGAATGTCAATTTCAGCTGAAATGTGTTCAGCTCAAGTTGGCTAACAAGACCTTAAACCCTAATAGCATTGTTAGGTAGAACGCCACTAAATCATACAATCAAACTATTTTCCGTTCACATAATCCAAATACAAGCAACATTTGCCAGTATTCTACATTAATTCCATAGCAACCCTAATGCATATAAAAACAATAGTACAAACAACCAGTCAATATGTGAATTTTACCTCGTTGATAGCAAGCATCTGACCATTGCTCTTCTTAACCTTCTTCAACTTCCTCAAAAAGTACCTAATTTTCATCAACCGCATTATAAATTAACATAGCAAATTTCAATCAAACATAAATAGAAATCAACATTAATAAATATAATAACTAATACTCACCAGAACTTGCTCTTAGCACGAACTTCATTGGTAGCCCAAAGCTTCATCCGATAAATCTTAGGATGCTCATCTGATTCTGTTGGTAGAGCTCTTCCGACCACCTGAAACTGATGAAACTGCACACAACACAATAGTTATACATTTTAATTAAAACATATCATTTCAGAAAAACAAAACCCTAACTTTAGATAAAAAAAAATAAAAAAAAGTCTCAAATTACAGGATCAATAAGGCATGAACAGGTGGATAATATAGCTATAGATATAAGCGGAGTATATATGTATAGATAGGTACCTTGTAACTCATTTTTCCGGTGCGGCGGTTGATCGGTCTTCTGCTCCGTGCAGGTGTGGTTGAGGCGCTAATGAAAGAATTTAGGTCATATGATATTGGTATATAAGTGGGTGGACAAAACCCTAGTTTTTGGATTGGGCCAAAACAACGGTCCACATAAATAAAATGAAGCCCATTTTAACTTTTTTATATAAACTTGCTACGTCTTTTTATTGTGTGATTAGTTTCAAATTAGTACTAGGCAAAATAATGATCTAAAGAGTGAATTCGTAAAAAGTGCATAATGTAAATTGATGTATGTATATTATGAAGAAGAAGAAAGATTACCTGTACAATCTTTGTTTTTATTTCATTTAAGAGATGTTTTGCTTGTGTGACAAATATTTTGTGTAGACTTCCGTATATATGTTTTTTTGTTGTGTATTGGTTATATGGTTAATCGCATGATTATATAATTGGACAAATGGCCCGAAAAGGTATTGTGTTTGTCAAAATTTGACAATAAAGAGAATATGACTTTTGTCGGTGCCCTAAGAAACCCAAATTTTAAAAATCGTTTCATAAAAGGATTTAAGTTGTCAAAAAGTTTCAATTAAAGATAAAATTATCGTCTATTTTTTTTAAAAAATTTGACCAGTTTAACTGATGTGAGACTTAAATATCATATATTTAATTAAAACGCAATATTATTGGCCTATCAAACATACTATACAAGCACTAATTTACTTTTTGGGTGTTTAAATTCTAATTTCATTTTGAGTGTTAAATCTTTTTATGACACGCTTTTAAAATATTGAATCATTTTATGACATGATTTGAAAATGTTAAATCTTTTTATGGCAACGTTTCAAAATAAAACTGTAATTTTATTTTTAGTTGAACTTTTTTTACAACTTAAATTTTTTTATTGCACGATTTTAAAATGTAAATCTTTTTAAGACATCGACAAAATTCATATTCAATTTTTGGACCATTTGATTATAAATTTGAAACTTTAGATAGTAAATGTACTTTCTAACACAATATTTATCGACTTATTTTGTCACAACTCATTCTTTAATTTTGACGACATAAATCCATTTCGAAATGCGCATTCCCACCTCTTTTGATGTATGTTCAAAATGACATAATAATTCAGATTTCATTTGGTTAAATACCCTCGTACAAGGCTGTCACAAATAATCGAACTCGAATAATTAACTTGAACCCGAACTCGAATAATTCAAATTTAAAGCTTATTCGGTCACCCGAATTCGAGTAACCTGAGTCTTATTTATATTGGATAACAGATAAATATTTTAGAATTTAGGTAACCCGAATAACCACAAATGTTATTTAATATACAAATATATAATTATATATTGTAGATGTAAGTTATTTATGATTTATATGAATATATTCATATATATAATAATATACATATATAAATTACTTACGATGATTTATATAAACTATTAGTGTTATTTTGTAAAGTTAAAGTTTTATTTAAAATGGAAAAATTTAAATATCATCTTATCCGGATTAAAATACATTACCCCAACCCGATTCGTACCTTAATAACTAAAATCCGAATAACCCGCCCTTTACTTGAATCGGATTATGGATAAAATAATAAACTTAAAAACTTGAATAACCCGACCCGATACACTTATCCTCATATATCAATTTTATATAAGTGGTACCTTCGTACTCCCCAAAGACGTGATATCACATTCTTATTCTTGAAACTTTTTTGCTTGAAATGACACTGCTTGAAGATGAACCTTAATTTTTATTCTTAGCCTTACAATAATTTCTTGTTATTGGCCAATCATGGGAGTGTGAAAAGTTAAATTAATAGTAATTTAGTTAACCAAATGGTTACTATAACTCGTAACAAAAGTTCAAACATGTTTTGATCATTTATACAAGACAAGGGTACTACTGTTCATGATTTGTTTGACAAAAAAAGGCCTGTGTATACAGTGCCCAAATATTACTTCTAGAGGAGGTGCCATCATCGGAGAAGCATGCGATTGAATAATGACAAGATACACAGATAACCGTCGAGGGCCCAAGAAAACCCCCACGCAGATGTAACCACCAATCACTTAGTTGCAATACACCATCCAAATAAAAGAGCATCATATCGCTCAAGTAAATTAAAACTTGAACCTGAAAGCTCCATCAATTCTGAATCGAACTATACTAGCAAAGGGGACGCCTGATTCTAATTAAGGGCAATGAGAACTAGTGTAATACCCGAGCGTTGCCCAAGTCTGTCGGGCCATATATATATAAACGTTCGATGAAAAATGAAGCAAACAATATACATGCAAATTATCTCCGATAACATCAAACAAAAACAGTATTCGTTACATAAAAGGATAAAGTAATTTGTTTGTTAAGCAAAACAAAATAAATATACAGTCATGACAACTATCTTCATCTGAAGCCAAATACGTTTACGATACATACTGAACATAAATAGTAATATTAGACGACTTCGAATCGGAAAATATGATAGAGCATACATCATCGTGACTTCAAAATATTCAAGAAACGTTGTGACCTCTTTTCACATTTTGACTGTTAAGCTAAGAAATTTGGAACACAACATCTCAAGCAATTCAAAAGCAAAGTCTACACGCTGCATTCACCAACAATTTCTAGATATGACAAATTGTAATGATTACATATCATTAAGCAAAAACTAAGCCCTTTTTATAAAAGCATAAGAACTTGTTTTCAAATCACCCACCTTGAAAGCTCTAATGCCTGTATTCAATCAGTTTTCTATAGAAGCTTTTCAGGCTATCAATTTCTTTACTTTATCGACTCGGCTAAGCTTCTTGTATGTCAAGAATGAGTCGCCAAAGCGAGCGAACACACACTCACGATTAACCTAATGAAACACTTTATAAAAAATTACTATAAAGCTGTATATCTAAAGAGTAACACAATCTTGGAGGAAAACCAAGGAAAAAGCATAAGCGCCAAGGTTAATTCCAAATAACATAAACCACCCCACCAAGCACCCCCTCAACAAAAAATGTGAATGGACATCCCAGACAACCCGATACAAGTAAGAGCTTAATGAAAAACACTCGTGATTCTCGATCCATCGTGATCATACTCATTAGATAATCTAAAAAAAACGATATCAGAACAGAAGAGACCATATAAATCTAATCAGCTGGAGTAAAAAGACAAAAGTACTATTAACATTAAGTTTTTAAATAATCACAATTTTATTAAACTGGAAGAGATAGCATATAAAAGTAGTAAGATGTAGACAACAAATTTACAGGTCGACCCAACATAGCACATCTTGACACGTACTAAATAAATGGCAAGTTCAACTCAAACCCATTTTGAGCTAAAACAATGCCAGTGTTGAGCTTTGGTGGAAGCCTTTAAGACTCCAAAACACATATTACATTGCATTAGCGGCTATCCATAGGTCCATACCTGTGATTCCGGAAATATATCTCTTAATTTAAGTACCATCCATCTGCAATCGTACAATTGTTTTTATCAAACGAATTAAGTTTCACCCGTCATATCAAATAGAGCAGCTACACTTTATAAATACACAACAAAGACTTCAATTGTAACACCCCAAATTTTTGTAAGTAAATATTTTATGTTATAGTATTTTAAATACTAATTTTATTAAGTATTAATCACAAATACAAAGAGATGAGATTAAAAATGTAAAAGAGAAATAGATTTAGAGGCTTGGGTGGGAGTATTAAAGTCTTGAGGGACTAGGTTGTAAATGTATAAATTTAAAAGGGACTCAATTGTGTAATGAGAAGGAGTTTGGGGACTAAATAGCAATAAAATCACTCTTCTCCCACTTAATCAAAAATCTGGAAATTTTAAGAATGTTTATGCTTGTGTGTGTGTTTGGCCGAACAAGAAGAGAAAAAAGGGAGAAAACAAATAGAAACACAAATTAGGCTAAGATTGAAGGTGTTTGAGGTTACAATCACTTAACCCTACATCCTTGAGGTAAGAACTACCATCTACTACTTTTAATTTGAGTTAAATTGTTGATTTGGTGATGAACCCTAAATTGTGAATTTGGGTAAATGTTGGATTTTGGGTGTAGAAGTATTAGATGCTTGTTTTTGAGCATAAATGAGTGATTGGAACTCAAGATAAATAAATTTAAACACTTTTTATATACTATGATGATTTTCTCTAAATGGAAGATTTTGATTATAAAGTGTTATAATTGAGTATTTATGATTAAAAGAAGATCATTTAGCTAAATGCATGTGAGTCTAATGTGAAAAGAGTCAT
Source organism: Gnaphalium uliginosum (assembly GCA_963930675.1). Classification (NCBI taxonomy): domain Eukaryota; kingdom Viridiplantae; phylum Streptophyta; class Magnoliopsida; order Asterales; family Asteraceae; genus Gnaphalium; species Gnaphalium uliginosum. The sequence goes on along the minus strand of OZ005680.1, from coordinate 26,877,137 downwards.
AGTTGTTGGTTAATATAAGTGTAGTTCAAGAGAAATTTCTAAGTTAAAGAGTTGCTTTGAGAATGGATGTTCTTGTGTTAAAAATACAAGAATTTGAGGTGAAAATGCTATTGAGTTAATAATGGGTCAAATGAGAATGTGAGTAGGTGATAAATGAGGATTTAGTTAGTTATGAGATATTGAGAAATTGAGTTGTGAATAACTCCTGTTTTTGTAATTATGTGCTTATATGATTAGGTGATTCAAAGAACTAATAGAGACACTTTGAGTTTGGCTAAACAACCAATTTTGCAAGGTAAGTGATTGGGGAGGGGATTTACTAGTTGCCAACATTTGGGTTCTTGAGTGATCACCAAATGTGTGTCAACATGAGGTGGTTATATGAAATAACATTGAGACATTTGAGTATGTTCAATGTGTTCATTTCTATGTTGGGATTCAAGGGTAACAATGAGGCTTGAGAAATCTCATTGGTTATGTCTTGACACCATGAGTAGTACTCCTTTGAGTAGGAGTCAAACTGAGTTTAAATTAAGGATCCTTAATCATGAGTTATTATGATTTGGTTGTATATGTTGTCAATTGTATTTCCCATTACTTACTAAGCATTTAGCTTACCCCATTGTTGTTGATGTTGTTTTATAGGTCCAAGCGGGTCAAGGGGTAAATTGGATAAGGAACCGAAGGTCGACTAGTGGTGGAACTTACTATCGTGATAGTAAGTTAATCCTTTTTTGTTGAATCATGCTCATGATACATGTTGAAGCCCCATTTTGTATAGACTAATGATCGTTTGAGTATGATTATATTTTGTTGTTAAAAATTTGATGTATTGTTAATTTTGTGGATTAGACAAGTTAATGTAAATTTGGGTCACGAAGTAGTTAGGGTACAAATGTGGAGAAATTTGTGACAATAAGAGATTTTATGTACATTATAATGTAAGTTTTTGAAGAATATAAGTTGTTATTTGGTTTAACGCTCTAAGTGTTAAAATGTGTCGTTTTGGGTTAAATGGTTACATTTTGGACTCAAGTCCGAATCGTCATTTGTGTGAATTTTGAAAAAGTGTCAAATGAGAAACTCTCATTATGTCGTATGAAACATGTCTGTAAAATTTTGTGTCTTGATTGTAAACGAGTCAAAAATTATGCGCATACGAAGTTGGGTAAAAAACTTGAGTTTTGCTGAGTTCTGGGTCATAGCTTGGTTACGCGATCCCAGGAGGATTCTAGGATCGCGTAACAATGAAGAAAAACTTGTTGTTGAGATTTTGTGCATAGTTACGCGATCCCAGAAGGATACTAGGATCGCGTAACAATGAAGGAAACTTGTTGTTGTTGTTTTTCTGATTCGAAATTGTGCATAGTTACGCGATCCCAGAAGGATTTTAAGGATCGCGTAACATCAAATAAAATGTAAAAATAAATAAATAAATAAATAAATTTGGGGGCGTTTCATCAATGTAGAAAAATAATCGTTTGTGGCAGCCACTAACACTGGATACCACATCATTGAAATTAATGGTAAATACATTGTGATTGATGAAAATAACTGTTTTCTGTGTGATCAGAAACTTCAGTCTGGGCTCACGCCTGAAACAATACAGTTTGTGCATGTCAATAACAAAAAACAGTCAGTAGACCCAACCCATTTGACCCATTTTGATGGTTATATTGAAGGAGGAAGCGAAAAGATCATTTAAAATGCTTGCGACACAAAAACAACAACAATCGTGTTTCACTAAAATAACATAAAATCGGCAAACTAAAGCTGACCCGTCCGTCTCGCCAGTATCTAAAAAGAAGGACGTCGTGACGTCATGTTAAAACCCGGCCATCTTGCCACCTCTAGATAAACAATAAAGTCTAATTAGAATTGAAGTGTCTAACTTAAATCCAATTATCTTGTTCTCGGGTACTTCCTTGATTCACATGCATAAGAAATTGATGATGTGATGAATAATCAAAAGGCAGTTACATATAGCCATGTCAAGACAGGAATAATACCTTGACAGATTGATGCCGAGTCACTGATTTTTCCCTTTAACTGACCTAGCAAGTGCAAGTTCAAATGTTTATATATATATATATATATATATATATATATATATATATATATATATATATATATATATATAATCACGTGCAAGTTCATAGTTTCTCAAATTCTCACCAGTCACCTCCGTGAAAGATAAACCAATTTTTTTGCTACAAGAATCACTCTCCATCATGAATAAATAAATCACCAAAGTCGAGTCCGACAACTAAAAAAAACGAACTAAAAATCAAAGTACCTGATAGAGCTAAGAAAAATAATGTTTGCATAACTGTAGGTCCGTGATGAAACACCTCATTAATCGAGGAATTCATATTAAATAACATCTTGACCGTTAATACTACCATTAAAACTATATTAAATAACATCCAATCATTTATTTGAAGTCAGACGTAAAGCTTTTGGTCCTGCAAATACAACCTATCAAGTTATATAGAATAATGGTGTAATTCATATATAATGTTTAACCATTTAATAAAAAAGTGAATCATCCCATTTTAAGGGTTTCACAAACTAACAATACTTAGATCAGTGGCCATACAATCCGCGTTTTAGACAAAGTCATTAAAATTCTGATGCATTAGCTATTAGAGTATAATAATTCACTTCGATTTGTAACAAATGCAAAAGAGAACTATCGCAGTAGTTTTGGTTTATAAAAATGAAAGAATAATAAACGTAGGAATCATCCCATGTAAGTATCTTCTCAGTCATTTCATCGAACACCTTTCGAGCACCCGCATAATCATAATTTCAATGTTCATAATAACCACATAATACAAATTAGTTAACATCAATGGTAGTCTGGTAACCAATATTGCCCAAAAGTCTAATCAATTTCTCAATCAACAGTTAATGTAAATTCAAGAAAACATATAAATCCTTACCGAATTGGAATCTCACCATCATAACCAATTTTGATATCTATGTTACAGGAAGAAAAAGAGAGCTTGGGAATAACGATATTAATATTAATTGAAATTAAAAGAGCGTTTCATCGATTATACTGAGTTGAAATCAAATTGAAATGGATTTGAATTTCAGCGTCATTATAGGAGAACATGGGCAGTGGTAGAGGTTGTGCACATAAATCAACTGCAACGAAGAATAACCGAAATTCCTAATCAAGGAGGGTCCAGATCTAAAGTCAACAAAATCTAAGGGTTGTGATTCGAAGTGAAAAGAGACGGTTAGAATACCCGGTAACAATATATATAGGGAATTTGAGCCCGAGAACCAAACCCAGTAGACCTACCTTCTTTAAGACCATTCCCAATGGTGACAGAACTGATAGAAACTGATAGGTCACGTCAGTCTCACATCATATTTTTCACAAAACTGACAGGTCCTTTCCATCAGTGCTCCGTCAGTTTATTTTTTCAGGGACCTACTGACTAATAATTTAACTATTAAAAATACAATAATTAAAATAAAACACATTTCTACCTATCTACTTATTTTATAAAAAGAAGGCACAAATTACTATGGACAACACATAATATGCCACGTGGACGCAAATAGTCTCTAACTGTTCATTATCTTTGTGTTGTTATTTGTGTAACCTGTGAGCAGTGGCGGATCTAGAAATTTGTAGCACAGGGGGCACAATTTTTTTTTTAACCGCATAATATTTTTTTTATACTAACTACAATAATGCTACTGGTATTAACAACAATAGTGTATGAAAAACAGTTGCAAACTAAATCATGGGAAGCTAAATAACTCCATCAATGTAAAGAGATTAACATCAATATTGTAGCATAAATTCATAAACAACATGAAAGCTTGTAGAAAAACGGTATATTGCAAAATCAAAAAACTGCTTAATGAAGAAGTTGACTCTTTAATACAAAAATGATTCAAGTGAAAGATTTAATTTTGTATGATTTTATTGTTAACTTTGACATACAACTTGTTAAAAGTTTGTATTGTCGGGTACAAATTATTATACTTTGTGTTATATTCAACGTTAAATATGTTTTATATTAATTTTTATTACTGTCCATTGTATTTGTATCCACAAAAATGATTCATGTTTCTAATTCCTATAGAAGTTTAATTTGTAATTGTAATTTAACTCAACTTCTACTATTCTAATCGGTCAATTTTAGTTTTTTTATTCTCATAAAAAAAAATGGATGATATTGTTTTAAGGGTTTCACTAAAAATAACTTAAAAAGAAATATGATAGTGAAGTACAAATCTAAAATTGTGAATTTATTGAATCAAAATATGAAATCTAAAGGTTTATAATGTCACTCTAGATATATTAGGAGGGGTATTTTTGAAAATACTATTTGTGAAACAATGAAACGTGTGGTTATCTTCTTCTCCACCATAACTCAAATCTACTTTCCCCCATTAAAACACAACTTTAAGCTTTATATTTTGTTGTTACTTCAACACTTATTTAACGTCATTATGTACTTAAGTAATAAAAAAATCATGCCCTGGGGTCATATTTTTTCCTAAGGTGAGGGCACGACCCAATATATATATAAATTTACTGTAAAATTTGTTGGGTTACTGGGCCAAGTGACCCCCCTTCCTCCTTATCAGATCCGCCCCTGCCTGTTTTACCCAAGAAAGAAAAGATTTACAACCATCATTCTTCTTGTTTTACCCAAATTAATGAACAAAAAAGGGCATGCCCATCCTCTTCAATATTCTCCACATCCGCAATTTACATACATGTCTGCCTGCCTGCCTGTCCGTCCATCCTCATTTGCCTTTTTAATTTTCTTTTTTTTTTCCATTAACCTTCTTCTCCCTAGATTTTCTCATAAGCAAATCTATTTGGTCTCAAGTAATAATTCCTTTCCTAGAAACTGATTTTGAAGTTTGAAAGATTGATGATATATAATAATATTGTTCTCTTTTTTACGTTTACGATTATTATTATTGTAGGATTTGAATTTTTCGGAAACTCAAAAAGTTGTTCAGTAGCTACAGAATGTAACGCATTCTATTTATAAGTACGAAAAAGATAAGGTTTGCACCAACGTTAATATAATGTACGTGTATTTATTATTATTGTTAATTTTATTTTATTTTTATTAACCTTTAATCGTAGAAAATAGGTCGCCGTATATATATGCACATATATATTGGTGGATGTGTGTTAGTATCTATGAGTGTCTAACTTATTTTTCTGAAGCCAAATTCTTCTCGCTTTTAGGGTCGCAATCCATGAATTTTAGGGTCGAAGATTTCAGTTGATAAACATGATAATTTCTTTCATTCTAATAATGCATTATCTTTTTAACACTCGGCTCTAATGCATTCCCTTTTATAACTACAAGCTACAACGAAAAACATTCCTCAACGTATTCTTATCTTTTCATTTGCTTAGTACGGAATACATATAGTTCTTCTTTGAAATTTAGTAATACAATGATACGAATAACATATTTTCCATGTGTAATGATTATAGTTGTCGCACCCCCAAATTTAGTATGCAGCGGAAGTCAATCGGGGTGCGACTATTCATGGATCATTACACGAGTTATAACAAACGACCTCTAAATGAGACGTTTTAAATTACATTTCATAAAATATGTTGTTTACAAATTACATTTTTGTTCTATCCGCGAGTTCATGCGAAAGCCTAGAGATCTTAGTACATAACTACCAATACAAAAATAGTAATGCAAGAAAATCTCTCTATTTGTTTGTAAAGCATTCGACTCGAGCTAGAGTTCCCTGTAGGTCATCCTACTGTTGCTGTGAACCTGAGAATACATGCTAAAATGAGTCAACACGAATGTTGGTGAGCTCACAGGTTTATCAGTAAATCGGTAAGTATGAACCCCAAGATTTCATCAGTGTTTTGCAACCAAGCAAAATGTAAGTAAGTATATAACATTGCCATGAGCTCATAGTCGAAGCTTAACAGTAAGTAAGTACAGTACAATCAAGTACAAAATGCGCCCCCGCGAGTGCCTAATCCAAACACTCGTACGAAACAAATACAAGTCGTCCGTTTCTACAGAACGGTTCGTGGTAGCGCTACTACACCGGACGGGGATTGTCAGTCCCAAACGGATCCATTTACTAATATTCACGCTTAAGTCCATAACTAACGAAACTATGATGGGAGGTCTTCAGTGGATTAGAAAAGTACTCATGCAATCCGTATAAAAGTTTATTAGTTACTTGTGTTCATATGTAAAGATAAGCAATGTATCTCACCCCGTAAGTATAAAATAGTGAAAAGTGGGGCTATGAGATTCACCTGAGTCTTGAAAGCGAGTGTTTATGAATAAACGTGTATCCAAAATGTAACCTTTGAGCGCCCTAAACGCATAAGGTTATGTGTAAGTGAATGTCTCAAAAGATCATTCATGCTAGTTGTCCACTCAACTAGTTATGTCGAAAAGTTTGTTTATCGTTTGCGTTTAGAAAACGTGTACGGCCCATTGGTGACGTTTTGTAATAATAGTTCCCGAATACATTATTATTATGTTTGTTTCGTTGTATACTTATAAGAGTATATGTATTGAGTGTACGAGTAACGTCATATATAAATATTTGTTATTTGTAGCTACGCGTATTTAATACCTTGTGAAAACATAGATTTGGTCAAACTGTTTATGCGACACAGGGAGTTAGTGTCGCAGGTTACTGCGACACTTGAAATGGTTGCGACACTGGCTTAGTGTCGCAAGTGACAAGAATTAAATTTTGTTGCGACACTCAAGCTTGTGTCGCAGTCGAGAAAATCAATAAGTGTGCGACATTAAGGTTTGTGTCGCAGGTCGTGATTTCAAATAGGTGTGCGACACAGAGATTTGTGTTGCAGTCTGCGACATTGAATCTGTATTGCGACACAGGGGTAGTGTCGCACTCGATTTGGGCCTGGTGCGACACTAAGGGTCTGATGTGTTTACGAGTTCGGGAACTTGGTCAAACGTGTTCTGTTTGACCCGAAACTTTTACTCGACTCTTAAATATGTTTTTGGAACATATAAAAATTAGTTTTACGTTTTGTGGTTAACCCGAAAGTGTCATTTTTAAACATGTGTCAAAACAGTCCATAAGTTTGTTTCATCAGTTTTTGTGTCGTTTTCGTGGCTCGTTTTGACTAATCAAAGCTTCGAGATGAAATCCGAGAAAATTTCCAGACCTTCCCCAATGTCTTAGCTACTTAAAATAATTTTTCCATAATTTTTAGTTAACGTTAAGTTGGTCAAATAAATAGGCAAATCCCTTGACGTCCAAAAATGACGACTCCGAACACATGTGTGATCTTTTAATTACTGAGAAAAATATATGCAACTTCATGAAATGCAATTGTTCAACTTTTAAAGCTAACAAGATTTGTGACCTCTAGGAAAAAGCCTCATGTCGTTTGGAGTTGTGTAGCTCGAGTTATAGGCTCGAGAAGTTGGTACAAAAATCTGTCATCCGAGACAGAATGACGACATGTTTTTGTAAAATCATTCGGGTATCAAACGGTGTCAAAAAATTACGAAACTACTTGGAAATGAAAGCTAACATCTTAAACTTAAGTTTTGTCTTTTGAATTGTCCATTTTCATTAAGTTTTGAGTACAAAAAGTCTCCTTGAAGACAGGTTAAGTTTTTGCCCAGAAAGCTGTTGATGTTTTGTGTTTGTTTAGTTTTATAAAAACTTTTTTGACTTGATTTTTAGACATGATTTTGTCAGGTGGACATTATAACATGTTTATAAGTATGTTCCAAGTGAAATAAAAGAGAGGTGAAGTTTTTTAAAAAGGAGATTCGATGATCTAGAAGAGAAAGGTGAGGAAAAGTGCTTGATCTTGTGTTTCGGCTTGATTTCTCCTTGCAAATGATGGTGATGATGGTGGCAGGTGGTGGTTGATGGTGGCTGCTGGGAATCAGAGAAAGAGAGGGAGAGATTGAGATGAGAGAAGTGGAGAGAAAAGGTGGAGTGTGAAATGAGTTTATGTGTGAAAGTGAGGAGAGTATGGTGAGTATGGTGAGAAGAGAAGAGGAAAAAGTCTTGGGTATGGGGGAGCAAAGGGATGGCCGGTTCATGGGGGGCCCACAAGGGGTGTGGGTTGCTTAAATTTTGTTCCCCGAGTTTATGTTACGTGCAGTGCTCGTTTACCCGTTCGTTTTGTCGTTCGTTTAAACGTTAAACGTTTATTAATCGTGTTTTTCGTTAACGATTTATTCACGTAATTTTTTATTGAAGTTTTATTTAGAATACTTCATTTTAAGTTATTGAAATATAAATCGAGTTTCGTTTGGTTGTTGAGCGCGATTCGCGCGTTTTCATTGCGTACGGTACGTTTTATACAAAACGTACAACGTTTAATATATTATCGTAATAATATAAGTTAAATAACGATTATTTATATAATTGCGTTATTTAAGAAAAAATTTTTCACCAACGTCCGTATTTATAAAATCGGATTCCATCCGATTGAAATCGCGTAATTAATATTAATTACGTACGTGTGTATATAAAATATACAAAATGTTACTGTACTTAGCCCTATTTCAAACTAAATACAAGTAATAATGACCTAGCTTAGGTACAAATGACAGCCTAATTTGCCGGGTATCACAATAGTGAACAAACAATGCGCAACATGGGAGCATTCATGTGTCGTGTTTTGTAAGCTTTAATGTTCTTCATGTATTAGGATATTTTTTAATTTTATATTTTTTATTTATATAGCTCACTAAAGAAGAAAAGATAATGATTGGATCTTTCAGACTTTTATTGTACATAAAATAAAGAGATTATGAATGAAATTATTGGACATGACTAAGAGAACATGTGAGTACTAATTAATTTGGTTTTAATTTTGAGAATCAATCAACTTTGTTTGCTCATCATGTACATGTTGGATTGAATGACATGGTAGGATTAGAAGATAGTAATGAGGTGGATGGCCTAATTTTTTTTTCTCTTTTAAGTGATAAAATTCATGGTAATGACGCATAAGATTTTATTTAATGATGGTATCATGAAAAGTTTATAGATAATGTTGAGAAAACCCAAAAAGATTATGAGTCATTCTTAATATCACACTTGAATTATCATGGGCCGTGCTTAGCAGGGGTATAAAAACATCCTAGTATTATAAAAGAAAGCACATAGTTACTGTTGACTCATTGGAAATTGCCACGTGGCGTTCAATAGTTAGTCACTATTCACTCCTGCCCCATCTTGGAAGAAAACTCACAAATTAAATGGAGTTGGTAAATAGACATCATCTCTGTTCTCTCCTTTTAGTCTTCTCATCTCCTTCTTCCATGATTGTTCGTACTTCAGCCATCAACTTATTTCCCATACTCAATCAACCATGTCATCTCAAATCTCTCATCTTCTTCATATTTTCTTTCATCTTTTCCGGCCAACGACTTCTCCTATTGTAAGTTATCACTTTTTTGTTCTCTTTAATAGCTAAGCTATTTTTGTTTCAGTTTACTTAGATGTATATGATGGGTTTTCTATTCCCCTACTAGATTAACATACAATGTGGAAATAACAATTAAGCTAGTGTATGAAGGAAACTAAACCCTAAAGGATCTTAACTTAATAATAAAAAACAACAAAACAAAATAAATAAATAAGAAAATACTAACCTTTGAGAAAATCGGATTGCTCACACGCAGGCCTTCCTTACTTGGAGGAGAGTACTCAAACCAGAGCACCTCTAATGGCTCACACCTACGAACCAAAGAGAAAATTCCAACTCCTAGGGTCCCGAATTTAATCGTGTAAACTCTTACAAGGAGTCGGAATGAGAAAGAGAGAATTGAACTTGAACACCTTGAAGTCATGGCCTACCCCCTATTTATATAGGGAGGGGGAGACAAAAGTTTGTTCCCATAGCCGATGTGGGACAACCTGGTTTCGGCCTCCAACTACCAGTTGGCATATCCAGCCGCCGGTTGGCATATCCAGCCGCCGGTTGGGCTAGCTTTCTGCCCAAGTATCTGAGCGACGAACCGTGTGCTCCACCGCCATGCTACAACCGCCGGTTGAACATTCTAACCGCCAGTTGGATTCGACTTCCAGAATTTTCCTTTTTAGTTTCTAATTAATTCATCAACTATGATAATTAATAAACTAAATATTTTACCATAATAGAAATTCCAATTAAAATTATCTCTAATTTATTTCTCTTTAACTATTCGTTGAGGACGACCCAAAAAGGACTCTACTTTTAATGATATACTTACTAATTAGTTATGAGCATTGACACTATACCCAACATTATATTGTTGTAACTTATTCATATATATTTACTGGTGATGATTTTCCAGTGGAAGGAATTGACGGGGCTATGGATGAGAGAAATATAGTAAAATAGAGATGAAGCTGGAAGTACGTGAAAAGAGTACGTAACAACTCGCTGGCAATGGTAAGATTTCCCTTTCATTTTATGATACTTGGTGGCGATGATGACGTTTAGGGCTTAGAGACAGCTTAGTGGGTGAAGCTACGCAAAAGTTTGTCGTTGAATGTATCAGCCGGCCGGAAAGAAAACAAAGGGAAAAATGGTTGCGAGCGGTTACCGTTATATTTTAATATACTTTTACTTTTACTCTCTTCTTTATATGATTTGGTTTTTCTCTTTTAGTAACTTTTTTTTAATATATATGATCTCTTATGCGTTTTATAACCGGTCGGTTCAACTTTAAAAGAACTTGGGATAAGTTGTAATAATTAATGGCAATGGTCTTTTTCATATTTACCACTTATTTTTTTGCTACAAAATAATAAATTTGGTTTTATTCGTTTGCAGGAGATGATGATGAAAACTAGAAACTCCCATCTCTTTCTGGCTCAATCTCCCTATCTTCTAAACTTAACTTCTACATGTTCTATTTTATTACTTATGAGTTATGAGTTATTATGAGTTTTCGTCACCTATTCTCAACTCATAATCGTATAATGTTTGTTAATTAATTTTCTATTCCAAAGTGAAAATTATTACGGAGTAATTTGTACTAATCATATATAGAGGTGTACAGACAAGACATAAAAGATGGCCAAACTAAGGTGGTAGTCATTTATATCATACTCATATGTTGTTTGTAAACTGGAAATAGAATGAAGTGTTCATCTAACCTATTTTTAGACCATTAGTTGTTTGTATATTTGTACTTGTTACGTGACGACTAACATTTATAAATTATTATTAACTTAATTGATTAGCAATTCTCTTTATTAATTTTGTACATTAACAACCCAACTATGAAATTAAGATGTACGTGTATCGCTCACATAAAAGGTAAAACTGATCGAAATGCCTTTATAGATATTACTTTATTCACGCACGTCATGGTATTTTTATCACTTTATAACCTGAATATTGTCCTCAACAAACTGGATTAATTGGGAAATAATAAATCTTTACCAAAATAAAACATTACAATATTACATGAGACCTGGATGAAAATTATTAGTTCTTGACTCTTGATCGAGTCACTAGACAAAGGAGCATGGGTAAGGTGTACGTAATGAAGTTAGTTGCAAGAAATAATGAGTCAGTAGAGAAAATGTATGGTAAGAGCCAAGAGAGATGGGCAAGACTTTTTTTTTTTTTTTTTTTTTTATCATATTTGACTAATTAAACATTCAAACCAACTTCAAATTCAATCGAATTTTTCTCTCCAGATTTAAGTTGATGAAAAATGTTTTAGAATCTTGAATAAAGTTCAAATATTAATATTATTGAATAAGCAAAATGAATAATGTATCAACACGGAAATTAATAAATAGTTAATTCTCAGTTTTCATTACAAAATGATAACATTGAATGTTAGTGTATATGAGCCAAATATAGAAAACTTGTGACAATACTTTTTGTGTTTGTTAAAATTTGTTACAATGTATATGTATTTTTAATCCTCATAAGCTACGGTTGATGTAAACGACAACTTAAATTTTGCATTTATAAACACCTTTAAAGCCACATAGTACTTCGTACATATTTACCATACTTAAACATAGACGTGGACATCCCTATAAAACTAAAAATAAAAGTACTAGAGTTATACATGCAAAATTCAAATTAGCTTTTTTGGAAAGCTTTTAAACACATTTAGATTTTTTAGTTTATTTAGGATGAAAAATTCAAATTTAAAAAGTTATAGTCTTATAGAGATGAAGCTTTTTGGAACGAACTTTTGGATCCTAAAAGGTAATAAACAAAAAAGCTTAAGTCCATTCTAATAACCTAAGTCAAATTTATGAGGTAATATGACTATATTTGCTCAATTGTTTTGGATATTTGATATGTTGATTTTAAAACTTACTAATAAAATTTGACTTTTTCGGAAAAATAATATAGCTAATAAAATTCTTTCTTTCTATGTAAAAGATCTTTAGGAAAACTTTTTTCTTATAGAAAGAAAAACGTACTTTCATAATCTAAAATTTCTCAATCTCGATGAAATATTATTTAACCAAAATATTTTCATTTTAACCATTGAAAACTCTTTTATATTCGAGTTACAGCTTTTGTCAAAAGCTTTTTGCTAAAACAGCTTTTAAAAGCTTTTTATCATTGTGAATGAGCATAGCTTTTTTAAGTATATGCATTTGAATCTACGTATCATTTTATCATTGTGAATGACATTACATTGTTTTGTATATTATATTGTTTTTAAAGCAAATAAGATTTCGAATTAGTTCTTATACACAAAGGACATAAAATTTCTTATGTACTCAATCTCCTTAGCTATTAATTAATGGATCATCGATTTTTATTTTTATCGGTTTTACTCTTAATATGTCATTCTATATACAAAACATACAAAACATAGGACAAATAACATGTACTTCTTGAATCATAAAAGGGTTATAAATTATGTTGATGGTAATGTTTCACTTTACAAAATAAATATAAGTTTAAAAATAACACTTCAATTTTTTTTATTTTTTTAAAAAAGTTTTCTAAAAACTTAACTTTAATATTCATGGGTTGTGCTATGCACAACCTCGAAATTTCCTAGTCATTAAAATAAAAACAATACAACTAAATGGAAAAAAATATTACAATAATTAAATAAAAAAACAAACATTACAATAATTAAATAAAAACACTAGAATTTAAATAAAGTAATCTAATCCGAGCTCGATCCGTCGACTTCGTTCGGGTCTTCGGCCGCGTCTTCATCATCGTCCGAGTCTTGTCCTCCATACTTGTCTTAATATTGTTCAACCACTTCTTGACGAGCGGTTTTGATCAGTTTGAGTTCCTTTTTAGAGGTAAACTTTAGAATCTTTTTACAAAGAAAGCTCAACGCTTTGTAAGTCGCTTTTTTCATATTGTTCTCGGTAATTGTTGTTATTGTTTTTTGTTGCAATAGGGCGGTATTCTTAACCGTGGAAAGGGTTTTGAATTTTTCGGAATGTACACTTCTTGAAGAGGAAGCGGCATCCGATGCAAAGGCGGATCCACAGTGTAACCATGTAGGTCACTTGAACCACCTTAGTTTTCAAATGTCGGTGTAAATTGAGTGGCAACTTTTGTAGGAACTATGTTTTATAAATATTTTGACCTACCTTAAATTAAAAGAAGTCGAGTTTGGCCTGGTGGTAAATAACCTTTTATTTTGTGTTCTTTCCGAATTAACATGTTAGCAGTTCAATTCATTCCCTAGTTTTTAGTTTCTTTCTTTTTTAGATTTAACTGTTTAAGCAAATTACAGACAGCCCCTAAAAACCAACTTTTTGTATTATTAGTACATATTCATATATTTATATAGAAAATTATTGTTATTATTTTAATAATCCTCGTTTCTTTGTAAATATGATGCACTAAATCTACTGGATATGTATAATACTTCTCATATGTAATCTAACAGATAGATTAAGATTATTGTGTCATCACACGCATTTATCTTATTTATGTAACACCCCGAAAATTGTTAAATTTGAAAGTTGTGTACTGTTATGCGACACAAGGGCTAGTGTCGCAGGTTCGACACTTAGCCCAATGCGACACAAGGCTTGTGTCGCAGTGTTGGGTAGAAAGTCGGTTTTTAAGGGTTAATTGTGTAATTAAGTGTGAAATTAAAAATAAAACTATGTTCCAAAATATTCCAGAAACCAGAATACATCTTCAGGTTCTTTTATGTGTGTGTGTTTGGGTGTTGTAGAGAGAGAAAGTAAAGAAAACTAAAGGGGATTACTTGGAAAGTGATTGTTGAAAGTGTTTCTTTGCAATTTCAGGTAAGGAACCTAAACCCTCTGTTGAAATTGTGATTAATTCGAGTAATAAAGGATGAAAGATTGAGTTTTAATTGAGCTTAAAATGAGAAATTTGGGGGTAAAGTGTTTATGTGGGTTAAAATGAGTTTGAATGTGTTTTGAATGGATTGTGTGTGTGTGATAATCATTTATTGAAACTGGTTCGAATTTGAGGTATTGAAATCACCCATAAATTTGTTAATCACAGAAGGTTTCTGCTGCCCTGTTCGTCATTGAGACACAAGGCTTGTGTCGCAGCTTGTGTCGCAGTGATAGTGTCACAAATCAAAACTGTTGCTTTAGCGACGCAAGGATTTGTGTCGCTAGTTTCCACTGCTAGTTAGTACTGTTGCTTTAGCGACACTAAGAGTTAGTGTCACAGCTTGTGTCGCTAGTTTCTTCTGTAATTACAACTGTTGCCATAGCGACACTAAGAGCTAGTGTCGCAGGTTGTGTCGCAATAGTGTGTTGTGCGACACTAATTTAGTGTCGCCGGAAGGTGTAGCGACACTAGAGGGTAGTGTCGCAGGGTTAATTGATATTTTAAATAATATTAATTATAATCAGAGTTAATTAATACGGTCGCCTCGACAGGAATTTCGGGTAGAAATTCATAAATATCTGAATGTCATTCTCGAGATAAGTAGTAGGAAAGTAAAGAATTTAATTGGCTGATTTTGTTAATAATGATTGTGTTATAAGGTTGCATTGAATAACTGAGTATATCAATGAGTTGAGTGGCCAATTGCTGAGTGATCAATTGTACCCATGTATATGTGAGTTAAGTGACCAATTGCTGAGTGATCAATTGTGTCTAGCGGTATAAGTTGAGTGGCCAATTGCTGAGTGAACAATTGTGCCCATGAGAATGAGTTGAATGGCCAATTGCTAAGTGAACAATTGTGTCTAGCGGTATAAGTTGAGTGGCCAATTGCTGAGTGATCAATTGTGCCGATTGAATATATGTTGAATGCATTTTTCCTTTACTTACTAAGCAATGTGCTTATGTATTGTTTGATGTTGTGTTGATAGGTACACCTAAAGAGATGAAGGGTGGGGATCCGGGCAAGCGACCCGAGAGCTACTAGTGATGGACTTACTATGGCAAAATAGTAAGGAGTCGATCTTGAAAATCATGCTCTGTATAAACATATGACATTTTGTGAAGATAATGTACAACTTGTGTTGGACAATGTTAATATTTGTTTGCATTAATATATAAAGTGTTTTGTAAAATTTTAATTGAGTATATATAAAAAAAAAAAAATCTAGGACGTTTCAATTTAGTGCAAAATGAGAATATGCATATGTAGAGTAAATAAATATTTAGTTGCACATAAAAAATTGGTGATCCACTTATAAATGGTTGTTGTGGTGTAATATATTGAAACATATGGTAATAATAATAATAATGATATAGTTACACTTAGGAAGAATTTTCCGTGTATGAAACTTGAGGAAATTGAGTATCTGATATGTACTTTAAATTGAAAACCCGACCCGACCCGGTCCGTTCCCACTAGACCAATTCATCCTACTAGTTCCTTATCTGAACCACGTGATCTTTAGTTCTGGATCCGCCACTGATCCGATGAAGCTGAACTTTTGGCCGACTTTCGACCCGGTGGACGGCGTATTGGGTCCTCTTGGAACAACCTTTTCATATTTGCTTCAAGAGACGAAGGCATTGGGACGTCGTACGCGTGAAGATCGGTGGCTTCGGGGTTGGAATGGACGTTTGTTGTCCATTATGCCCGGCTCGCCATAGAATTTTGAGTAATATTTTAGTACATCCCAACATGACTCGTAAATGAATTTACGCTTTTCCATTTGTTGCTTAAAACCTTTTCAGGCCGCATTTAAAATGTCCTTGTTTCTGGCACCACTTTGAGGGCAAATCTCGGCAAAGTGTTTGTATATGCCTTGGAATACTTTGACGTCGTGCGTAATTTTATTCCACTTGCCCGTAAGTGAATTAAGGTTACGTCTAACGGACGCAACAGAATTATAACCTTTGTGGAATTTATTCCCAAAACTCTCGTTTGATTGAGATTTTCCTTGAACGCCTTTTCTGAGCATTGTATCCAACGTTCGGCCAATATTCTTGCCTCCTCATCGCTCCACCTAATTTGAAGCCTTCTTCCCTTTTTGTCTGGTTGGGTCTCGGGTTGGGGTTCGGGTTCGGGTACGGGTTGGGCCTCGTCCGAACTTTCTACTAAATTTTGCCTTTCGGGTACGAAGAAGTTAGTGTATTGAAAGTTCGGGTTTGGTGTTTTTGGTGAATAATGTGAAAATCCAAGTTTCGGGTTGGATGTGTTTCCGCCAAAATGTGTGGTTGGAGAATATTGTGGGTTTGGTCACCATTGTGGGTTTTGTGAAAATTGTTGGCTTTGCGAAAATTGTAGGCTTTGGTACAACCCTTGATATTGGTAGTTGTTTCGAGGTTCATCGGGTGAAAGTTGTTAAGGATTTGCAATGGATGCAAAACTTGCAAATCTCGTAGGTTGAGACGGGGATGCGTAGTTTGATTGAACGGAGAACGAACCCGTTGGTGAAGTTGAGTTTGTTATCGGATTGTTCAACATATTTTACCACATATCTTTAGCAACATTTTTTTGATCTTTCTTTTTGTTTTTCACAAACAGCTAACTTGCGCGGGACCCACACACATTTCAAACCCAATGAGCGTTGTTTTCTGACAGACGGAACCGACGGCTCGGTGCCATTGGTATCGGTTCCGCCGACGGAAACTGATGTTTGCCGTTGGGAGTGACCTATGAAGCTCAAATCCGAAATAACCTTTTAAGTTGAACCAAGTCACAAAATTAAAAAGAATTCTTTATAGATTAGCTTTTTTATCAAATATAATACATTATTTATTATTTATGTACATAAAATTATTAAGAATGGACACATTGTTACTGAACCATCTCAACCCACAATACTAAACCACCAACCTATAGCCCAACTTGCTTGACTCACTCATACTGCAATGGGTATATCGATTCAAGAAGATGGCACACGCATATGAGAACATAACTATCCATGATTTGCCAGATACTTAAATTTTGGAAGCTAACGCCTACAATTTTGGTATACACCTGCCATATTCATGTATAAGCAGGTACAGTGATATTCAGGTTCACTTACTCATATCACGTCATTAATAGTTTGTTATTAAACTGTATTAAAGTGAAAGGATTTCAAACTTAAGTGTCAAAATAATAGAAACATTACAATATAACGAAAACCATAATTACCTTCAAAGTAGCTTTACAACAAACCAATCGATCAGTTTTTTCACAATTTCTTGGTGACTACACAATATACAAACTATTTGAGAAAACTCACCAGCCGTATCTAACCCTCTGCACACCAAGACCAATAGCAATCAGAGCCAAAAATGCCTGCAGACAACCAATTTTACCATGAGTTATAAAAACACAGATTCTTAATTCCTGAAATCAGAGCCAAAAATGACTACAACGGTTAGTACATACATATATGCACATATATCTGTATGAAAACTAAGATGATGATGTATATATTTTGAATGCATGCATGCATATATGGATTTGTGAAGAAGCAAAATCATCAAGCATCACTTAACAAAGGTCGAAGTAGCATTCTAAAAAGCCAAACACACTCACAGCTATCGTGCAGGCAACAAGTCCTGGCTTTTCTCTGTAATCCACCCGCACAAAGAGCAGAATGAAAGCTCCAACATACCATGGAATGGCCCCAAAGAAGAAACCAACAAAAAATCTGCACAAATAACAAACTCATATATATTAGCAATATTTCATTGAAAAACAGCTAAAGCATGCTTCATGATCAGCGTGGGTTAGAGGTGTCAGTTTCAACCCATTACCTACACATGGGTCATTTTGGGTCGTGTTTTATCTCTGGCGGGTCAAAAAGTTTAAGCTAAAAGACTTGCCAAAGAAAAAGGCATCCAATGGGTCAGGTCGACGGTCAAAAAGGTCGATTAATGTTCTAAGAATACAACTTTTCTCATCATTTTTACCAGATTAACAATTTTAGAACCTTGAAAAAAAGGGACAAAAATGTGTTAGTGAGTCGCCAGACCAGCTTTTAAGTATTCTTATGAACACCGTTTGAACCATTACCTAACCCACCCACCCCAACCTGTAACGTGGGCGTAAGATCTCTCTCTTTAGTGACTTAGTGTAGACTTACAGGAACCAGCCAACCCCACAACCACAGCATGGTAGGGTTCTTCGTTCTACTAGCACGGGTGCACCTGGAGCAATCACAATGCCTGATGGAGTATCAAGTAGCAAACCATTAATAAGTAGAAAGTAACACAAAAAACTTATAAAAGATGTTATAATAATCAATAATCACTTTGTCATACAGAGCTTCATAGAAAATTCAAAACGGCCTTCGTTCAATTTATGTCAATTCATATACAGCTTCAGAGTCACTTCAGGCAACAAATATATGCACATTCTTTCGGATCCTTCAGGTACCTTTACATGTTCACCTTTTACCTAAATTTTGTTAAAATAAAATTCACTTTCTCCTGATATCTACTACCAAAAATCCACTATGATTGTATTTTTGTAGTTGCAACTGCTAGGCAATAGTTCTTTTCACTCCTAAAACCGAAATCACTAGCATGGATGAAACGTCAAATTTCTTTTTATAAATTTTTTTCACGACGTCCTTTAATAACTTGAAAGAAATTGTTTAGTGATATAGGCTATATTAAGTGTAATCCAAGCTTCCTTAACAAGTTTAAGATGAACTTGGAGTAAAAACTCAAATGCAGTCTCAAATTTCCAAAAGTAATGGAGCTATTGCCATAATCTTAGGAACGAAAATTCAGATGGTCCCCCTTAGAATGTTAAAAAAATGGACTATGTACTGTCCCACTCAAGTGATAATTCCTTGGAGCTCATTATTTCATGTACAATCCTCCTTAATATTAGTGGAAATAATCAGTTAAGAGCCTTCACTTTTGTAAGAAAATGAAAGAAGCAGGTAATGGAGGGACGTATATTTTGTTTGGTATATGTTCTCAAAATGTTCATTGTAACTCAAAAATTCGGAATCCGATAATCAGTTCCTTAAATTAAGAGATACTCCGTATTTAAGTAATTTAAAATATAACCGAGTTATGTCAAGATTGAGCTACCACGCAAGTTTATCGACCTCTTAGCTCGTAAACAAGCAACTCAAGCTTAAAAAATACATTCATTAGAGAAATACAAATAACTAATCAAACAATAACAAATTATTGGAGATCGGAATTAGGTTAAGCATAAGTTCAATTTTGGAAGTAAATTAGCCCTAAATCCACACCAAATATCAGTATAATAGATCAAAATTCAAAACCTACTTTCATCAAACAGTTTCAATCCATATACATATGTTAATCAACTTCAATTTCTCAATTAAAATAATAACAATAACCATATATTTACATAAGATAAGAATGAGTTAGTGAGATACCTGGAACGGTTTGATAACCATGTGAATAGTAGGGATGATTGTGTGGAGGACTAGGTTGTGGAAACCCTAGGTGTGGTTGGTACGCCGGTGGTGGTGGCGGTGGTGGATGATGATAGGGTTGTTGTGGTTGTGGATAATTTGCAACGCCTTGAAACGTACCGTAATAATTATGCGGTAGTTGAGGTTGAGGTGGAGCTGAGGGGTGCTGGTCGCCGGAGTAAACGACGCCCCTGTTCTTGCCTTCTTCGGTCATGGTTTGTTATCGGAATTGGAACAAGGTCGTCGCCAGCGGATTGGATCGTGTACAGCTGCAGCTATTTGTTTATTCCTGTTTAATTATTGATTATGTCGTGAGTGAGTCGTTTACGCGCCTTTTGCTAATTTGCTTCGCTGGGTGGAGTTTGTTTTCCTTGACGCAATAATAATAATATAATGAAAAGTTAATATATTACTCCCGTGTGTTTATCTTCTTCTCAAAAGGACTTGATATTTACATTTACAATAACTAATATAGAACTTTTGCTAAATACAAAGTAAAAGTTTAAAAACAAGTCTACTCCACACGTAAAATCTATTTTATCTCTATCTCAAGCTTCACGAATTAATTTTCATATTACAAAAATTTCAAATTTGTAAAACTATATTTAGGAGAAATTTCCCGACGGTCAACACAATCTTTTTACTAAATAGACTGTGTCAGAGACATTTTTAAAAAATAGACTCAAATTTCGCTAAAGTTCAATTACCTGTTCGGCGATTCGAGAAAATTCCTTTAGACCAATAAATACTCGCTACGTGTCCCAAAATTTCGCCTAACTCATATATTGATTTCGCCTAAATGCAATTTCTTTAGGCGATTCAAATTTTCGCCTAACTCAAATATTGATTTCGCCTAAATAAAAATTGCTTAAATGCAATTTCTTTAGGCGATTCAAAATTTCCTAACTCATATATAGATTTCGCCTAAATAAAAATTGCCTATTTGCAATTCCTTTAGGAAATGCACGAAAACCGAGATTCAAAATTTTCGTGAATCGCCTAAAGGAATTGCATTTAGGCGAAATCAATATATGAGTTAGGTGAAATTTTGGGACACGTGGCAAACATTTATTGGTCTAAAAGAATTTCTCCAAATCGCTGAACGGGTAATTGAATTTCAGCAAAATTTGAGTCTATTTTTGAAAAATCTATTTAACGAAAATGATTATGTTGACCGTCCATTTAAGTAAATTTCTCCTATATTTAGGCATACAAGCTGGACATACATATCGTTTTTCTACAATAACAGTGATATAATTAGTTCGGTTGACGACACATTAATTGTGTAATCTTTACCAATCAACAAACATCAATTTTATACTATTAGAACATTTAAGGGTGTGTTTGACACAAGAGATTTTTGGCGCTTATAGGGAATTGAGATTCTAATTTTGATAATCTTCGTCACATATAAATGAAAAGTCCTGTTTGGTAACAAAATGTAGGTGGGGATTCTTGAAAAGATAATCCACTAGAATCCACTAAACAAAAAGCCAATTAAACTAGCTTCTAAAAGAATCCTCAGCCACTAAAATCCTCGGCCACAATCTCTAACTTCAGCTGCCTCTCCAGCTCCGGCTAATTTGTTGTCAAACACACATCAAAGTTTCAGATATGTTTGAACATATCGCTCTTTGCATTTTGCCAATCAACACCTAGCTTTGAATATACTTTTATAAAGCTATCAAACTTATTAAAAGAGGAATAATTTTGAGTCACTCGCGCAAGATGGAGAAAAATGTGAGAACAAGAAGAAATATTGATGTATGAAACATCAACACTCAATGACTCAAATACTATGGAACAGTCAACAATACATACATGACCCAAAAACATATTCTTTTTCAAACAAACATGACTCAACATGGAGAACCATTATTCAAACTTAAAGGCAACAAGTCCTCCATAACAAACCTCTAAGCTAGAGGGTTGTAGTTCTTGCAGATTTCTAGGACCTTAAGCCATGAAGGCCTACTACTAATATCATCCCACCACGCACTTACATGTTTCCTATCTTTGATCATATAGTCCTTCCCAATAACATTAACCAAGTAATTTGTAAAAGGAAGATGGCTAAGGTCTGCAAGGCTAAAGAAATCACCAGCCAAATACTTGCTTTTTGATAGTCGATCCTCGTAGATGTCCAACACTTTGCCAAGCTTCTCTTCACTTGCTTTAATTACTTGCTCGTCTCTTATTATCCCAAAATTCGGGCTGAACATAAGGTGTAGCACGAGATTGTTAAGGGGTGGGTGATAGTTCTGTGCCTCGACTTCTAGCCACTGGTTCACTAGACCATGATCCTCGATTGTCTTTCCTAGTAAGTCGGTTCCTTGTGATTTGTATTTTTCAGCATAGTAGCGGATGATGGCTCTTGAATCTGTACGAACAGAAAATCAAACTTGATCGCTAAAATTTTATATGTTATATACAGAGTTGGCATAATTGGAAGTGTCTGGTTGACCTAAACCATTTTTATCACGGAATTTATTCTTTAATTATAATCTTCAAAACTTGTATCATTAAAAATGATGTGTTCTACTAGCTGCAGCTGCAGCTGCACTTTTCACCTTCATATTTTATGATATGTACACTTTAAAACACCACACGCAGCTCAAAGTGCAGTTGGATGCAAAATGTGTGCAACTAGTAGCACGCATCATTTCCCCTATTACTAACTAGTTCATTTAGTAATGTATGATAACAACGAATAAAGAGAAACTATAGCATATGTTATGCGCACTATAATTGAATAATGGCATTATTTTACAGGCGGCTATTTTTCAACCAACCATACAAAAAAGTTAATGTATTAAGCTAAAGATTAGTAAATAGTCTAGGCAAAAAGTATTGAGCTTTACTAAATCTGTCCCACAAAATTGTTTTTCCCAGCTGATGATTATAAACTTATGCTTACTTTTCATATAATTTACCCTCCTTGGCCACTCCACTAGTGGCTTTTTGCGGATTCTGAGTTTTGGTCTTTTTATCATTAAAAAACTTAAGTATCCTATGTTTAGTAACCAATATGTAGCATTCATAGTTCGAGTTGGTACACAAACAAGTCAAAGATACCCCATACCAACTGTACTAGTATACTATATATCCTTTAGTATACGTCTACATCCGCTGATTAGATTTGTATTTTAGTACATATTTTAGGTAACAGTAGAAGCCAGAAAATAACAAGTTGTTTTCTTTGACTCCCAAGAAAATTTGTTCAATTTCGTGAAATATGATTCTATCTCTAGCTCGTTTTGATATCGGTAATATTCAAGTTCGAGTTGAGCTTAAATGAAAGTACAGTTTGATTAGTTTCACTAGTCAGAACTTTAAAAAGGTGAATATTCAGCTCCATTCATTCGGAACCTCGTTTAATTATTTCGAATAATGAGCTAATTGAACTTAACAAGTCAAACGAGCCTAGTTTATTCCTAAACCTTAATTTAAACTCCAAACCTCAAGTATAAGCAAGATCGAACTATTAAACGATATTATCGAACTCGATATAGCATAACTATTAAACGAGCCAAGTCCAAAATTGCTGATACTCAACTCGACCTTAACACCCCTACCTTGTTGCTTAAAATAAGCTAAAATTTTGGAACCCTCTCTCAAATAAGCTTGGAAAATAATCATTCACGAGTAAAGTCACTGGTACAGTACAAGCAGCTACTTTCAAAATTAACAATAAGCAAATAATTACAATCCAATTTTGCGAATTTTTTTAGAATTTTTTGTGTTCTTACCGAAGAGAGTGTAGTCTCCATCTTGAATTACGGGAAGTGATCCAAACGGCTGTCATTAAATCATAAATATAATCATTAAAACAATCAAAAATTCAAAAATAAATGAATATAATGTACCTGTAATTTCAGGAACTCGGGATTTTGATTCTCGCCAGCCAGGAGATTGACGTGAATCATCTCGAATTCGATTTCTTTCTCAACAAGACAAAGCAAAACTCGTTTCGGGGATGCGTAAGCCGGTCCGTACACTTTCACTACCATCTTCACCTTTACTAGGTTTTGAGTATGTGTGTTTTGAGTGTTTGTTTCGAGTGTTTATAAAAGACATGAAAAGGAAATGCAAGTGATTTTGTCTTTTGCTTACTTTATGTTTTTTTATTGGAGTTTTATATAAATTTGTATTTTACAATCAAACTTAAAAAAAAGAAAAAAAAAAAAAAATACTCCGAATAGTTGTCAAGGGAACGAATTAAAGACAAAGTTGTGCTACGAAAGAACTTGTAGATCATTTGTGAAAATAGCTTTTGATTTTTAACAACTTAAAGTTCAAAAGAGAAAGTTTAGTGAAAAATTTAATGATATATAGCCAGTGGGGAGATGATATCGTTAGAGTCCAATAATTATTTAAAGCATGAGAGAACCAATTAGATTGTGTCATGTATACAAAAATTCATTTACCTCATCTTCTTTAAAATTAATTATCTCACAAACGGCAAATTGAAAAATTATGAAAATTACGCCATAAAATTCAGCGTTTTCTCCTCTTCGATTAGACATCTCACAAAGTATATTTTTCATTTTTTTTGGATTTTACAAATTACTAACATATGTGTTAACATGTTGCGTTTAGGGTTTGAGAGTTTTTTGCGTTTAGGGTTTAGAGTTTTTTGCAAAATATGTTGTACTCTAATGATCTTTTCTCGGTAAGTGGGATTGATCACTTGGGTGGCCTCTAAATAAGCTTTGATTTAGTAACAACGTATGAACCGATTGTAGTTGTTTAAAAATTAACACTTTCAAAGTTGATAGAATGAGAATTGTAGATCAAGCTAATAATTTTAATGAATATAATGAATTTGTATATGAACATTATTGATTAAACAAACAAGCAAATCGTAAAAAATGATAACAAAACATTTGCAACTTGATAATTAAACGGACAAAACAATGAAAACGGATTCGCTAATTTCTTTAATCACGTGGTGAAAAGTAAATAAGTACGTTGAAAAGAGGCTTCTAATTGGGTGGGCCGTTGTTTTGAAATTATGAGTGGGCCAAAACTCTTATATTTGATCAAACTTTCTTAACATACACACACATACTGGGGGCAAGAAAATCGGTTATTTTCAGTTTTCGGTTTTTTAAAAATTGGTTATTTGAAAAATCGGTTTAGGTTAAAAGTGATTTTTTCGAGAAGTGATAGACGGAACTGCCATGAAACGACTTATTAGTCGATTTATTGATCACTATGGAATAGGATATACATCACATATCCTGGATCAAGTAAAGACTCTGGGTTTCCGACAAAATAGAATAATCGCTTAGAATAATGAAACCGATTATATTTGTCGAGAAGTGCAAAATCCTATGAATACGACCCTCATTGTGTATCTTGATTAATTGGATTGTTTCTTTGTGAATTCCTATACGAAGGTTTTGTAGATGTGTCTCCGATATTAAATGTTTGCTCTAGTTTTTGTTGTTTTTGATGTTGAAACGGTTTTTCTTTATCCATGGGCAATGAGTTTCGATATATTAGGTGTATCCGTATTTGTAGAAGCTTTAATTTTCGTGCTTATCTTAATTGTTGGTTTAGTTTATGCATGGCGAAAGGATTATAAGTTCATAACCCAGGCCCATTACCATTTTGGGCGGAATAAATCTACTAAATTTTTTATTCCAGTTAGCCAGTTAGTAAGAGGGATCTTGAACTAAGAAATAGATCCTAGAAACTAAAAAAGGGTATCCTGAGCAATTGCAATAATCGGATTCATTGATATTCCTAGTATAGTAGATGCTATCACACATACAATCATACTCAATTCGATGGAATTGTTTGATCTTAAAGGGGATCTTCTATAATTTCGCATTGCCAGAATCCATGTTGTATATTTGAAAGAGGTTGACCTCCTTGCTTCTCTCACGGTATAATCCTCTTCCCGTCGAGCCCCCTTTCTCCTCGGTCCACAGAGACAAAATGTAGGACTGGCGCCAACAGTTCATCACGAAAGAAAGGACTCACTAAGTCGGGATCACTAACTAAGACTAATCTATGAGTTGGGTCTATTTGAAAATAGCTAGAATATAGCATTTTTGGGAGATTTTCGGCGGAAGCCACTTATACCAAATTTTGCTAAATGGATATCTGTGTTATGATACAAGCGTCAGTCCAAAGATCTATGAATTAGCCCATGCTTAACGAGCCAAGAAGACAAATTACCCTGCATCTTTTTTATCTCTCCCGCATTTTTTTCTGAAAAGAAAGCCATTTTTCGATAGTTATTCAAGGTGAAGTAAATCCCCTATATCTGATAGCTGTAACAGGCCTTCTTCTTACAGAGAAATGCCCCTATTGCGAATATATCTCATAAGAAAAAAGAGAGCTAGCATAAGCAAAGCTACCAGCTATACTACCAGAAGAGCAGCTACTATCAGTCCTAAAGAGCCAGTATCCGTCCTTCACTCTTAACTTAAGGAAAGGATAGACCTTAGCGCTTCCTCTTGATCACAGTAATGCGGGAAGTCTGGCTAAAGGAAGATAGCATATCATAAAGAGATGAAAAAAAGAAAAATGAAGGCGTTTTTTTGGTTTTGAACCGGTTTTAATAGGTTAGTTTTTTTTCGATTTTATCCGAATTCGAATTCGGTATAAGTGTATAACAAAATTTAAATAATACAAATAATATCGCTCATTTTATACACGTTTATTTATCACGATATCGGTTAATTTGTATGTATATTAGAGTAGATTTCATGAACTTTTGGTACTTATTTTGTTTGGAATTGAATGTAGGTGCAAATGTTGAAGGAACGGAGATCGGAGCTCGAACTTATTTTGTTTATAACTAGATCTAGCACATCAACAAACATAACTTTTATTTAAAATACAATACAATTACAACTAAAAATATAAAATATAAACATAACTTTTATTTAAACAATACAATTACAACTAAAATTATAAAATACAAATACGAATACATTTCGAGCTTCGACATGGCCATCACCCGGAAACGTAATCGTGTAGTAAAGTATATCGAGCTTCGGCATTGCCATCACCCGGATACACTTAACTACTTATGTCGTCCCAAACTTCATCTTCATCCACGGATTCAACTTCAAGTTCTTCAAATTCACCTTCATCTAATTTGGTCATTGGAGGTGATATCCCTAATGCGACTTCTTCATCTTCGATAACTTCTTCAATGTTACCTAATAGTGGGTCTTCCAACGTTGTTGCATTTTGTATCATATCTACTCCGTCCAAGTAATCTTTCAAACATACACATACTTCCACGGAATGAGCGGTTAGTCTTGACCTTCTTTCCGATATTATTCTACCGCTAGTAGAAAAGGCCGATTCGGAAGCTACCGTCAAAGCTTAGACGGATAATAAATCCCGAGCCATAGCGGCTAAAATGGGAAATTGTACTTCTCTTTCTTTCCAACAACTCAAAATGTCAAAATTACGAAACTCCTCAACACTTAAAGTGGTTAAAAAGTTTGTAGACATATAGTGTCCAACTCGCTTGTTGGAGCTGATGTTCATTGACGCTTTGTAACGTCTTTAAGTAAAGCAATATAAAGGTTTATATTTATGTCGTTGGATGATGCTCGCGATGTTCCCGCCCGCATTGAGTCAACAATTGAGTTATGTTGTTGACCATATTTTGTTGCATAAATCCCAAATAATTATGTAAAATATTTTTCAAATTTAGAAAGTTCATTTGCTATATAGTCCGTGTCGTCGGTTAAGTGTAAGTCTAAATTTTCCATAATTGTTGAGATTATACGTTGTACGCCGTCAACATTTAAAGTTGGATTTAGTGCGGCGGAATAAGTAAAATCCAAAGGTAAACTACCAAAATATTTTATAAATTTCTTTTTTATAGCTTTAACCATTTTTTTAAACATTGGATATGTCGAGGTTTCAAATTCTTTTAATTTTTCGGTCATTATAAAAATTTGGTTTAGAACTAACGAGCTAGTTGGGTAATATACACCCAATAATATAGTAGTAGCCTCTTTAAAAACTACTAAAAACGAAGTTAAATCATTTAGTCGATCCCATTCAAACATAGTGTGAGTAGAATTCCACCTAGTATTATTATCGTAGCAAGGTCCTAGGGGAGTTTCATCACATTGTACACGAAAACGTCTATAATTAGTTTGTCGTTCGTTACTCGAACTATATATAGTTACTAATAAACTCCTAAATTTTTCACGTAAATTAGCACATATTTGTAATGCCGCTTGCACGGACAAATTTATAACATGAGCAACACAACGAGAATGAAAAAAGCGTCATCTAAAATTGGTTTTATACGTAATTTTAGTAAATTCATAGCTTTAGTATTATTTGACGCATTATCTAATGAAATTGTAAAAACTTTATCGTCTAAATTATATTCAATTAAAGTGTCATTTAAAATTTTTCGCAAATTACATCCCGTATGTTGATAACCAAACAATTTAAAAGCAATTGTACGTTTCGTCAATAACCAAGACTCGGGATGAAACCAATGGGCCGTAACGGCTAAATAAGAATTTGTCGTACCATGTGGTGCGGTCCAAACATCACAAGTAATAGAAACGCCATATTTATAGTTTTGAAAACCATCAATTATATCTTTTTTAGCGGTTTTTCATAATTTATACGCATCGTTTCTAAGGGTAGTACGACTTACTTGTTGGTATCGCGGTTGTAGTCTCTTTTTGATGATATTCATAAGTCGCTGGTTGTCGAAGTTGTTGAATGGAAGCGCCTCTTGGATGACAAACTTCGTAAAATCTTCTCGAAGCGCATCATTATCGTATATAAATACCCCACCATCCGAACAAAGTGTCGATTGTGACGCATCTTGACTAACCGCTCTCCAAGACCCGTTTTTGTGACTTCTTAATGTTGAGTTTGATGTGGGGTTATAAAACTTCCCACATCTCTTGCAACGGGCCTTTTCCACCCCATCATTCATAACGCACAATTCGTAATTCGACCAAATTTTCGGGTTCTGGGTCGTTGATTTAACTTGCACTACATCAACGTTTGTGTAAACTTTGTTTCGTACATTGCTACCAACGGAACCGGAAGCTTGTGATTGTATGTTTCCATTTTCGCAAACAAAGAGTATATATATATCGAGATTTAGAATGATTTTTGAGAGAAGAATAGAATAACAGTTTGTGTGTTTTGAACCCAAACCAACTAGGACTATTTATAGTGAGTTTAGAGGTGCCAAAAAACCCAAAAAAACACCAAAAAATGCTCCCCAACGATCTGTTTAATTTTTTTTTAAACGGTTAAAGCCGTTTTTTCAAAAAACTGGTTTTTTCAAAACCCTATAACCGGTCTAATCGGTTTCGGTTATATAAAAACTGGTTCGATTTTTTTAAAACCGGTTTTCCAAATTACCAGTTTGGGTTATTGGGTCAGGTTAAAAAAATTGGGTTTTTTTTGCACCTCTACTTGGTACACAAACAAGTTTTTTTCGAAAACCGGTTAAACTGGTTATTGGACAACGGTCAATAACCGATTTTAACTAAAAGCTTGTTACGAACCGAACCGGTTACCATTCTTGAACATTTTTGAAAATAAACATTAAATATATCTTTAAAACATTTGTTAAAATAAGTTTTTGCATTTATTGCAAACCATGGGTCCTCTTCATTTAACTCCAAATCATTACAAATGGATTCGATAAGTAGTTTCACCCCGCTAATGTTCAAACATAGGTTCAATGCGGAGGCGCAACTAATTACCAGTGACATTTCTTTGAAATATTTTTTTAGTTTTGCTTTCATGGGCATTACCATTAGTGTATATACATCACCATTAAATTCGTATTCGCTTAATTTTTCACACATTAAATAAATTTGATTAGGTACCAAATGAATTGTGGAATAATAAACACCCGATAATAAAGTTGTTGCGATTTTAAAAACTTTGAGCAATTCGATTATTTTTATAATAACATCCCAATTTTGTTTGAAAATGGTATAACTTTACCCTTAAAGGCAAGTTGATCATGAAAACTTTGTAAAATGTTGGCAGAAATCACATACAAACATTTTATAAGTCGAATTCCATCTTGTAGGACAATCCCAATTAGGGGTTAAAAAAATGGAATCCGTATCCTTACACAATCTCATATATTGTTTATATCTAGTTTACCTTTACAAAATATAGCTTGTAACATATTTTTAAAAGCGTCTTTTATTTTCCTTATTTCTTTAACCGCTAGTCCGTCTTACACAACCAAGTTTATGATGTGTGCAACACATCAACTATGATAAAAAATGTCATTTAAAGGTGGTTTATATTTTAGTATTAGTTTTTGAACGACGTTTGTGTTATTACTCGCGTTATCAAATGAGATTGCAAAAACCTTTTTTTCTAATTTTAAAAAGTTTATTACATCTCGTAATAAATAAAATAAATTTTGACCCGTGTGCGGCTCCTCTAAATTTTCAAAAGCAATCGTACGCTTCATCATTCGCCATGTTAGGGGATCAACCCAATGCGCGGTAACGCAAAGGTACGAACCGGGCAAACCATGAGGAGCCGACCAAACATCGGTTGTTAAGTTTACACTTGTATTTAAATTTTCAAAACCATTTACTAGGTCTGTTTTTGTTTTTTTCCATAATTTCATACAATCACGTCTAAGAGTAGTACGACTTACTTGATTATATCGTGGTTGTAGAGTATTTTGAATCACCCTTGTAAGCCGAGGGTTGTCGAAATGGTTGAACGGCAAACCTTCTTGAATCACATAGATTGCAAATTGTTCTCGACATCGCTCCGCCTCATATGTAAATATACTCCCATCTCGGTTAATAGATGCTTGACCCACTTCCGGATTAGATTTGAGTGCACCGCAAAACTTTTCTTTATGTTGCTTCATCGTTGAGTTGGATTCGGGTTTCAAAAACTTTCCGCAACGTTTACAATGAGCCTTAATCGAGCCATCCGACAACAAAACTTTGTTGTAGTTACACCCCACCTCTTGGTGTCGTTTATTTTCTAAATATTCAACAATCGTTGGTGCATTTGAAGAACCAACATTTTCAGAAGTTGAAGAACATTGAGTTGTCATTCGAGATTATGAGAGATTTGGATACGTTTTTAGTGTTTCAAGAGTGTTTTGAGAGTGTTTGAGTGTTGTGACTAAACTAAACTCAATCTATGTATTTATACTAAGTTTGAGATGGCAAAATGGTAAAAAAAAAAAAAAAAAAAAAAACCCAAAAAAAACATCTAAAAACAGCTAGTTAACGGCCCCGAAAAAAAACGGTTACTATAACCGGTTTGGAAAAAACCGGTTATAAACCTAATTTCCAACGGTAACCCCGAACCGGTTATTAACCGCCAGTTTTTTAATAACCGACCCGGTTATTAACCGCCGGTTTTTTAATAACCGAACCGGTTATTTTCGAAAACCGATACGATCGGTTTCGGTTATTTTTTCGATTACGGTTATTTTTTGGGTTTCGGTTTTTTTGGACACAACTACTTGGTACCAATAATGAGAGAATTTTTAGGTGGGCCAAGGCCCATCCTACATCTAACGTAGCTCCGCCAGTGTATATAGTTGTATGAGTCATATTAGAGAGTGTTATTGATGGCTTATTTGAGAGCCGTTTATTAGAGTATCATACCGTTCAAAAGCTCTTTCCAAGTGTTTGTATCAACTTTTTTGAAGTTGAAAGGGTAGAAAAGCTAAAAAGTCAAAAACCAGAATTTTAAGGTTCTTTTCTTACGACAAAAGCTAATAAGCAAAAGCTCTCCAAACACCCCTTTCACTATTGTTATTGAACTAAAGCCGTAAATATTCTATCAAAATGCCTTATACAACTAGTTTCAGAAAGACTCGATATAGGTTAGCATAAATTTATTCGGACAACTAAAGGACGGTATATCAAGTTTGCATATAAAAAGGTAACAAGGTTGAAACCAATCGTCTTTTAGCAAAATAACTTCCAATCGTTTTTAATGTGAGAGAAAGAAGTGAAAGGAAGTAAGTAAAATTTGTGTACTTAAGTTTTTTAAAAGGGGGAAAGGAAATGAAGAGAAGAGAAGAAAAAGAAGCTCTTAGGCTGTGTTCCAGAGTATTATTTTGGATAGAAAAGAAAGTATTTGGATAGAAAAGAAAGTATTTGGAAAGAAAAGTGATGTAGAAATATGCGTTCCCGAATTTTTTATGGAGGGATAAGGAAAGAATTGGAAGAGGGATTATTTTAAGTTTTCTTTCCTAATTATCCTCTCAATTTGAGCTGATTTGGGTAGGAAGAAAGTTCATACGTATCTCTTTATTTTATGATTTTTGATTACCAAAATACCCATAGACCTAATACTATATAAATACTCACTTTTTCCTGTGTCATTTTTTTTTTGTTTTTAGAGTTACCTGGCTTTTTCATTGTTCTCAATCTATCTTTATTATTAATATTTTGCATAAATTGTGCAATTGATCTTTTAAAGGAGTGTTGCAAAAAACTCAATGCCAACAAAGTGGATGCATAAATACGTGCGCATATTATCACTTGTTTGATTATGATTCGCTTTTTATATTTTAAATATCGAATATCGATTTCGTTCATTGTGAAGTTGCAGTTGATTCATTCCAAATCACATGAAGGCAAATATGGTTATTCATACGTTAATGGTGAAATTGTAAATTACTAGTTTTCCTCCTCTTCTGAAACACATTTCTTGTGTAGTTCCCTTTCTTCTCCTTTCGACTCTAAAACACTAAAATCAAATAGTAATAACTCACTTTCTTTTCTTTCCTATACATATCATTCCTCTTCATTTCCTTTCTTTCTATCCAAACATTTCCTTTCTTTCTATCCAAACATTTCCTTCCAATTGTGGGGTGATTAGGAAGGAATCATTCCTTTCCTTTCTATTCCTTCAAACTCGAAAACACACCCTTGTCAAATATCGTTCTTCCCATTACCTTCTTTTCTCTTTTACTTTATTCCTTTCTCTTCTTTTCCTCTTATTTTCAAACTTGACAACACAGTGGAAGAGAACTCGGGGCAAATGCTCTCAAGTCTTGACGTTCAAAAACTTTATGTTAAATTTACCTTTGTTAATCCAATATTTTCAAAGATTATGCACCAATAGGGTCTCGGCCCAAAACAAATTGGGCCCTCTGCCAACAAGAAATTGACGTTTAATGGCCAAGTATCAAATTAAACAGACGATTCTTATATAAAAACTACTAACTTTTAAGCCCGTATATATACACAGGTCATTTGATTTTGTAATATTATACGTTTCAAAAGCACAATCTTAACTTTGATCTTCCATAATATTGTGCGACTGTTTATCTTTTCCAGATAATTAATCGTTGCATAATCCATCTCACGACAACTGAAAAGATAATGGAAGAACAACAAATAATGAATTGTATGGACTTTTAGTTTGGTCTAAAAAATTCTAATTATAATCGTTATACATAAAGAACTGGAATTAGATTTTGTATATGGTACAGATTTTAATTATAGGGTAGGAATTAGATGTTGTATATGATAATGTTTTATTTTAGTAATTATTTTTTAAAATAGTTTAAGAATCGAGAGGTTTATGATGGGGCAAATTTTGAAACGACGATGTTAAAATTATTAGGAAAAGGGATATTTTTAGTGTATTATTAAATCAAATTAAAATCGGTGTTCTTAAAAGAAGTGTCGTTCTTCTATATAAATAAAAAATAATTAATATTAAAAACAAAGTATAATAATGAACTATATTTATGTTGGAACATAAGTACAACAATTATGTCATAGATAAGATTTTAATCATAGTATGTATTCAACAGAAATCGTTTGCTCAAAAGGAAAAACAGAAATTAACTATAAAATTTGAAACAGATTCGTTGTTTTTAAAATTAATTAAATTTAAATTAAATAATAATAAAATAATAAAGACTTAAATCTGATTGGTCAATTGAATTTCAATTTTGAAATTAGTTGTCACAAGTCCGCTTACTATAGTATACTAGCAGTTGCCCGCGCATAGCAACGGGTGCCGGTGACGATCAAATAGGTAATTGTGTCGGCTAAAGTTTACTTTTAATGATATTATGTGTAACACCCCGAAAATTGAAGTATTATTATTATGAGTGTAAAATAATTATATTATAACGTATTGTATAAGTTGTGTACGAAATTTATAGTTGTTTGACGTTCTAAGCTGCCTAACTATAAGAATTGAGGGGTTAATAGTGTAAATACCATTAAAAAAATTAAATAAAACATAGATATATATATATATATATACACGTACGCTAAATACATATATTTTCAATTGCTCCTGGAGAGTTCTAGAGAGGAGGAGAAAGGCGACAAGAGGGAAAGAACAAGAGGAAAATCGAATTCAATTCACCAAATTGAACGTGGAGAAATCGAATTTAAGCCTTCCTAATCACCCCTAATCTAGGTATGACTTTATTGTTTCTTAATTTAACCTAAATATGGGAACTTAGAGGGTGTAGATTATATAGAATGAAATTAGGGTTGATTATGATCGATTTGTGGTATATGAGAGTAGGAAACATTGTTATTAATACTAACTCAACCCACAAGTTGATAATTGGAATTGTGTACATAGTGATTAAAGTGGGTTTTATCTAATTCTTGTAAATTGTTGTTAATTCACTCTAATTACTAATCTAAAGAGTTGTTAGAATACTAATAATAATAGTAATGTAGTAAACCTAGTGGTTAAACAATTGAATTGATTAGAATTATGAAAGATGAGAATTTATTTAATTTGACCAAAAGTCAAACCTAATCAACCCGTAGAACGGTTTAGTAATGTTGATTAGTTGATTTTAATGATTGTTAGATACTAAATGTGTTATGTATTATTATATGATTATGTGATAGGTGCGAAAGACGTGGCATTCTTTGTTGAGCATTGAGTTAATATTGCCTAGAAAGCAAAGGTGGGTATATGGGGATTAATTGGGTTATGATTGTGTAATTCCGGATTCCTTCCGAGCAAGAAGCTTACATAGTCAAATTGGAGTATTGCTTGTATCTTTACTTGTTACTAATTGTTGATATTATTGATGAATTATGTGAAATGAACAAATATGTAGAGATTAACTAACTTTGTTAGCATGTTGTTGTTGTTGAATATGTGCATGACACATTATGTTGTTTTAGCATGCATATCGATGTGGTATGGTGCTAAGTGATTATTGGCCGCGGATCCGCATAGTGATTTAATCTCCACATATTGCTCAGTAGTTATTTGTTTAAGATTATGTGGCAATTATTGCTTGTTTCTAGTGATTGATAATTATGGTAAACATTCTTTGTTTCTAGTGTTTGCTCGATGTTATGAATTACTTAATTAATTTCCTATATGCTCACTAAGCGATGTGTTTATTCTTTTTAGTATTGAATGTTTTAGGTGAAGGTGAGCGTAGAGAAGGAAAGGCTATTGTGAAGAATTAGCGTGGATTGCTTGCTAATAGTGAGTTAGCAAGCCCTTTTCTCTCTTTAATTATCATTTTGTATCACTTGTGTAATTCGCCCAAATATACACCTTTTGACAGTATAGAAGCCTTTTGTTAAGAATAGTTACTAAATGGTCTAATGATGACATTATAGTATTGTAAAGATGCTATAGAAGCAAATATGTAAATTTGAGAATTTAGATTAGATGTCCAAGTTTAATTTTAGCCGATTATGGCTATTGGAATTTTGTTACTTGTGTTGGAATTGCCTTATAAAGGTTGACCATGGAGGTTAAATGGTTAAAATGTCGTTGAATTACAAATGGGTCATTTTGTGTCCATATGGGCCGTTAATGAGTCTTTATACCCCAAGGGAATATAAGAGAAATATAATGCTTTTGTCATTGGCCTAGGAGTCAAAATGAATGGTTGTATTTGTGGGAAAAAGTTGTAAGTCATAAGGCATGTGCAATGTCAAATGAGTTGGTCTCTAAAAATAGTCAAAATGGTCATATTTTGGTAATACGTCTGAATTCTTGATTATCGCGAAATTTGAAAAAGGGGTAAAAAGGGAAACCTTCATTTTTGTATAGTGGAAGTGTTTTCAAAATTTCAGATCTTAATTCTAAACAAATAAAAAGTTATGCGCGTTTGAAATTGGAACAAAAACCTGAGTTTCTGTACAGGATGAACTACCCGGCGGGTACCACTAGTACTCGGTGGGTACTGCCTATACCCGGCAGGTTTACCTGGCGGGTAGACCTGTTCAAAACGGGTACCCTCTTCACAAAATGGAACAGAAATTTGGGTAAGAGTGGTTACCCGGCAGGTACCCTGCTAGTTTTAGAAAATTTATGTTTAATCCGAAATTTAATCGTAGAAGTGCAAATTCAATTCAAAATACTTAAATATAAATTATGGGACATCAGGAAGAGTATAAAAAAAAAATTGGGCGTTTCATTATGTGTATAAGGATATATATAGTGTCTAATTATCTATTTAATTATTAATTCACTAATTAGTTATTTCCAAAGTTATATATCTTTATTTATGAATAATAGTTAGATATTATAGGTTATTTCTATATTTATAGATGTTGTCTAATTTAGTTATGGGTAGTTTTGTATTTTTCATTCTCAATAGGGGTAGTCTCGTCATTTTCGATCTTTAAAATTGTGAGGTTAGAAATTAAGATTTATTTAAGATATGATTTTCATGTTACAATCTAGTATAAATTAAGATCCGAATAACACCCCTACAACAACCTCCTTCCAGAATGGATAAGAATA
Organism: Gnaphalium uliginosum; assembly: GCA_963930675.1. NCBI lineage: Eukaryota > Viridiplantae > Streptophyta > Magnoliopsida > Asterales > Asteraceae > Gnaphalium > Gnaphalium uliginosum. The sequence continues at coordinate 26,840,627 of OZ005680.1, read as the reverse complement.
AACAAACTTAGTACAAGACGTCCCCTCCTCTTCTTTTGCAATAAAATATTGTTAAAATATTAACTGGAACGGGTTTGGAAGCTCGGGATATAGGTCACATAAAATCCAAAACAAATGAAGACAACGTTAATTGAGTTTTAGTTAACAAGTTTATTATTTACGGAAGTTTAAGAAAGGACGTCGATTTTTCAATTCAACCAAATCCGACCCGTTTTGACGTGTACTACAGAATAGCTTGGTTCACCACTTTAACCCGTTATCGAGCACCCCCTATAAAAGTATTTCTTGGATCCACCACTTCCTATGATGATGACATGAGGCATCCACTAATTATATATCTTTCCTAATCTGGTTCTTTGATTTCTTTTTCATGTGTCAAAATTTGATTGTTAAGATGATTAGTAAGAGGAAAATGCACGTAGGATCGATGATTGCTAGCAATAGAAACGGTTGAAATGTATATATGAAAACGGAATTGATGATGAGTCTTGGAGGGAAACAAAACCAAGATAGGAGTATGTATATACATAAACTAATTTTATGTAAATATGGAAAATGATGTTTTGCTTGTTTATGTTATTTTGCAGGCGTGCTGCACTGAAAAGAAGTGGTTAACCCTCCATACTTGCTTAGATCATGCACATCATCTAAAACATCTCAAAGCATGTACAAGTTCTAAAACAGTTTAATCTGATCGAATTTTTATGCAATGACAATAGTTACATCGGTCTCGTTTAACGATTTACAAGAAATGGGCAAATCTAGTCCGTTTAGAACAAAAATCAAACAAGTTATGTTGGTAAAACTTTCTTATTGCCTAAATAAATCTTCATTTTCCAACTGGAACTAGAGATGAACAAAAACGGGGGTGGCCCCAACCCGACCCGACCCGGAAACCCGAACCGGGTTCTAGTCAACAAAGAGAAACCGGGTTTTGACCAAACCCGACCCGAACCCGACCCGATTTTAAACCTAAAAAACCCTACCCGATCCAACCCGGTTTGAAACCGGTTCGGGTTGAAAACACGGTTCCAACCCGGTTTTTTATAAAAATGTATATTTTTTCGATCGTTGAGCGTTTTAGGGAAAAACAATGTATTTTTTTATTTTTTTTCATTGAATTCATAAAACATTAGTAATGGAAACATAATTGATCAATAACTTAACCAAAAGGCTTCTAAATCTTCTTAAAAATATTATTGAATCCAAAAACTCTATATAATTCAATTTTTTCGAGCGTTAAGCGTTTTAGGGAAAAACAACGTTTGGGCCAAATATTTTTCATTGAATTCATAAAACATTAGTAATGGAAACATAATTGAACAATAACTTAAACAAAGGTCTTCTAAGTCTTTTTAAAAATATTATCGAATCCAAAAACTCTTCATAATTCTTCATATTCTTTATAAGTCTTCATAATCTTCAACTTATATTAATCTTCAATTCTTCAAAAGTCGAAATCTTCTTCAGAGGTAGCCTCGCGCGAAGCTTGATCGAGAGCAATTTCTTCGTCGGAAAGTGATATTACCATGCCCTCTTCCACCTCGATATTAAGTATATCTCCTTCGTATTCCATTTCACCTTCAAGACTTGAAACATTTTGTATACGTTCAACGGTGTCTAAGTGATCCTTCAAGCAAATACACATCTCTAAGGAGGCCGGTGTGAGTCTTGTTCTTCGTATAGATAATACCCTGCCACTAAGAGAAAATGCGGATTCCGAAGCTACCGTAGAAGCTTGGACGGTTAGTAAATCTCGGGCCATGATGGCTAGAACGGGAAATTGAGATTCCCTCTCTTTCCACCAAGCCAAAATATCAAATTATTCGAACTCATTAGGTAGAATGGTGGACAAAAAATCCGTTGAGGTATATCTCCCATATTCGCTAGTTGTTTGGTTACCTTCACCCCTTGCCCGTTTATGGTTTTCTTGTTTTAAACTATTATATAAGTTAAGCATTGCATTGTTGGAAGAAGATGAACTAAATGTTGTGGAAATCGAACTAACCGGCACATTTATTGTTGAACTATATTTTTGAAAATATACGCCAAATACATCTTGTAAAGAACTCTTAAAAAACATTTTTGTATTATCGGAAAACATTGGGTTCTCTTCATTCAAATCCAAATTGTGACAAATATTATCGATAAGCATTTCCACCCCGGTGGTGTTCAAACACGGGTTCATTGCGGTGGAACAATTAATTACCAGTGGCATTTCTCGAAAATATTTTTTTAGTTTTTCTTTCATGGGAGCCACCATCTTTTCAAATAAAGCACCTTCATATTCGTATTCGTTTAATTTTGAAGTCAACAACCAAATTTGATTAAGTACCAAATGACTAGTGGGATAATAAACACCCGATAATAAAGTAGTCGCGGTTTTGAAAATTTGAGCAATTCGGTTAACTTTTTAATAACCTCCCAAAATTCTATGGGAAATGGTGTTGCGAAACCTTTTTGAACAAGGTTATCATGAAAAACTTGTAATGTATCACGTTGGCGTAAACCACATACAAACATATAGTAGGTCGAATTCCATCTAACGGGCATGTCCCAATTAGGGGTTAAAAAAATGGAATCCGTTTCCTTACACAATCTCATATAAGCTTTGTATCTAATTTTACCCTTTTGAAGTATGTCTTGTAACATAGTTTTATACGCCAATTTTACGGCGTCTATTTCTTCAACCGCTAGTCCCGCTTGCACAATCAAGTTAATGATGTGTGCAACACATCGACTATGATAAAAGATGCCCTTCAAAGGTGGTCCGTATTTCAGTATTAATTTTGAAACGGCGAGTGTATTATTACTCGCGTTATCAAAGGATATTGTAAAAACCTTTTCTTGTAATTTAAACGTTTTTATTTACATATCATAACATGTAAAATAAGTTTTGACCCATGTGAGGATACTCAAAGTCTTCAAAAGCAATGGTACGTTTCATCATTTGCCAAGTTACGGGATCAACCCAATGTGCGGTAACACAAAGGTACGGACCGGGCAAACCATGAGGAGCCGACCAAACGTCGGTTGTTAATGATACACTTGTATTTAAGTTTTCAAAACCGATTATTAGTTGTTTTTTAGCTTCTTTCCACAATTTAAGGGCATCACGTTTAAGAGTAATACGACTTACATGATTATATCGCGGTTGAAGGGTATTTTGAATCACCCTAGTAAGTCGAGGGTTGTCGAAGTGGTTGAACGGCAAAGCTTCTTGAATCACAAAACCCGCAAAAGCTTCTCGACACCGTTCCGCTTCGTATGAAAATATAGCTCCATCTCGTGACATAGAAGCTTGACCACTTGCTTCCGGATTGGTTTTGAGTCCCACACAATACTTTTCTTTATGATGTTTCAACGTTGTGTTGGAGTCGGCTTTTAAAAATTTCCCACATCGTTTACAATGTGCCTTAGTCGTACTATCCGACAACAACACTTTGTCGTATAAATCCCACACCTCCGGATTTCTTTTGTTAACCAATTTTTGAACAATCGTTGGTGAACTTGAAGAACCAACACCGAAGGAAGAGGAAGAAGATTGATTTGCCATTTGAGAAATGAGAATTTTGTATGCGTTTTGAGAGCGTTTTGAGTTTGTATGAGTGTTTGAATGTTGTGATTGAACCTAAACTCAAGGTTTGTATATATAGTAAACTTGGAATGGCAAAATGGTAAAAAAAACAAAAAAAAACAGTCAAAAACGGTCAAATAACGGCTAGAAAAAAAACCGGGTTGAAAACCGGGTTGGAAAAAACCGGTTTGTAACGGATAAACCCCAAACCGGTTTGTACCCGGCGGGTTCCAGAAAACCCGAACCGGGTTGGGTCAAACCCGGGTTTGATCGGGTCGGGTTTTCGGGGTTTTTTCGGGTTGGGTTTTGAACCCGGTTTTTTTGACCATCTCTCTGGAACCGCAACAATTTGATGTATATAAACTAAAATGGTGGGATTTTAGACTACAAATGCAGCAGCCCATTATGCTCAAATTAGCCCAGTAGCCCACAACAGTTGATCACATTTTCAACTTAATCAATGTCCTTTAATTTAGCCACCCTATAAGCTTTTACTTGGTTCCTATACTATAAAAGAAACCATATAATTGAAAATAAATTAGTTACATTTTAAGGAAAAGATTGTCTACTAAAATTAGATGTTATCTTAACAGCTTATAAGAAAACCAAAAAAAAAAAAAAAAAGAGAGTTAAAAACGACTCGAGGACAGCATGCATCAAGACCAAAACAATATATTTATTCATGTTTGAAATGTGTAAAAAGAAATGATAAACCTGATTTCCTTAGGTTTAGTTCTAAGTCATGTAATCTCAAATGTTCGAAATTTTAATCATGTCAAACTTTGCCACCAAAAATGAAAAGGAAAGGAAAAAATTGGTGTGCTACAAATTAAAAAATAAATAATATATTTATTATATTTTTATGGTCAAACAAGTGTCAATATCTACAACAGTATGTTTGAAGTCCCACAATTGTTAAGTTGATACTAGTGTTACCGGACCAATTGCCACTTGCTCCAATAATTTAACTTCATCGATCTAAATAAATCAACATAATAATTGGGGGTAGTAGCAAAATTGGTACTTGATAAATTAATATTAATGGGTGTTTGTAATTGTTTATTTAAGCGTTTATCTGCTTATTTTGAAAGTAGATAAACACATACAAACATTTTTACAAAAGCTATTTATATGTTTGTTTCTTAAGGAATAAATACTTAAAAATAAATATTTTCATATATGTTTTTTTTACACAGATAAGTGCTTATAAATAAGGAATCTCCAAACACTCTTTAATTAATAAAAATACGTAGTGAGTGAGTGTATATGTCATTTGTCAAAAGTGCATGGATTGTATGTATATTTTTATTTTTATTTTTATGTTTATATTGTATATACTTTGTTATGTAATTATGTATGTATTAATGTATTACTCTCTCATATAATTCACTGTTTACAATTTTTTAAACAAAAGTTATAGCTTCAATCCTTGAAGTTTATTAACATGTACAAGATCAATCCCTCATTTTATCTTTGCTTCACGTAAGAATCCGTGCAATTTTATTGCACCTCTGATTTCCCGATTTTTAAAAACTGAAATATATGTCAAAATATTAATATAGTTGAAATTCATAAAATGGGATTTCTGTCCTACGAATAGAACACGTTCTTATCTTGGATGGGTAGTTTGAAATTATAAATGCTCATGCATTAAATGCTTATATAAGTTAGACACAATCTAGAGAAAAAGCATTATGTTTTGGGGACTTTTTGATATCGTATTTAATAATTTCAGAAACATTTAACATGCTTCGAATATTTCAACTTATACTTGTAATTAATACATTTGCAGGTCGTCTCTTTTGACTTTATACTTTTATCAATAGTTCTCTAAAATTGCATTCTACTCACAAAAACTATCACTTTGAATATGTTGTGTACATTTGTTCAACTTACCTAGAAACGTTAATAATCGACGATGTTCATCGGTTCACACATCCCGCCCAGACAATGTTAAGCATACATTCCAGACTCACCCGACAATCCGCTAAAGAGAGTGTCCCTATTTTGGAAAAGATGACCATATTTTTACAAAGTCTCATCCAAAACTAACTGAACTATGCGCCTAAAGGCTGAACTAGAGTTGCACCTTAGACAGGAGCGGAGCTAGGATTTAATACACGAGGGGACAAAAAAAATTATTTAATTTTTATCATTTTGAGGGGGCAAACCTCCTTAATTGCCACTTTTTTCGTCGTATATTTAGATTTTCGAAGAGTAGCTGCCCCCGCTGTCCCATTTTAGCTCTGCCCTGATCTAAGTGTTATATTTGTTTTAGTTTAGTTATGTTTTCATGGTTAGCTTTTGCTAATCTTATAGTTACAATGTTTCTCTGACTTTCATTTTAAGCGTATATTGTACTTGTAGGGTTATATTAACCAAAATATCGATAAAACCACTATTTGAGTTAATTCTTGGTTATAACGTATTTATAAGAATTAGAAGCCAAATTCTGTTTGTTTTTCTTCTTATTTACTCAATGTTCAAAGATGATTGTAAGAATATATTCCATTCTTCCAAAAGGGAAACCAATTTCAACTTCGGCCTTTTCAACAATATAATTAGTCACTTGACGGCTTATTTGGTCCACGTTCAAACCCACTAAACAACTTTCAAATCAAAATATGTTGTTGAGTTTTGAATAATAAAAATTTTGAATAAGTGAAAATATTCAAAGGCCAAAAGTGTAAAACATAAAAATTATGTGGTTGATTTAGTAAGCGAAAATGAATCACTTATTGTATGGTATCACTACTGTTTAATACATATGTCGGCTTGTGAAAACTGACAACAAACGTGAACAATTATCATTATCATTATCATTATCTCATCCATTCATACAACGGACAACTATTATTGTATACTAATATTGTTTTATTCTCGTTAACTACCGCTGCAAAGCGTGAGTAATTTACTATTTTATAAAAATTGTGCTCTTAAAGACATGGAAATTATTTAGAAAAATAAATAATAAAACTAATTACACTTCTTTTCTTCATAATAATCGTTATTTTTCAGAAACTCTCAACCAGTCTTTTTAAGTAACCACAACTTGTGCAGTGTCATTTTAATTATGCACTTCAATTATATAAAAATGGTATTAAAATTGGTACAAATGCATAGTTTTAGGGTACCCGGTGGCCATAGTTTTATTCAACGTTTAACGTCTAACCGATAAACTATAATTCAAAATCCGTACACGGGTAATATATATATATATATATATATATATATATATAATATAATATATAATATAATATTAATATTATTAATATTAATCATATATATAAATTATAGTATTATATTGGAAAATATAAAAGATTCATGAATGATAATTGATCCAAAACTTTTGTTTGTTTCAGTTTCGATCGGTTCTATTTCATAGAATCTTTTATCTTTATAATAAATAAATAAATATGTAATGTGCATATAAATTTTGTTTCTTTCTTTTGTTTTATTACCAACTTTATCTTTATGTAACATGAACATTCCAACCAAGGAACATAACTTTCAATTAAAACTTAATAATACCATATTTGTTTAAATTTTGCTAACGTGTGACTCCATGATATATATTAAGCTGCATTTAGTGAACCATAATTTTTGTTAAATATCAAAATTTAGAAGTAATATATGAATAAAAAGTAAATATTAAATTAAATTAATAAGTATTAATATATTAATATATGTTATCGTGTGTCCCATAAAAAAACCATATTTGTTTAGTTCTAAACTCTAAAACTAATAAGATTGAGTTTCTAATGAGTGAGCATGAATTTCAATTAGAAATTTAATACCATCTTTAACTTATTTAGATTTGAATTGAATCTAGAACTTTCATTAATATATCTAAGTGACAAGTGATTCTAAGCATTATTAAGCATGGATTTCAAGAAGAAATTTATTACCGTCTTTACTACTCCACAAATTTTTATTTTTTTATTTTTATTACTAATTTATTGTATTATCTATGGTATAAAAATGATGACAGTCCGTTATAAAAGGTTGATTATCTAGATAAGTGCTAAACCATTTAATTAATTTTCTTCTTAATTATCCATTACCCATTATTACCGATTTATAAATTGATATATTCTCATACTTTTAAAAATGTTGTAGATAACGATATGATAATTTACCCCTTTTTTACTTTATAAACGGATATTTTACACACATATACTAAAAATGCTGTAAAATATAAAAAATTACTACCTTTTTTATTTTATTTTTTGTAAGCCTCTAAAAATGCTGATACCAACTGCTTTTATAAGAAGTTAATTGATTATCTAGATAAGTATTGCACCATTTTTTTTAACTAATTTTCTTCTTAGTAACACTAATAGTTTTACGTGCGCTTGTCGCCTGTTTGCCGACCACTAGTAGGGGTTTTTGCCTCCAAAGGTACAAAAGCATATTTAGTACGGTTAGAACCAAAGCTTCTCAAACATTATAAATTTAAACATCCTTCCTTTCCTTTGATTCCTTTATAATTAGAAGAAATATTGTAAGAATTGTTAGAAGTAGTAATAATAAACTTCATATCTTGATTAGCATTGTCTAAGTAAACTATATCAAACCCAATAAAATACATATCAAATTAATTGAGTCAATTAGGGAAGGTCATGACACTTAAAAATGGGTAATTTGAAGGGTGGTTATGACTCCGTACCATATTTTAATATACGCGATAGACTAACAATAATACATGACTTAAGTGATAGACTAAACTAAAGTAGTTGCTAAATATTTTTTAGTGACATAAACTAAAGTAGTTGCTAAATATTTTTAGTGACTTACGTAAAATTAGACGCAAAAATGATTTTTTAAGTCAATTATTCATATGATAGTCATCACAATATGATGTATAAATTTTTAATTAAGAATGAATATTTGTTATTCTCATATAGCTTTTAACTTGTTGAGAAAAATTCTTAGAAAATCAACAACATAAAATTATGTAGATTCACATTTTTACGTGCTATTGGGGGTGTTCAATATTTGGTTTAAAACTGTTTAATCCGAATACCGAACCGAATTTGAATTCGGTTTTCGATTTTTTATTTTTCGAATTCGGTTTTCGATTCGTTTTGAATTTTGAATTTTTTGAATTCGGTTAAACCGAAAACCGAATTCGATTTAATAAATATATTATTATTTATATATTAATATATATATGTGTGTGTGATTTTTCGAATTCGGTTGAAGATTTGAAGAGTTTAACATTTTGAAAACTTAAAATTTTTAGCTACAATGTGTTTGTGAAAAATAAATGTTTTGTTTGGACATAAAAATTCACATACATTGACAAATTTATGTTTTATAAACTCGAATTTGGCTAACACATAATAATTATTAATAGTTAGATGTATATAATTTGTATCGTATAATCGTGCATATTTCTTAGTTTTGTATGTTGAAAGGTGTTTTTAAAAAATGTTAAGTTTTTCGGTTTTAACCGAAACTGAACCGAATTCGAATTCGATTTTCGGTTCGGTTTTCATTTTGAATTCGGTTTTCGGTTCGATTTTCGATTTTGCTAAAAAAAATTCAAAACCGAACAACCCGAACCGAATAAACCGAGAAAACCGTAAACCGAATCGATGAACACCCCTACATGCTATATTGATCAAATAAAATGGAACTTAGGGCTGTCAAAGTATTGTATATGACGGTTAATTATTAATTTTAGATTGTTGGTTATTTTATTGTACAACACTTTTCTACACGTTAACGACAACCCTAAAGTTTATGCTTAGAAATATTTTAAAAAATAAAAATAAAATAACAAATACCACGTATTTAATGATCTCTATAAATACTTAAATTAACACGGTCAGTAATCCCCAGCCTTAACCAAATCCCCAATCAAACATCACCATTTTTAAACGTGATTGCTGACAAGACGAAGGGCGGCCAAAACAACGGTTGTCGTCAACGATAACACCTAACCATCTTCCACCTCAAACACCCCCCTTTTGTAGCTGTATTCAAACCCCACCACTTTTTAAATTTCCTCCATTAAATCCATCTTTCACCTCACTTCCTTCTTCCCCAAACTCTTAATTTCGCTTCATAATCATTCATTTAATTTAATTTCATTTAATTATGGAATCCGTTTCTGCTCTTTTTGTATGGCTCGCTCCGTACATTATGTCACTCATTGCATTCGCGATACTACTCGAACAAATCACTTATTTGAAAAAGAAACGCTCGGTCCCTGGACCGAGTTTCGTGTTTCCGTTTCTCGGGAACGCGATTTCGTTAGTCCGTAATCCGACCTCGTTTTGGGACGTACAGTCCGAGATGGCGAAATCGTCCAACCAAGGGTTTTCAGTTAACTACGTAATAGGACGATTTATCGTTTTTATTCGGTCAACTGATTTGTCACATAAAGTCTTCGCTAATGTTCGTCAAGATGCTTTTCATCTAATCGGTCATCCGTTTGGTAAAAAGTTATTTGGTGAACACAATTTGATATATATGATGGGACAAGAACACAAGGATTTACGACGTCGTATTGCTCCTAATTTTACTCCTAAAGCTCTTTCAACTTACACTGAGCTTCAACAGTACATTATTTTGAAGCATTTGAAATCGTGGATAGAGTTACCGGAATCCGGTACAAAACCGTTTCCGTTACGGTTACTTTGCCGTGATATGAATCTCGAAACGAGTCAAAATGTTTTCGTTGGACCGTATCTAAGCGGTGAATCAAGAACACGATTTGAAATTGATTACAATTTATTTAATGTCGGATTAATGAAATTACCGATTGATTTACCAGGTTTTGCGTTTAGAGACGCGCGATTAGCGGTTTCTAGGTTGATCGAAACCCTAGCTGTTTGCGCTGAAGATAGTAAACAGAAAATGAAATCCGGTAATGATCCGACTTGTTTAGTTGATTTCTGGATGCAAGATGCAATTCGTGAAATCGCCGCCGCAGAAGACGCCGGAGAAAAACAACCGCCGCAGCACACCAACAGTGTCGAGATCGGCGGTCATTTATTCGATTTCCTTTTCGCTTCACAAGATGCCTCCACGTCATCGTTACTTTGGGCGGTTACGTTACTTGACTCACATCCGCACGTTCTAGAAACCGTACGGAAAGAAGTCGCTGGAATCTGGTCACCGGAATCAGATAAACTAATCACTTCCGAACAGTTACGAGAAATGCGGTACACGGAAGCGGTTGCGCGAGAAGTTGTACGGTACAGAGCTCCGGCGACGTTAGTTCCACATATAGCCGGAGAAGACTTTCCGTTGACGGAAACTTACACGATTCCGAAAGGAACGATTGTGTTTCCGTCGGTATTCGAATCATCATTTCAAGGGTTTATTGAGGCGGACCGGTTTGATCCGGACCGGTTTTTAGAAGAGAGGCAAGAGGACCGGGTTTATAAGAAAAATTACTTGGCGTTTGGGGCAGGGGCCCACCAATGTGTGGGACAGAGGTATGCAATAAATCACCTGGTTTTATTTATCGCGATGTTCACTTCATTGTTTGACTTCAAAAGAGTAAGATCGGACGGCTGTGATGAGATCGCGTATGTCCCTACTATCTGTCCACGTGACGATTGCAAAGTTGTATTGTCACTTAGATGTAAACGACTTCCATGTCTCTCGTGAGCATAAAAAAATAAGAAAAAATAAAAATAAAAATAAAAAGATTGTTTGGGTTTGTTGGGTGGAATTATTTATAAAATGTATACAGTTGTTGGGTTGTAATTTGGTGGTCATTGACTCATTGATGTCTCATTTGTTGGCGCCCTTTTTTTCTTAAATTTATATCCAATTGTTTGAATATTGGTGTATTTTTATATTCTTTTTAAATAAATATTTATTTAATTATTTACAACCAAGCCGGAACAACGATCCAATCAAGAAGGACCAAAAGTGGTACCGACAACTATATGTGAGCAAAACAAAAATCATAAACAACAAACATAAAAGGGAGATGTGATGTATGTTTGCTGTTCTATGATAAGGTAATTAAATGTATAGCAACTAAATCGGTGTGTAGATATGTTACTGTTGTACGGATTAGTACTTCCCCTACTTTTAATGGTTGTGTTGTTATGTTTTATTGTACGGATTGGTACTTACTTTTAATGGTCGCAAGTTCTCCGCATTATGTTCAAGAGTGATAGATTTAAATTAAGCACTTCAACAAACGGTACATTTTATCAAGTTCACGGTGTATCATTGTAGATGTTGATGGTGGTATGGCATGCATGTTTTTTTTCTTCCTCCGACAAGGTTGAAGAATGAAGACTTGAAGTTCATTGATCACCCACAAAAGTGTGACAAGAAGCACATGTGATATGTGCACCATCGATGTAGGACACTGGAAACGGGACCTAACGTAACACTAAGAAAAAGGTTGAGAAAACGACCATGAGAACGCTATTAGAATTGGCATTAGCGAGTTAAAGATCTAGCTAGTTTTATATCTAACGTCTAATTTTGACCATTATGTAAATAATGAAAGCAATTGGACTTTAGAAACAGTTTCATTTTGTAAATGCATTCTTATTAATTGAAAGATGGACCATTATGTTTCTTCTTATCCACAACACTATAGTTTTTTTGGACCATTCGACAATGACCATCCGCAACAACCATAATGTCACTTTCAGAGTTTACATGAACTGAGTCGAACTGTATGACGGTAGTCTTGGTCCCCATCGAATAGTAACTCACCTAAAGTGGTGTCGAAACCATGACTGAAAGAAATATAAAAAGTGCGTACGAATTTTCAGAGTTTTCGTGGTAATTTTTATTTTATGAACTGAAGTTTCACACACATTTGACATCTTATAACATGGACACATCAATATGAACACATATAGTTTGTTTAGCCAGTAAACCTAATTTGAAGTTTGATACACTCAAAATAATAAGATATAATACATTGAAAAATATACATATGATGTAAAGAGGGCAAATTATCAATTATTAAATAATACTATACGGAGATACTAATTAAAAAAACAAAAACAGTTACTCGTATATGGTAAGTATTTATTTAATTTTAATTTTTAATATAAAATAAAAGATAAAAGATAACATCCAAGTGTGTTTAAAAACAGATTTCAAATCATATTTATGGGACGAAATGAGGGATAGATTCATACTGCCTTTACACGATAAGATATACTCGTAAGAATCGTGTCTTTTAAATTGTAGTGATAAAATTTCAACAATTTTGGTAACTTTATCATCTGAATTTATAAAAATTTCATTTCCACACGTAACATGCAAACTATATTAGGAAAACATTGCAACCATTTAAATAAATCTCTCTTAACACACTCCATTCCTAATCGAATAAGAAATTAACCCCGTTGGGACGATGCCTGTGGATTTAATTGTGAGCTGTCTTTCTCTCTGTTTACCTTTTTAAGACGCATTAAAATTAAATGTTGAGTGTACAAGGGGTTTTTGAAATTGCTTATTTTACATGATTATCTGCTTATTGCTTATTTTTGTGACAGAAACAAATATTTTTCAAAAGACTATTTATCTGCTTATTTTTTTTAAGGAATAATCACTTAAAAATAAATATGAAGTCACTTACTTATATCAAAAGATAATTGAATACACGTATTAAAAATAATAATAATAATAATAATAATAATAATATCTTAGTGCAAACAATATAACGCGTGATCGAATCTATCCCCTTTTAGCCGGATATTAATTATCACTCAGTTTAATGATTTTTAAAGACAACCATCAATTACAATTACAATAAAAAAAAAAAAAGTTTTATACATTTACATCATATATATAGTACTCAGCAACTCATCAATGATAATGATTAACGCTATCTAACCATAAAGTGCAGAGATGATCCTCATACATTCATTTATATCCATACACAATATTTTTCATATCAAATAATTAATATATTATTATTATTATTTTTTTAATTTGACTTGTTAGTATTTCAGTCTTTACAACCGTAAAATGGGTACGCACGTATCCATAAACTTTAAATCTGTAATTCTCCCGCCTTTCCACAAGAAGATAAAGGTGTATCGGGTAATAATATTTGTTTTCTCACATGTTCATACATTTTAACACGTACTCCTCCGTTCTATTTTTGTTATCCACCTTATTAATTTTTGTCTGTTTCAAAACTAGTGTATGTTTACAAAAAATAACTATTAAATTTCATTGAACTTCCTATTCTATCCTTATTTAGTACTCATAATCATTTATTTTCCAATAAAATTCAGTCAAACTTGCCTTGAATACAAGGGCAAAATGGGCATTTATACGATCTATCATAAATCCAACACAAAATAGTTAAGGGACAATAAAATTGAGACGGAGGGAGTAATACGTAACTTATTAAACTATTTCAAATGAATTTATTTTGCTGTAATATGGAACTTTACAGTGTCACAAGGAAAACTTCGATTAAACTATACCGAGAATTAATTGTTTTCTTAACTTATACTTTGTATTTTATTCTCATTCTCATTCCACCTCACTATCAATCTTATACTCATAGTTATTTATTTAATCAAACTAAACGCACTATATAGGCATATAGCATACGTGTGTGTCTTTAAAGCAAGGGAAAAGGTAACTAGAAAAATAAAAAGTCTCGTGTACCTTAAAACTTAATCCCGTACAAAGGTGGTGTACCCGTGTAATAAATTGAATTTGAATTGACAATTAAATAATGTGATTTACATGTGTGACGTCAAAATTAAATACTCCATAAGTATATAATATAATATCTCTCCCGACAGAAACTGACAGAAACCAACGGGTTACGTAAGCGTCACGTCAACTTTTTTAAAAAATTGACCGAAACTGACAGGCCATATCCATCAGTGGTCCGTTACAACCCACTGACTAATTAACTAACTATTCAAAACACGATAATTAAAATAAAACACATTTCATTAAAATAAAAACAATACAATTAAATAAAAAAATATTACAATAATTAAATAAAAAAGAAACATTACGATAATTAAATAAAACACTGGAATTTAAATAAAGTAGTCTAATCCGAGCTCGATTCGTCGGCTTCGTTCGCGTCTTCGTCAGAGTCTTGTCCTCCATACTTGTCTTGATATTCTTCAACCACTTCTAGCGTAGCAATTTTGATAATTTTAATTTCCTTTTTAGAGGCAAACTTTGGAATTTTTTTACAAAGAAAGCTCAACGCTCTGTAAACCGCTTTTTCATATTGTTCTCGGTAATTGTTGTTAATGCTTTTTATGATAATAGGGTGGTATTCTTAACCGCGGAAAGGTTTTCGAGTTTTTCATAATGTACACTTCTTGAAGAGGAAGCGGCGTCCGATGAAGCCGGACTTTTGGCCGACTTTCGACCCGGTGGACGGTGTATTGGGTCGTCTTGGAACAACCTTTTCATATTTGCTTCAAGATTTGAAGGCATCGGGACCTCGTCCTCTTGAAGATCGGTGGATTGGGGTTCGGGTGCAAATGCACATGTATTGCCCATTACGCCCGGCTCGGCAAAGAATTTTGAGTAGTATTTTAGTTCATCCCAACATGACTCGTAAACTAATTTACGCTTTTCGGAAACTTCCTTAAAATGTTTTCGGACCGTATTTAAAAAGTCTTCGTCTCCGACATAGTTTTGAGGGCAAATCTCGGTATACTTTTTGTAGACGCCTTGGAATACTTTGTCGTAGTATTTTTAAAAAAATAAATGATAAAAAAGGTTAGAAATCAAATAGTTGGGTTTGAATTTCATTTTATTTTAAAAAAATGGCTCAAACTCGCGAAACCCACACACAAACTAAACCGACAGAAATCTACGGACCGAACCGACAGCTCCGTGTCATCGGTGTCGGTTCCGTCAGTTTCAACCGACGGAAACCGACTAACACCATCGGAAGATCTCTAATTGCTACCATTAAACTAATCTATCTTGTTGATTTACAAAAGTAATCTTTAGGTCAACGCTTTGCATCCCACAAAGTTTTCATTTTTTCAATTGTTTTTTTTGTTGTTGATATTTTTAATATTGTTTGATGTTTTCATTTGTAAATAATTTTCATGACGATTGGAAATAAAATTTTGTTATGAAAGACATACGAAATATGTTACTGGAACAAAGTGTGAATTAAAAAACTTTCAGGAGAATGTTCAAAATATGAACACTTCTTATGGTGGGATTGATATAAATTATTATATTTACCTAATTTCTTTAATAGAAAGACTATTTCAAAATTATTAGAATTTTATACTGTTTAAGATTATATAATTTTTTTTTTAAAAAATATGATGCACATTATAAAAAATTTAGTGTATCACAGTATTACACCAAAAGGTTGTGATATACAACTTTAAGTTGTGTATCATACATATATGTTTTATATATAAATAAATTCATATTTAAGAAAATAAAATTCCAATAATATTGATATTATTTATTTTGCAAAAAGTGTACATATGATGAAAATAAAAGTGAAAAATATCGTTCTTATCGTAAGAAATAATTTTACAATAACCCTTCCCTGAACTTTTAAATTCAACGTTAAATCCTTAAATAAATTAATACATTGTTATTATCTCCTAACGGATAATTTAAAACATGACGTCCTACTTTTGCCTAGCTAGCTTAATGTCAACATTTGAATGGGACATGTTTAAGTCATAAACTATTTTCTCAAAGTAATGGGAATAATATGGGCGAATTCAGGGATTTTAAAGTTATGTTGGACCGCATCTTACTTTAATAAATATAATATAGAAAACACATAATAATGTCATAAAAATTTTAATTAATCAATTAGATTCTTTAAATTTGTTCAATTAACTAATAACGAGGACAATATGATATCAAAAATAAGTATTAGTACTTTAATTAAATGAGGTCAATTTATTTGATCTTTATTCTACAAATATTTGAATAGAATTATTCCAAGCCTTGAAATAATTCTATAAAACAAACAAGAAAATAATTTTTCCTATATAAATAAAATAAGTCTAAACATTATACATAACAAGTACATTATCGGTACCTCCTAAAGATAAAACAATAACTATTGTGATATAAAATAACTTTTGCATCCGTTTCTTATGAAAAATAACCTTTACGTATTGAATTAATTAATATGTTTAAGAATATAATGTGGATCATTTTATCTTATCTTAAATCTTAAATATACTATAGGAAGCGATGTTATGACATCATTAATAAAAAATTTCACTTAATCAATTAAGTTCCTTAATGTTACTTAATTTTAAAAATAACAATCGTTAAATAAAATAATGCTCTTTCAAACGTATTTTTTAGCATAAATTGGCGATTGTTATTTTCTTTTAAATATAAATTGTTAATATTATTTAATAAAATGTTTCAATTTAACAAATACATTGAATATTTATAAAAAATAAATACGACTTCAACGGTCTGTGTGTATACACGGGTTTGATGTCTAGTTTCATAAAATAATGACGTTAAAAATGATATTATATTATAATATAATCATAGTTGTTATACTCATAAGAGAAATTTAAAAAATATGCCACTCGGACACCGACTCTTAAATGAGTAATTCTTACCAGTCATGTGTGACTCTTCTGAGTCTTGTACGACTCTTTCGAGTTTTGTACGACTCTTCCGAGTCTTGTGCGACTGTTACAAGTCACAAAATCATACAAACTTTTAAGATAATGTAATAAAAAAATATAATGACAAAATATAAAATAAATGACTATAATCTATTTCAAATCAAGTATTTGTGTTGATTGTCGCTCAACGACTTAACTATCGAACCTACCATGTTTTACCTTTATTAATAACAGAAATCTTAAACAATAATATACATATATATACATATAAGTATAAATATAAATATATAAGTTTATTGTAAAATAATAACTTTTATGAGTTGAGTCGAGTCACAAGTTAAAAATTGAGATTTTGAGTCACGAGTAGAGATGAAAAAAAATCGGTTTTTTTCTACCGGCCAAATAACCGAAACCGGTTATTTGGAAAACCGGTTTTGATATAACCGAACCGGTTTTGATATAACCGAACCGGTTTTGATATAACCGAACCGGTTTTGATATAACCGAACCGGTTTTGATCGGTTTTAGGTTTTCGGGGTAACCGGTTTTTTCCGATTTTTAACCGGTTTTAACCGGGTTTTTTTTTGAAAAATGTATCAAACGGCTACATAGCCGTTGGGAGCCTATGGGGAGCGGATTTTTGAAGGTTTTTGGGTATTTTGGCAGCTCTAAAATCCCTATAAATAGTCCTAATTGGTTTGGGCTCAAAACACACCAACAATATTCTATTCTTCTCTCAAAAATCACTCTAAATCTCGATATATATATATACTCTTTGTTTGCGAAAATAGAAAACATACAATCACAAGCTTCCGGTTCCGGTTCCGGTTCCGCTTCTGTTGGTAGCAATGTACGAAACAAAGTTTACACAAACGTTGATGTAGTAAAAGTTAAATCAACGAATCGGAACCCGGAAATTTGGTCGAATTACGATATGTGCTTATGAATGATGGGGTGGAAAAGGCCCGTTGCAAGAGATGTGGGAAGTTTTATAACCCCACATCAAACTCAACATTAAGAAGTCACAAAAACGGGTCTTGTAGAACGGTTAGTCAAGATGCATCACAATCGACACTTGGTTCGGATGGTGGGGTATTTATATACGATAATGATGCGCTTCGAGAAGATTTTACGAAGTTTGTCTTCCAAGAGGCGCTTCCATTCAACCACTTCGACAACTAACGGTTTACGAATATCTTCAAAAAGAGACTACAACCGCGATACGAACAATTAAGTCGTACTACCCTTAGAAACGATGCGTATAAATTATGGAAAATGGCTAAAAAAGATATAATTTATGGTTTTCAAAACTATAAATATGGCGTTTCTATTACTTGTGAGTTTGGACCGCACCACATGGTACAGTAAATTCTTATTTAGCCATTACGGCCCATTGGTTATATCCCGAGTCTTGGTTATTAATGAAACGTACAATTGCTTTTAAATTGTTTGGTTATCCGCATACGGGATGTAATTTGCGAAAAATTTTAAATGATACTTTAATTGAATATAATTTAGACGATAAAGTTTTTACAATTTCACTAGATAATGCATCAAATAATACTAGAGCTATGAATTTACTAAAATTACGTATCAAACCAATTTTACATGGCGCTTTTTTTCATTCTCGTTGTGTTGTTCATGTTATAAATTTGTCCGTGCAAGCGGCATTACAAATATGTGTTAATATACGTGAAAAACTTAAGAGTTTATTAGTAACTATATATAGTTCGAGTAACGAACGACAAGCTAATTATAAACGTTTTCGTGCACAATGTGGTGAAACTCCCCTACGACCTTGCTACGATAATAATACTAGGTGGAATTCTACTCCACTATGTTTGAAAATATTTTACGACAACGTGATACTTTAAATGCTTTTAATGATATGTGAGTTGCTAAAAATAAGTCCGTAGCTATAACCGATTATGAATGAGATCAACTAAATGATTTAACCTCGTTTTTAATAGTTTTTAAAGAGGCTACTACTATATTATCGGGTGTATATTACCCAACTAGCTCGTTAGTTCTAAACCAAATTTTTATAATGACCGAAAAATTAAAAGAATTTGAAACCTCGATATATCCAATGTTTAGAAAAATGGTTAGAGCTATAAAAAAGAAATTTATAAAATATTTTGGTAGTTTGCCTTTGGTTTTTATTTGTTCCGCCGCACTAAATTCAACTTTAAATGTTGGCGGCGTACAACGTATAATCTCAACAATTATGGAAAATTTAGACTTACACTTAACCGACGACCCGAACTATATAGCAAATGAACTTTCTAAATTTGAAAAACATTTTACACAATTATTTGGGATTTATGCAACAAAATATGGTCAACAACATAACCTAATTGTGGACTCAATGCGGGCGGGAACATCTCGAGCATCATCCTACGACATAAATATAAACCTTTATAATGCTTTACTTGAAGACGCTACAAAGCGTCAACGAACATCGGCTCTAACAAGCGAGTTGGGATACTATATGTCTACAAACTTTTTAACCACTTTAAGTGTTGAGGAGTTTCGTAATTTTGACATTTTGAGTTGTTGGAAAGAAAGAAAAGTACAATTTCCCATTTTATCCTCTATGGCTCGGGATTTATTATCCGTCTAAGCTTCGACGGTAGCTTCCGAATCGGCCTTTTCTACTAGCGGTAGAATAATATCGGAAAGAAGGTCAAGACTAACCGCTCATTCCGTGGAAGTATGTGTATGTTTGAAAGATTACTTGGACGGAGTAGATATGATACAAAATGCAACAACGTTGGAAGACCCACTATTAGGTAACATTGAAGAAGTTATCGAAGATGAAGAAGTCGCATTAGGGATATCACCTCCAATGACCAAATTAGATGAAGGTGAATTTGAAGAACTTGAAGTTGAATCCGTGGATGAAGATGAAGTTTGGGACGACATAAGTAGTTAAGTGTATCCGGGTGATGGCAATGCCGAAGCTCGATATACTTTACTACACGATTACGTTTCCGGGTGATGGCCATGTCGAAGCTCGAAATGTATTCGTATTTGTATTTTATATTTTTAGTTGTAATTGTATTGTTTAAATAAAAGTTACGTTTGTATTTTATATTTTTAGTTGTAATTGCATTGTTTAAATAAAAGTTATGTTTGTATTTTATATTTTCATTTGTATTATTTAAATTTTGTTATACACTTATACCGAATTCGAATCCGGAAAAAAACCGAAAAAAATAACCGATTAAAACCGGTTCAAAACCGAAAAAAACCGATTCAGAACATTTAAAACCGAAAAAACCGATTCCGAAAAAATCGCTTTTAACCGAAACCAGTTTTTCAAATAACCGGTTTTTAAAAAACCAAAAATCGAAAAAACCGATTTTTTTCACCTCTAGTCACGAGTTAACAACTATAAATATATTAGTTTTATATATATCTTGACTAACTGAATATTATAAGTTATGTTTATTAGTTGTCGTCACAATTTGTTTAATGGCTGATGAGTTTTATACACAACAAATATAATTATAAAATAAAACATTGTATTTTATTTCTTTGTACATGATAAGCAATAATTCATTTATTGTTTGCGTCTTATATGATTTATTTTCGTTGAAACACACACGTCACATTTGTTAATTATCTTTTAATTTAATTAAAACATACGGAGTACTTTTAATTAACTTCCTATTTATATCATTACGTTTCAGTGTATTCGTCGCGTTTTTATTGTTCACAATATTATTTTTGTTGGTTAAAAAAAATCTTCTATTTGCAAAAGAATAACAACTAAAAGTCATAAACCTTTTCATGAAAACTTAAATTATGCATAAACAGGACCAACAAATGAACTTCGGAGGCCCGGTACAATATTAAAAAATATGACACAATAGACAAAAGTTTACATATACATAGAAGGATACACTAATGTTACACAAATTATATTATATAAGTATAAAAAAGTAACAGACTCATTATCTAATAAATCGAACACATAAAAAATTTCACTAAAGAGTGTTATTGTTTAAGCATACTTAAAAAAAAAAAAAATTGTTGATCAAAGTTTTTATAATCAATACTCTCTCGTAAAATGTTATAAATTACTATCAATATCAATCTGTTAACCCGTATAACATTGTGCACCACAAGTATGACATCAACAACTTAAGTTTACTTGTTTCGACAACTGCTACAATTACGAGAATAGTTAACCCCATTAGAAAAACAATCTAACTCATTTTAGAGAATAATGAATAAAGATTGTCCACATAGCACTAATATAAGATTGTCGATCATTATCGAAGCATTGTAACATGATTCAGCCTTATTTGATTTTGGTGCTTTATATATATGATTTTAAAATAAATGAGCTCCAATATTTTTTCTTATTGTTCTGACGATTGTATTTTTTTCAACATCAAACATATAATAATATAAAGTGTACGTAAAATTTGAGGCCCCTAACAACAACTGGTGGTCATGTGATATGTCACATAAAACACTTGCTAATCTATATCATTGTGCATAAATAATTGGTTAAAGTACAATATTTACACGATTCAAAAATTTAAGAGAAAATTATACAAATCATTCTTTAAATTTGCCTCAAAAATCACTGGGAGTCCTTTACAATTTTTAATTACACCAAACATCATTTATTTTGAAACTTGTTACCCAAATAGTCCTTTAAATTAATGGTCGTTAACTATTCGTTAAAAAGGATTATGCGTGATATTTTTTATTCTTTTAATTTATTTTTCTTTGAGCAGAATATAAATGATAAATTCTAAATTCTAAAATATGTATAGATACTTTATTAGGTGCAAATAACATCATTTCGATCTTTTTCATTTCACTTGGCAAATGTATCATCAAATTTGGTCTTCTTCTCCACTTAAACTATCATATTTTATAGTCCACCACCCCCACCAACATCTTTCATCACCTGAATATACATTCGTGTCATAAAAACTATGAGTCACGTATTTTTCATTAAACCAGAAGAAACACATTAAACCAGTTTCTCTTTCATTTGCTTTTGTTGCTATGAATAACCGGGCGGTCGGGTCCCTTTCTGTTAATTCCTCCGTTTCTTAGTCAGCGTTTATATTTTCGTGTTTATACCACGTATACACTACAATAAAAAATAAAGAAAAATAATAATAATAGAAAACTATGAAAAATGTTTTTTTCACACCTTTATGTTTTTCATCGGTCTGGATACTATAAATTAATTTGATATCCTCACCGTGTAAAACTTATTTATAACCGCATACAAGTTTATATTATTATTTTCTTTTTAAGCCAATAATAAAATAAATTTACCACACCGACACCATACATCATACTCTACAATCATTTGGCTACTAGTGTGTTTTTAATTAAAAGAAATATCTTCATTTTCTCGTTGTTATTTTTTACATTGTGAAGCAGCTTATGTTCTTAAAAAACTATATAAAATCAGAAAAACGAATTCAAATATAAGCGATAAAGTTTCATTTTCCATTATAGAATGTATAGAAAATTATAAGTCACAGTTTGAGCTCTCTTTTCTTAAGAAACTTTTTCACCAAACCCAAATTGAACACTTCTTTTGGGTTCTTAATTTTTTTTTTCCGAGAAATTCTTCCAAACCTGTAATAAGTTTTTCGTAAATAAACGGACTTAAAATTTACTCTTCCACAACAAATTTAGAAGTTTAATGTAATGGTATACGTGAATGATTACAAGTTTAAATTATACGGCAGTTAGAAATTATAGTTGGTCTCACCCAAATCCACGTCATTTAACAGATACATTACAACTATATGTGCAACCATGCATATTTAACAGATAAATTAAAATTATATATATAAATTAATTAATAAATCATAAGCACAACTGTTATTTTTTTCCCCACATGCACACAGCACATAGGTTATCATTCTTTTCTGTTCATTAGCAGTTTGTGTTTGACTAGGGAGATAGTCAAGACAAAAGTTGCACCAACTTTCAATTTTCAATAATTAATACAAGATTAGATTAGAACACATTTTAGCCATCCATTTTTTTTTTTTTTTAAAAATGAATTTGGAGGGCGGTGGAACTTTCGTAAATAACTTGAATTTCAGTTAAAATTCATCGTTAACTTTTAATGTGAATCATTATTATGTTTTAGTTCACAAAAGTTCGGAAGAATGAAAAAAAAATTAAACGTTCACAGTGGTTAACTTTAGATTTTTTTGTTTTTGTGTTGTTTTTTTTTCACAACTTTCAGAAATGGTGAATCTATAGTTTAAGATTCACAATTTAGGATAAATTGTGTGAACCAATAAAATTTAAACATTCATCACTTCAAACCTGCCGTTAACTGGAGAAAAAAAAAAAAAAAAAAAAAAAAAACACTTCACCCCTTTACAAACTGATGTGAGGGTTGCCTCCAAAGTTCACTTTATTTACAAAAATGTTACCTCCAAACTCATATTTTTGATAAAGATGAACGGATAGGATATCTTCTCACTTATCTCATTTAAACATTGTGTAATCAGTGGTACTCATGCCTACATTTATATATATATCATCGTTATTATATTTTATATTATAAAATACAATTATATTAATTTGTAAGTTTAAAGTTGTTAATTAAAAAAATACAATTATTATTGTGATAATGATTAGTAACATAAATTAAACTATAATAGATAAATTTATATTTATTTTTTATCGGTTGATACATCAAGTTGATGTGGTCTCCTCATTTCTTTACGAGCGGTTGAAATTTGAGTCTCTGTCCATTTATCATGGTAACGCCGATCTTGTCACCATGTGAATGACAAAAGTAACAACTATTAATTGCAAAATTATGTTAAGTTTTGATACATTTGTTGAGCCCTTGCGATGCAGGTGATTAAAAAAAATAAAATTAATCATAATTTTTTTTAAGTTTTCAATTGGATTAATATTGTTGAAAATTTATTATTGAAACTCAACAGGTAACGTATACCAAAATGCACAGAAAATAATCAATTTCATATATTTTATTTAAACTAATTTCCTTAAACTTGGTATTTGGTGATGATAATATTAGATCATTGCAATGTATTAGATATCAGTAGGAACATAAATTTATTTTTTATGTAGAAAAAAACTATTATTTATTAAATGTAATGCATAAATTTAAAAAACTACTATAATAAATTATAATAAAATTGAATTGGAAACCATCACAAAATAGAAAGAAGTAGTTTGTTAGAAATTCAAAATTTTGAGAATTTTTAAGAGAGTGTTAGGAATTATAAAGATTTTTAACGAAAAACTAATTTGATGATGTGACATAATTATGTGAGTTTTAGAATAATGTAAAAAGATGATATGACATGACCAAAAAACAAAAAAAAAAATCTTTGTTTTATATATATAATAAATAAACAGATAGATTATATATTATATATGTAATATAGGTAAAAAAAAAATTCTTTTTTGATTTATGTGTTGGCATGTAATATTGCTATGTGTAAGGGTGTAACATTCCATATTAATGGTCACCCACTTTTGAATATTGCAACTGGTAGAAGTAATTGCATTTTATATATATCTTTTTGAAAGAAATCGTGAATAATCTTATTTTGGGCAGGGGATCAATACTCCGGTGGAATATATTAAACCAAATAAAGATGATTACAAGCA
This sequence comes from Gnaphalium uliginosum, assembly GCA_963930675.1. Taxonomy (NCBI): domain Eukaryota; kingdom Viridiplantae; phylum Streptophyta; class Magnoliopsida; order Asterales; family Asteraceae; genus Gnaphalium; species Gnaphalium uliginosum. The sequence goes on along the minus strand of OZ005680.1, from coordinate 26,815,832 downwards.
AACGTAGGAACACCCAGTTGGAAAACCCGAGACATGTCTTCATAAATTACAACCAAACGAGAATGAGCCAACCAGCCAACCAACCAACCTAACACTAGCGCCTCACATCCAATCGCAGAATTTAAACCAATTTTACACGTGTGGAAAGCCTACATAGATTGTGGAGCGTTTTGAATGTCATAATCTTCAATCGTACAACTTCAAAATTCAAATATCGTCTTAAAAAGCTTGTCATTTAAGGTATAAAAAGCTTGTCAATTAAGGTATGACATTCATAATGTTTATCGAACTATTCGAGATTTCATAGTGTGTAAGTAATTAATTTGTTATCCATTTTTATTGTGTGACGTGTGTAATGATATAACATCCTCACTAGTTAACGTGTCAACACGTTAAATGTGACAATCTTCTTTGAAATTATATATGTTTGTATAAAGTTTGTTGCAGGTCAAAAGGTTATGTGGCCAAAGTGTGAATCGAGAAAGTCACAGAAGGTATAAAGAGATAATTTTACATTGTGCAGGGACCTATGGGTAAATATTTTTTTGTAAGCAAAAATATAAGTCAATTATGTTTTCTTTTAGAATTAAATTTTATGCAATCGTTCTTTTCTCTCTTTTTCTATATACAGAGATATATTCAAACCCTAATTTCGGGATATTAGATTTAGAAGAGATTGTTCATCCTTTTATGGATAATCTCTTGAGTGTGAGAGTATTTTGAATCTGTAGTGAGGTTTTAGTCTTGTATTTGGTCATTTGACCGGTTTGGTTTTTTTGAAGAAATTATTCAGTATTTGGCTTGTTCTTGGTGATCTGTGTTATATTCGCTAGATTGATAATTTTTTACATGGTATCAGAGCCATCGGTGACTTTGATCGAATTATTTTTGTATTTTTGTGACTGGTTGCCGCTAGGGTTTCTTAACAGGCGATTTAGGCTTTACTAGCAGTAATCCGGTGATTCGTGATCTGATTGGGTTCGACTGGGACTAGTGGTGAATATATCTGACGATCGATTGTGGTTTCATCTTGAAACCTTAAATTATGGTTATAAACACTAATTTCAAAAAATTAGGGTTTCAGATCTGGTGTTCATCTTCTTCTATTCTGTTCTTGGCTGTTCTAGAACATATCTTGTATCTTCTGCTGTGGTATTCTGTTAGTTTCTTATTGCTCTCTGCTCGAAGTACTCCGTGAGAGATTTCTAACTCACAACTCTTAGTTTACATCTATGTTATTATCTGCTATTTGTCATCTGTGTGCATTCGTAGTTGTGTCTTGTGTGTGGATTATCTAAGATTGACTAACTTTGTTTTGGTAGATAAGAGATCACTGCCCAACTCTTGATCTTGGACCTTAAGGTCTCAAGAATACCTGATCAAAGCACAGTTGTCTTTTAAGTATTTGGTTGTGGATATAGTAGGCATATGCTTGAGATTGTTGTTTTTCTTTGATTGATTGTCAATTGGTTAGTTGACTTGTTGTTGTTGAATCATTGTCTGTGTTAAGAATTTAAAAAATTTGGTAATCAAATATAAAAAATGATTAGTGATGAAGACGCTGGTACATCTGTTACACTGATCAATAAACTTGACTTTGGAGATCCTCTGTATCTCCATACCAGTGATACTACTGTACTGCTTTGGTTTCAATAAAACTTAAAGGAACAGAAAATTATAATGTATGGAGTAGAGTAATGTTACTTGCTCTTGGAACTAAAAATAAACTGAGTTTTATAGATGGAACTTGTAATAAAAAAGATTATACTCATGATGAGGTTCTTTCTGGTCAGTGGGACGGATGTAATTTAGTGGTCTTGACTTGGATTTTGACCTCTATTTCTGATGAGTTGTATCTAGGACAAATATTTTTTAATGATTCTGCAAGAGTGTGGCAAGAATGAAAGGAAACTTATGATAAAATAGATGGTTTTGGTTGATCTTCCACCTGGCAGGAAACCTATAGGATGTAAATGAATATACAAAATAAAGTATAAATCAAATGGTGAGATAGAAAAGTATAAAGCAAGATGGTAACAGTGGCTAAAGGGTATAGTCAAAGGAAAGGTCTATGAAGAGATCTTCTCTCATGTTGTCAAAATGATAACTGTGAGGTGTCTTATTGCTATTGTTGTTGAATATAATTGGTCTTTATATCAATTAGATGTGAATAATGCTTTCCTTTATGGTGATCTTATAGAAGATGTGTATATTACCCCACCTAAGGGTTATTTTTCTGAAAATGAAAATAAGGTTTGTAAACTTGTTAAATCTTTATATGATTTAAAACAAGCACCTAGGCATTGGTATGAAAAACTAACCTCTGTTTTAAAAGAAAATGGTTTTATACAAAGCATGATGAATTATTCCTTGCATATTAAGTCTACTGAAAATATGTTTCTTGCTGTCTTGGTCTATGTTGATGATATAATTGTTACTGGAAATGAAAATATTGAAGTGAATAAGTTTAAGCAGTTTCCGAGTTCTAAATTTATGATTAAGGATCTTGAAAAAATTAAGTATTTTTTGGGTATAGAGGTTTTAGAAACAGAAAATGGTGTTTGTTTAAATCAAATAAAGTATTGTCTTGAACTTTTAAATGATTTTGGACTTCTTGGCAGTAAGCCTCTTTCTACTCCAATTGAACAAAATGTTAAAATTGCTTATGAGGAGTCTAAGAATGACAAGTTACTTGTGAATGTCACTAAATATAACTAATTTTTTGGAAAATTAATATATTTAACCATGATCAGGCCTGATATTTCATATGTTGTTCAGTGTCTAAGTAGATATATGCATTAACCTTTACAGTCACACCTAAATCTTGCATTTCATGTTCTTAGATATTTAAAGTCATCTCCGAGAAAGGTGTTTCTATTTACAAAAGTGACTCTTTAAATCTAAATGCTTATGTGGATGCTGACTAGTATACGTGTTTAACATCTAGAAGGTTTGTAACTGGTTATTGTGTGTTTCTGGTTAACTCCTTGATATCATGGAAAAGTAAACAACAAAATGTTATATCTAGATCCTCTGCAGAGTTAGAATACATAGCATTGAGTATTGTTACATGTGAAGTTATATAGATACTCAAAGTATTACCAGACTTGAAAGTTTCAAACTTGTTACCTGTTCCTATATCAAGTATTACCAGACTTGAAAGTTTCAAACTTGTTACCTGTTCCTATATATTGTGATAATAATTTTCCTATACAAATAGCGGCTAACCTTGTGTTTCATGAGAGAACAAAACATCTAGAAATAGATGTATACTTTATTAGAGAAAAAGTAAGTGAATGTGTAGTAAAGACATTGATGGTACAATCTCTTGATCAAACAACGTATATATTCACTAAAGGCTTTGGGACAAGTCAAAATTTGTTATTCTGTAAAAATTTGAGAATGGTTGACTTAGTCCAAAGTAAGATTGAGGAACGAGAACTTTTGTTGCAACCGATGCTTTGGTCATTCATTTGACTCCTTGCTGCCAGTCCGTGCTTGCTGTCAAGAATGAATTGGATCGAAACGACTTTCCTGTGATGTTAAATGTGATAATCTTATTTGGAATTATATATATTTGTATAAGGTTTATTGCATGTCAAAAGGTTATGTGGCCAAAGTGTGAATTTCACAAAAGGTGCAAAGAGCATATTTTGTATTGCGCAGGGACCTATGTGTAAATATTCTTTTGTAAGCCAAAATATAAGACAATTATGTTTTCTTTTAGAATTAAGTTTTATACAATCTTTCTTTTCTCTCTTTTTCTACATACAGAGACATATTCAAACCCTAATTTTGGGATATTTGATTTAGAAGAGATTGTTCATCCTTTTATGGATAATCTCTTGAATGTGAGAGTATTTTGAGTCTGTAATGAGGTTTTAGTCTTGTATTTGGTCATTTGACCGGTTTGATTTTTTTGAAGAAGTTATTCAGTATTTGGCTTGTTCTTGGTGATCTGTGTTGTATTCGTTAGATTGATACTTCTTTACACAACAAAATACACATATAAAATTAAATTGAAAATTCATATATACAATAGAAGGCCGAATAACTTGATACACACCGTAAATATCATACTTTATTTTATTAAATTTTCAAGCACTTAATTAAGTCTTTCCAAAACACTAAATAACAGTAAAGAATTTTTTCTTTTATAAGTTTGTGACTTGTGGGATTTCGAAACTATTTTTCAGGGGAGAATTTTCAATTATCTTTGAGTTATGATAAAAAATTCATAACGTGTAAGATTAGTAGAAGCTACGGATAACATAAAATGTGGTTGACCAGTCTTTGGATTACCTTCAAACGTCATCAGATTTTCAAGTCAACGCTTAAGATTGTTTATTTATTTATTATTATTATTATTATATATTTATTTAAATTGCTCTGACAATGTTGATTTCTTGTATTTAAAATACTACACAGAAAGTAGCAAGGCCTCTCGTGAACGAATATAGCACGGAGGACGGGGTAGGGGAAATTGGTGACAATTGACAAAATCGAGACCATGCTTTCGCTATATAGAATATTTTTTGTGTTAGAGCACGATGAGTGATTTTACTGGTTTTTCATTATTACGAGGAGAACACAGAAATTAAAAATTGAGACAGTGAAGGATATTGCATTTTCTCAGTATTCTGAGTAAAAAATATATGTTCTCGAAGTTGAACGACGAATGCTTTTTGTCCACTCCGTTTGCTCTTTTATATATAGCACAGAGGACATGTGTATAAAGTTAAACAAATGTAAACAATTACATATTTTTGCAGTTCTCACAAATTTTCTATTTTTTAAGTGGTTTTCTTTTGAACTTCTACCTGTATATTAGTATAGATAAATAAATTTCTACTATAATTTGAACATTTTGTGTCATAAAAAGTCACTTTACAAGAATCTTTGGATCAAACAGTCAAATTAGCCGGACTTGCATGTCTACCTAATTTTACAGAACCAATTGTTATTATTCCTTGAAAGACCTCCACATTTTTGTTCAACTTTTCATTCGATTAAATGATTTCCAATTTAAATATGGGCTAATACTTTTGCATTCGATTATGAGCACACCTATGGGCCTATGGTTCCGATATTTTGCAATTTTGGAGAAAGAGATATGTTACTAATGGGCTACAAGGTAGGCTATCATCATTTATTGAGCCACAAATATTGGATACATAGATCCATTCTAAAGTTTGGTAAGCCCATCTCTCATAAGTCAAAAGTATTCAAGCTCAATCAGACCCATATATGTTCAAGTGTTTGACCAGTCTTGTAAATGTAGCTGATGTTTAAATTTTAGAATAAGGTTCACCAACATTTAGTGAAAATAAAGTAACTAATAAAATGTGTCATGTGTCACAAAACTCACTTTCTTCACATTTTAAAAATTAAATATCTCATAAACAGTAAGTCAAAAAGTTATAAAAATTGCACCATAAAAATCAGCGTTTTTCTCTTCGATTAGACATCTCACAAGGTATACTTTCGACGACGTTTTTTTGTTTTCGTTGGATTTTGTAAACAAGTATCACATGTGATACCAATGACTATCATATGTGTTACGAACGAGTATCACTTGTGTTACGAACGGGTATCACATGTGTTACCAACGAGTATCACATTGTTACCAACGAAAATTATTCAAAGTTGGTATATTTTTTGTTATTGTTGTAAAGTTATATATATTTGAAAATGTATACATTTATCTTATATAAAATTATAAACACCTTATTAATATATGTGTTGTCTTTTAATTTTTAGATACTTATTTCGGTGTAAAAGAGAAACATAAACACAATATTGATATTAGGTATTTAAATTGAAGATGTGTTGTTATTAAGTGCGATATGTGATAATATGAAATTTTATTACTTTTTAATATGTCGCATAATCATATAATATAAATAATTATTATCATGAAAATTGTTATCATCAATATTTGATAATGTTAACTATAGACTTTACTTAAGATTTAAACTTTAAATTTTTTTATTTAATAGTTAATTTTTTAGGATAGATTATAGAAAAAAGTACCTACCAATGTTCCAATTATAGGATCCAATATTTACACAACTGTAACACCCCAAAAATTTTAAAGTAAGTCTAAGTCTTTGTTGAGCGACACTAGGCTAGTGTCGCAATGTCGAGTGAAATGTCGGCTATTAAGGGTTAATTATGTAATTATATGAGAAATTAAAATTGTCGATTTCGCAAAATGGTTTTAGGTTCCAGACAATAGATTAAGAGGAGAATAAACATTCAAAAGTCTTCTATATATATATATATATATATATATATATATATACACACACACACACTTATGAAACCAGGGGATGAATTCTAAAACATTCTACACATATGTACATTAACTTTGTGAGGAAATTTGGAAGTGAAGAAAGCTCTAGATCATCTTTGGTTTCAAAATCCAGAATCAGTAACATCATCATCATCTTGTTCTTGTGAGTATTTGTGTTTATAACCTATTTTTAGAAAATTAGTCAATTTGTGAAATAGTTGTGTAATTGAAGCTTGCAAGATGTTTTGTGATGATATTTGATGCATAAGAGATGTTAGAAAACTTGTTAGAATGATAAGATGTCGAATTTGTGAGTTTTGGAAGAAGAAGGTTCGGGTTTTTGGTTACAGCAAGCTCGGTTCGCAGCTTGCAGAAGAAGAACTCAGTCTGCGAACTGAGTTTGTCCTGCGAACTGAGTTTGCCCTGCGAACCGAGATTGCCCTGCGAACCGAGATTGCCCAGCGAACTGAGATTTAATTTTAAAGCGAACTGAGAATTTTTATAACATGATTAAATTAATAGTTGTAAATTAATATTTAATCAGAGTTAACTAATACGAACACCTCGATAGGTATTTCGAGTATCAAGTAATAAACATCTAAACGTGGTCCTCGAGGTAAGTAGTAGGAATGTAAAGAATTTTATATATTGATTTTATTTATAATGATGTTGTGTTGAACGGCCAATTGCTGATAATTGTGCCCATGTGATGAGTTGAGTGGCCAATTGCTGAGTGACCAATTGTGCCCATGTGATGAGCTGAGTGGCCAACTGCTGAGTAATCAATCGTGCCTATGTGATGAGTTGAGTGGCCAATTGCTGAGTGATCAATTGTACCCATGTGATGAGTTGAGTGGCAAATTGCTGAGTGATCAATTATACCTACGTGATATGTTGAACGGGCAATTGCTGAGTGATCAATTGTGCCATATGATTTTATGTTGAGTGCATTACTTAATTATATGATTCATTTTGTATTCCTTTACTTACTAAGCGATGTGCTTATCTGTTATTGTGTACTGTGTTAATAGGTACATTTAAAGGAATGAGAGGCGGGGATGCGGGTAAATAACCCGAAGGCTACTAGTGATGGACTTACTATGCGAAATAGTAAGAAGACGGACTCATAGATCATGCTCTATATTAACATGTGATGTTTTGTGAAAATGATGTATATTTTGTGTTGAACCATGTTGTTTTTACTTTATATTAATTTATAAAGTGTTTTTGAGAAATAATAATAATAAAAAAAAAACTGGGACGTTTCAAGTTGGTATCAGAGCATTGGTTTAAGAGATTCGGGTATCCATCATTAGAGGTACTTGAACTTAGACCAAGAGATGAGTCTAATGAGCATGATAAGAGAATGTTGTGTATCATGAGTTGATACTTGAGTAACTATTCTAGTTGTTGAATGTCAAGGTATTGTATGAGTATTATGTAATAACGATTACGTCTGACCAACGTAATAATTATTACATGAACTCATACGATGCCATGATTGTTGTATGATATTAAAGAGAATGTTGAGAAATAGACTATTGTATGATGAGAATTTTAGTCTATTCTAATGTGTTTGCTGATAAACCCTTTCAGTATAAGATGGAAGGGGAGAATTTTAATGAGCGTAATACCGAGAGCTCTGGACAAGGGCATACGGAGAATCTATCGTCTATGAGTACAGACGAGATAAAAAAAATTTATAACTGAAGAAGTTGCGTTGGCACAAGAGAGATCTCTTCCGTACCTGTTGGAAAGAATTACTGAAACTTTCAGAGATGTTCTGGCAGATGAGTTGCAAAAGAGAGATGCAGAGAAGTCTGAAAAGAATAGTTTGATGAAGGAAGAGCAAAAGAAAGTGAATTATAAAGATTTCGTAGCATGTAAACCTCCCGAGTTTGAAGGAGAGACAGATCCGATCAAATGTTATCGATGGATTTCTGAAATGGAAGCAGCGTTTGCCATTTCTGAGTGTCCGGATAAGTTAAAAGTGGTATATGGTGCCAGTTTATTAAAGGCACGAGCAAAAGAATGGTGGGAAGTTCAACGTCAATCCATGGGAGAAGAACGTGTTGGTAATTTGTCTTGGAAGGAATTCAAGGATATGTTTGTGATAGCCTATTCACCGGAAGCTGAGTTGACCAAGCTTCGCCGAGAATTTCTTTTTTATGAAGCAAACGACAGAGACTGTGAATGAGTTGACAGGTGTATTTCTTGATAGGGCCCGATTTTGTCCTGAATATACTGAGGATCCGAAGAGATTAATGTATCATTTTCATGAGGTGTTGAAGAAAGAGATTCGGCAGTTTGTGGACCCGAGCCGTTGGAGTAAGTTTGAAGAGTTTGTGAATGAAGCAAGAAGGAGGGAAATTGAAATTCATCGTGAGGATGATGGGTCTTCAAAGAGAAAATTTGAACCAGCTGGAGAATCTTTTAAAAGATTCAAGCCTAGCGGAAGTTTTAAAAGGGAAGATCGACGAGAAGCGCCTATGTGTCAGAAATGTCATAAGAAACATTTTGGGAACCGTGCGGGCGACAAGAGGTCGTGTTATCAATGTGGACTAGAGGGCCACATCAGCCGTGATTGTACAAAGACGGTACGAGTATGCTTTAATAGCTATGAACCTGGGCATTAAAAGAGTGAATGTCCGAGATTGAAGAGTTCAACAGGTTCTAGTGGGGTAAAGAAAAATGATGAGAAGAAAGCTTCAGATCAGTCAAGAGTGAAGAGTCGATCCTTTCAATTGACCGCGGATGAAGCGAAGAATGCTCCGGATGTTCTTACGGGTACTTTTCTTATTAACTCATTACCCGCTTATGTATTTTTTGATTCTGGAGCTTCTAGATCCTTTGTCTCTGAAAACATTAGTAAGAGCTTTCAATTAATGTTAAGTGAGTTAGATACACCCCTAGATGTTGAGATAGCCGATGATCGTGTTATTTATGTGACAAAAGTTTATAGAGGGTGTCGAATAGAAATTAATGACGAAATATTTATGATAAATCTTACACCAATGAGAATGGGCGAATTTGATGCCGTTGTGGGCATGGATTGGCTGAGTAAACATGATGTTGTTATCCGTTGTGAAAAGAAAATTATTCGCATCAATGCTCCAAGTGGGGGAGTAATAGATATATATGGAGAAAAACCTAGACCATCTTTGTCAATTTGTACTTATGCTCGTGCTAGAAGGCATTTGTCGCATGGTTGTCAAGCATTTTTAGCTCACGTTATTGATAGGCGAAAGAATGAGATGAGTATTGAGAATATTCCGGTCGTAAATGAGTTTCCTGATGTATTTCCGGAAGAGTTACCTGGTATTCCGCCTGAAAGACAAGTTAAGTTTCGAATTGAATTAGTGTCGGGGGCTACTCCTATTGCTAAGACCCCTTACAGACTTGCGCCGTCAGAGATGCAGGAAATGATGAAACAAATACAAGAGTTGTTGGAGAAGGGGTTTATCCGTCCGAGTAGTTCACTATGGGGAGCACCTGTGTTGTTCGTTAAAAAGAAAGACGGGAACATGCGTATGTGTATTGATTACAGAGAGTTGAATAAGGTAACTATTAAAAATCGTTACCCATTGCCGAGGATTGATGATTTGTTTGATCAGCTCCAGGGTGCTACCCATTTTTCAAAGATTGATTTACGATCTGGTTACCATCAGTTACGAGTAAAAGAAGAGGATGTTCTCAAGACTGCTTTCCGAATGCGTTATGGTCACTATGAGTTTGTGGTAATGCCATTCGGGCTGGCAAATGCTCCTGCTGCATTAATGGATTTAATGAACCGAGTTTGCCGGACGTTCCTCGATAAATTCGTGATTGTGTTTATTGATGATATTTTAATATATTCAAAAACAGAAGGGGAGCATGAAGTGCATCTGAGACAAATGTTGCAATTGTTACGAAATGAAAAGCTATATGCTAAGTTTTCAAAATGTGAATTTTGGCTTCGAGAAGTTCAATTTTTGGGGCATGTGATAAATCAAGAAGGAATTAAAGTGGATCCAGCCAAAGTGGAAGCAGTAATGATGTGGAATCCTCCTAAAAATCCAACAGAGATTCGAAGTTTCCTGGGATTGGCAGGATATTATCGGATATTTATTCAAGATTTCTCCAAGATTGCGGCTCCGCTTACAAGGCTTACGTGTAAAAATGCCAAGTTTGAGTGGGGTAATGAACAGGATCGGGCTTTTAATATTTTAAACGAAAAACTGAGCCTAGCACCTATACTGGTACTTCCCGAAGGGAATGATGATATGGTGGTGTACTGTGACGCATCTCGCATGGGATTGGGTTGCGTGCTCATGCAACAGCTTACGCCTCGAGACAGCTAAAAACACACGAGAAAGGATATCCCACTCAGGATCTAGAATTGGCAGCTGTAACGCCCCTCTCTCGAAGGTATTATAAAATATAATTTAACATCGGAAGCGTAGGTCAAAATATATTATATTAACAATATTTACAAAAAGGTAAATACATATAATGTTCAAAACATCGTACAAAGACGGGCGTTACAAAATTCAACTTTCATTATTTATCAAAATATATCAGAGTTGCCAGCCGATCAAACATTCCTTGAACAAAACCTGCCTGCCCGCCCATTCAATCATGACCTGCAGGGATTAAGTGGGGAATTAGCACGAAGCTAAGTGAATGAATATGAAACTAACAGTTCAACTTAGCTTAACAATCTGTTTACATCAAATAATCGTAAACACATATCATCAATATCAATATCAATATCAATATCAATATCAATATCAATATCAATATCAAAGAGGATCGGTGGTTTTTGAGGAACCCTACTGCCGCGGTGGCCCTCAAGAAACGCTTATCACAATCTGTAGTGGCCACTACAGAATATATCGATAACTTGATATTACCACTACACAATATGGGTTTAATACAACACATGTACGACACCCCATATCTGTAATCTTGTAAATCATCAAGTCCAACAATCTGTTGACCTCTTTACTAGCAATCAATGCCCAGTCCCCCATTGCACGTAGATTCATAATCAACATATCAGACTAAACAGTCTATCAATTATATCTACGTTTACTTGTTGCAACCAAATCGGTACAACCAAATCAAACTTGTGAGTTCCAGATCCACTCACCTGCCAGTCTCAGCCCAACAACTTAGAAGTCTAATGTTACTGAGTCTTCTGCTGATTTGAGAATACAACAAATAATGAGTTAGTAACTCATTCCATAATCATATAACATATTTAAACAAGCAGGTAAATTTCTGAAGTCTAAGAAAACAAGCGTTCAATCCGAAGCGAAACCAAAAAGTCCCGAAACGAAGTTTAAAACTGAAAAATGCCATTTTCGACCCCAAGATGACCCCGAAAGGCCAAAAACTGCCTAGGCTCATAAAATAAAGCCTTGATTATTGGGTCATTTTCGAGTGACCATGCGAATTTCAACCCAATCCGAGTTAGTGAAATTGTCACTCAGTCGCGACCCTGAAAACACTTGCGCAATTTCAAAATTTGCAAAACAAAATTTTAAAATCTCAGTTCGCAGGATCTCGGTTCGCTTCGCAATAAGTCTCAGTTCGCAAGAACTCAGTTAGCAAATCTCAGTTCGCTTCGCAGCAAACTCAGTTCGCAGCCTAACTCGGTTCGCAGGAACTAAGTTCGCTTCGCAGGAACTAAGTTCGCTTCGCAGCAAACTCAGTTCGCAGCCTAACTCGGTTCGCAGGAACTCAGTTCGCTTCGCAGGGTTCAGTTCGCAGCGCAACTCGGTTCGCAGAACAACTCAGTTCGCAGGTCAACTCAGTTCACTTCGCAGTCAAGCACTGCGAACTGACTTCATCTTCTGCAAACTCGCGAACCGAACTTGCTGTTACCGAAAAACCGAGTTTTTCTCTTCCAAAACTCACAAATTCAACTTCCTATCATTCAATTAAGCTTCCTAGCAGTTTATATTCATCAAATAAGTTCATATAACACCCTTTTAAGCTTCAATTCATATCAACTCGTGAATTAACCGAATTTCATAAAAATACAATTATAAACTTTAAACACTTACAGGAACAAAGTAACGATGAGGGTGTTACTAGAAATTCGTTGTAACACAAAAGATGATAATACGAAATGATTCACGAATTCACAGAAGATTTCTTCAAGTTTTGGAATGAGCTCTCGGCTCGGTTCGCAGGGAATTCTCACGGGTTTCTCAAATGTTCGTGTATGTGTAGGAATGTTTGAGAAGTTATATGTATAAATGTGTACATATATATTAATCTTATCCAATACAATTACAATTTTAATTCCCTTCTTAATCCATTGTCGGGAACCTAAAACCATTTTGCGAAACCAACTATTTTATTTTACCGTCAACTAGTTCGGTTTAAAACAATGAATTATTTATTAGTCACAATAATTCATTTATCCTTTTGACTAATATTATCAAACATAATAATGCTCAAATATTCCTAACACATTAAATAATAATTTAAAGTTTTAGGGAAATTACCGGAATACCACTAGGCCCTTAAAGTGGGTGTTACAACAGCGGTGGTGTTTGCGTTGATAATTTGGAGGCATTATCTCTATGGAGTAAAATGTACGATTTATACTGATCATAAGAGTTTAAAGTATTTCTTTGACCAACGAGATCTTAATATGAGACAGAGGCGTTGGCTTGATTTGGTGAAAGATTATGACTGTGAAATCTTATACCATCCTGGAAAGGCGAATGTGGTGGCAGATGTTCTCAGTAGAAAGGCTATTGATATTGTGTTAAAAGTAAAATCTTTTCGAATGATTGTGGTTACCGATTTAATTGAGCAAGTGAAAGAAGCTCAACAACAAGTGCTACAGAGTGGTGATCTTCGAGCAGAACGAATAAAAGGCCAAGAGCAAGACTTTGTCGATGATTCCCGCGGATTAAAGACCCGTTATGGAAGGATTTGGGTACCGAATTCTGGGGAAATGAGAAAACTTTTACTTGATGAAGCTCATAAATCCAAGTATTCGATCCATCCTGGTGCCACGAAGATGTATCATGATTTGAAAAGAGATTATCGGTGGCCAGGTATGAAAAGAGAAATTGTCAGATATGTGGAAAAGTGTTTGACCTGTTCGCAGGTTAAAGCTGAGCATCAGAAACCATATGGAAAGATGAAGCCTTTAGACATTCTGATATGGAAATGGGATCATATCACGATGGATCTTATTACGAAATTGCCGAAAATGTCAAAGCATCATGATGCCATTTGGGTAATTGTAGATCGATTGACTAAGAGTGCATTATTTTTACCGATAAGAGAAGCTTCGTCTTCAGAGGTGTTGGCCGATTTATATGTGAAAGAAGTGGTGGTAAGACACGGTGTACCAGTATCTATTGTCTCTGAAAGGGATAGTAGATTTACATCTAGATTCTGGGCAAAGTTTCAAGAGGAGATGGGAACGCGTCTTAATTTGAGTACTGCATATCACCCACAAACAGATGGTCAAAGTGAACGGATGATCCAAACGTTGGAAGATATGCTGAGAGCATGTGTTATTGATTTCGGAGGAAATTGGGATGTCTATTTACCGTTAACCGAGTTTTCTTATAATAACAGTTACCACTCCAGCATTGGAATACCACCATATGAGATGTTATATGGGAGAAAATGCAGAACTCCAATCTGTTGGGATGAAATTGGACAACGTGAATTGGCTAGTACCGAAGTTGTGCTGAAAACTGCAGAACAAATAGATCAAATTCGAGCTCGTTTAAAAGCTGCACAAGATAGACAAAAGTCGTATGCAGATAAGAGAAGGCGTCCAATCGAGTTTAACGAAGGAGATTATGTTATGTTAAAGGTATCTCCTTGGAAATGCGTCATTCGATTTAGAAAGCGTGGGAAATTGAGTCCTCGTTTTATTGGACCATTTAAAATCTTGGCAAGAGTTGGTGAAGTAGCATATCGACTAGAGTTACCAACCGAGTTGGCAAATATTCATAACACTTTTCATGTGTCATATCTGAGAAAATGTTTAGCTAATGAATCAGCATATGTTCCGATAGATGAGATTGAAATAGATAATAAATTGAATTATGTGGAAGAGCCAATTGAAATATTGGATGAGAAAATAAAGAGGTTAAGAAATAAAGAGATCCGAATGTTTAAAGTTCAGTGGAAGCATCGAAAAGGATTTGAATTTACATGGGAACCTGTTGGGAAAAACAATGATCAAACCTAAGTTATAAATCTGAAGAGTCAAAATCTAACTTAGTTGTATTCAGGAAACTTAGTGGAATTCCTGAGTCTGTGTTCCTGAGTCTGTGCTACACAGACTGAAGAATTGGTTCTGAGTCTGTGCTGCACAGACTGAAGATCATCACAGACTGAAAGCCATGCTCTTCCTGAAGACTTATGAATTCATCATCTGAAGAATGAAGATTGAATACAGAAGGATTCACAGACTGAAGATCACAGACTGAAGAGCACAGATTGAAGAATGAAAGTACAAATGTACAGAAGATATTCTTCTTTCCTTAGGCTAGATACAACTGATAAGATGTTTGAGAAAGGTCAAACATCAAACAAAGGTTATCTTCTCAGCAAAGAAACCTTTTAACTTTTTGCTTTTTCTATTTCCAAGAAAAGCAAAAAGGAAGGCGTGCAAAGTTGCCCAAGATGCATCTTTTATCCCTTGGACAACTATGTAAGCTGGATAATATAGAGTTACATCCAACTCTATAAATAGCAGTTCAAAAAGCACTGCTATCATCCAAACAATTCAAGTAATCTAAGAGATTCTTGATATTCAGTATACTAGACCTTTAAGCTTAGGCTAAAGCATTACCACTCTTACTGTTAAGTTTGTAGTGATAATTGTATCTTTGTATACTACTTGGATCGTATTCAAACCATCTGTGTGGGTTTGAATACCTTGTCATCTGTGTGAGACAAATTCTTTATTGTGAATAATACTTTGATTCATAATAAACTCTGTGTCAAAATTAATCTTGTTTTCCGCCTAGATTAATTTAAACTTGTTTGATATAAACTTGGATATAAACTAAAACGTTAAGATAACTGTTATTTAATCTGTATCTAAGTTTTAGGAACCTTGTGACCTAACAACTGGTATCAGAGCAAATAAAGATTTAATCTTTAACGATCAAAGGAACCCAGTTTATCAAACAAACATCTAAATCCATTTTCTCTACATTTTTTTTCCTTAAAAAATGACTTCTTCTATTGCTATGGCTGGGAAGGGAATTCCAATCTTCAATGGTGTAAATTTTACCCACTGGAAATTGAAAGCTGAATGGTTTCTTGCTAGCATTCATGATGAAATGCTTAGAGTCATTCAGGAAGGACCCATTATTCCTGGCAGAATAGTTCCTGCAACTTTAGATGCAAATGGTATTATTTTGACACCTGAAAAATTTGTTGAGGCTGCCAAAAATACCTGGACTGATCTAGACAGGCAACTATATGCACTAGACTTTAAGGCCAAATCCATACTGGGCAATGCAGTTACTGAGCCTATCTTTGCTAAGATATCTGGCTGCAAAACTGCTAAAGCCATATGGGATATGCTAACTGACCAATATGATGGTGTAAGTTTGGTACAATCCCAAAAGAAGAAAAATCTCATAAGAAATTATGAGAACTTCTCTGCTGGCCAAAATGAGTCATTAACTGATATTCATACCAGATTTCAAATCTTAATCAATGATCTTGAAAGGTATAATATCATCAAGGGACAGTTTGAAATCTGTGCAAAATTTGTTGATGTCATTCCAAACACTTTTTCTGAAGTTATCACTTCATTAATTGTAAGTGAAAAATTGGAGACATATGATCTCTCTGGCTTGTTTGGACTTCTACTAAATTTTGAAGAAACCAAAGCCAGAAAGGATCTAAATGCCAAAAGGATTGCAAAAGATCCATCTGCTGCCCTTGTTGCAACAACAAGGAAAAATAGAGAACTTTTCTCTAGAGCAGATTACCATCTTACTCTTACAGACTCAGAATCAGATGATGAAACTAAGTCTCTAGAAGCTGAAATGGCATTGCTAGCCCAAAGGTTAGAAAAGGCAAGATTCAAAGGTTCAAAAGGAAGGCCAACTTTTGATCCTAAGAAAGCTACTTGCTATAAATGTGGGCAAGTTGGTCATATTTCTTCTGACTGCAGAGTGAAGATTGCAGAATCTTCAAATTCTGATAAGTGGGAAGAAAAGGCCAAGAAGTACAAGAAAAAGTACTTCAACTCCAAGAAAATTGGAGAGAAACAACAACCAAAGAAATTAGAGAAAGCTTTGGTTGTTGAACAATGGATAGATGAAGAATCTTCATCATCTGAGGATGATGAAGATATGTGCTTAATGGCTATCACAGAGAGCCAGTTTGACAAAGATGTCAAATTTGCAGAAAAGGCATGTGTTCATCCAGACTGGGACAGAGGATCTGCTTACAATGTAAATCATTTTAAACTTTACTATAGTGATGCAGAAAAACAGAAAATGTTTGAACACATCTATGTAGATTTTTTGAAAAGACTGGAGGAAATACAAGATTTAAAAACCAAACTCAGTCAAGTTCAAAAAGATCTACAATCAAAAGTGAATGAAATAAACCAAAATAAACAGTACAAACTTGAGCTTGATGCTCAATATGACCTTTTCAAAAAGATCAAGCTGGAAAAAGAAGCTTATAAAAACAAAGCTGATCATTATGAAAGGATCTGTAAATCTTGGTGTACTTCATCACTTAAAAATGTGGACTGTTTATCCAAACAGATTCCAGCTCAGATACAAGCGGTCATAGGTGATGAGTTTGATCTTAAAAGTCACATAAATTCAGAAATAAACTCAAAACCTACTATATTTGTACCTGAGATTTTACTTCATACTTTTAGTCATACTGTGGGAAACAAAGTTATATTGACAAATGCTTTTGTTAGACCAAAAATAGTTGCTAAAGAACTAGTATATGAGACAGAGCCAGACTCTGAAGACACAGACTCAGAAATCTCAGTCTGTGAAACTTCTCAATCTGAAAAGCCTGAACTTATAATCACTAATGAATCTTTAGAAACTATAGAACTTGAAAAGAAAAGATTTATAAAAGGCAAAGTTAATATTCCCACAGTACCATCTTTAAAAAGACAAAAAGAGGTAAAAGGAATCAAGAATAACAGAAAGGTTACAATGTGTTTGAACCTTCCACATCTCAGTCTGTATCTGGTCCAGACAAAAATATGCCAAATGACAAATCTAAAGGCATAAAACCAGTAACAAAGGAGTTAAAAAGATCTCAGTCTGTGAGATCTATCTGTCAGTCTGGAAAAATCAATTTTCAGTCTGGCAAACTTAACTCCAAATCTGTTTGTGTTAACACTCAGTCTGACTCTAAAAAGTCAAATCTTAACAACCAGACTGAGACCATTAAGCTGCTTAGTGAAAACTTAATGAAGTTAACCACAGATTTTAAAACATTTGTTGAATCAAAACAAGAGTTTAACAGAGGATCTAGTGCAAATAATAACCCAAAATCCAAAAGGACCATTATGTTGAACAGAAAATGTTACAACTGTGGAAATCTGGGACATGAAGGTATTAAATGCACAAAGTCCATTCTTAAACAGCCAAAGGCTGCTTTGATCAAACAAATGTCTTCTACAAACAACAAAATCAAAAATAGAGAGGTTAAAAGTCAACTTCACAGACTTAGCACCAAAACTGCTAAAGAATTGACTCCAACCAACTCTAAAGAACCCATCAAAAGATGGGTTCCCAAAAGTAACTAATTGATTTTGTTTGTCCTGTGCAGGGTAACAGCAAATGGTACCTAGACAGTGGATGCTCAAGACACATGACAGGTTCCTTGAAGAATCTGTCAGAGTTTGTAGAAGAAGAAGGACCTTCTGTCAAATATGGTGACAACTCTGTTGCCAAGATAAAAGGTTATGGTGTGGTGAAGGCTGGCAACATCAGAATAACAAAGGTGGCCTATGTTGAGGGATTAAAGCATAACCTTCTTAGTGCTAGCCAGATTTGTGATGATGATGGTGAAATCAGAATCAGAAAGAAGGCTGCTGTTATCTATAATTCCAAAGGCAAACCTATATTAGTTGCCAAAAGAGAAAGAGATATCTATCTCTTGGATCTTTCTTCTGCAGACAACAATGTAGAGACCTGTCTCTATACTCAGTCTGTGCCACAACTAAGCTGGCTATGGCATAGGAGGTTATCCCACCTGAACTTCAAAAATATTAACCTCCTGTCAAAGAAGAAACTGGTTATAGGTCTGCCTGATGTTACATTTGCAAAAGACAAACTTTGTCCTGCATGTACACTAGGGAAACAGACCAAGAACCATTTTCCATCCAAATTGTTAGCTACTATTGAACAACCACTGCATATGCTCCATATGGATCTGTTTGGACCCATGAGCATTAGCAGTTTGGGTGGAAAGGAGTATACACTTGTGGTTGTGGATGAATACACAAGGTATACTTGGGTCATCTTTCTTAAAGCTAAAAGTGATGCTCCTGAAGAGATTATTAATCTAATCAAGAGGGAAGAATTGCAGAAAGATGCACCTGTCAAGCAACTCAGGAGTGACCATGGTACAGAATTTAAGAATTCTACTCTCATTGAATTCTGTACTGACAAAGGCATTATTCAAAACTTTGCCTCTGTCAGAACTCCTCAATAAAATGGTGTTGCTGAGAGAAGAAATCGTACACTCATAGAAGCTGCAAGAACCATGTTATGCCATGGTCAAATGAAGGTTTATTTTTGGGCAGAAGCAGTTAACACTGCCTGTTATACCCAAAATAGATCTATTTTGGTCAAAAGGCATGGCAAAACTGCATATGAGTTGTATCATAAGAAGGTTCCAACCATCCATTACTTCCAGACCTTTGGTAGTAAATGCTATATTCTCAATCAAAGAGATCAATTAGCTAAGATGGAACCTAAATCTGATGAAGGAATTTTTGTTGGCTATTCATCTATCTCAAAGGCCTACAGAGTCTACAACAACAGAAGGAATAAAATTGAAGAAACCATCAATGTCACCTTTGATGCTTCCTCTGCTAATGATGAACATGTTTCTCAGTCTGATGTTCATTTGTTAGAAGATTTATCTGTTGTGGGATCTGAATCTCAAATCCCAGTTGTTGTTAACCAACAACAGGACTCTGAAAGTGATAATGAAGATGCTCAACCTGCTCATTTTATGAAAATACCTTCATCAACAGAAGATGAATCTGTGTCCAGAGATTCAAACTCTTCTGACACATGTGTTCAGTCTGATAGTTTTCAGTCTGTGAACTCTACAGACTCAGACTTACTCTGTGTAGAAGATGATGCAGAACTCAGTCCTGCTATTCTTCCACCAAATGAGAATGATTTACCATCAAATAATGAATCACTTCTAAGAGTCAAAGAACACAAGTATCATCCAATTACAGAAATAATTGGAGATTATGTTTCTGGTGTACAAACACGAGCTAAAGTGTCAAACTTATCTACTGCAAACTTCTGTTTCTACACAAACTTCCTGTCAATCATTGAACCAAAGAAAGCTGAAGAAGCATTGAAAGATGATGATTGGGTTGAAGCAATGCAGGAAGAGTTAACAGAATTTGACAGAAACAATGTTTGGACCCTAGTTCCTGCTCCAAAAGGAAAAACCATTATTGGAACTAAATGGGTTTACAGAAACAAGATGGACAAGGATGGAGTGATAATCAGAAACAAGGCAAGGCTAGTTGCTCAAGGCTACAAGCAGGAAGAAGGCATTGATTATGATAAAACATTTGCCCCTGTAGCCAGAATTGAAGCAATAAGGTTATTCTTGGCATATGCTGCATTCAAGGACTTCAAAGTCTATCAAATGGATGTCAAGAGTGCATTTCTGAATGACAACTTACAGGAGGAAGTCTATGTGAAACAACCTCCAGGTTTTGTAAGTTCCACTTTTCCAAATCATGTCTATAAATTGCAGAAAGCACTATATGGACTAAAACAAGCTCCAAGAGCTTGGTATGACACCTTATCATCCTATCTTCTTAGTAATGACTTTACTAGAGGATCAATTGATAAAACTTTGTTCTTCAAAAGGAACAAGGCAGATGTCATACTAGTCCAAATCTATGTTGATGATATTATATTTGGGTCTACTGATGAAAAATTGTGTAAATGGTTTTCGTACTTAATGTCAAAACAGTATCAAATGAGTATGATGGGTGAATTAACATACTTTCTTGGTCTACAAGTACATCAGAAACCTAATGGTATCTTCATCAACCAAGGTAAATATGTCAATGACCTACTTACTAAATATTCTTTAAAGGACTGTTCAATTATGAAAACACCAATGAGCACTGCAGATAAGTTGGATAAGGATCAGTCTGGTAAGTCAGTCTGTCAAACCACTTATAAAGGTATGATAGGATCTCTACTATACCTCACTGCAAGTAGACCAGATATCATGTTCTCAACATGTTTGTGTGCTAGATATCAATCTGAACCTAAAGAATCGCATCTAAAAGCTGTAAAAAGGATTTTTAGGTACCTAAAAGGTACTCCTAACCTGGGTCTTTGGTATCCCAAAGACTCTGGTTTTGATCTAATTGGATATACAGATGCAGATTATGCACGTTGTAAATTAGACTGGAAAAGCACTTCTGGTGGATGTCAACTGCTAGGTGGCAAACTAGTCAGTTGGTCAAGCAAGAAACAGAATTCTGTTGCTACATCCACTGCAGAAGCAGAATATGTGGCTGCTGGTAGTTGTTGTGCTCAATTGCTATGGATGCAACATCAACTAGCAGACTATGATTTGGTGTTTACAAAAACTCCAATCATGTGTGATAACCAAAGTGCCATTGCCATCACTGAGAATCCTGTGTTTCACTCCAGGACAAAGCATATTGAGATCAGACATCACTTTATCAGAGATTGTGCTGAGAAAGGTAAAGTGATTCTCAAATATGTGCCCACAAATGACCAATTAGCAGATATCTTTACTAAGCCTTTAAATGAAGATAGATTTTTGTATCTGCTTGGTCAACTAGGAATGCTCAACCCCTAGTAAAACCTTGAATCTGTATGATTCAATTCTCAGTCTGTGTCTGCTTTTCAATCTGTATAACTGTATTCTCAGCTACATACAATCAAAAAGCACAGACAAAGAGATGTTTTTGTACATACTTTCTAAGAAAATACCAAAAAGATTTTATACCTTATGTTATTTTCTCTCAGTCTGACTGATTATATGTTTCAGTCTGTGTGACTTCTTCCAGATTAGCTACACAGACTGACCATATTCATTCAGACTAGACCCTCTATTTTTGTGCTTTATTAATTCATAAGGTTAGTATTTTATTACTATTAGTATTAATACTGCTAGTTATTTTTAGTACTGCTGGTTAATACTGATAAGACTTTTTAACACTGCCCCCATGAATTCGTATTTTAGCACTGCTGGTAAAGATTGGTACAATTAACACTGTTAATGTAGCAAGTTACTATTGTTAGTTAACTTTAGTACTGCTCACACCAGTTACCACTGTTAGTTAACTTTAGTACTGCTCACACCAGTTACCACTGTTATTTAACTTTAGTACTGCTCACACCAGTTACCACTGTTAGTTAACTTTAGTACTGCTCACACCAGTTACCACTGTTAGTTAACTTTAGTACTGCTTTCGCAAGTTACCACTGTTAGTTGATGTTAGTACTGCTTTCGCAGTTACCACTGTTAGTTGATTTTAGTACTGCTTTGGCAAGTTACCACTGTTAGTTAACTTTAGTACTGCCTTCACAAGTTAGTACTGTTAGCAATATCAATCTGTTACCACTGCTGGAACAAAAGTTTTTTTTTATTATTCTGTTATTTTCTCTTAGTCTGTCTGTTATATGGCTCAGTCTGTGTGACGTCACTCAGACTCATTGCACAAACTGATTATATATACTCAGACTAAATGCTTTTTAATTTTAATATATTTATTTATTTATTCTATTTTTTTAACATAAATAAACAACAATATCCTTGCATTTAATGCTTTAACCATTTTTATGGTAATAATCATTAAAAGTTTTGGCGCTTGTTGTCTATTTATCTGCTCAATACAAAAAGTGCACGTGCATCAGCGCTACGGTTGCAGAAACAGGGATAAACCGTCCAAGTGGGTCCCATTTAACGGAAATTTAATTTCTACAAATACCCATTTATGTTTTCCCCCTTTCTTCTTCATTCGTACTTGCACACCAAAAACAAACAGAGTTTAAAAAACCCTAAAACGCTCAACCATTTTCAAAATCAATTTCTAAAATTTCGTCAATGGCTGATCAATGGGTTTACACGGCACCTGCCAACATCGCTGCGGCTAAACCCTTCAAACAAGGGAAACAGGTAAAACTCTGTATCAACAATCAAGTAGCTACCATTTCCATCACTGATTCGAAAAAGAATAAAGGGTTTGAGGAACTAACTGCTTTTATGTCTGCTCATCCATTAAGGGGAGCATTCTTTAACACAGTTCCTCAAATATACCCACATTTTTTAATGGAATGGTGGTATACTTGCTCCTCAAATAGTACCAATACTGCAATTACTGGTACTATTGATCATGGTAAACGGGCAGTTACCATTGATCAGGAGTTAATTAGGAATGTCTTAGATCTGCCTTTGGGAAATAATTTTGAACCTATTCCAACCAAAGAAGCAGCAAGGGCTTCTCTTACTTTGGTTGGATATACCAAAGAAAAAGGCACAATTTTGATGTCAGGATTCACCCTCAAATGGAAATTTTTAATTTCTGGCATCATTAGAAGTCTAGGAGGTAAATCTGGTAGCACAGGGGAGCTAAATGAGTTTGAAACTCAAATGTTGAGCTCATTGATCACTGGTTTAAACATCAACTTTGCAGAGTTGTATTTTCAAGAAATTTTAAAACTGGTGAATGAGTCAAACAGAATTTTTAATGTACCTTTTATAAGGCTACTCTCCCTGTGCATCCAATCCAGGTTAACTGGGTCTGTATATATGTCCTTTAATAATAAAGTGGCAGATATACCTGTTCCTGTGCTCACATATAAAGTGTTTAACCATCCGGTTCCACTTTCTGGAGCACCTATCACTGCTGCTATGCAGCACTGGATTGATCACCCATATGTTGCTTCTGCATCCATGGAGGGTGATGATTCAAGTGATAGTATGGGTAATAAGACCCAGACTGTTGACGAACGTGTGGCTGAAGCAGAGCACACAGACTCCAGGGATACAGACTCAACTCAGTCTGTGCACTTGGAGTCAGACTCAAACATTCCTGAGTCTGTTCCATCTTCAACAGAAGATGCAGGTAGTACTTCTTCTTCATCTGAGGACATGGATATAGATCAACCTTCTTATCCTAGCCCATCCTCACCCACAAAAGAGAGTCACAAACAAACCAACCCAGATGAGTCACCACTCACTCTGGAGGAATCACCAGACTCAACCCCCAAAAGTATAGCACAAATGGAATCATCATCCATGGAACTGGATGTCAACAGAACACCTTCCAGTGCTGTAGACCATTCCATTACAGCTCTGCTAGAGTCTGTGGTGCCAATGGCTACCCAACTGACCCAACCTACACCTAGTTTAGTCAGCTTGGATACCCACATTGCTGCTGCTACACTGACCCCTGTAGTAAGCATTGAAGAAGATGCTCCAATCCTGAGCACTACCAACCCCCTCTATACCCCACTCACAATGGCTGGACCCATATTGACCACTAGTCCTGCACTAGTTCACATTCCA
Organism: Gnaphalium uliginosum; assembly: GCA_963930675.1. Taxonomy (NCBI): domain Eukaryota; kingdom Viridiplantae; phylum Streptophyta; class Magnoliopsida; order Asterales; family Asteraceae; genus Gnaphalium; species Gnaphalium uliginosum. The sequence goes on along the minus strand of OZ005680.1, from coordinate 26,791,750 downwards.
GTGAGTCTTTTCTTACACCCCTCTTCACAGATCGTCAATGCCCCAATCATGTCACAGATTGAGGTACAGATCTCCTCTTCTTTGCCTGATGAACTACCATCTTATCACCAGATGGTTAGTGAAGGCATACCATCTTCCACATCAGTTGCCAGTGATACTGTTCCATTACACCAGGTACTGTTTGAGGCCACAGGTGCAACACAATCATTTCCCAGTGATATCTTATCCTATCACCGGATTAGATCTGAGGGAACAACTACACCACTCAATGCCTATGATCGCTTTTCCATGCACAGGACACAGAGTGAGGCAAAGAGTGCAACACCAAAAGATTCCAGTGATCTTGCTCAGTTTCAACATGAGTCAAGTGAGGAACACATACCATCACCCAATTCTAACCCCTCCAACCAGACCCAGTCTGTGCCTTCTAGTACACTTAATGATGTGCTTTCTGCCATCAACAGGCTGTCTGAATGGGTACAGACTTAGTTCAATAATAATAAGAAAGAGCTAGAGAAGATGAAGCATCTAGTCTCTACTATGGTGGATAAAGTGGATATGCTGGAGGAAAAGGTATCCAATAGGTTAGATGAAATGCAGACCACCCTCTCAAACTTGGTAGATGATGTCAAAAAGGGGGAGAAGATGAAGCATGGGTCTGCAGAAGCTAAAACCTCAAAAGATAAAGATTTAAATAATAAATCCTTAGATTTAGGGGGAGATAGCAGTGAGGGAGATGATGGAGATGATGGACCCGAAGGTGCTAGGGTGAAGTCTCAGACTGAAGCTCAGTCTGTGCCACAGACTGAAGATATGAGTGCACAGACTGAGGGGGAGCAAGAGAGATTGCAGTTAGGTGAACATGCTGAGATGGTTGCACAGACTCAGGGGGAGTCATCCATTGTCTTACACATAGACCCAATTGCAACTATCTCAACCCAAGGTCAGATGGAGTTGAAGAGACCAGGGGAAGAAGAAGAAGATGTTCAACCTCTGCAAATCAAGAGAGCCAGGAAGATGAAAAGAATGGCCAGGAGGATTCCTGAAAGGGATATCTTTGATTCCCAACCAAAGATGAAGGGGATCAAAACCTGGGACCAATTTATGAAGCTGGCAGAAGAACAGGACAATGATGGTGATGATGATGATGCCATCAATCCTGACTGCAGTTCTGAGTCTGAAGTTTTCAGAAGATCAGATGATGATGAAGATGATGCTACTTTTGGAGGTATAGGTGAAGGAGCCTCAAAAGTCAAGACTGGAGAATCTCAGTCTGTGCTTTCTGAACCTGCCCAGACTGAGACACAGCATCAATCACAGACTCAGAGCTCAGAGCAACCAGCAGCAAGCACTGATGTTCTAATTATCAGTGCTGAAGCCATTCAAGCTGAAGCCTACCCTGCTAGACCAACCACATCAACCAGAACACTGCCTCCAGGTAGAAGTGAGATTGAAGACAGAATGCAATGGAGAAGTGCCCATCTGATAAGCACTTATCCTGGGTCAAGCTCTACCATGGAAGAAGTAATGGATAAGGGTAAGGGCAAGGAGATTGCCTTATCCAAGCAGGAAAGATTAAGCAAGATCAAGAAGATGGTGGATGATCATGCTGCTGGAACAAGAAATCCTGAACTGTCAAATCTACAGGATGAGCTCTTGCAACAAGAAGCTACTGCTCAAGGTATGACCTTAACCGAATACTTAAATGTATTATCAATTGAAGAGCAGAAGCCGAAGGAAGCAAGATTTGTTGACATGCTCTCCAAAGAGTTAGAAGATGAAAGTTGTTCACAGACTCAGATCAGAATGAGTCAAGTTGAGCAACAGATCAAAGAAGATGAAGAGCTGTCAATAAGATTACAGAAGATAGAAAGCCTAAAAGCAAAGCTACAATCCACTTTCCAAAAGTCAAAGCTCAAGCAGAAGATTAAAGACTGTCATCTGAATAAGATTGGACAGAAATTGGAGCTGGAGTTGACTTTGACCAAGAGCAAGAAAATGGTATGGGTGGATGACCTGTACACTCTAGGACTTAAAGAATGGCAATCCATTGCTAACCTTTTGAAGAGTGCAGCTGACAAAGATTTGAAAAGAGAAGTTCTGGATGAGCTATCCTACCTGATTGAGTTAGTTCTCAGTCTGGGGCTCATCACAGAAGAAGAATACAAGTTGTTCTGCATAGCAAACAACTTTGTAATAAAGAAGAAGTCAGCCGGATTATCCATAGAGAATGAGCAGAGAAGGGAGCATCCTCTACCCAAAGGTATTGTTTTCATAGATAAATCTTATGTACAGACTGACAACATTGAAGGTCTGTGCTATAAAGATATCAATGGGATAGAGTGCTTCCAGAATCAAAATCGACTATATAGAGAGTCTCTGCTACACTGCATTGCCCTGCTGAAGGAATGCAAACATTCTCAAGCCAAACCATTCAGAAGAAGACTGATTAGCTGGTTATTCAACAACCTTTCCCAACTCAGGATGATGACTGGACTTGAAGATATCTGCAAGAAGATCATCCTAGAGTATCAAGAATTTGAAGACAAATCTAATAAGGAAATGGAAGAACTGTTGAAGAGGAAAGTGGAAAAGATGAAAGAGATCAAGGCTCGGAGAAAGGACTGAAGATTGTTATATTTATATCATTTACAATCTTATGTAATAATTGTAATATTTTTGTATACTAACTATGACTTTGACTATATATATAAGTCTAAAGATTCATAAGTTATGTTGTACTTTAGTATTTATTATTTCTCCTTTATCTTTTGTAAATAGATTTTGACATCATCAGATAGGGGGAGATTGTTGGGAAAAACAATGATCAAACCTAAGTTATAAATCTAAAGAGTCAAAATCTAACTTAGTTGTATTCAGGAAACTTAGTGGAATTCCTGAGTCTGTGTTCCTGAGTCTGTGCTACACAGACTGAAGAATTGGTTCTGAGTCTGTGCTGCACAGACTGAAAGCCATGCTCTTCCTGAAGACTTATGAATTCATCATCTGAAGAATGAAGATTGAATACAGAAGGCTTCACAGACTGAAGATCACAGACTGAGAGCACAGACTGAAGAGCACAGATTGAAGAATGAAAGTACAAATGTACAGAAGATATTCTTCTTTCCTTAGGCTAGATACAACTGATAAGATGTTTGAGAAAAGTCAAACATCAAACAAAGGTTATCTTCTCAGCAAAGAAACCTTTTAACTTTTTGCTTTTTCTATTTCCAAGAAAAGCAAAAAGGAAGGCGTGCAAAGTTGCCCAAGATGCATCTGTTATCCCTTGGACAACTATGTAAGCTGGATAATATAGAGTTACATCCAACTCTATAAATAGCAGTTCAAAAAGCACTGCTATCATCCAAACAATTCAAGTAATCTAAGAGATTCTTGATATTCAGTATACTAGACCTTTAAGCTTAGGCTAAAGCATTACCACTCTTACTGTTAAGTTTGTAGTGATAATTGTATCTTTGTATACTACTTGGATCGTATTCAAACCATCTGTGTGGGTTTGAATACCTTGTCATCTGTGTGAGACAAATTCTTTATTGTGAATAATACTTTGATTCATAATAAACTCTGCGTCAAAATTAATCTTGTTTTCCGCCTAGATTAATTTAAACGTGTTTGATATAAACTTGGATATAAACTAAAACGTTAAGATAACTGTTATTTAATCTGTATCTAAGTTTTGGGAACCTTGTGACCTAACAGAACCAGAGAGTGAGGTTCTTCGATATTATCCCTCGTTGTATCAGAAATGGATTGTGAGGACACAATCCTGAATAAGTAGGGGAGAGTTGTAACACCCCAAAAATTTTAAAGTAAGTCTAAGTCTCTGTTGAGCGACACTAGGCTAGTGTCGCAATGTCGAGTGAAATATCGGCTATTAAGGGTTAATTATGTAATTATATGAGAAATTAAAATTGTCAATTTCGCAAAATGGTTTTAGGTTCCAGACAATAGATTAAGAGGAGAATAAACATTCTCAAATCTTCTATATATATATATATATATATACACACACACACACACACACACACTTATGAAACCAGAGGATGAATTCTAAAACATTCTACACATATGTACATTCACTTTGTGAGGAAATTTGAAAGTGAAGAAAGATCTAGATCATCTTTGGTTTCAAAATCCAGAATCAGTAACATCATCATCATCTTGTTCTTGTGAGTATTTGTGTTTATAACCTATTTTTAGAAAATTAGTCAATTTGTGAAATAGTTGTGTAATTGAAGCTTGCAAGATGTTTTGTGATGATATTTGATGCATAAGAGATGTTAGAAAACTTGTTAGAATGATAAGATGTCGAATTTGTGAGTTTTGGAAGAAGAAGGTTCGGGTTTTTGGTTACAGCAAGTTCGGTTCGCAGCTTGCAGAAGAAGAACTCAGTCTGCGAACTGAGTTTGTCCTGCGAACTGAGTTTGTCCTGCGAACTGAGATTGCCCTGCGAACCGAGATTGCCCTGCGAACCGAGATTGCCCTGCGAACTGAGATTTAGTTTTAAAGCGAACTGAGAATTTTTATAACATGATTAAATTAATAGTTGTAAATTAATATTTAATCAGAGTTAACTAATACGAACACCTCGATAGGTATTTCGAGTATCAAGTAATAAACATCTAAACGTGGTCCTCGAGGTAAGTAGTAGGAATGTAAAGAATTTTATATATTGATTTTATTTATAATGATGTTGTGTTGAACGGCCAATTGCTGATAATTGTGCCCATGTGATGAGTTGAGTGGCCAATTGCTGAGTGACCAATTGTGCCCATGTGATGAGCTGAGTGGCCAACTGCTGAGTAATCAATCGTGCCTATGTGATGAGTTGAGTGGCCAATTGCTGAGTGATCAATTGTGCCCATGTGATGAGTTGAGTGGCAAATTGCTGAGTGATCAATTATACCTACGTGATATGTTGAACGGGGAATTGCTGAGTGATCAATTGTGCCATATGATTTTATGTTGAGTGCATTACTTAATTATATGATTCATTTTGTATTCCTTTACTTACTAAGCGATGTGCTTATCTGTTATTGTGTACTGTGTTAATAGGTACATTTAAAGGAATGAGAGGCGGGGATGCGGGTAAATAACCCGAAGGCTACTAGTGATGGACTTACTATGCGAAATAGTAAGAAGACGGACTCATAGATCATGCTCTATATTAACATGTGATGTTTTGTGAAAATGATGTATATTTTGTGTTGAACCATGTTCTTTTTACTTTATATTAATTTATAAAGTGTTTTTGAGAAATAATAAAAAAAAAATGGGACGTTTCAACAACTTATATAAACTTTTATAAATTTTATTTCATATTGAAGTCTATTTTTTAAAATAATTACCGTCGCAACGCGCGGGTTAATACTTGTTAGCATTTAATGATGACAAGTTTACTAATATACTATTAGTATTTCCAGTAATAAGAAATATATTGCCATTTTACAAATGACAATAAGGTTTCTAAACAAATTATAGTTTGACTTGAAGCATGTTAGATATACAAATATTACAATTTACAACTCTTCTACCATTTTGTTTCCACAATTTTTAGAGAGACAATAACTCATATACCCCCATAAATATATCCATATTTATCACGAATATATACATATGTTATTCTCAAAATTGAACCCATAACCTCATACAATACTTTAATTAGACAAATCAAACAAGGTTGTTAAGATCGAGATTTTACTTAGGATTGTTTTTGTCTTCGCAAGATCATAATCATAAGATCGAATCGGGATCTTAAGATCTTACTCATATACTATTGTCTCATAGATCTAAACGACCCAATGCATGATAAATTAATTAATATTTTTATAGTTTAAACACTATAACACCAATTTAATACGACTCATAATGATTTAGATTACTATATTTGTTATTAAGTATATAAATTTTTACGTGTTAAACTATTTTAGTTGAAAATTTATTAGTTTTACGTGTAGTAATTGATTACATGATGTCTATTAGTTGTTTATTAGACAAAATTGACTTATATATATATATATATATATATATATATATATATATATATATATATTGTTAACTCATTAATTCGTGCTGAGTAAGATCAGATCGGATCGAGATCGTAAGATCTTATGCTCAGAATCAACGTAGGATCGAGATGCTAAGCAGGTCATATGATTTTAAGATGTTATATAAGATAGAATGTTGATAATATGCTAGCATACAATTCAAAGTTTTTAAAAATTACAATTACCCAAGCTAGTGTGGATCAACTATAAGACACCTTTTGAGAAATCTCAATCTCAATCAAATTTCATAAAACAGATTAAAATCTAGTTTTGACATGAGTTAAACTACTATTTTGGTTTAAAAAAATGCATTTTATAAATTGAAAACTAACTTAAAATACACTATCATCATTATCTTGTGATTTTACCATTTTGGAAATAAAATACAAAATTTATTTTGCTATATTAGGTTTTTACTTTTTATAGTTTTATTAAAAAAAATTATAAAGACAACCTTAAAGTTATGTTTAAAATATTTAGACACATATTATTTTCCGTCTCACTGACTTTTTAATAATCATTCCACTAACTTTAATGTACTATAATTTATGTACAAAATATTTTCTTAAATACAGTCCTTAAGAGTTAATTTCATTAGATAAATTCTTTAGCAAATGATTGTTTTTTTAAATGTAGGGCTATATTGAAGATTTATAGACATACGTTATTTTATTGTACTATAAAAATAATCAACTTACGGACTTTTTAATAACTATCCCCACTAAATAATCCCGAGACTTAAAAAGGGCATTCTTATTTTAGTTTATGGAAATATTTATTTTTTTAACAGGATGACGTCATCCACGGCACGCGGTTGCTGCCGTCGTATCGTATGTCACACTAAAAACAAAGCCCTATATACATACAGTCTTTATCATGTAAAGAAATCAGAAGAAGAAGGAGAAGCAAAAGAGAAGAAGTTAGGGTTTTTTACGCTAACATTCTCTCTCTCTTCCACCGTCTTCTCTCTCATCTCTTCGAATGGAAGGCAGTGGAGATGATGATGTTATCAATTCAATTCATGATCATGAGGAAACGATGATCGTCGATCCTCACTCCGATGATCCGCCTCACGATTCCGATGAACATCCTCCTCCGACCACCGCTGCGGCCACCGCAACCGCTGTCCTCACCGATGAACTCCGTGATAAGATCATCAAACAGGTATGCGATTTATATTGATTATTATAACATGTTATGATTATTCAGTGGTTTAGATATAAAACCTAGGCTTGATGCATATAAAACGTAGGTTTCTTTATAAGTAAAGTTATATTCATAATGTAGAAGTATAAGACTATAAGATACCATTTCGCCCTTTATGTTTGATACTTTGATTAAGGCATGACTCATGAGTATGATCGGTTTCTTGTAGTTATATCATACTGTATTTTAAGTCATTGTAAGACAGAAACAGAAAAGGTGATGTGCAAATAGTATTCTTAAGGTACATGCTTGCAGTATTGGGGTTATATGTAGAATAATGAGGCTTGATTTTTATTTTTTGGGGAAAACATATAGCTAGAATTAATTCAATCAGTATATCGTTTACGTTATTCAATTGCTTGAATGGAGAGGACAAGTGCTAACCTTAAATGACAATATCTGATAAAAATACATGATAACTATTTACATGTGGAAACTACTTCCTCAACTCTGGTCTTCCTCTGCCAACATTTTTTATACCTTAGTCATAATGATTGTCTAGTCAAAACCTTGTGTGGTATATCCGTATATATATGATGGGGACTAGGTATTGGAATTTGGAGGAGATTACACAAGTATGTATACCATGATTCTATTTTTTTCTTACCTGATTATAGGTTAAGGGGGGTCAAATGTCCAATGGTTGTTGTTGTAGGGCTAATTAATAACTTCGGATACAATAGTCAAGTTAAGCTATCTGGATTTAAATTCAATAGGTGGCCACAACAATATGGAACTAATGTCTCTCTTTGTGAAACCGGTGATTATCGTGGAAGATTTTAGTTTGATGGACGTCATCAATTTTTTTTCCCTTCAATTTAATGGTGAACATCACACTATGAGCTTGTAGCAGCTCACAAATATTGAAATTTCAGTTGAGCGGCTTTTATGAAATACTTGTTATAGATATTCATTACAGCGTTCGGGATTTTGGCTGTTCTAGAGCATGATGTGAGAATCTTAAACCAGGAGCTAAACGAATCAATTGTTTTAGTTATTATTAAATCCCATATTGATTCTATATTCTAAGTTGTAGGTTCATGAATGAAACCGGACTATATTGCATAATCTTTTTGCATATAATCATACTGGAAAATATTCGGTGCATGCAGAACACTGTTAAAACTAATACGAGAGACATATTATGAATATTTGCAGAAATGCTTCGATTTTCTTAGCATTATTTCTAAGCCTTAGGTCTATTATTGTTTCTTTGGGAAATGCGTTCTTTTTATTTCGTTTTAACTATTAATGCGTATGTAGATTAGATAGTAATGTTCTAGTACACAAATATGCGTGTACATGCAGAACAATGATAAAACCAAGATGATAATGAAATTTCTGGTACATTTCTGGAAAGGTGGTTGTTTATTGATTCCTAACCTTTATCTAAAATCGTGCTAGCCACTTTGTATCAACTTTGAACTATAATCAGTTAATCATCTAGTTTCTATGATGCTTAAGTAAACATAGTCTCTCACACAATCTGTCCTGTTGTAGTGATGTTTTTTGTTATTATTATGGTTTGAAAAATGACAAAAGGTCGGTGTTTAGTCTTACACCATTTTGACATTGTTTGTTGGAACGAAGATAAGATTGATGGTGCGGTTTTTCATGTGAAAGCATTTATATGACTGTTAGAAATTTAATCGATGCATGGTGCATATCAATGTCTCTAGCTGTGTACGAATTATAAGTTTTCCATGTAAACCCAGGCTTTGGTATGTGCGGATAGCGATGAAAGATACATACATTAAATCTAAGAATCAGTTTAGCTTGTGCATCCTACTCATTGCAATTTGTGCTTATTTAATTATGTTATATGAAGAGGATTACGTATCTTTATGCAGGTGGAATACTATCTGAGTGATGAAAATTTGAAAACCGACAAGTTCATGTTGAAATATCTCGCAAAGGATGAGGAAGGCTATGGTAAGTAACTCAGCGTATCTTTAGGGTTTCCTTTTTTCCTTCTTAAGTACCTGTTTATTGACTCTCTGTAGCTTGAGATAGGCGAATACATCACATTAGTTTTTTTTATCCATGTCAATATTGCTCTTATGGTGAATTGGTGATCAATTTGAATAGTTTTTAAACATCTCTATCTCTCTCTTTTTTGGGTGGGTTTTTTCTGCATCCATACTGCAGAACTTATGCTATTAGTCAGTGTGGGTTTTGTAAGCAAAAAAACCGTTTAACTGCAACGGTTAATACAGACCTTCTGTTCTTATACTAAGAAATGTTTACCTTTGTCAGAAATCAGTAAGGTGTCCTTGATTCCGGCAAGCTTTATAATATATTGCTCTCTAGTCTGTAGTTTGGCATGTGACATAGTGCATATTATATCTGCGACGCAGATTTGTGTTGTCTTCTTTATTCGTTGTGAGGCTACTTGTATAAATCTCTTAAGGCTTCAGAAAATAAATGATATGGCGAGTTGTTCTCTGTTATAGGATATGACCTGTCCCTATTATAAGAGGTTCTAGCACCTGTTACGATGTGCATGGTCACTACTGCCTCTTCGTCTTGTAAAGTAGAAATTTCATCCTGAGGATGAGAAACCCCCTCTCCCTCTCTGTATGACATTATGGATGACAATTCCATTAAACTACCTTCAACAAAAATAAGGGCATCATCTTTTTGGAAATTTCGATTGAAGTAATAGATCGAAGTCGTGATATCATGTCAAACAATATGAAGGTTTCTTTTAGTCTAAGAAAGGAGCCTAAATTCTTCATGCAGCCAGAGCATTAGCTAATAACTAATATGACAAATAATCTTCTGGAATGTAACGTACTATTTCTTTGCAGTTCCTGTTGCAGTTATTGCTTCTTTTAAGAAAATGAAGAAGCTGACACATCACAAATCTCTTGTTGTGGCTGCACTCAAGGAATCTTCTCTTTTGGTAAGCTAAATAGCTTGCAATTTCAGAGCGTCTATGGCTAGGTGTTTGCTTCTGATCGTAACTGGTCTGGACCAGAAGTTATAAATAAGAAGTAATGGAACCAAAAAATCCAAACAGTTTATACCGATGTACCGAATAAATATATGGTTTGTCTTAATTTGACAAAATAGTTCTAAATTCACATTTCAAATCTTAAAAATAATATTGACCGGTTTGGTTCTAGATATAAATAGGATCGTATCAAATTGTGAATCCAGGTATTTTTATATCTAGAAATGAGAAGAGGACTGGTCTAGTTTGGTTCTACGGTTTTGTCGTTCTGCGCACCCCAGTCTATGAACTCACCAATATAATCACAAGTGCTTTAGCATGAATTTGTCGGCCCCTTTTTACTCTGGTTCGACTCAATTTAATTAATCCCATGTTGTCATGACCTACATAACTGTAGCAGTTATTAAAGATTTAAAGCTTTAGTTTGTATTAATGGCTGCAGACTTTAAGCTCAAATGAGAAGAAGGTTAAGCGAGTTCATCCTTTCTCTTTGACCGAGGTTTTGGATCCAGAGGTATACTCTTCTTTTCACTTCCTTCATTGAAACATTAAAGCTTTCTCTTTGGCATGATATTTAATGAAATAGTTCTTTCTTTATGCCCAGCTATGCACCGTTCTGGTAGAGAATCTCCCAAAGGATCACACAACAGAGAACATGAAGAAGTTATTTGGCGATGTCGGAATGTATGCCACTTTTCCGTCTTATGCTGTATTATTGAACTTTCCTTGTGCCAGTTGTCTTATACCAGTAATCTTTTTTAGTATCAAGAAGATTACCATTCACGAAGAAAATGCTGCAAAGGAGCCAAGGAAATGCAGCATTGAGGAGAAGCTTCTGATTGGTAAGGTAAGTTGCATTGGCAGGCTTTAAATGTAATGCCTGTTTTTTTAGATCACGCTTGTCTTGTTCATGTATATAACATGTACATAATGACTAGACACATGGATTGTGAGTTTTTAGTGTGTTCCTAGGAAGCAGGGGTGCTTCTATCCCTTGCCAAATCTCTTTGTATCAGCTGCTTTGAAGGTGCAATAGGCAACACTGATTATATCCCTTAATTATCAACACGAGTTTACATGGACATGCGGATCAGGATACGCAGGGCCAGAGCTTTAAGTTCACAAATTGGCAGATTAGGATCTTTTCTCTTTCACCACTAGAAGAACTTTAAACCCATTTTCCTGGCTGTTTATACTCGTTATCTTGTGGATGTTGAAAATTAACTTCTTTTTTTTCTTGTTCAATTGGTTTTCATCATCCTGGTTATGTGTGCAGTTGCACGCGGTTGTGGAATATGAGACTGTTGAGGCTGCAGAGAAAGCTGTAAGTTAATGTTCTCTACATTTTGATTGCCATTCCTGTTATGAAAATTATATCATAAGATACATCATACTCTCCACTGGTGATGGTATTCTTCAGGTTGCGACTTTAAACAATGAACAGGACTGGCGTAATGGCATGCGAGTCAAGCTTCTTAAGCGCAGGGTAACCCAATTTTTTTTATCCTCTCGTGATTACTGCTTTGCTAATAATGATGTCTCATACTCAGGTCAAGAATGCACAGAAAAAAAAGGGACATGATCATGAGAAGCAAAAGGGGCATGATTCTGAGAAGAAAGGTAATGTCCAAGCAGAATCACCTGGGGACAAAGAGAACCAACACTCAAGTGAGCACCGTGATGACACGTTGAATGAAGAGGTATTATTAGTAATTTATTATTGAATATAGTCTTTTCTTACTCTAATGCGTCTAGATGGTAAGTTAGGTTGGTCTGGTAATGGGTTTAAGGGGTCATTTTTTTGAACTGGTTGGATTGTGTTTACTCTGAACACATCTTGTGCGAAATAATTTTTTTTATTTTCTTAAAGAGTTAGTGTGTCTAATATGATGACAAATAAAGCTAATGTATTTGACTAAAATGATTCAGGAGGGATTTATGTGTTAAAAATTTAACAATACACCTTGGCCGACTTTTGATCCATAATAATTTGACCTAATTTTTTGTATACGTTTGACTAGGTAGATATAAAACATGGCCCAAGTCAATCTATATATAAGTAAATTGGTTGAAAGTTCAACTTTTACTTGTGCATGTAGGGAGGAGGGGTCTTCAATTGTTTGTTAAGTGTTGGTGCTTAAGAAAATATAGGGAATCTTGGCATTCTGCTGTTCTTGCTGTTTACTTGGGTTTAGGAAAAAAAGAAGCTCTCTGCACCTGTTTATTAGAAACAGAAAAAACAATGTGCAGGGAAATTTCAACCAATTTATTGTACTTTTTTTTTTTCTTTATTTCTTTCTATCTAATGGCAGGACATCACTTTACCTTTCATAATCATACTTCCATATCAGTTTCTACTAGACTTCAGGAATGATTAAACTTATTACCATAATGTGCAAAAAACTACTTTTTTATAGTGGATTTGTACATCTTCATGTCTAAAGAATGGGCATCTTACTCCTCAAGTCACTCTTGTACTGATGTGTGATTATTTCTTTCTCATTACTATTATATTTGGACTATCATATGATGGAAAAGCCAACTGAAATCAGGAAACATTTTTATAATGTCTTACTAAGTGTAGTATACTTCTTATATCTGAAGAATGACACGGGACTAGATATTATAAAACATTTTTGTTAATTAAGAAGTAAAACTTCTTTTTCTTGATTTTGACACTGGGAGTAATCAAGAGTTAATGTAGTATTAACTAATAACTATAGTTGCTTTTTATGTTTAGATCTCTAGTTTGTTTACAAAATGTCAAACATCATTTGGTAGAGGGGGCAGTTATGACCCATTTACCTAGAGTGGATTGACATGGATTATTTTAAGCTTGAACCGGTCCCAAATAGGTATTTTCATCTAAAAAGGGGACATGTCAAAGGGGTTGGTAGACAACAAAGTTTATGTTTAACGCATACAACCTCCTAAAATGCTGTATTCAAATATTTAGATTTTACTTTTAATAGTAATTTGTAGTAATTATATCTAATGCGATAGTTTTATTAAAATATTATGGAAGTGGGCAAAAAGTGCCTTCGCGTCATCTGTTTTTGGATACTGGCTTCTTTAAAAAAGTGCCTTCGGGTCATCTATTTTGGATACTGGCCTCTTTAATGGAGTTTCTAATGTGTATTGATTAGGATGAATCGCATAACGGGGAGCATAAATTAAATGATAAAAATGGAAACAAGGGTCAAACCCGGAGGCGTTCTAGGAAACAGAAGTATCAGGGACCTAGTGGCATGGGTAAGATGACCGTCTACGTATTTGCTTAAAAAAATCTTGAACCGCTCAATATATTCAACATGAAAACTAACTTCTTTATTGCATAACAAATCAAGGTCATGGGACAACGTTCCATAATCATGTGGGCGAAGTTTCAAAACCTCCTCCTGGTCCAAAAATGCCAGACGGTACAAGAGGATTCACAATGGGGCGTGGGCGACCTCTCAGTTGACCTACAGAATCAGCGCCTCCTGTCCAGATTTTATCTCGTATGCATCTAATGTGTATGCTGAAGGGCATGTTATCTGAATTATGAGGTGCAAAGTGTGTAATTATATGCAAAGTCAACTGTATTATCAGATTGTGGATAAGTTTGTACTTTTGTGATGCTGTGTAACATAGCTGCTTAAGTTTATGGTGTTTTCTTTGTCGGTGGTTTTATATTGTCTTTGACCTGTGTTTGGAATGTGATCTCTAGAAGCGTTTTATAAGTGAAAAATAGGTTGGGTTGGACGTGTTGGGTATTAAAGTTTTTAGTTTGGGTTCAGACGGGTCTGGTTGATTTAACACATCTATCTTGATCTCACCGCAAGATCTTCATGGCAGACTTCTACATGTTACTCCTAGTCTAGACATGCAATTACTACAGTGAGCAAATTGTACATAAAATAGTCTAGATCTTCATTAGAAACAACCACAATGTAGGATAGCATAAAATGTGAATGACCAACATGCATCTATTGATCATAAAATATAAAAACATAGTACAGGTCAACTATAGCTATATATGAAGTCTGTTTGAATCATGTCCCAAGGATTCATGTGTTGTATGAGACAGATGCTTCTTTTATGGGCTTGAATCGAACTAGCAACCCATGATCGAATTTTGGCATTGGGATTCTTTTGAAAGATTCGTCTTTGTTAATAAGCTCCCAAGTGAACTGTGTCACTAAGCAATGAATCATGGCTAAGGTTTCCATTTTTGCAAGCTCAATACCGGGGCACATCCTTGGGCCTCCTCCAAATGCTACGAAACTAAATGGTGGCGGTGATGGGACATGCTTCTCAAAACGAGCTGGATCAAACATGGTTGGATTCTTGAAGATGCTATTGTCCATGTGTGTCACGGACTGAGACAACACAACCTGAATGCACATCATGCAAATCAAGTGATTGTGTTCATATGATTTTTTGTACTCAAGTATGTATTTTTAGGTTAATTAGTTACATAGCATACCTGCCATCCTTTAGGAATAATGAATCCTCCATACTCAATATCTTGCATTGCTCGTCGAAAAGTTAAAATCACTGGAGGGTTTATCCGCAACATCTCAGATGCTACTCTCCACGTATACTTCATCTTTGTAAGGTCTTCCCATGTCAAAGCTTCTCCCAAGGATTTACTCTTGGCAATTTCATCGTGTTCTACAATATCAAATATGTAAACTCAATTTGACAACCGTAGCTTGTGTAATGTGGCCTCTTGTGTCTATTAGTGTTCAAGCCATTGAGACGTATATTAGGAGAAAAAAGGTCTTACCTTGAACTATAGTAGAGTAGATAGAATTATTGTTAACCAAAAGCCTAACCAAGCAGGTAATAAGGACAGATGTTGTATCATATCCTGCAACCATGATGACGATGATGTTGTCAATTATCTCTTCATCGGACATCCTTGTTGACGAGCTATTATCATCATTATCATGGATAGTTAGCAATGAAGTGATTAGATCTGTATGAGGTGTAGCTTCTTGTTTGTTTTCTTCAAGTGCCTCCCTTTTCTCTCGTATAAGATCTACTAGCATTGGTATTAGTTTATTCCTTGCATTGATCCCGCGCTTATATTGTGTGAGGGGCAAGTTGATTGGAATTGCAAGTATACCACTAATCATATCTTGGAAAAGTGGTAGCAATTTCTCTCTTTTGGGTCCTCTTTCAATCCCAAAAAGTAATGAGCAAATTACATTAAAGGTTAAGGTCTTGATTAGGGGTTGCACCTACATAGTTGAATTAAACAAATGTTTTAATTCTAAATTCTGCATCATTCAAATTGGGACATTTGTAACCTGCAAACAGCCATATATATTTACTAAATTATATATTTACCTGAACCTCATGTTTACCATGCCAATTCATTTGAAGGTGGTGTTGTATTTCTTCATCAACTTTCTTAAAATGTTGCTTTAACACTTCAAGCTTCAAAAATGAAACCAAAGCCGTTCTGACTCGTTTGTGATCCTGGCCAGTTAACTCGAATATGTTCTTCAAACCCAACATCCTGCAACTTGTTGATGGTTGTTTGTTGGTAAGTATGTTGCCATCATAAGTATATACGAACTTATTTGCAGCTGTACCATGTAATGCAACCGTTGGGTATCCAAAAAGATTGGCTTTCCATATCAGACCGTGTTTAGCTATTCTTTTTTGAAACCATTCGTCAACCTTGTCGGCTTTCAAGGCCTTCAGAAGGTCTAAGCTCTGCCCTATAAAAGGCAGTCCCAAAGAACCAGGTGGGAGTCGATCGGAATATTTGTTGCGTCGAGAAATATACAAAATTGAAATGAGAAATAATAATAATGAAAATAACATGGAAAGAACTCCCATTTCCATGGCTAGGAACCAAGTTGAGTTGGGAGAAATCCATTTACAAAAAACCTCATGATCTGGTAGTGTGATTGTCTTTTTGTGTGATTAGCACCATTGAAAAAGATCCTCTTTTTATTATTTAAAAGAAAGATGCAGTAAATCAATAATTTTTTAGATTTAGAACTATAAATGTTTCTTTAATAAATGACCAACTTACAAACTTTTGAGTGGGTCCACTCACTAGGGTTATACCATTGTAGTATACAGTCATATTTTATAGACCTTATTGGGCACTATAACATGAATTCGTCTAAAACAAGCTAATCTAATCTAGATCCACTTGAAGAATCCTTCAAATACTAAAAATAGGTTTTGTGTTTTGGTTGATCTTCAAGCGAACTTCTTGACGAATCATCTTTATAACAATACTAGCTGGCCAATGTTTCTTCTTGAAGACTTCTTTAGGTCAAACATGTTATCCTGGTGCCATTGCCATAGTGAGTAATGAGTAGTGACTACCGATACAAGTTGATACACAAAATATCAAAATAAAATAAAGCTAAATATCCATCGCATTCCTATACAATTACTAAACATGATTTCCCCTTTATCATAATACTTCATTCCATTCCAACTTCCATTACTACTACATAAACAACTTGGCTAAGATAACAAGTTGCTAAGTGGTAAAAACCAAAAAAACTTTGATTACCAAAGCTTAACATAGACCATAATAAGTTGCTACTTGGTCACAAAAAAAACCTAGTTTAACTAAACCATAAACAACATAACCAAAACCATAGACCCGAACCGAAAAACCGACAACCCTAATTCTCTAACACCTCGAGAAACAACCACCCTTATGTCATCCACCACGGGTCCACATAATGAACTCTGATCATCACTCCGAGTGTTGTAATAAACACTATAAAATGCCACCCGTGTCCTCTCGGCCTTAGCTGTGAAATTCACATTTGCAGTTTGAAATGTAGAATTAGAATTCGGTGTATAATGTACGTTTTCAGCTTGGTCTCCTGCAAAGGCCATGACTGCAAGCGGTTGTTTGCACATATCTCCCGCATGGCCTAAAGAGAATGACATCGTGTAAGGCTTGTTTGGTTTCGTTGGAACCATTTGCGAGATTATGCCTTCTTTTCCTGATAGTAATTCAAGGGCACGTTTTCCTCCTGGAACAGAGAAGTGGTAGGAGTCGATGTAACGAACTGCACGGTTCGACTCGACAATCCAACCAGGTAACGATGAAGTTTCTTCATCAAGGTTGGTTGGGAGTAGGACTCCTAATGAAGCATTTCTAAACATCCATGGACCTTCTTCGAAGTCTCCATTCAATACTGCATTATCTGTAATGATTATGATAAACAATCAGATGAATTTACATTGAATTTAACATAACAAAGCTATTGTATTTCGGACTTAGAACTGGAAATTTTGACCCATTTACTTTTACATGAACTTTGGTTATGATTTATTGTAAATGGAATTCTAAAAATGGGTTAAGCAGATCATTGTCAAGCTCGTAAAAGTCACCAAAATATTATTTTTCGAAAAACGTTATAACCGGTGACGTTCACAGGTACAAAAGCCCGACATCCCACCCAAAGTCCATTTTAAAATCATAAAATCACCTAAATCATTTTATTTAAAAAATCATACTATTACTGAACTATATAATTCTTGCAAGTCATATCTAACATACACACTAATTACTTGTAAGAAATTTGGACAAAATGTTTTTGGTCAAAACGCCCGCGGAGCGCCCCACCCATTTTACCATGATAAAATGTACCTTTTGGTTTTGTCGGTACGAAAAGCTTTTTAATGGCAATGTCATCGATGATGGGCCCACACGTGGGATCATCTTCCATGCCAGGATTCGTAAAAACAACATGTGCGTCCTCTTGATCCGCTTGAAATGCCCAGGCATACGTATCCCATCCTTGGACACTATATAATGTTTGTAGATCAATAGTCTGCGTTGCTGGTGGAACCGACACATTCAATGACTCTAACTGCGCACATGTTCGAGAAGCACTGAACGTGATGGA
The DNA here is from genome assembly GCA_963930675.1 of Gnaphalium uliginosum. Classification (NCBI taxonomy): domain Eukaryota; kingdom Viridiplantae; phylum Streptophyta; class Magnoliopsida; order Asterales; family Asteraceae; genus Gnaphalium; species Gnaphalium uliginosum. The sequence goes on along the minus strand of OZ005680.1, from coordinate 26,773,637 downwards.
GTAAATCTCGCCTTTTTCTAATTTCACATCTTGGCTGATCTGAGCATCATTACCTAGCCTAACCGCGTGTCTACCTTCTGGTACAATGAGTATCATGCCACCTTGTTTTTGCCCTGACGTCACTAGCTCCACCGTGCCGTTCAACTTCCAACTTGGGACTGCGTCCGGGCTGTCCCCGGCCCCGTCATCCGTGAAGCCTCCAGATGGCGCGGTCTCGAAATCACCGTTGATTAGCAAGCCTACAAAAAGTCAATGTAATCACATAAGATGTATGAATAGTTACTCTGGCTAATCAAAAGTGAAAAGGTTATGATAAATTAATAATGTGATTTTTTACCACATAAAAAGGTACTTACATTTTACTTTATTTTTTCTTAATTAATTAATTAATTAATAATAATAATTAATGATGATTTTATTTTGAATTAGATATAGAGAATTTGGTCAAAGATGCGATGACAAATCAAATGGGCCTACAGATTTGCGCGGCAAAACAGATCAATCCAATACAGTAAAAACAATAATTTCACGTTCAATTAAAAATTACTTTATAGAAACTCGTTACTTTTTTGAGCGGGTAAAATGCATTCCAAACAAATAAATTACTACTCCATTCAATATAATTTCAGTAAAGTTAAATTGTAATGAAATCCACATTAAAGTTACTTTGGATAAGTTTAGTATATGGGAAGGTTATAGTAGAATATTTTTTACGGCGGTAACCGATTTATCTCTCTTTTTTTATCTTAATATGTGTATACATTTTCTGCAAAAGAATAATATCAAAATTCGTAGAAGTTTTTTCTTTTTAATATGAGATATATTTAAATTTTCTATTTTTTTGCTATTTGTATCCCTAACGTTTAAGGATTAATTTGTGTAAAATTTAGTTGTACATTAAGTTTGTTGAAAGCAATTATATTTAAAGGGTGAGTGGTTATTATCAAGGTACAAACAATTTATGCATATATGAATTTCTTATTCATAGCCCTAAAAGCTATATTTAGCATTTTTGTTTTAAAAAAAATAAATATATGATACACAACTTAAATTCAAAATACACAATTTTTATATGTGATACAGACAAAATAAACTATCGTGTGTATCACGAAGATTAGTTGTTTATAAAAAATCAGTTTTAAAGAAAATCTCATTATTTAGCATAATATTCTAGTAATTTTGTTACTACCATAACAAACGTTCTTACTTGAACCTTGCTTGGTTAGTATAATGATTAGCTTTGTTGAAAATTATCTATATCTTTGCTCACCCAAAATATGTTTCTTACCCTTTTTTTAAAAAAAATATTCATTATATATAAGTACAACATATCTTGTTTTATGAAATTGGGAACCTAAAAGTAAGGGGTAAATTTATAATTTTGAGGTGACCCAATAAATTTCCCATATGGGCTCATGTCCAAATGAACTTTTTTAAAATCAACCGAAAAGAAGACAACAAGAACCCAAATTGAGATGTGGGACAAGTGCAAATGGTAGACAAATGCACAAGGACCATCTATTATCTATCACTTTTTTATTATATATTATTATTATTATTATTATTATTATTATTATTATTATTATTATTATTATTAATTATTCTTTTCTTTTGTAACATGAAATTGTCAATTTTATATAATGTACAAATCAACTTCATCATGTGAACTTGTTACAAATATATAAAAAGGACATTACAGCAAATGTACTAATCAGATTAACATGTCATCATAACTAATAAAGTTTCTATCCTAGAGAAAAGTTGAAAAGTTCAACGTGGAATGTTAAAAAAATGTGGAATGTTAAAAAAATGTAGAACGAAGAAATCAATAGGATTGCTCCATTTCAATTACCCATTTCCATTTTTTTTAAAAGTTAAATATCTCACAAACCGTATATCCATAAATTATATAAATTACACCGTTAGAATCAACGTCTTTTTATCTTTAATTAGAGTTCTCACGTGACATACGTTCGACGAACTTTTCTTTTCTTCATTTTTTAATGGGTATGTGAAAGTCGTAATAGTAAATCACATGTGATTTAACACTTACATGTGAATATATTTACAATCAATTTATAAGTTTTAAATTACTATCTATAATCACATGTGAATAATCAAATTTACAATTATAAGTTTATAATCACATAAAAATAATTTATTTACTCATAAATCACATGTGATTATATAAGTCACATTTTCTACGACCCTAAACAAAATTAAAAAAAAAATTGTCAAAAGTATAGCTTGTGAAATCTCTAATCGAAGAAAAAAAGACGCTGATTTCGAATATGTAATTTTTATAATTTTTGATCATGCCGTTTGTGGGATTTAATTTTAAAGATATGAGTAGAAATTGGGTTTTAAAGAAATAGAGCAATCCTATTGGTTCTCCCATTCTTCATTTTTTTAAAATTCTACATTAAACCCACCTTTTCTATCTTAATGAATAGTATAAATATAAATATAAATAAATATAAGTAAGCATAAAAAATGTACATGTATTTTATTAATTAAAAGATAAAAAGAATAGGTCTGAAATAGATGCCACAATGGGTGAAAATGAATTTATTGACATTTATATTTAAATATATCTCAGAAAATTTAATTCAAATTTAATATCATGTCGTAACAATCATGGACTAGCTTCTAGTCTTCAACTACATTAATGCACCTTTTTCTCATAGCAGAATATGGTCGTGATTAAATAAAGCTTAAAGTGATATTCCCTCCGTCTCAATAAAAAAAACTCACTTTAATTGTAACTCACTTTAATTATGCACATAGTTTTTAAAATGTCTACCGATTACATTCTAAATAACATCTCCCATTAAAATCTATGTTAATTGGTTGTAACATGATATTTGAAATAAGTCAAAATAATAATAGTGATATGAAGATTTGTTATGAGACGTATTTTCTAATGGACTACTTATGGATCAATTAGTTGAATCCACTAGACCATAATACTTGGACCAAAGATATTGTTTATGGGTTGATACATGGAAATTACAATATGACATAATACTAGACCTTTTTTTGGTGGTGGAGGTTTAGGGTGGAGTCGGAGTCATTGTGGGTTAAAATTATCAAAATTATATATGGGGAGGACGGGGTTAAAAGAAGAATTTAATCAAAATAATGGGCATTGTGGTACATGAGGGATATCATTAGAATTGGTAGAGTTTTAGAGAATATAGGAATTCAATTCACGTCATCATTTGGGAAAAAGTTGGGAGAAGGGATGTCAACAATGTTTTGGAGAGATAAATGGGTGGGAAACTTTAGACTTTGTAAAAAATTCCCAAAACTTTTTCATAAAGAAATTCAAAAAACGGTGACGGTAAGTGAGATGGGAGAATGGAGAAATGGAAGTTGGGTTTGGACATGGGGGTGGGGGATGGAGTTAAGGGGGAGAGTATTAAGTGAGAAAGAAGAATTGTTAAATTTAATTCATGATCTTTTGCCTAGTGTTCAATATAGGGATAAATGGAGATAGTTGTTAAATGAAGATGTCATTTTCACGGTCAAAGGGCTCAAAGAGATTATTGACGAAAAAATTCTTTGTCAATTTAACTCTTCAATAGACACGAGATGGATCAAAGTTATTCCAAAGAAGATCAACATTTTCATGTGGAGATTAGCTCAAAGAAGAATTCCAACCCAAGTGATGCTTGATCACCTAGGAATGGATTTGCATACGGTACTATGCCCAAGTTGTGATGAGGTGATAGAAACTATTGAGCATTGTATTTTGAGATGCAGAAGGGTAGAATCGGGTTGGGGAAAGATTTTCAAATGGTGGGATGTGGGAAGCTTCAATGTCAACTCAATTGAAGAGTTGGTTCAATATGGTGAAAATTTGACTTTCTCAAATACGCAAAACTTGTTATGGTGAGCGGTAATTTGGATCACGACTTACATTATTTGGGGATCAAGGAATAGTATTGCTTTTAAAAACAAAAGGTCAAATCATATAGATTTATGTGCGGAAGTTCAAGTCTTATCATTCTTTTGGATATCTCATAGATTCAAGAAGTTTAAAAGCTCCTGGATAGAGTGGTGTACCAATCCGAGAGAAGTAGGCAGGGGTTAATAGCATAAGTTTTGCAGTTTTTCTGGTTTTGGTATGGTCACAAAGGGCTCGGTGGAATTCCTAAGTATAGATTTTTAGTGCTTGTAATTTTGCTCTAGGTGTCAACTTTCCAGTCCTCTTAATGTATATCTTGTAGATTAAAGGGTGGAAGTTGATCGCCTCTGATGTATCAGTTTCTTTTATATAATATATTTTGTGCTTTTCAAAAAAAAAAAAAAAAGACCTTTTTTTTGTTTGTGTACGCATTGCTCAAACAAAAAAAATAAAAAATTTACATAAATTATGAAATGTTCTTATTTTAGTTTTATTTTTTCACATTAATTAGATGTTGTATTTTCAACAAGCCAGAGTATTACTCGTCAAAATTTAACACCAACTTTTTAAAAGGCTTCAAAAATTGGGATGAAACAATATTTAAAACGTTCAATACCTATAGATAATATAATTTTTTTAAGAATATCTATTATATTTTATTTTATTTATGCACAATTAAAAAAAGTTTAATGGTAAGAAATACTACTCTATAAGTAATTTGTACACACACAAAATTACTGCATACACAAGTACTTTTTGCTTTCTTCAGTATTGTCCCTATGCAATAATATTATTGTACTTTGATATATACATTAACTTTTTTTTAGTGTATATAACTATATATATCGCCATTTTATGTTTAACAAAAAAAAAACTGTCGGGCTTTATTATTTTACTGCAAAAACGCGTATGAATAAAGTTCGTTATTAACAGTCAAATAATGGATTATAAAAAACCATCAAATTTATTCATAAAAATCATTTTTAAAATCAGTAATTCGTTACCATTTTCAACTTCAATAAAAATAAAAATGCAATTGTCCTTTGAAATCCAAAATTTTATGGAATAAAAGGTTCAGGGATGCATTATGAGTTGTACAGTATAGTACAACTAAGCGTGCAAAATTACCAGATTTTGCGGTGACAAAATTATCCAACACGAACACATAATCATCTAAAAATTATGTAAAATTAAAACAAACAGCACACATTATTATCACTTTGATCTCACATCAACTAAAACAGATCTCAAATTCGATTCAAAAAACAGAATATTTAATTTAATAAAAAACAACAACAAAAATCAGAGAAATGAGAGGATAATTAAGTAAACATACCGTCTTCTGCAGCATAAACAGCAACAAATTGAGAAATTAGAAGCCAAATTAGTGGAAATAGTTTCGTTGCTGCTGAAATTGAACTCATTCTTTTTCAGTGTGATTAGAATTAAAAAAAAAAAAAAAAAGAATATGTGTTTCTCTCTCTAAAAATAGAAGTGAGAGTGGGAGAGTAGAGTCGGGGATGAGTGTGAGCTTTTAAACCAAGATTCTTTGCAATTTGTTGGTGTCTTTTTTCTTTAATAATTTAGTTTTTTATTAAAGTTTTTTAATTTAATGGTGACAGTAGAATTATTTTTCATTAATTTTAGGGGAAAGTAAATTCCTTTACTTTTAAAAAAATAATAATAATGTAAAATTGGTACAGGAAAAGTGTTGGCACGGTCCTTTTGTTCCTCCACACGTCCAATCAGATGGTGGTGTGCGGTGTGTCTTGTAGTGTGCATTTTTCGGGATATTTTGTTACTTGAAAGCAAATTTATTCAACACAAATGTAAAAATTTATCCAAACTAAAATTATAGACCAAGTGTGTGTCTGTCTAACGGCATTTTAAAAAATTGTTAGAGATTGATATTTTAAATTTTACGAAATTACATTCACAATTTAAAATTAGGAATTTTTGGAAAAATAATTATTGAAATAGAAGCTTTTGAAAGTAACTTTTAAAATAATTTATATCTCCGCTTCATCTTCATCTCCACCTACATATGTATCTTATAGTAGCTTAAACTTATTTGTTTAATAAGTTCAAGTTACAAACTTTGTTTGGAACCCAAAAATGTAGGAGCTTATTGAAAAAATAAGCTCTAAAATAATAAGCTACTTGAAGTAGTTTATTCTAAAGCTTATGAGTATTAATACCCTTTTGTTTAAATGTTGGAGTTTTCTTTTTGTGTCCATTAATGTCATTTTACATCTATAAGCTCCAGATTTTAGCTTCAGCTACCAACTAATTTTACCAAACACACCCTACATTTCCAGCCAAAGTTGCCAAACAAGCCCTCTAATTTATAAAAATGTAATATATTTTGTTAAAATTACCTAAAATGTTAGTTTTACAGATTATAATGTGTGAGTTTCTAAATTATATATATTATTGTACCTATAGTAATTAGGTTATTGAAAATGTTATTAAAGTTTATTGATGTGGCTATATATAAATGACTTGTCGCTTACGTGAAATATTTTTTTATAAGAAAAATGCTTCTTGTGCCTAAAGATATTGGTTTAACAATGTGCTTAATATTTCTATTGGTTGGAATATAAGAATGATCGGTGAGAAGTAAATTACATATGTCAAATATTATAGGAATTAGACATAAATTTATATATGCATTCTAGTCACATGGTATAAAATTGGACTTCCTCTTGAAACACAGATCATCAAAAACTAGAGTTTCTTGAACACTAAAATGAACGATACATGCAAAGGAAGAGAATAACATGAACTTACATATCTTTCCAATTAAAACAGTCATAAATAAAATTTTCAATAAAAAGTTGTTGTCAAGAACAAGTAACATTGAACTTCATTGAACTTTTCTACTTCTTATTTAAAGGATTTTTAGTCGAGATTTGTTACAATGAAACCAAGCTTGAAAACGGGTTATGCAAATGATCGATGAGGTACTCTTTAATTTAACCAGCTCATTACTTTCATTCACTAGTGTACTATTGGGTCAGGCATGACTTTCAGATTCTAACCGGTTATATCAGGTATTGTATGTATGATATTACAGATAAGTTAGAAGTTCGGGTATCATATGTTTAAAATAAAAAATGAAAAAGTTACACAAATCGTCTCTTAAGTTACCTCAAATTTCACTGGCAGTTTTTTACAAACTTTAATTATACCAATCATCATTTCTTTTAAAACTTGTTACGTTAATAGTCTTTTAGACAAACATGCATTAACTATCCTTAAAAAAGGACCATGTGTGATATATTTTTTAATTTTTTTAATTTTTGAGTCAAATATAAATTATAAAATTTAAAATCTAAAATAAGTATAGATACATTATTAGGTGCACATAACATAAAATCGTTTTCATTGTCTCGATTTCTTTCATCATCAATTTCAGTCATTTTCCTCACTGAAGCATCAAATTTTTTAGTCCACCACCCAAATTCGTCACCATCTTTCACCACACAGACATATATTTGTAGCTTAAAAAATTACGAGTCACATATTTGGTTTCTCACTTTTCAACGTCGTTTTACTTTAAAGCAATTATTTTCGTTTAAGATGTTTTTTAAGTAAGAATGAATGCAAAAGAGAAAAAGGTGGTGACTACTAAAGTCACGACGAGATCAGATGAATGGGTGATGGAGGGCCCTCAGGTGGTGAAAGATGCTGGTGGATTATAAAATTTGATGTTTCAGTATGCAGAAGATGACCGAATTTGATGATATGTTTGCAAAGTGAAACGGAGAAGATGAAAATAATGTTTTGTGCACCTAGTTATATATATATATATATATATATATATATATATATATATAGGGTCCGGATCTGAAGGGAAATACTATTTCTGGGGAAGGAGGGAAGCTACACATTCATCAACGATGAATGTTAGCGAATTCCTTTAATATTCATCATATGATATTATAGTTTATAAAAAATAGTTTATTGATAAATATTAACAGTTATAACAGCGGTTTTGATTAATATTTATTGGTAAAATATATTTTTGTATGTTTTGATTATCATTCATCGTGGACGAATGTTAACACATAATTTTAAAAAAAAAACTGATAATATCCATTTCGGTTAACATTCATTAATGATGAATGTTAGAAAATTCTCTTAATATTCATCATATGATATTATAAGTTATAAAAAATAGTTTATCTACGAATATTAGTAGGTATAACAGCGATTTTGGTTAATATTTCTTGGTAAAAATATGTTTTTTAAGTTTGCTTATCATTTATCGTGAATGAATTGTTAGCTTCTCTATTCCCTCAAAAAATTGCTTTCCTCTCGATCCCTATCCTATATATATTTATAAATTTATATTTAATATGTTACTCAAAAAATTAAAAGAATAAAAAAATATATCACACATATTCCTTTTTAACGGGTTAACGATCATTAGTTTAAAGAACTATTAGCGTACTAAGTTTCAAAAGAAAAGATGATTTGTGTAATTAAAGTTTGTAAAAAAGTGTCATTAAAATTTGAAGTAAACTCAAAAGACGATTCATGTAATTTTCTCTAAAAAAAATTAACTATGATATGAGGTAAGTATGTTACATTCCAAGATCTAATTAGATGTTTGATTTGTGACCATGATCTGAATTGTCACGTAAAGTTTACGTAGTTGGGTTATATTGTCACGTCTACTAATTGTTTTTGTTTTAATGAAGCTCATATTGAATTCTTGAGCTTGTAAAAGAAATAAAAACCTTGTGGGTTCTCTTAAATTAAGACCACGAACGCAATGTCAATTCAGCCGGTTAAGCTAGTCACAAAAAGGTGTCCTGCTCAATAATGTTCAACTCCTTAGAATTATTTAAGTCACTACTCAATGTCGCAAAAGTGTATTTGTTCGAATGGGTCACCAACACTCCATCAATTTCTCGTGTTGATAATTTTAGAGTAATTGTGATTTGTTTGGGGTCAAAAGGTATTTTAAATTAAATTATAAAACGAGTTGTAACTACATAGTATACACACTCGTTCAGAGTTCAGACTATAATGGACCTTACCACTAAAAAAGGGGATCAAGTAGGCCGAGCCCCCTTGTTGGGGCTGGGGCAGCCCAGTGGTGTTCAGGGTAACGTCGTAACAACTCCGTATTGATTTTATTGTGCAACGACCCGGTACCCGTTTTCCTTCCAAAAATGAACATGTATTGTCAACAAGGGTGTTTGCTAGCCAAATATTGTGTCTTTTCACGAAATGATGCATCTTTTCGTTTGAATAAATGCTATCATGAGTTCTGATTATATCGTAATGTTTTTGTCTCATTTATCATACAGGAAAATATATCAATTTTCTCCAGATTTATTTAATTTATTTGTTAAGATTTTAAGGTTGCATTTGTTCGCGAAATGTTTTAGAAACAATTGGAAATAATCAAAAGCAAAAGGAATTTCAATTCCTTTCACCGAAGGAATCTAATGAATTTCACTTTCATTTATAACTTAACCAAACATTGCTAAGGAAAGGAATTTCAATTCTAATTCCGTAATTCCTATAAATTTTGTGAACCAAATGTAATATAGTGTTTAATTTGTCTTAGCTTGGTAAAGATTATCTGTATTCAGACAGTTAAGGGAGAAAGTACTTTATTGATAAGGTGGTTCATACATGATTCAAATAATATAAAAAGTTATCATTACACGCTTATACAAATTCTCAACGGCTCGTCTTTTTTATTTATATTTTGGTTTGTTTTTGTTAATATAATGATGATATCTTTTGTTAGATTACATAAAAATTAAATAAACATGAAGTACATGATTTGTTAGTGGTTTATAAAGATAGTTGTATTTAGAAAAGTTAAATTGAGAACGCAAAATTGGGTATTTTGTCATTAAAGATTAAACTAAATTTTTTTTAAATGTAACCTTTAAAGCTTTCCTTAATACGCATAAAAGTATTGCAAAGTGTAAGAACTCCACTATAAAACTAATAATTAATCGCCATGTACGTTAGTTAAGTAGAAAAATCCATTAAATTAAATAAAGAAATGATTGATGCTTTGATAACCGGAAGTAAGGCACAAACGCGCAAAGTTATCCCGGTTCCGTGTTTGGGGAAGCGGGTCTCCGTTGTGGTGGGTTTAATAAAGGGGCCCATTGTGTTTACATAAACATATCCATAATTATGAAAGTGTACGTGACTTTTATTGATCGATTTACATTTGTGTGGGGGCTGACCCCGACCGGGTCAAGTAGGTCTCTGTTTGTCCATACCCACCTCAAGAGCATCCCAAGCTGACTAATCAACCTTACATATAAGTGAAAAATAGGGTTTATATTTTGATGTATCGAACATTACGTATTTTACTATTATATGGTCTTAATTTTTAAATCTCCTATGGTACGTATTTAAATTTAAAATCATTTTTTTATATGCATTTAATGTACTATTGTATGTATTGAACTTACAAAAAGACATGTCAATTTATATAGCCTAAAACAGACAAAAACATACAATAGACAATTTTAAAACTTTAATATATACAATAGGATTAGGAGCATAGACAAGAGGTCTCAGATTCAAATCTGACTAGCATCATATCTTGAAGTGGCCAGGGAAAGGGTTGGAATGGTCACGGAATAACCCAGTTAGGCCGTGTACATCTGAGTAAAAATGTCGCTCCCAGGTAACCTGAACAGGAAAAAAAAATCATCCGTTTATCCGTTTTTACATACAATATGAGGTTTCAAAGTTTGATACATATAATAGTAAAAGGTATAAGGTTTGATACATAATCAAACTATAAACTCTTAAAATATCGTGATTCACATCTTACATAATTTATTAATTGTTATTTATTATTTAATTAATTAAATAAAATACCACGATAGGGTATTAGGGTGAGTTTTCTGTGGTATTATCGTTTTCGGTTTCTATTTATTGACAGAGAAAATGAAAAACATGGTAGAAGAAAACTAGCCATTTGCAATTAATATGAACTTAAATTTAGTATATGATTTATTGTTTGATTATTCGTTCAACTTTGAACGTTTTACTATTGTATAACGATTTGAACGTTTTACTATTGTATAACGATCTATTGTAGTATTCAAGTTTCTAAAATTACTATTGTATGTTAGTTAACTAGTGCTTGTGAGAGTATAAGGTATATGTTAGACAAATTGTCGCACCCCCAAATTATGATACAGCGGAAGTCGGGTCGGGACGCGACTAATCAGAAATCATTACACAAAGTCACATCGAACGACCACTATATGCGTCGTTTTGAAAACAGTACAAAATAGTGCATTGATAATCCAATTGTTTACATCAATTACTGAGTTCGCGAATGGTTCTAGAGATTCTAATACATAACTAAGATTACAAAATAGTAATGCAAGAAAAATCTCCGATGTTTGTAAATCATGCGACTCGAGCTATTGTATCTTGGAGTAATCCTACTCCTGTTGTGAACCTGAGAATACATACTAAAATGGTCAACAATAATGTTGGTGAGTTCATAAGTTTAGATATCAAAATATAAATGTGAACCACGAGATTTCCATGTTTGTTTGTATCGCAAAACTACGATAAATAAATGTATACTACTGCCATGAGCTCATAGTCCGAAGCTTAACCGATATGAGTTTGCCTCCTGCAGATGCCTAATCCAGAACATCCGTATGAACAAGTAATAAAGCGCCCGTTTGACCAGTTAGAGCTACTAACCCGGACGGGAATGGTCAATCCCAAATAGATCTATTATTCAAAACTCGCGCTAAGATCCATACTAACGAAACTATAATGTGTAGAGGACTTTTGTGTGGATTATGAAAGTGAAACTCATGCAATACGTATATGTGTAAATCTGTACTCGTGTTCATGAAAATAGTGCATGTATTCTCACCCCAATAGTTAAAACAGTAAAAGTGGGGCTATGAGACTCACCCGAGTCTTGAAAGCGAGCGTTTAAGTTAATAAACGTTTATCCAAAATGTAACCTTCTAGCGCCCTAAACGCACAAGGTTATGAGTAAGTGAATGTCTCAAAAGATCATTCATGCTAGTTGTCCACTCAACTATTTATGTCCAAGTGTTTGTTTATCGTTCGCGTTTAGAAAACATGTACGGCCCGTTGGTGATGTTTTGTAATAATAATTCTCAAAGACACTATTATTATGTTTTGTTTCGATGTATACTTATAAGAGTATATGTATTGCGTGTAATGACGTATATAACTACTCGTTGCGATTTGTGGTTACGCGTGTTCAGTACTTTGTGAAAACATGTTTTGAATAAGTCTGTGTTATGCGACACAATGGTTGTGTCGCTGTATGGTGTTGCGACATAAGGGTAGTGTCGCTGAATGTGAATTTCAAATAATTGTGCGACATAGGGATTTGTGTCGCAGGTCGTGAATTTAAATAAGTATGTGACACAAGTAATTGTGTCGCTAGTCTCAGCGACATCGAAAATAGTTGGCGACACAAGGTATTGTGTCGCTAGTTTTGGCGACACAGAGGCTATTTTGCGACACAAAGGTTAGTGTCGCTACGTTCGAGAAAGTTATCAGTCTGTGCAACACAGACTCAAAATCGGGGGTTTCAGTCGATTTCACGATTTACAAAACTTCAGAAAGTGAAATAATACAACTTTTAAAGGTAACAAAAAATGTGAACTTTTCCAAGTGGTTTCAGTCGATTTGGGTTTGTAAATCTCGAGATATGCCTTTGCAAAATTGACTAACTTTTCAGTCAAAAAGGACAGTCCGGACACCTACTTTTGTAAAATCGTTTTCCCATACCAAACGACCTCAGAAAAATACCAAACCACTTGGGTTCGAAAGTAGACTCATTGAACTTGATTTTTGACTCAAGAATCGCTCGATTTGGTTAAGAAATTAGTTAGATATCATGGGTCAAAGTCGGGTTAAGTTTTTATCCGGTGGTTAACAGCTTTGTCCGAAAGTTTTTAGCATTATCCTTTGGTTTTCGGTTTAGATCTTGGACATAATTAGCATGAACGAACATCTAACATGTATATTAACATTATTCAAGGAAGGTAAACAAGATTTGAAGGAATTCTTACAAAGAAAACTCGATCTAAAGCCGAAATGATTAGGAAAGGCTGCTGCGACTCGATTCTTGTTTCTTCGCTTGTTGTTCTTCTTCGTAGCGATATAGATGATGTTGCTGGTGACTAGAGTTCTTGAAGAAGGCTGAGGGGTGTGTTGGTTGTGGTGGATTGTGGTTGGGTTTTGAAAGAGAGAGTATAGAGTGGAGGTAAAGGAGGCTAAGTGTGTGAAAGGAAAATGGGAACTTGTAATGGTTGTGAGGTTAAAAGGGGTGGGGCCATTGGGCCGGTTTTCTGGGCTGGGCTGGGCCGACGTGGGCTTGGCCCATCGTGGTCTTGGGCTCGTGACTCGCTCCTCGATTTCGTGTTACGTTATTTGATCGGTTAAACGTTAATCGCGCATTTTAGATTTTAATCGTTAACGTTCAATTTTCGCGTATTGTTCTTGACCCGTAATTTTTATTTTAAATTGACCCAATACTCTTTAAATGTTTTATTGAACCTTTTCAAAACCTTTGACGGGTTTCGTTCGGTGTCGGGTTCGATTCGTGCGTTTTCGTCGCGTATGACACGTTTTATGCGAAACGTAAAGCGTTTTAGATATTGTCGTAATAATATAAGTTAAATTACAATTATTTATCAAAATTAGGTTATTTAATAAAAATGTATTTCACCAACGTCCATATTTATTGTGTCGGATTCCATCCGATCGAATTCGCGTAATTAAAATTAATTACGTACGTGTGTATAATACAATATACAAAGTGTTACCGTAATTAGTCCTATTTCACATTAATTACGTACGTGTGTCTAATTTGCCGGGTGTCACACAAATTCATAATACAACATCTCTTAGCTCTTATTTCTATACGAGCGTACTCATAATACAACATTCTTATTTTTATATGAGTGTATTCATAAGAGTTGAATTCACACACATTTCTATATGAGCGTACTCATAATACAACATTCTTATTTTTATATGAGCGTATTCATAAGAGTTGAATTTGCACACAGCGCGCCCGCGCCCGTGCGCGCGCACAGACAGACAGACAGACACACACACACACACACACACACACACACACACACATATATATATATATATATATATATATATATATATATGGTAGCAATTTTGAGGGAAGTGTTTTTTTAAGCGTTATTATTTATTAAGAAGCATCTTACCTTCGCCCATACAAATCTTACAAAAAGTAAGTGAAATTTAATAAATGTTAATCAGAATGTTAAACTTCCTTGATAAATTCATTTTATAGGTTATAACAAAAAATTTTGATTATTAGATCCAAAATCGTTGATATATATTGTTGTAAATGTTAGTTAACATTAATGATGATGAATGTTAAAATTAAAAATATTAATCAAATAATGTGATCTTTTAACATTCAAATCATCATGAATGTTAACTAACATTTATCACGGTGAATGTTCACGATTTATTAAAAGAAATTTATCAACTAATGTTATGACTTAAACATGAAATTCATCAGTGAATATGTTCTTTATATCATCCATTTTGATAACAATTTATTGGTAAAAAATAATTTTTTGTTGATATTTTGATCGTAAATATAAGATGTTTCTTGATGATTAATAACGTTTTCCTACTTTCCTCCCAAAAAAGTACTTCCTGTCTAGATCATGTCATTATATATAGGGTTGGCGATTTCCGACTCGACCTGAGACTCGACACGAACCCAACTCGATTATAATCAGGTTTGGGTCGAGATTTTTGAGGCGCAAACCCGTCAACCCAAAACTCGCCAACCTGAGATTTTTTCGGGTCGAGTTCGGGTTCGGGTCAGCTAAAGAATTTTCCGGTTGAACCTGACGACCCAAAATATTTTAATATTATTATAAATTTAAATTAAATATAACACATAATTGGACCTTTTCATTGACTAATCCATAACCTTTTCTTTAATACTTTTATATTTTGGTGACCCATTTGACCCAATTGACCCGAAATCGATATTAAAACTCGAAAATCGCCCAAAAATCTGCTGACTAGATTAAAAATAGGGTCAGTTGGGTTGAATATGAATTATTGAGTTTTGGGTTGGGTTGAAATGCTCAATCCGATTATAAATTAAGGTTGGGTTCGGGTTAACCATTTTTGACCCGTCAACCAGTCAATCCGAACCCATTAACTCGACCCAACCCGAATTGCCACCCCTCATGTTGTGACACCATTAGTCAAACATTTGTACTAGCAAAAATTAGTAATATATCACTAATTTTTTACATGTAAAACGCAATTAACATTATATACAACACTGCTAAAAAATATAGGGTGGTATATGACTAATTTTTGATGGGGTTCAAAATGCATCTTAAAATGTCCCGTACTTCTTTGATGTTATGTATTCGCGTTAAATCATTGATGGTTGACGAAGGCATTATATAATATATACTCTTACTATTAACTCTTAAAAGAGCCCAACTAAAGGCCCATCAACTGCCACACATTAAAGAAGTAAGGCCTAAAAGCTCGAATCACCGTTGAGTCCTCTAATGTTATGCTCTGTAATTGGTCCATCATATAAATTACGTATCTTGGAATTTGGGGTTATTAAACATACATTTTTACTAACCTTTTTAGAAAGACAAAGAATACCATACCAAACACAATTAACATCTACATAATCATATATCTCTCTGTACTCCGTAGAGAGTAGAGACTTGAACAAGATGTTGTGAATTGTAGTCACGCAAATTATTTCTCGCTTGAGACTGTAGTTCTTGCTCTAGTCACCCCATTTGAGCAAGATTCTTTACGTGAAATCAGTGTACGGTGTCACGTTTGTCAAATTATGATTTTCCTTTATTTGAGTGAGATGATATGATGACGTCATTTCGCTCTATGACGACCTTACTATATGTGTAATTTCAAAGACTTTGTCTATATCATACTCACATTTTGATAATTGCAGTAACTTTCTCTTTTATCGAATTGTAAAAACTTGTTAATAAACTCAACAAAATTTGAATCTTACTTTAATAACGAAGGTTAAAGTACACTAACTTTAGATAGTTGATAGGACTGAAGTCCTGATAACCAACCGATAGTTGCTTCTGAAAATGAGACAACTTACCCATATGAAATCAACGATTAAATCTGTGACAGAAATGGCACGTTTTATTCTTCAGGATGTAATATGTTATTCATCTAAACTTTTAAAAGAACCAGTCGTTGGGCCCGTATTAGTAGTCCACCAAATGAAGGCCCACACCACTTAATATTTCATAATCGCCCCTCTTTGTTTAACTTATTCAATTTTGTTCTAGCCAAATTAATTCCAATACCAATACCAATATGTTACATTTAGATAAGGGTTATTACTTGTACTTCAATAATAACTGTAAAAAAGTAACTTTGTAATTACACTTGAGACATATTAGTTTAAAACCTACAGAAAGAAAAATAGAATATTAAGACTCAACTTGACCCAATTCGAATAGTGTTAATCCAATTAAAACAATTTTTTTAAATCAAACTAACGTCATGTTATTCAACTTTAGCAATATAGTTATGCTACCCTTTAGTTGTGACGAGTTGGAAACTCATGCATTTCTTTGTAGTACGTTATGAGTTTAAGTGGAAAATATTGTAACACCCGATTCAATATTAGTATGCGAAGATAAATTTGATCATATCATAGACTTAGATTTGTAGGCAAATAATACACTTAATTTAAATGATTTCAAACTTCACACCACAATTTTAAGCTGTACTTTCTGGTAAAAATTCAACAATAACGATGTAACTAATATTGAAAATGAAATATTTATTTTATTTATCAAATAAAAGAACATGTCCTTTTCCACGAGGACTATTTACGACAACTATTAAATTTTCAAAGGACTATATTTTTAACTTTCGTTTCCTTAAATAAATCCTTAAACCCACACAATTCTGTCATTCGGTCTTGCGCTTTAATTCCCAAATATCACAATTACGCGATAGCCTTCGGTTTTCGATCGAAATCTTTGCCTCTCTCTTTAACAAGTAAGCTATCGATCTTAAGTTTATTTATATAATAATAATAATAATAATAATTATCTTTATTTTATTGTTTGATCAATCTCTGTTTTACTCAATTTCGATTAATACGATTTATTATATCTTTTATGGTATTTATTTTTAAATCTAGGGTTTAATGTTGTTGAACACCTGATACTATACATCTAGCGCGTACAAACTTGTATATATTTTTATATCTGTGTATTTGTTATGCAAAGCGGTAAATATGTTGGTGGTTAAGATTCAATAATTTTAGGGTTTTTGTTAATAAATAATTTTAGGGTTTATGTATATTAATGTCTTCTCACGCTTATACATTTATGTATATATATAAATATAAATGTGTGTATGTGTATAGAAGCTATTTTTGAAAATTTTGTTTTTTTATTCCGGAAAAATTAAATAAAATTGTGATTTATCCATTAAAGTAACAAAATAGAACTATATATATATATATATGTATATATATACATACATAATATATATATATATATATATATATATATATATATGTACATATATATATATATATCAATATATGTATATATAATAATACACATTTATGTACACACTTATGATATGCAGACCTGCACAAGCACACTCACGCACATTATATTATATAAGTATGTATGAATATATACTCTCATTTGTTGATGAGTTCCATTGTATTTCATATACTTGTTTTTAATCTGTTTAAGTTTTTGATGATTTGCAGAGAAGCTAATGTCTTTTGACACTCGGCGCATACAATTGTGGTTAGAGGTGCTGGTGCACTGGTTTACGATTTGGGGTAGCAATCGAAGTGCTTGGCGAATATTTTCTGCTAGTTGAATCACCAGATATTTTTTTTTCATTTTTTTACTAAAATATTCAGCGGTCAACACTCGAAATTTCATATCATTATGAAGAACAAATCATCCCTCTGCCCAGGATTTCGTTTTCATCCTACCGATATTGAGTTGGTTATGTATTACCTTAAGAGAAAGCTATTGGGGAAAAGACTCGTTCCCGAAGTTATTGCAGATGTTAATATTTATGATTTCAACCCTCGGGATCTTCCAGGTATTAATACTCAGACCGCACAATAGTTCTACATGATGATTTTGTTTATTTATTTATTTATTTATTTTTGATGATAGTATGCGCTTTCTTGTGATTTTTAGAAAGCTATCCTAGTCTACTTGAACGTTTACTCAGTTTGCAGTGGATTTTATTGTTCTTTTCATAACATAACATTTTCACGTTCTTATCAGATAAGTCCAACTTAAGAAATGGTGATCTAGAGTGGTTCTTCTTTTGCCCAAAATCGAGAAAGTATTCAAGTGGGTCAAGAACGAACCGTGCAACTGAAACTGGTTACTGGAAAGCTACTGGGAAAGATAGAGAAATTAAGTACAAGGAAAAAACTGTGTCTTTGATTAAGACGTTGGTCTTTCATTTGGGCCGTCCACCAAAGGGTGATAGAACTGATTGGGTAATGCATGAGTATAGGATGGAAGATAAGGATTTAGCTAATGAAGGCGTTGTTCAGGTACTTTATGGTTCAACTTTGCTATTTTTTATACATATTTTGTTTTTCCCTTGTAAAATGTTTCTGTTCTATGACATGGGTTGTCTATTTTCAGGACGCATACGTGCTCTGTAGACTATTCGAGAAAAGTGGTGCAGGGCCGCAGAATGGTGCACAATATGGGGCACCATTTGAGGAAGAAGAATGGGATGATGATGAAGTCAATCTGTCAGGTGCTACTACAGAAATAATGTTACTTAAAGGAAGTAGCTCAACGTTGACCAACATGACCTTAACGGACCCAGGTCCATCTACTGCCACATCTTTTGAAAACGCAAGACATTTGGAGATATTAACTGCTCCTCCAGCAGTATTTGGGGCTACAAATACACTGGTTCCATATGCAAGCGCTTCAGCTGTGACAAACGTGACCTCAACTGAACCGGGTCCATCTACTGCCACATTTTCTGAAAACGCGAGGCATTTCGAGAGATCTACTGTAACATCTTCTGTGTGGTTCGGTCTATGTGGAGCTACTACAAATGGGCTGATTCAATATGCCAGCAGTTCAGCTGTGATGAACGTGACCTCACCCGAACCGGGTCCATCTACTGCCACATTTTCTGAAAATGAGAGACATTTTGAGAGATCAACTGTAACTTCTTCTGCACGGTTTGATCTTTGTGGAACTACTACAAATGGGCTGATTCCATATGACAGCAGTTCAGCTGTGATGAACGCGACCTCAACGGAACCAAGCCCTTTTAACAAAACACCGGTTCCCTATTCAGAAAATGCAAGTCATCAGTTGCCTGCTGATGATGATTTCATGCTTAGCTATGCAGACGTTGCTTCGATTTTTCATAATAACAACACTCAGGTATGCAATCTTTCTTTAATATTAAGACTTTAATCATTTTAGTAATCTATCTTGTGATCACTATCTTTTTTGCTGTGTTTTAGTTGCTACCATTTTTCTTTTTGTTTCTGAAGTAGTGATTATTTTCATGTATGATTACAGGATGTAGAAGCATATGGCAAAGGGAAGAAGATCATGACTGATGCACCTAATGACGATGCAGTGATCTTTTTTGACTCGAGTGACCTGTTTACGCTAGACGACTTGAGCGAAGATGGATTTTGCATATGATCTCAAGGATTTTTTGATTTTATGCTCAATCCCTTCTTGGGTGATGATCTTGATACTGATCTCGGGAAGTTTTTCTAGGGCTGTTTCAATCTGTAAACACGTCCACACTTAGTGTTTGATGGATCGCATATTTACAATCAACACAGATTATTGGATACTGAACACATGTTTCAGAATGCTCTATTGTTAATTCAGTTTTCATGTTTATCTAACATTTAAGGTCCTATTAACATTTCTGCTTTTTATGTTTATTTAAAACATTTAAGTTGTAATTAATATTCTGATATATCTTATGCTACATCCAGTGTTTTTCGTCGAATTAAATTGAATACTGCAAATAAAATGTTTAGTTTTGTAAGATGTTAAAAATGATAGTAATATTAACCAAATTGACACTACAAGTACTAAAACCATAACCAATATCAAATTCATTTCACAATCACAACGCCAAGTTCGTTCATGCCAAATTGTCATTAAGTAAAATTCAGAATGTTTTTAAAAAGAGAATTACCTCGGTTGACAGTCAACCATTGAGTTTGTACTAAATGGACATCGCGAGTACGTTTTTTAGCTAAATGGTCACCATTTTCGCGGAAAAGCCTAGCTGGCGAAAACATTAGAATCAATTAAAAAGAACACCTAGACTACAAAATTCGCCAAGTCAACTAAAAATTCGCCAGTCAACACGATCAAGCAAAACTTCACCATGTGGACTAGATCTTCGCCTAAATGTAAAATCGGATGAAAAGGAATGTACAAGTAACAAGTTTTGATACAGAGAGTACAAATGATGTATGCGTTGATTGCTTTGCTGTAACTCACAAAACAATTGGTTGAATATTATTTAATTGACGAGCTAAGTTTGTGTGACACGACGTTTTTCAGTTGGTTGAATATAATTCGTCGAATTTACCGGATTTGGATTACCATTTTGACGAATTTTGTGTCTATTTTGCTGAAATAATTTTTGACACAAACATAAGATGAAAAAGGAGATTGCTATTGTCCGCAATAGAATGATCGTAAATAATAATAATATATAATAATATGATATTATGAATATTAAGAGAATTTTCTTACATTCATAATTAATTAATGTTAACCGAAGTGGATATGATCATTTTCTTTGAAAAATTATTCGTTAACATTCGTCAACGATGAATGATAATCAAAATGTATAAAAACATATTTTTACCAATAAATATTAATCAAAACCGAAGTTATAACTACTAATATTAATCAATAAACTATTGTTTATAACCTATAATATCATATAATAGATATTAAGGAATTTCGCTAACATTCATCGATGATTAATGTGTATCTTCCCAGCTACCCAAGAAAATAGTGCTTACCTCTGAATTCGGACCAAATATTATATATATATATATATATATATATATATATATATATATATATATATATATATATATATATATATAGATGATCCAGAGGAAACACATTTTTCGAGGAAAGGGGAAGTGTAGTATTCATCACGGAGCATCTTAACTTCGCCACTACAAATGTCAAAAAATAAAAGGAGAAATTTAATAAATGTTGATCATAATCGATGTTTTAATATCAACTAATGTTATGAATTAAAAAGGAAATTAATTGGTGAATATACTCTTTATAACATCGATTGTGATTAATATTTAACAGTAAAAATTATTTTTTTGTTGACATTTTGATTGATAAATGTAATATTGTCCGCGATGAATATTAAAGCTTACTCTTTTTCCAAAAAAGTGCTCCCTCTTAAACGCTCAAATATATATATATATATATATATATATATATATATATATATATATATATATATATATATATATATATATATATATATATATAGTAAGATGATCAAAAAGAAGGGAATTTAGGGAGAGAAGAAGGAGAAAAGATATGATTCAATATTTTATAACTATGATTCAAATTTTTATTATTATAATTCTACATTTTATTGTTTTTGTCCAATATTTTATTAATAAGATTTATTCATTTATTTCTATGATTCAAAAGTTATAGGTAATAAAAATTAGAATCATAGTACTAAAATATTGAATCAGATCGCTTCTCCCTCTTCTCTCCTTAATTTTTCTTCTCTCTGAATCCGACTCCTATATATACATATTCAAAGGTTCAAATGAGAACCAGAAAAGGTACAGAACTGCGAGAACTTTTAAATTATATGAATATTCACATGTTAATGATTCAATCACATGTGATTATTGACGTAAATTAATGTTAAAAGCAAAATAGTTTGACAAAATCTTAAAATAACCTTTAAAAGCAAATTTATATTTTTCGTTCACATGTGTACATTTGACCTGTGCACATATGAACATTTGACCTGTGCACATATGAACATTTGACCTGTGCACATGTGAACATTTCATGTGTTCAATAATTTAACATATTTTTAGTGATTTTTAACTTTATTTTGTCAATAATATGAACATTAAATAACATTTATATGTAATTTGTTGCGTTTACATGTATAAAAATAATGCAATTTAAAAGTTCTCGTAGTTCTGTACTATTTTGTGATTCTCATTTGAACCTAACCCTATATATATATATATATATATATATATATATATATATATATATATATATATATATAGTAGGGATCAAGAGGGAAGTAATTTTTTGAGGAAAGTAGGGAAACCATTCATTCGCGATGAATGATAAGCAAACGTAAAAACACATATTTTTACCAAGAAATATTAATCAAAACCGATGTTATACCTACTAATATTCATAAATAAACTACTTTTTATAACTTATAATATCATATGATGAATATTAAGAGAATTTTCTAACGTTCATCGTTAGTGAATGTTAACTGAAGTGGATATTATCAGTTTTTTTGAAAATTATTCGTTAACATTCGTCCACGATAAATGATAATCAAAACGTATAAAAATATATTTTTACCAATAAATATAAATTAAAATCACTGTTATAACTAATAATATTTATCAATAAACTTTTTTTCTATAACTTATAATATCATATGATGAATATTAAGGGAATTCGCTCATCCTTTCTCAGAAAATAGTACTTCCCTCCAGATCCGGTCCATATATATATATATATATATATATATATATATATATATATATATATATATATATATATATATAAATATTTTATTATTCTTTTTAGGTGATGTTTTTAACGAAGCTACGTTGAGAGGTCTTCTATTTACATTAATTTATTTATCATACAACCCCTCAATCTAATTTTCTGACTCTGCATATGGTAAATATTACAATAAACGATATAAATATTTAAAAACTCATTAGCTAGACAGTTTACCTCAGCAAGCCATTTGTTACTGAAGAACAATGTATATTTTTGTTTATACTAATGGACAATGTAAAAACTTCAATTTTAGTATTTTAATACGGCAATAAAAATTCCAATGTGCAGCAATCTTCTTTACTTCTTACAAGGGTGTCAACCCCACCGTCAGTCTCACAAACTGACGCGTCACTCAAGTTCACCATTGGCAGCGAAAGTTCACCATTGACAGCGAAGCATAACTTTTACATCAGTTTTGAAAGCATCAGTTTGGCCATGCGCAACTGACGGAAATTGTGAGGCCGAGAGCAATTTTATTTTTTGTTTTGTTTTTTTGTTTAGTGTATAAAAGTAAGGATATATTAGTAAATGTGGAGCCCGAAAAAGGTGATGTATTACTGTTAGCAGTATTGTGTCAGTTTTAAAATGTATTAACGTGACGTTGATGTGACAAAAATTAATGCGTCAGTATTTGTCACTGTTGAGAGAAGTCTTATTAACAATTCAATATTATGCGACTACAAAACTATCAAACACCACCGTAAATGTAAATAAATGAATAAAATGTTTGAAAATGTAAAACAACTAAAATATGGTGGCCATTTTTGAAAATTTGCCCCAATCTTTGTCCTTCTACAAATAGTCTTTCACTTTGTTCATATGTCGTTCCTGTAACAATCTGAATCTGCACCAGAAAATAAAGCCGAGAAATCGTGACGCTAAAATCTCTCTCCAATGGTAAACAAATCAGTCAGATCTAATTACTATACTTACATAATCTGTATTCATTCTATCTCAATTTCGTTTCACTTTATTTTACTTATTTCTAATCGTACCTGCATTTGTGAATTTTAATCATATGTGAATTTAGTGATCAACAAGTTTTTATGTCAATTGAAGCAATTATAATGTTCTGAGATCTGTTAATTGTTGTTTGTTGTTTGATTTCGGGGATACGGTTAGCTGTTAAGTTCTAGGGTTTTTTAAGATATATAGGACTTAGATCTGCACTGTTTTGATTTGATGTTTATGGTGGCTTAGGGTTTCTAGGACTGCTAATTGAAATAATTTCCAGTCACCGGCTATTTTTTAAGCAAATTTGAGATCTGGCTTTGTTTATCCTGATAAAAATCATGTTTGATTGTTGCAAAATGTGGAAATTTAAGTGACGTGCACGATACTATTACAATGTACTAACGTCATATGGTTGGAATTATGATATAGAGATTGTAATGAGCGTAGGGTTAAAAAAACACTAGATAGATTGACTGAAGTAACAATGTTATGGCTTATAGGTGATTGAAATTAGTCTTTATGAGTAATGAAGTTTAGATCATTAGATGTAATTATGTATGATGGCTGTTGTGTGCAGGAGTCTTGTCCTTCTGTGAAGAACATTTTACTTTTGGATTCAGAAGGATGCCGTGTAGCTGTGAAGTACTATTCGGATGATTGGCCAACTAATAGTTCTAAGGAAGCATTTGAGAAGTCTGTGTTTACCAAGACTCAGAAGACAAATGCACGGACAGAAGGTATGCTTTCCTCCACTAGTAGTGATTAGCAAAAGTCTCTGTTGCTTCTAATACCTCTGCTAATAGCTCTAAGATTAACTAAGATTATATCTGTTACACATCATTAAATGGAAGATCTGAGTTTCGGTTTTCTTTTCTGAATGAATAACTTAGCATAGATAATCGTAATTATATATAGTTGCCCTAATCTGTTTTCCTTTGACACTTGATGCATACTGTAATAACAGCAGAGAAATGAAGCATAGAAGTAACTAGTGAAGTAGAATAGTCAAGTTGTTTTTCCCCCCCTACATATCTTCTTTAGTAGCATCTAGAAGTAGGAAAATGGATGGGGCCATTTTGGGTTGGGTTGAACTGAAAACTTTTTGTCCTATTTTAGTATCCTTTTTTCTGTGACTAGTGTTTTTAGGTCAATTAATCTATCTGTTGAATAATATGATTTAGGAAGTTTTTTTTGCATCAGAAATACACTTTCGGGGACTTTCAACTCATTTGACCTGTTCCCTTTTGAGCTATTTTAAATTTACCCACATGACTGTAGGAGATAAAACATAGCCCAAATTGATCGATTCATAAGTAAATGACTCAAAATTGCCACCTCTAGCAGCATCTAATGTTTTGGCTTGGACTCGTGTGCAGCGGAGATAGCAATGTTTGAGAACAACATTGTCATCTACAAGTTTGCTCAAGATCTTCACTTCTTTGTTACTGGAGGTGATGAGGAAAACGAGCTCATTATATCCACTGTTCTTCAAGGTTTCTTTGATGCAGTTGGTCTTCTGCTTAGGTAGTTTGCCATGGATATATCCTGTCTGCGTATGCAATTACTCTATCCGTCTGTATTAATTTGGAACATTAATAATTTCCTATTATAATCGCGTGTTACAGGGGAAATGTGGATAAGAAAGAGGCACTTGAGAATTTGGATCTCATTTTATTGTGCCTTGATGAAATTGTTGATGGCGGGTAAGCTATATCTCAACTATTTTTATTATGAATTGTATCTATTTTTACCCTTTAACTTCTGTACTATTGAAGAATATTAACTGTAATCCTTTCTTGCAGAATCATCCTGGAAACGGATGCAAATGTCATTGCTGGTAAGGTTGCCAGCCACAGTGTAGATTCTGGAGCTCCTCTCTCTGAGCAGGTACTTTTAGCTATAGTTTCCTCGCATGCAAAAAATATAAGGAAACACTTTGTTAAATAAAATTCTTATCATTTGTTTCATATATTGTACGATAACATTATAAATATTATCTTTGCAGACAATAAGTCAAGCATTGGCAACTGCACGGGAACATCTTACAAGATCTCTCCTCAAGTAATTAACTTGAACTGAATCAGAGAAATTTTTTGGATCCTTTTGATTTATCACAGAAAGAATGCTATGATAGTACTCCAAGTTTCTGACATCGAATTTATTTTCTTTATTTCAGTGTATGATGATACTGTTTGGAGTTGAACAAACCGAGATTCTTGATTTCAAGTTGGATCTTCTGCAGCCAAGGGAAACAATTTGGACATTAGATGCCAGTGGTTTTTTGACATTTAGACATGATATGGTATCTTTATTACTTATTGTTGTGTTTTTTATAGGGCATGGTCATCTACTTTAAATGGGTTTTATGAATATGAATATTCTTCCATGAATGTTATCTAGTTTCACCATTGAGACAACACTATGAACACAAACTTTAAGACTGCAAAAGTTAGATGTGCATGATGTTGAACATTTTTTCTTGTTCTTTTTTCTTTTTTTTTTTTGGATTTTTGTATAAGATTTCTAAGTGATGGCAGTTGGAATAGTTATTACTATAACACAACTGAGACGGATTTAATTCTTTAAAGATCCTAAGTATGGTTTATTTGGGAGTTAATTATGGAAAAAGGGTAATTTGGAGGATACTTTTAACTCACGTATCATATTTGAATAGTACGCGTCCGCCCTACCTGCAAGGAGCATTAACGTCGGATAAATTACTTGTTCACAAATCACATGAGTCACGGATTTGAACCCTACCTGTCGGTCAATCATTTATACTGACACTTCATGA
The DNA here is from genome assembly GCA_963930675.1 of Gnaphalium uliginosum. NCBI lineage: Eukaryota > Viridiplantae > Streptophyta > Magnoliopsida > Asterales > Asteraceae > Gnaphalium > Gnaphalium uliginosum. The sequence continues at coordinate 26,747,068 of OZ005680.1, read as the reverse complement.
TTTTAATTATTTTTAAAAGACTTGAATGTTGATAGAAAAGAATATGTAGTATGTACCATCTTGCGACCTGTTTAAAGCAGAGTTCAAATAAGAAGGCAAAATAAATATCGTAGGAACGTAAAAATAACTTCAAAAATACTTTTTAACTATCCGAAACGCATTTCCTTCAAAACGTTTTTGATGATCATTATTAAAATAACTTTTATAAGCTATTATAAATATATAAATAAAAAATACTAACTTTATTTTTGAAATTTTTTTACAGTCGTTATTGTTTGTTGTCACAAAATATAACTTGATAATTATATGTGATTATTCTCTAATATAAAATGATTATCATGTCTTCGAGATAATCACAAAATTAAACTTGATAATCAGATATTATTCATGTGATTATCAAGTTATAAATATGATTATATTATAAATAAAAAATTAATAAAAAATAAAAAAAGATTAAATTTTTTATTTGAAAAATAGTTTTTAAAAATTATTTGAACAAGGAGCTACGAATTTTTTTTATTCTATAAAATAATGTGTTTTGAATATTTTAAAAATGATTTTGAAATCATTCATACGTTCTTACAATATTTTACTTTCTCATTTAAACCTATATATATATATATATATATATATATATATATATATATAGTCAAAGGTTCAAATAATTCAATCACATGTGATTATTGATCTAAATTAATGTTAAAAACAAAATAGTTTGACAAAATCTCAAAATAACTTTTAAAATCAAATTTATTTTTTTGCTCACACGTGCACATTTGACCTATGGACATGTGAGCTTTTCAGATATTCAATAATTTAACATATTTTTAGTAATTTTTTAACTTTATTTTGTCAATAGTACAAACATTAAATAATATTTATATATAATTTGTTGCATTTATATGTATAAAAACAATGTAATTTAAAAGTTTTCGCAATTTTATACTTTTTTGTGGTTCTCGTTTTAACCTAACAATGTAATTTAAACTGAACATCTCATTCTAACAAACTGCCCAGATCTTTCAACTCAAATTCCTTTTATACGACTAACTCTTTAACCCAAAAAATTACATAATGCAATTCATTTTTCTATCCTCTTCAAACTATTGTACGTCAATCTTGTATTTTTATAAACATAATAATTAGATTAGATGTATAACTAAAATTAGATACAACGTTGTGTTTTGCAACTGTCAATAGCCGGATGCAATTTTATATAAACTTGCAAATCGAATATAATTAGAGATAATTGGATACAATCTTTACAATATACAATTAACTTACACAGATGGAGATAATCAGATGCAAGAAGAGACAAATTCATCTACTTTTTCATAAATGCATGTGCATTATTTGATGCATAATTTCAAATTAGAAAATTGAAACTTCACTATCAAAATTCATAGATATATTGACTTAATCAAAACGTATCAATTGCTTTTTAAAGTGCAAGAAACAATACCACCAAATTGAGTCCTGATTTCCAAAAATATTAAACAAGAAAAACGAATCATACCTACGGTTAGTTGTTGAGGCTACAACTCAAAAATTAAAATAACGCTCATCTCTTCTTCTTTCTTTGATGCTAACACGTCAAAACTAGCAAGTCCTGTTTTCTTTGTTTGTTGTTGATTTGCACAAAAAAGTAGAATCAGATGCAGTCGTTAACGACGACAAAACGGCGTCCCTCCTTTGATTTTCTTCATGCAAGCAAATTGCTATTAACCACCATGGTGAGTGGTGGTTATCGGCGCTTTAACGCTGGCAATTGGTTGTTGCTCGTTGTTTAACGTAAATGTAACCCCTTCAAAGCTAAAGCAATGACTAACCGGATACCTTCAGGTTTCAATTAAAAACCATGGTGGAAGGTATCTGCTAGCCACAACTTTAGACTTATAAGGGACTCCAATTTCTTATCTCTTTCCGATGTGGGACGGGTTGTTACAGTAAATACGTTGATGAAGACGAAAATTGTACCTGAGAAGTAGATCGGAAATGACAAAGATGACAGATGGTGTTTGTGGAGAAGATCGGATGATTTTGATCGCGATGTTACTAACAGATCGGAGAAGACGATAATCACAAGGTGGCGTTCGCTGAATAGATCGGAATCACAAGGTGCAACCTTCTCGCACGACTTGTGGACTTCAAACTCTCATTTGCTCTTATTTATAACGAATTTGGTCTTCATTTAGCTTCAATATAAAGTAGAAAATGATTATACAAAAGCTGTAACTCTATCTTTATCCCTAAAGTCGGTTGAAAATGAGTTTGAATGATTTTTATCTTTATCTTCAAGTTTTCAGATAAATCATGGACTTGGACTGTTAATGTCGATTTATTCCATTATTTGCAAGTTTTCAGATAAATCATGGACTTGGACTGTTAATGTCGATTTATTCCATTATTTGCATATTCGCCCTCGATTGTCTTCATTTTCAACATTATTTTACCTAATATGTAAATATAAACAAATTACGTATAAAGTCTACAATAATTATATCTAATCTAATATCAAATAAAGCAACAATAATTAATACATAAAAACATATACAAGTTAGCACTTTAAAATATCAAACTTCATTTGGTTTTTCATTGGTTAACATCACCAAACAAATACGTTGTTAATAGTATGGATTATATCCCTATATATAATAATTTTTTATTAAGGTATAATATATACTTTCTCCATCTCAATATAATTGTCTATATTTTCTTTTCGGGTTGTTCCAAAGACCCTGTTGGGCTCCTTCCCCCCCAAAAAAGAAACTGTACATGAGAATTTCCCTTCATACTGCTCGAATCATTCTCAGATGCCCCGAGAGGCATCCTTTCCTTGTTTGTTGGGTTGGCATTCTCAGATGCCCCGAGGCATTCTCAGATGCACCGGCCGCAACAGCCCCCAGTAATTACTTAAAAGAGAACCTTGCACGAGAACGAGGCTTACCGAACTACCTTTGCCGTAACTCATAGAGAGAACTGCCTAAAAGGAGAAGTCAAAAAATGAGTCCTCTGTAACACCCTCTCTTCGTATGGTATAAAATATTCTTTTATTTCGGAAGCGTAGGTCAAAACATGTATTGCATTATTAACATTTATATAATGTACATATACTGTTTAAAACATCGTACATAACCAGGTGTTACATAATTTCAACTTTCATTTAAGTTATTAAAAACATATCAGAGTTGCCAGCTGGTCAAACATTCTTTGAACATAATCTTCCTGCCCGCCCATTTCAATCATGACCTGCAGGGATTAAGGTGGGGGGATTAGCACAAAGCTAAGTGAATGAATGTGAAACTAACAGTTCAACTTAGCATAACAATCTGTTTACATCAATTAATCGTAAACACATAACGTCAAAGAGGATCGGTGGTTTTTGAGGAACCCTACTGCCGCGGTGGCCCTCAAAGAACGCTTATCACAATCTGTATTGGCCTATACAGAATATACCGATAACTTGATACTACCATTACGTAACACAGGTTCTAATACAACACATGTACAAGACCCTGTATCTGTAATTCTGTAATAACCAAGTCCAACAATCTGTTGACCTCTTTAATAACAACCAATGCCCGAAGGCCACATTGCACGTAGATTCATAATCAACAAATCAGACTAAATAATCTATCAATTATATCTACGTTTACTTCTTGCAACCAAACCGTTACAACCAAATCAAACTTGTGAGTTCCAGATCCACTCATCTGTCAGTCTCAGTCTAACAACTCAGAAGTCTAATGTTACTGAGTCTTCTGCTGATCTGAGAATACAACAAATAATGAGTTAGTAACTCATTCCATAATCATATAACATATTTCAATACATAGTATCGAAATGACAAACAATTACCAAGTTATAACAATGCACTTATATAATTATTTACTCAATCATCATAATAACATATTTATGCAAGCAGGTAAATTCCTGACGTCTAAGAAAACAAAAGTTCAATCCGAAGTGAAACCAGAAAATCCCAAAACGAGGTTTAAAACTTGAAAAATGTCATTTTCGACCCCAAGATGACCCCGAAAGGCCTAAAATTGACTAGGCTCATTTAAAAGAGTTTTAATTATTGGACCGTTTTCGAGTGACCAAGCGAATTTCGGCCCAATCCGTGTTAAATGAAAATTGGGTAAATTTTTAGTCACTAAAAGTATCACTAACACTTAAGCACTTTTGAAATTTGCAAAATAAAACTTTTTAAAATCTCAGTTCGCAAAGCAATATCTCAGTTCGCAAGACAAAATCTCAGTTCGCAGGGCAACTCAGTTCGCAAGACAAAATCTCAGTTCGCATCGCAGCAACTCAGCTCGCGAACTGAGTTCTTTTTCTTGCAAGCTGCGAACCGAGCCTGCTGTAACCAAAAACCCGAACTTTCTTCTTCCATAACTCACAAATTCGACTTCCTATCATTCTAACAAGCTTTCTAACAACTCATATACATCAAATATTATCATATAACATCTTTCAAGCTTCATTACACAACTAATTCATAAATTGACTAATTTCATTCAAAACAAGTTCTTAACTAATAAACTTCAAAATTACTTACAATTAGAAGTAAAAATACGAAGATAATGATATTGAATCTGGTTTTCTAATTAAGGATTACAACTAGATGGCTTCAATTGATCAAAGGAAGTGTGTGTTTTTATGAAATGAAAGTGATATTAGGGAGGTTCCAGAAGATTTGAGAATATATATATATATATATATATATATATATATATATATATATATATTAATCTAACCCAATACCATTACAATTTTAGATGATACATTTTATTATGTCTTCGAGTTTTACATGATACATTTTATTATGTCACATAAAATATATCATACATCTTATGTAATTGTGTATTTTTGGTTCACAACTTTGTAGGTTTGGTAACTAGTGAGTCCAAATCCAAAGGGATCAACAACTTTTTTCACTGTAGATAGAATTGTGGTTCCTGCTAAATGGAACTATAGCTCAGATTATAAAAGATCACATTTTAGGCAACTTGAGTGTTTATTAATCGAGATTGTACCAGCAGTTACATTATTTCCTTAAAAAGCCCTTGCCACTCGATTGTCCATCCTACATATGGATAACCAAGATTATCAGCATAGGACCCTGCAACTAGCATCTTTGACACCTTCTTATGAAGAGGTAACAATGGTTTGTGTGACAATTTTCCTTTTTTAGTAACACAAGTGTTTTTCTCACAGCTTCCCTAGCCAGATCTCGGGGCTCCTGTTTGCACTCAAGTTCACGAAGTTAATAAGATTACCTCCGAAATCTTTTTATATTAACATGAAGATTATGATTGTAATGGTACTAATTTTGTAGTAATAAATAATGCATCACTTACTCTAAAAATTACGAAACTGATAACAAAGTGCTTGCAGTCAACGGGTGAACCCCACCCAGCCTAAGCTAAAACTGGCTCGTTTTTACCTGAACCCAATGTCATTCGTTACCCAACGCACTCATCTCGCTACTTCTAGAGTCTGTGGTCGAGGTCTGGTCTTACCTATTAAAAGGGAGTGGTTGCCCTTTATCCATAAGCAGGATATTTCCAAGTGCTAATCTGAGGGCATTTGAGTCAAAAAAATCTGCATACCCTGCAGCACAAGCTATCCTTCCCCAATATGGATCCCTACCGTAGATTGCAGCTTGATAAAACATATAAATCATTAGCCACCTTAAACCTTCAGGCAGGAGTTCATAGCATACACATATGAAGATGCCACTGAACGTGCAACCTTTATCGTTTCAGCTTCAGTGCTTGCACCAGTTACTGTGACCTGCACAATTGATGAGCTGCTATCAGTATACTGTCGAATGTCAAAACTTTAGCAGGAACACACGTGTATTATTGTTTCACAATATCAAATTTGATTTAATGAAACTTACCCACAAAATCCATAGTTCCATACTCGATATTAAAGTTGGCAATTTCAAACCATATATTTAGAAATTAGTCACAAGCCAATCAGCATAAACACTGCCTTTAAAACTTAAATTCGGCCAAACAAAACAATTTCATTAAAAGAAGATCGGGAGTGATGGGTCAAAAGTCATCCAAAACACTCGCAAATCGTTATCTTAAGACTATTAAAGTATTAATAACTACTGTATACATTAAAAATAACAAATAGGTACAGGCTGACCAGCCTAGCCCAAACCATTTCTACATGCATTCATATATTACTCTAGTTGGCCCATTACTTAACCTGATCGCCCAATTTTTTCACCTGAATCAATAGAAATACAAGTTATAGAACAGAAAAGTACTGAAGAGTTGACAAATCTTACTGTACAAACTTGAATTATTCAACAATGAAGTTCTTTCTATAATGCCATTCAAACAAAAACCCCACATAATTTAACAATGAACTTCATTTAACAATAAGCTTCATTAAAAGAATGGACAATGAGTAACTTTTTCAAGAATAAATAATGTCTCCAACCCAACATGTCTAACATGATCTCATGGGCAAAATGTGGCCTTCCTAATTACCACACCAACCGATAGTCTTGTTTGTCCTGAAGCCAAATTCAGATGACTGCTGTGATTCGGGTTGAGGAGGAGGTCTGAACTCCTTTGGCTTTGCAGGATCGACAAAAATAACCCATCCATCTAAAAACTTTGCATTCATTCCTTCACGAGCCTTCTCAGCTTCTTCTATTGATGCATATGTAACAAAGGCAAACCCCTTTGATCTTTGAGTGGCTCTATCCATAATGACTTTTGCTGCAAAGTTAAGAAATTAAGGACAATGGTGTTACACAAACGAATATAATTATGGGGGATGGTTGGATGTGAAACTACGGAAAGTGAACATGTTTTCATTACCCTCAACAAGCTGACCGAAAGGAGTGAATGCTTCTTTAAGTTTCTCATCCGTTGTATTTCTATTTAAGCCTACAAATATTGTTCAAATATTAAACATCAAGAAAATCTCATCAAACAATACAACTTTCCAATGACAATATACTGGACTAAACCTCTAAACAACAGATGTCCCTTTAGTTATAGAAAAAAGAATTATCCAACCATTCCACCTCCCTTATGACACATAAATAAATTCCAATTTCAATACCACTTCAATTCCGAAAACATTTTTTTTTTTACCTCCATTCATGTGTACTTGAATACTATGCATAACGTACTAACTTATTTTAGATTAATGTCCAAAGACTTGCATACTATATACAGCATTATATAAACACGTAAAAATGGCCTGAAATTTGTATTTAACAATAACTCAACTATCAAAATACCATGATTCAGTGTCCTGCAAACATTCGTACAACCTATCCCTGAAGCTTCTTCCATTATTTGCATGCTACAATACTTCAAAACCATTTCAATCTTTTAAGGAGTCACAAAAAAAATAAAATAATAACAATAATAACAAAAAAATATTTGAGCATAAATCAGCACTTCCTTAAAATCTCTGATTGCATTGTAGCATATATACCACTATACACTACACATATACATATTCAATATTCAAAAGAATCGTAGCGAACAGTCATAAAAGAAAAACACAAAATTTCAAGCAGATATGACGTAATCATAATATATTTACAAAGGTGTGGAAGATTACCGCTGATAAAGAGCTTTGGGGCAGTTAGGGTTGAGCTAAATCGAGTTGATGTCAATTGAGATTTCATAAGCGAAGATGATCCGTTAAGAACACGACGGAAAGCTGAGGAAAACGCCATTTTTTTCTGGAATCGATTGGAAGTAGTGGTGAAGATGGAGAATCAGAGGTTTTACGTAACAAACCCTAGTTTAAACTTTATACGGGTCTTAGACTGTTAACGAGTGTTAGACCAGTAACCAACAGAGATACTCTAGTTGGAACTCATTCAGCTTGAATTCGAGAGTGATAATATTCGAGTTCGAGTCGGTTTTGAATGAACGTTACTTTACGATTAGTTTTGCGAGCCGGACTTGTAAAATTAATTTTCGGCTTAGGCTCGTTCAAATGGAACGAACTATTCAAACTTAAGGAGTCGAAAGAGTCTGATTGATAAATGGTTTGTGTTTAGAAACTTTAATTAAATGTAACCGATATGATTTTAAATCAAAACCTTCGATAAAAATGAGCTAATACGAGTTTGAGGTCGGGCTATTGAGCACGTTTATCGACTTGAAATTCATAGACGAGCAGCTTGAACTTCAAAATTGGTTTATTAAAATAAATTCAACTAACAAAACAAACATCAAATTCGAACTTGAACGAATTCGAACACAGTTCTTTGTATTTATTCGAGTTCAAGTCGAGTAATTATCAAATGAGTCGAACTCGGATCGCTAACACGGTTGATACTCGCTCCGAGTTTTTTAATCTTGCATTTCGACCCTAGACTTTTCTTTAAGTTATTGTTTCTACGGGTAGTATCAAGGATTTAAGGGGACATTATTCTTTTCTTTTACATGTCCAATCCTCTAACTTCTATTTTATAGACAAATTGCTCTTTGATTCAAGTTTTATTTAACGTAACATTCTTATATAATATGTATTTAAGATAGGGTTTGGCTAATTTACGTCCTTAGACATATGATAACAATAACAAATAATAAATATTTATTAAAGTAAAAGTTTCCACAAATATTCGATATGTTATATAATGATATATACACACATATTTGTTGTTAACTAATGAATGCCGATGAAAATATGATTTCTGGCATATGAATCTTTTTATCTAGTTCACTACTTTGATGGGATTTTCCAATTTTGTTAATAAGATTCAAAAATTACAATCAATTATCATTTACACTAATAATAAATTTTAACACGTTAAGAAACTGCAAGTATATTTTAATACCCTACAGAATTGTAAACGATAGGGTTGTAGATGAGCCAACTATACACGAGCCACTAAGCTCGACCGATTAAAAACTCATTCGACTCGAGTTTAAACGAACTAAAATGCATTTAATCATATTGTTGCATAATTATTAATTATTATATAATATATTTAGAAAAATTAAATGTGATGTTAGGTTTTTAAAAAGGAGTCAATTTACATCGATTTGAAGATGATTCGTACATTACTATTTGTTACTACTAATTACACTTTATGATGTTATAGGGGACAACATAATAAAGCTCGGTTAGTGGTGTTAAAAAAAGAAAGATAAAATGTATAAATTGCTGCCCAAAATATAAGGTTGAAGAGTAAAAATATAACATAATAAATTTAATTTGTTCACTGACTAATAACTTCTAATATGATAATAATACTAATAAAGATTGTCATATGCATAGTTAAACAAAATAAAATACAATATAATAATATGAATATATGAATAATAATAAATTAATAATAAAAATAATGTCATAAACAAGTCAATCTTGATCTTAGCAAGAGCCAAACACTGGGTAAATAATTTTACTCGAGCTCGACACATTTTACCCCCTTAATTTAACCTAGAAGATAAGATTGAACATTCACATTTTTTTTCTTTCCTTTTTTCTTAAAAGAAAAGAAAAATACCAACGAAAACAATTTTAGAAGTTGGTTCAACCCCCGTTCACTTATTGGTTCACATGTCATAACTGGTCTCATTGACTCACAAAACAGTCATTGTCCAAATGCTATTTAAAGTAAATTTTGAACATCCGGGAAAGACAACTTGATGTCATTTCTTCGATTAAAACTAGCGAGACATTAAGAAAACAGATTGAACATTCACATCACCATCAAAAACTAAATTACTTGAGGATGAAAAGAGAAATTAAGACCGACGAAACAAGACGACAAAAAATATAAGTCAAACTAACGAAAAATTAGCACGCACGCATGTTTCTAAATCAAACTAACCGAACCAAGACCATAAAACACTGGTAGTAGAATACAACCTCTCTCAAGGAACAGGGCAGCAGCAGCTAAAAAACCAAGTACTTTCTTTTTCTATCATTCGATTATTTCAAACTTGAAATGATTAATGCCACTTTCAAACTCATTACAAGACCCTGAAAAACCCGAGTCAGGTACGGACAGATTAGTAGCTGTTTTGCCATAGCTGTTGTGACTGTTGTTGCGGCTTTGGTTGGACTTGGGACCCACCAACAAGAGACCCGTCCCTAGGGTTTTGCTGCAGTTGATGCTCCTGCGAGATCCCTGTCTGGGATTGATAGTAATTTTGATAGTTAAGAGCTGCACCACCGTAGCTCTGGGAAGGCAGCTGCTGTTGCTGCTGACCTTGCCTGAACCCACTTGGCTGCTGGTTTTGACCCTGGAAACTGTAGTATGTGCTCGCTGGCACAGCTGGCATTGTTCGGGAACCAGCTCCGTGAACCCACATTGCTGAGTTGTCGTTCTGAAAAGACGTTGGAGTAACACAAGTCAAATTTAGAAAACATAAGGCATCATTAGTGTGGATATTCAAAAGATTAACATGTGACACACTGTCATAAAACATTAATGATGGCAGCTTGGAAGGTTTATATAGCGGGGTCAAAACTCGAAAGGATTATTCATTTTACATAGGTCAAGTTGACCCAAATAACTGTCTATAAGTTTTAATTTTCAACATGTTATGTGAAGAATATGAATAGAAATATTACATTACTTCAATAATTAGCTATTCTTATCATGCACAAAACGATACCCAATTTTATCAAACTTCTCATTTCGGGTGCCAAAATTTTTTATTTTTTATTTCAGTTTTAAGATATCTAAGTTTTGTTCACCTCCAGTAAAATGCTTTTTTGACAGTTGTGGCCATGTGGGACTACATTATAGTATTATTTTTTTGCATTGAAAGAGATTATTTTCACCCGTTGAAGCATCAAGACAAAAAATGCCTCTTTTAACATCTCCAAAAAAAAATTTAATGCCTTAAATTCATAAAAATATAGTTGACTACCTGAAATGAAAAATTTGGGTACCTTCCTGAGCCATTACCCTAAAATAGATTTTAGGCGAGTTTTGACCCATTTGACAATTTGACTGGTTCATTTTTAACCAAATTTTTTTATTTTTACCAGTTACGAGATAAAAGTATAAAAAATAATCCCAATCAACTAGTAAGTAAATGGGACATAATTGCCACCTCTAAATGAGTAAAGATCATGTAACTGAAAAAATGTAAAAAAGGATACCTGCTGTTGCTGCTGCTGAAGAGAGAGCAATTGACTGGTCTCTTTGTAATGGGCATTCAATGCATCATCATAACTAAGAGTGGATCCAGTAGGTTGATTAGCTTGATAATTTCCAGGAATTGCCGTCGAATTGCCAAACGAACCATAACCTGAAGGAACAGAGGCAGATTGAGGTAAACTGCTGACTGAAACACTGTTTTTGTATTGAGGAAGAACAGCTGCCAATTGTTGATGATACGTGCTATTCCCAGCAAACGCTTGTTGAAAACCAGATGGCATGTATGTATAACTCTGAGGTAAAAACGGATATCCTATCATATTTGCAAAAGGTCCCAAAGGAAGCGTGGGTTGGGAGTACGGATGAACAAGTTGTTGCGGAACAGCGGGTCCTGTAGGAATAGCATTTCCGGTTGGAGTTTGTTGCGTTGGTTGAGATGATGAGAAAACGCCAGTCTTCAAAGCCTAACAGGAGAACATGGCAAATATGTGCTTTATGTTAGAAAAAAATTATGAAAAATAAAACTTAAGCACATTTTACAGATCAAAGGGTCACATGACTAATTAATATAGATTTCGAGAATCATGCAAAACTTCCCTTCAACTCCTTATGACCAGCGTTGTAAAAGTCAGCCGGGTCGGCCGCATAGTCGGGGACTAGTCGGGCTGTAGGAGGGGACCGACTCGACTAGGCTCAAGATGGTCTAAAAAGTCAGGTCAACGTCGGTCAACGGGTCAAAGTCGGGTTTAGTCGGATTTTTTGGTCAAAGTCGGATTTTGGTCAAAGTCAACTTTGCTAAATATTTTTAAGATAAATTAAAATTAGGGTTTTTGAACAATTGAACTATTATGTTTATATTTCAAGACAATTATTTTAGAGTCTCTGTTTATTTATGTTTATGGTTCTCATCTATTTTTACACATAATTTTGAAATTTATTATTTAAATGAAAAAGTTCAACAAAAGTCAAAATCCAACTAGTCCCCGACTTGGCCGACTAGTCCTTCCGAGGCCCCGACCGACTCGACCCCGACTTCCGACTTTTACAATCTTGCTTATGACTCACTTAGAATATACAATGGGTTCTAATTAGTCGGATCATCATCCTTTTGTTCATCTATACAATAATAAATGCTACACGATTGAAAAAGGGGCAATTACATATTTCCCCCAAACATGCATTAAAAGCATTGTACATTCATGCATTAAAAACTTGTATTAGGGTATATATGATATTTTAACAAGTTTTGAGCGGGATATATGTAATTCTCCCACTGAAAAAAATACTTAATATGTGAATTCCTGTTATATCGTTTGATGATTAGTTACTGACGGACTTTGGGTTTGCATGTACCTGGTAGTTTATTTTTTTCTACAGCAAGACTATACCAAGTTTTCCTAGCCTACTGAGACTATTGAAAGAATGGCTTCTACATTAAGACGTAATCATGAAATCAAAAGACCTTATGTATTTGTATTTACAGTTCAAGTACAGGTCAGAAGCATGCAACCAAGAGAACAGAAGGCAAGTGTTATTGACTCTTGCATTTAAAGAGAGATTTAGAGGCCTCCAAGTCTAATCATATTAATCTAACAAAATAATTAAACAATACGGTAAATGAATGGTCGTCTAATCTACCTATTTTCTGAGGACTGAGCTTTGGCGTAGAATCTTAGATTCTACTAATTAAAACTTACAAAATGGACGGATGAACTAAAGCAGGTCAAATTTAACACAATACCTCTGCCATAGAAATAGTTGAACCACTGATAGAAGATCCGTATTTGGTAGCCATTGATTGGCTTACCGGAAAAGGCGAGTATGAAAGATCAGATTCTCTGACGGGATGGCCATTTGCAGCTAACAATGTGCTTGGTAACGAGTTTGTATATGTAGCCTGCTGCAGAAATCATAAAAAAAGGTGAATCAAGTGAGCACAAAAAAGGTCCTACAGTTATCACAATGTACACATAAATATATAAATCTATTATTACCATAACATTCGAAAAAGGAGCTGCATTTGGCATCTGTGTAGATGTCTGCGATTGTGGGAAAGACTGGTTCAATAGCTGATTACTATCAAATGTATAACCGGGTCCCGCTGTAGATGAAGAAAAACTATATTGATTCAGTTCAGGATTTTCTTGCTTCAACACTTCCGTTTGTGAAACAGAAGGTAAATCGTAACTCCCGGAACTTGGCCCCGTCCGGTGGACTTGATTGTTCTCTGATGTTATTACAGATTCATCACCATAGTATTCAGCATTTCTGCAAATCAAATCAGATACGAACCAATAAGATACAATTAAAAAAAACTAAAAATGGCAATATTGTCAAAGGCACTAACTACTAGAAGGTTCCACCTAGTATCGGAAGGCCCAACAGGTGAAGTATCTGCCTCAGCAGGAATGTCTTCCATTTTGCTTCTCAATTGCCTAGATGCAAAAGATCCAGAAAATGAGGGATTCATGGTAGTAGCACCAAAGCTCCCGAAACTCAAATGTGAGCAATCAGCAGTCTGGACTTGCAGGTGATTTGGAATTACTACAGAAGGAACGTCCTCCTCTTCAGGTTCATCCAACTGTCTCTCTTCCTGTATGTTAAGTTGCTGCATGTTTGCACTTATTGAAGATGCTGATACATCGCCTTCTTCAACTGTACAAGTGAAAACATCAATGTATTAGCATTCCACTATGAGTCAAGAAACGGTAAATTGCATAAAGCGGCTCAAACTTTATTTGCATTCACAAAAATGCTCAAGCTTCTCACAAGTCCTCATTTTGCGGTAATCTGGTACGAAAACAGGTTTTCAGACGCCGAATAAAAAAGTAATAAAAAAATATTTGCATGGTTAAAGTTACTAACAAGTCAGCTGTTATGGGTCAGATTGCATTAAATAACTTTTTTAAAAGTTTGATGTTCTTAATCAAAAACTTTAAACAGTTGGTTACCAAAAAAGAAGAAATCTGAACAAATTTGTATACCATTTTTATGCAATTTGCAATCAATTATAGAGCGTGATTAAAAGACTTTTGATCAATCGTGCATCGTACTGCCGACTTTCATATTCTTTGAGAAGCTCAATAAAAAAAGGCTGGTTGTGTTAACTGCAAACATACCTTCATTGTGCTCAAAAGCATGATCTTCCTCGGGATGGAAAGAATCCATGTTCTTATACAAATCATTATCATAAAGAGGTGCACTTCCAGATGCATCCTCCTGCATTTTTCTACTAGAAGCATAGTTTGCAGTTTGATCTTCAAAAACATTTTCATCTTCTGCCTGAGCTTCATCTACCTGAGAACCCATGTACTGATTATTGCCTCTTTCATATGATTGACCCACATTTTCAGATTCTACATGAGGCTCCAATATAGACCGCACACCAACAGTTTGAGGCTGCTCCATTACTGGCCAGTCGTCCTCGGGAGAAACATCATGTTGTTGATGCACCTCATAATGTGTTGACGGAGGCTGAGAAGAAATCGGAGTGTTATACAACTTGTTTTGTGGTCGGCCCATTTTCACAATGTCAGCCATTGACTTTTGACCAGGGACACCCGACCAAGCTGATTGGTATCCAGAAGACGGCTGCTGTGAAATAGTTGCAGTACTATCAGCTACACTGAAAGTCGAAGCCTTATTTTCATAGCCAATAGAACCACTGCAGAAGCAGACATCATAAATAAGCAAACCAGTGAATAATAAGTCAACACATCTACCTATCTATCTATATCTATATATATAACTATAACATGGTATTGGCCTGTCTGTCACTTGTTGGATTCTCACGCTGGCCCCTAAGCAACTTTTTTTATGTCATTAATCCTAATTTGGTTTAATTTTAAATATCTCATTAAATCAAAGACTTTCTCATATGGACCATTGTAATTATCTATTAATAATAATTAATGTCATCTAGACTCATATCTATCTTTAATTTACATTTTGAAGATTTGTTACTTTTTATATATTATTCTAGTTTATCAAATATATAATAAAATTAGAGTTGCAACATAAATACAATTGAAGATTTTATCGCCATACCAGTCATGTCCGGGCAATAAGGTTCAATAAAAAATAAATTTCTGTAACATCATTACCTGTAAGTTGGAGGGACACGATTTGTGTTAGTAGCTGAAACTCCATAAGCTGGTGCAGATGAACTTGTGTAGGAGCTTGTCCCATTTTCCCTCTTAGATTTTCCATGTAAACCACCAGATTCTAATATAGAATGAATTAGATACAAGAATCATATAAGTAAAACAGAACATTGAGCTGCCACTTGTCAGAATCCTTATGCTAACGTCTCATCAAAATTGCATGTGTAACTAATAGTAAATTAAAAGTCACCCAATTTCTTACTATCAATTTACATATTTATCTTTTAAACTAGCAAAAGAACTTGGATTTTTGAAAATCATGACTTTAAACATGATGACATGCATAGAATAATGTTGAAAAACAGTTAGTTGATAACTAGCTTTGCAGAACATCAACCACTAGCACTTTAACATTTTCAACTTTTAAATATTTTTTAGTGTGGGTAGATTGAAAAATAATGATATTTTTAGTTAAGATATTTAATATACAACACATATATAATCTAGTTATATACATATAATTATATATTCAATGCTCCATCGAACCAAACAATTATCAAATATTCCAAAATGTAACATTTATACCAGAAGAGCTAAACTGTGATGAACCGCCACGTCCAGCATAACGATCTGTGCCACTTCTGGCCCCACGACTTGAAGTGCTACCGCCACCACGAGGCCTAGATTCTGTAGTATCCTTAAACTGCAAATAAATAAAATAAAAATGATTAACTACTCAAACCTCAATGTATTAACATATAGAACCTTTGAGCAACGGGAAATTTTTTCCATAAATAATTAATTAAACATGTGAAAAATGGCTGATAAAACAACATTCGGTTACAGAAAAGATGAAACCACGCACCTCTTTTTTCTTTTCTCGCTTGCTCTTCACCTCGTGAAAAGGATCTACAAAAAAGAAAATCAGCTGTAAGTTAGGACCGGTGTTGAGCATCATCATATGTACTATGTAAAAACTTCATATATGTTTTGACTTTTCTTGAGTTCTGAATAAAATTAACAAAATTTGATTCCGAAAGGTAAAATAAGAAGTAATAATATTAAAGAGCATTATTCGGCAATATATATATACTCCCGGTGAGTCCTACAGGACCGTATGATGCAACTTCGACTTGCCAAATGGCACTAGTTATTGTTTTCCACTACCTTGAAAAGGAAACAAAATGTTCCATGTGAATCACTAAACATGCAATTGAAACAAGATAATTCACTAACATGCAATTGAAACAAGATAATTCACTAACATGCAATTGAAACAAGATAACACATAATGATCACTGTTTGGCACTAACATAGAAGGAAACCAATCAGATTTATAAATCTTTCACGTGAATCACTTGCGTATAAATGAAACAAGTTTGATGTAGGGTGAGCACTGTTATCCATTAACTCGAAAGGATAAAAAAAAGAGTTTAAAATATGTTTCAAGGTAATCATGTACGTTTAGACGGAACAATATCATTGTACATCTAAACAAATAAAGATCATTGTTTTCCAATAACTTGAAAGAAAACAAAAGGAGTTCAATAATAGCGTCACATGAATCACTTACGAGTAATCATAACAAGATCATTATACATCAAAATAAGTGTGATCGTAAATATCAACAATCAAGATGACGTTACTTTATTTGACAGCCTACAGAGAAGCAATCACTACCTTCATAACTCTATCCACATCCATGATCTTAACATAATATAACCTCATGCGCAAATGTAATCACATCCAACTGACAACATACATTGTCAGATATAAAGATAACACAACACATACAAGAAAACCTAAAACCAGACCGCATACTTAATTATTTTTAATGCAATAACAAAATAAAGTTTTTTAAATTAACGCAAACACTCAAGTCCTTTAAATTAAAACAAACCCTAACAAATAACAGCTATTAACCCAGTTTCTTCAAATTTCAAAACAACTAAAACAAAACCACTTTTGCAATTTACAACACTTCAAATATTCATGATCAACACATAACATCCAACAGTTCTTTCAAGTAACAATCTTTAATTTTTAATAGTAACCTAAAACCAGACCTAAGCACTTAATTCATTATTGTACCCAATAACAACAACCATACCCTAAAAACTATAACTTTAGACCTAATTTCACACATTGCTTCAAATCTTGATAAAACAAATACAGTTTCTTTAAATTTAACCCCAATCTTTAATTTTTAATACTGAAACAACACTAATTCCCAAAAAAGCAATCACCTTTGTATAACAAACACACCACAAAAAGAAACCCTAAAATCAAAAATTTAAAATTTAAAATCTTTTCTAATAAACCTTGAGATAACAGACGATTAACAGCTTCATTAGGGTCCATATTACAATCTTTAAGGGCGGAATAGATCTCAACATCTGATACACCGTTTACAATCTCTTTTAGACTCTGTACCATCTTCCGTGACGCCGCCGGAATACCTTGAACGCCGCCGCCACCGCCGCCTCTGCTAGCCATGGTTTTTGTTTATCAATTCAGATCTAGAATTGACTGAGCCGCAGTCGAAACCACCAGCGAATTAGAGTTTGTATGAATTTAAGAAAGAAAAAGAAAAGGTTTATTTGATAACACTCGGTAAAAACACACAGTTAATGGAAGAGAAGAGAATGGGGGAATGGAGAGTGGCGATGGGAAGAGAACAAACAGAGATATAAGAAGCTTTCGAAAACCCTTCCCCACTCGCCCACTCTTTTTATTCTTTATTTTTTTAACTTTTTATTTATTTAGTAAAATATGGTAAGTTTTGTTTTTTTACCAGTATTAAAGGTTTTTTTTGTGTAAATACAAAAAATATTTGAATAAATATAATAAATAATAATACATAAATATAATTACAAATGAATATTTGAGAGTAGATGATTAAAAGTAAAATAGAACTTGTTATTGAAGAAAGCCATTTTTGTTCAAATATGTTGCAAGGGATGTCGAGTGGATTAAAAGAGTATTGAGAGCGTGTGAGTAAACTCTTCTAGACTACTTTATTAATTGATGCATATAAAATTGATAAGTTTTATTTTGCCGTCGTCATGGAATGTTGAGAAAGCATCAAGATTGTGGACGTTGGATATTTATACGGGTGATTACAATCATAAATACGTTTTATTTCTTTAATTGTTTAGTACTTGTAGATATTTTTACAAAATTAGTTTGGCAACCGATTTTAGAGTATCTTTTAACACTATTTATTTCAAATGGTAGAAACACAAATATTGTTAAGACTATAAAGGCATGTCTCACAATGTGGATGTGTTTATTTTATTGTGAGAGTTCTACGTATCATTCTACAATGAACAAACATTTTTATCATTCGTAAATTTTAAATTTTGACTGAGATACGACCTCAAAAAAATAAATAAGTATATAATTATCAAACTTATTACAGTGTTATAATCGATGAAGATTAATGTTATGGAAGATTTAGTCATAGCTATTAATTATAAATTTTATTAATTATAATAATAGATAAAATATGTATAAGATGCCTCTAAAACTCAATCAAAGTGAGCAAATAAGTAGTTGTAAATAATTTTTAATCATTCTCTAAATTGAACATTTTATAAAATTTTGATATATTTATTGTCTATTAACCCATCTAAAAATGATGTGTTAATTTGGTTGTTATTATTTGTATTTTATTGTGATAGACTTACATTAAAAAAGACAATCGACTTTGTTATAATTTATAATATTATCTTAAATGAAACTTTTACAAAATTCATGTGTTTTCTCGATAAAATTTCTACTATTTTATTCAAAATCAAATATTTTCATTGAATTGCACAAGCTTGTTTGATTTCTTTCTATTTATGGACATTTAGTACCCAAATCACATATCTCTTTATCATTATCATTAATTTTTAGTTAAAATTACAAGTAAAGTAAAATCTTTGACTACTTTACTACTTTATTTTTTATTTCCTCCGTCATAAAATAAATGTCTATAATACTATTTATATATGTTCAAAAAAGATTGTACACTTAAAAAATAACTACTATCATTAAACTTCATATTTTAGTCTCACTTATTACTCTCAATCATTTAATTTTTTATAATTTTCAATCAAACTTGTTTTAAATACAAGAGCAAAATTGACATTTTATCAATTTATCATAATTATAAAAAATAATATTTGAGGACATTCTTTGTGAGACAAAGAGAGTTTTTTTTTTTTTTATCTTCTTTCTAATAGTTGTACTATTTCCTTTTCAAGATGTCACAAAAATATGTCTTACTCTATTATAACAAAACCAACTATTTAGAGTCGAATACATAAATTGTCTTTGTACTACTAACTAGTAGACAAATTTAATCTTTGTTAAACAACCAGCAACCTCAAGCCAAATTTTAAATATTTTGTAACAATCAAGCTAGTCTATACTAATAACTTCCATACTTTAAGAAAAACAAAATGCAGTATTAGCTACTTTGGACTCAAGAAGGCAAATCTTGGAATTCAATTAAATTGGTCTTGTAACAACCCAAATTCTAGGAGAAAAAAACTCATCTGCATCCTTTGGTAACACATAGACCTTGGGTTTGTTACAAGGAGTTGGCAGATATTGCATGTCAGATGATTATATATGCTAACTAAAGACATTATTAATCACAACAATAAGGACATTAGACATGTATATGTAATCAGTGGTATCACTCTTCAACGCAAATGTCCTCATGAGACGTGAAAGGGAAGACTTTTATGAAATAAGTCATGGGTTCGATGTCAACTTTCGCGATTTCACTGGAAACAACTGAACATTCCATGAGGTGTGGTCCTTAAGGAAGAACTGCATCGGATTCAAAGGATTTTGGGTCAGAGGCACCACCAAACAACTTTTTTTTTTGTAAATAATTAAAGACATTATTAATGATATGAAATAATATCATTAAAATAGGTGTTGTCACTAAAGTAACCATCGTCCAATATTTCCCTTTCCTCTTATGTTGGCTTAACACAACTATATGCAATTGTTCATAACTCAACACAAATGTTAGGAAGTTTCCATCGTACTAGCATTAATTTTTCCAAATCCGCCACGACCTCTTTCATGCTTCATCTTTTCCTTGCATTCCTTTTCATGCATGTATTAGAAAGCTCAGCGACAAAAAGTATATCGTCGATCCAAGCTTTTCGCAGAAGTTGAATGTCTAAAATTTCCAAGCGCGCGGTTATGTTTCATCAAAAATTGAAAATGTGAAACGAGACTTTCAACAGAATCGGTTAAACCAACAACTTTCTTTCTAGTCAAGAGCTCTATAAGGACCACACCAAACACATAAACTGTCACTTTTTTTTGTGAGTTGTCCTGTCATGAAATACTCTGGATCTAAGTATCCAAATGTGCCTTCAGTTTTTGTAGTTAGATGAGTTTTGCTAATGGGTATTGATCTTGAAAGTCCAAAATCAGATATTACAGCTTTGTTTGTTATCTAGCAAAATGTTATTTGGCTTAACATCTCTTTGAAATATGGTTGGTGATGCATAAGCGTGCAAATAGACTAATGCTCCTGCAACTTCTCTTGTGATTTTTCCCACTATATACCAATAAGGGGACTTCATATACCAAACACCAACCTATTAGTTTCACTATATTCCTCTGGTTTATTTGTGCAAGAATGAAAACTTCATTAACAAACCGCTCTACTTGGTCTTCATCTATGATATTTGACCTGTTTATGGCTACAACGGTTCCATCTAATAATAACCCCTTGTATACTGTACCTTGTCCTCCATATCCAAGGAGCCGATTTAGGCTAAAACTATCAGTCGCCTTTTCTATCTCTTTGGCACCTTAAATTTTTATTTTCATTACTTGTGATTTGTTAGCAGAGTTATATTGCTTCACAAGACATCCGCCATTCCTGTTAAAGAACTTTTGGTTGATCCAATTTTTCTTTCTTTTGCCAACTTCTTTATACATGCAATAACCTGTTGGGTGAAAATTCATGTCCCACATCGGAAGTTGAAAGGAAATAATGTCTACATATAAGCTCATGGGCTACTCCCTCTATCACCAATTGATTTTAGAGTGGAATCTCTGTGGACTCATATGTTGGACATGTTGTTGGGCTAAAGTATCGGTCCTAACAAGTGGTATCAGAGCTACAGTTGTAGCCCGAATGTGGATGGCGCAGCATGACGACGCAGTGACGCATGCCCCCTCGGTTTGACCTAAACGAACGATGAGTCGATCCTGGAGCCTTATACTGAAAGTCTCCCAGATGTGTCACTAGTCAGGTTGAGAGTTCCGAGTTCCCGGCGGTACTGAATAAGGTTGGAACAAGACTATCGTTGGAGGGGAGGCCCAATGAAGTTGGGTTTGAGGGGAGGATTGTTGGGTGTATACTACATAATGAACTTGATTTTAGTTAGCCCATATACACATGTCTGAATGCTATATAAACTATGGATATACATAATGACAAGACGTAGATATGATTTACCTGTGATGATTGATAAGTTGCCATGTGACGAAGTACGTTTGTAGCTCCCGGGTGTATTGACACAATGTTCTAGACACCCATTAATATCTAATTTCGAGTGTCCAAAAAGGTATTAGACAACAATAATGCCATTACAAAGGAAGCAAATGATATCAATATCGTATTTGGAAGTTAATTACCTTGACATCCGGTGGGAAGGTATGGATTCCCCGTGTAACCGTTCATGCAAAAGCAGCTATGTCCCCGACCCATTGACTATTCTGACCGCATAACCCGTTTCCCCTTCGAAGAGCTTGGTGGCATTTGGAAAGCGCAATAACCCAATTTAAGGCCATCGGAAAGTGATATACTTTCTTCTATGACAATGGGAGCTTGTAGAGCATTATTCTTTTCCGCAATGAATACATTTGTACATGCTGTACTCTTGTTGTTGTAGTTGTTGATATCAACTCTATATACACTAGTTTCTATTGGAATACTACTTTAGCAGCATCCATAAACCATTTGACCCGGTACATGTGAATTAGATCCATTAACAAGGTTTGTGATACATAAAGAAGTGCGTCCAACTTCTTTGATTGTTTCCCATCCTTCTATCATAAGAAAATTAGCATATATGCTACATCCAACTGCCATATAGACGTTTCTTTTACCCGAATAACTGAAGTGTGGGTACAGTTGAACTATTTCACTAAATGACGTTTCGGAAACGATGACATTTGACAGGTGATTTGCCAACTACAAGTAACGACCCCATAGAGATATCTAAAATGGGGGATCTATCATTATACACAAACCAAAGAGGTGAAATATCTCGTGATGCTTCATTGCACAAGACTTCAAAAGATGTGTGCCTATAACAACCGGGTCCTATGCCGTAGGGATATGGAACAGTTATATTCCCACATCTCTCTTGGCAACCAGGCTTTGCTAATGAGGTGGCCCGTATTTCACGTACCCGCAACAATAATGATGTTATATATACTATCACAAGCATTATCGATTTCAATAGCATTCTATTTGTGTTTTTCAGCATTCTTGTATGAATGTGTTTTCGTTTTAGTTTGTTAAGGAGTAATCAGAGCAAATGACTTGGATATGAACTATTATAGGCAATTAATTTAACTTTCTTGTTTGGAAATATCAAAACAGGTTTTTGTTAAGAAAACCCGAAGATTGATTACGTAGAATCGTTTAGGAAAAAACAGAATTGTATCATGCTGGTTTTCATCTTACATTCGCTTACTTATATGTTTGGTGTTTCTTTTTATATTTTTCTGTACAACATTCTTCACTTATACCATGAGCATAAGACAGGTGATTTAAGCATTGTGATCATCAGCAACTTACTTTTAGCACATAACGACAATTAAAGAATGCCAAAATAGCTCGTTATCCACGACTTTAATTTACATACATACGCACATATACATACACACATAGTCGTGTTTTACATACTTTGCCAAATTTTAAAATATATAATGTCAATCCATAGAGGTTATCTAGAGGGGTAAAAAGACTAGGAAAGGACTTTAGAATCAGATGCGCTCGCCCAGCGAAAAAGGCCCTGACCTTGCCAACCAAGTAAAAATAAAAAAGAAATTTCATATACATACTCATGCTTGAAAGTAGCCAAGATTGTGCGGTGATTTCCTACCATGTTTCTCAGTTTCGACGTAGCTGTAAGTTTATTAAAGAATATAAGCCACTGATGACAATTTGGTTATCTTCTAGCAAAAATGGAAAATACTAAATTACTTAATGGACTTCTTCAGCATTTACTGAATTATCTTGATGGAGTTCAATTCACCATCTAACCGAGATTTTAATCTCGATGGCAGCAACATAATGTTAAACTTTAGTTACAGATGATTTTAAGTGAAATATAATCAATGATGAATATAATTATTCTGGTTAAGTATAGAGTATCTCATGCAACTGAATGGTAACTCTATTTTTTTCTACATTTTTGCTAATACCGGTACTTAGTATACTTTTTATATCATATCACATAATTGTTAGGAATTTAGGACTCAAACAACACAACAATTGCACACAATTGTAACCACACAATCAACAAACGAATAAAAGTAATGCGTAAAAGTAAATCGACACGAGTACTTAACGTGATTATATGCAATCGGGGTGATTGCTTTAGTTCACGGCCAACTAGAGAGTTCTTTGTATTATTTTCGTAGCTTAGGGTTTACAATAAAAGAGAGTTACAATATATAGTAAAAAAAAAACGGACTTAAACTTGTGTAACAAGTTGGGCCAAATCCGGCCGGGTATCTGCCAGGTAGGCCAACGTACCCGCCGAGTAATCCTACATACCCACCGGGTAAACTAGGTATCCGTCGAGTAAGTGCCTTCCTCCAACTTTCTGTGACGTTTCCTTTAGTAGCTATCTGTTTCAGCATTAGTTACCCGCCGGGTACAAGTGGTACCAACCGGTATTTTCACAACACCACCAAAACCAAGTTTATTCTATCCGGTTTGCTCGTTCTTCATTATACTAAACAATCTCCCACTTGAAGATCGGACAAACCCAACATTATTAAACCCTTGTAATTTCCTTTTCAACCAAATCGAATCCGCCTCTCCATACCGCCGATACCAATCAGAACACGCACACTAATTAAGCATGAATCGTATAGACTTTCGATAAAAGGCCCTTCAATTACACCTATTGAAATCCAGGAATCAAATAAAACCCTCTAACTCTCTAGTTGACACCTTCTATCATCAGTTCATTAGAAGGTCGGTTGAAGCTATGCAAAGCTTCAACTTTTCTGTTGTGACCACCATGGTAAACATATCATCAGGATTCTTCGTACCAGGAAATTTTGTGCAACAACCGTGTACCATCATTCACAAGTTCACGAATGAAATGATACCTAAAATTAATGTGTTTCGTACGACTATGAAATACTGGATTCTTTTCGAGATGTACAACACTTTGATTATCAAAGTATAAAACGCAATTGTTGGGAAAAACAATGATCAAACCTACATTATAAATCCGAGGAGTCAAAATCTAACTTAGTTGTATTCAGGAAACTTAGTGAAATTCCTGAGTCTGTGTTTCTGAGTCTGTGCTACACAGACTGAAGAATGGTTTCTGAGTCTGTGCTGCACAGACTGAAGAATCTCACAGACTGAAAGTCATGCTCTTCCTGAAGACTTATAAATTCATCATCTGAAGAATGAAGATTGAATACAGAAGGCTTCACAGACTGAAGTTTACAGACTGAAGATCACAGACTGATGAGCACAGACTGAAGAGCACAGATTGAAGAATGAAAGTACAAATGTACAGAAAATATTCCTCTTTCCTTAGGCTAGATACAACTGATAAGATGTTTGAGAAAGGTCAAACATCGAACAAAGGTTTTCTTCTCAGCAAAGAAACCTTTTACCTCTTGCTTTTTCTGTTTCCAAGAAAAGCAAAAAGGGAGGCGTGCAAAGTTGCCCAAGATGCATCTGTTATTCCTTGGACAATTATGTAAGCTGGATAATATAGAGTTGCATCCAACTCTATAAATAGCAGTTCAAAAAGCACTGCTATGCATCCAAGAATCCAAGCACTCAAAGCAAAATAGTATACAAGACCTTTAAGCTTAGGCTCAAAGCATTACCACACTAACTGTTAAAGTTTGTAGTGATAATTGTATCTTAATATACTAACACTTGGATCGTATTCAAACCATCTGTGTGGGTTTGAATACTTTGTCATCTGTGTGAGACAAACACTTTATTGTGAATAATACTTTGATTCATAATAAACTCTGTGTCAAAATTAATCTTGTTTTCCGCCTAGATTAATTTAAACTTGTTTGATATAAACTTGGATATAAACTAACACGTTAAGATAACTGTTATTTAATCTGTATCTAAGTTTTGGGAACCTTGTGACCCAACAATTGGTATCAGAGCAAATAAAGATTTAATCTTTAACGATCAAAGGAACCCAGTTTATCAAACAGGTGCAAGCTTCTTGCACCACTTGCTTATCCAAAATTTCATGTACACGGTCATGTTTCGTCAAGTATTGGAATTGTTGAACCAAGCCTTCACCGGATTTTGTTGAAGAAACAGGTTTTTTCGTGTTAAGAGTTCAACGAGTACTACACCAAAGGCATAAACATCACTTTTCGCAGTACGTTGTCCAGATGAGAAATACTCTGGATCTAAGTATCCCAATGTGCCATCAAATTGTGTAGTTACATGAGTTCTGCTAAGAGGCACCAACCTTGAAAGGCCAAAATCAGAAACTACTGCCTTATAGTTCTCATCCAACAAGATGTTATGCGGCTTAATATCTCTGTGAAATACAGGCGGGGTTGCATAAGAGTGCAAATATGCTAGTGCTCCTGCAACTTCTCTTGCAATACGCATACGATCTTTCCATGAAAATTTGGAAACTTTTGCCCCATCATGAAGATGTTGAGAGAGGGTGTCATTGGCTAAGTATTCATATACCAATAATGGTACTTCATATTCCAAACAACAACCTAATAACTTCACTATATTCCTGTGATTTATCTGTGCAAGAATGAAAATTTCATTAACATATCGTGCTACCTGGTCTTTGTCTACTACATTTGACTTTTTTATTGCCACGATGGTTCCATTAGGAAATGTTGGGATATAAAGATTAGTACTGCCAAGCTTAATATAGGTTAGTACTGCTATCCAAAGTTTCTACTGTCGGTTCATTTCAAAGTTTCTACTGCTGGAATAAGAACAAGATTAGTACTGCCAGAAGGATCTCAGAGTTAGTACTACTGGTAGGATTCCAAGATTAATACTGCTGATATGATTTCTGGAGTTAGTACTGCTAGACCAGTTTCCATTGTTTCTACTGCTGACCTTGTCCAGAGGATATGCGGCGCACATGGGTCTGCAGTTACCTAATATTGACAAAACGTGCACAACAAAGTATGGGTTGCTTTACGGCTACAAGACATGCTTAGATAGTTTGACTTCTATGCATTAATTACTATAACGTGTAATTGGAACTCTACAATTTATAAGTAGAGTTCCATACCTAAATAGCATGCGTGTATGTATGCCCTAGTGTATAAATACCATCTTTGTAATTTTAGAAAATATAAGTGTATAAGTGAGTAAGCTTAGACAGAGAGTATACACAGATCAGTTAGCTTCAAGGTTATTGTAACCCTAATACAATCAAGTGTATTCGTATTATTTTCACAAATAATATTGGAGCTTTTGTTATACAATTTGTGTGTTTTGTTGTTACTAAATACAAACACTTATACAAGACACACATATAACTTCCAAACTTAACAAGTATTATTCCGCAAATTTTTGTTAAGAAGTTCAAGCACAGTTAAATTTAATCTTGATCTTGATCAAGTCGATCCTGACAGGAAACAATCCTTTGTAGACTGTACCGTGTCCTCCCTTTCCAAGGAACCGTCTTTGACTAAAACTTTGAGTTGCCTTCTCCATCTCTTCGCACGCATAAACTTTTATTTTCATAACACATGACTTGTTATCAGAGATTTGTTGCTTTAATAGATGTCCACCATTTCTTCTAAAAAACTTCCTCTTGATCTTCTTTTTCTTTATTTTGTCGAGTTGTCTATATGCCCAATAAGTAATAATACCAAAAACCGAAAGTCCAATTACACTTTCAGGGGTTACTGCATATGCAATTAAATTTAGTTAATTAGCTAGCTATATATATTGAGTGTATATATAAATGTATGTATATGTGTTTACATATATATATACATATATAAGGGAGAGATTTATTTACCCAAACCATGTTTTGGTTTATGGTGAGGTGATGAGATGCCCACTCTAATATCTGTATTTATTCAAGAACATAGAATTGTGTTAGATTATAAGAAACATAATTACTATATATGATGTAGAGATCGTATATTAATCTGAACTTGTTTTATCTAAAAATTTCTACTACATAAATATTTTAATGTATTTAAGAACACACGATTAGGAAGCACGAAAAAGTAAGCTCTTGATCCATATGTGAAAATAATATCAATCCTCGTTTGATAATAAGCTTTGAGGTGTATTATGTATACACTACAATATAATTCAAAGTTCTATTTTTTCTTCGGGTTTTACCTTGGCATCCATATGGAAGGTATGGGTTTCCTTCGTAACCTTTCTTGCAGCGACAATTATATCCGAGGCCCTTGATGGAGTCGATACAATAACTGTTGTTGCCACATAAGCAGTCTCCCCTTTTGTGAGCTTTGTGGCATGTGGTAGGCGCAATAACCCAATTTAAGGTGAAAGGAAAGTTATATGCAGTTAAGCCTGGAAAGAATAGTAATTTAGAATTCTTATCCACAATTGATGCAGATCTACATTTGGTAATCTTGTTATAGCTGTCGATTTGAAAACTGTATGCACTACTATCCACTGGGTTACTGAGTAGGCAGCAACCATTTGAGCCATTACAATAAGTGATATGCGTAGCAAAAGGGATCGACGGGTAACATAATGAGGTACATTCAATTTCTACTGCAGAACCCTTCCAATGAGCCAATTGAAATGTGGCAGAAATGTTACATCCTAATGCCACAAAGCAAGTTTTTCATGCGAATAGCTAAAAAGTTCATCTAGTTGAAAGTATTTTCCACCTTCTGTGTAAGTAGCAGTGTTGCATTTGACACGTGATTGACCATATACACGTATTGACTCTTTTGATATTTCATCAATGGGGAACTTTTGATTATAAGCAAACCGAAGAGTAGGATTTTGTGATGATCCGCTGCACAAGACTTCAAACGATTTGTTCAGACTACACTCTTTCCCGATGCCGTATGGATACAAAATAGTTACATTACCACACTTCTCCTGGCAACCTGGCTTCGCATATGAAGCTTGTGTCACATGTGTGTGAAAAAGTAATGATACAAAGAATATGATCACTAGCATGAATAAATTCATTATCATTCTATATGTGTTTTTCATTATGGTATAATAACGGGTTAGAATTATCGACACATAAACAGTTAAATAGGAACTGATTTAACTTTTTTGGTTTGAAATTGTTAAGAAAGGTTCCATAGGTAAAATCTGCAGATCAACCTCATATAAAAAATCCTTTAATTTATAAGGTGGTTTCTAGCATTACATCATCCCACTTATATGTTTGTTGTTTTCAAATACTTTATCAGCCAAATTCTACAAATTAGCATAGTAATTGTCGTACCTTTGTACCTAAAAATTTAACTGTATTGTTTCATCGAAGAGATTAACGCGTGTGAATGCACTTAACTTTAACCTATTTACCTAGTTTCATTTTGGTCTATCGTATGTATCAAACTTTCTCTTTTGGTCTATTGTATCCGATGACTTATTTGATGATGTAGCAACCCTATGGTTCACCATGTCATTGACACGTTATCAAAAACGATGTCACGTCAGTCGAATATACACAATAGACCAAAATTGAAAGTTTGCTGCGGACAATAGATCAGAATGAAGTTTGGTATACACTATAGAAATATGACTAAAGTTAAATACATTCCACACACTAATGTCTTCATCAAATGTATAGATATACTATTATATATATATATATATATATATATATATATATATATATATATATATATATATATATATATGAGTGGGTTCAATGAAAAATACTAAAAAAGTGAAGAATAGGAGAACCAATAGGATTGCTCCATATCCTTTAAAACTCAATTTTCACTCGTATCTTTAAAATCAAATATCTTACAAACGGCATGACTAAAAATTATAAAAATTACATATTCGAAATCAACGTCTTTTTCTTTTCGATTAGAGATCCAACAAGCTATACTTTCGAAAAAAAAAATTCATTTTTGTTGGGTCGTAGAAAATGTGACTTATATAATTACATGTGATTTATGAGTAAATATAACATTTTGGTACACGATTATTTATCAATGGTGGATGTTAACTCACAAATGATTACAACTTATTATTTATTCACATAAACAAATATTATTCACATAAACAAATATAAATAAGATTTTAAAAATTGTATTCGTTTACGGTCAAAATCACCCACATGTGATTTTGATTTGAGGTTTAATAACATTTGTTTTATAAATGAAATATGTGATAATAAATGATAATTGACATGTGATTTCATCATTATATTTATTTACATGTATAATTATAAAAAATTATTGAAATCCATATTTATTTGCACATTAATCACATGTGATTATTAATTTAATGATTAATCACATGTGATTATAACTAATTTTTTCTCCGTACGTTTTTTAAATTATCAAATAAATTATTATTATGTGATTTTAAACTTATCATTTGTAAATTTGATTATTCACATGTGATTAGAGTTAGTAATTTAAATCGTATAATTTGATTGTAAATATAATCACATGTGATTTAACATAAGAATTTCAAATATCCATTACAAAATGGAAAAAAAGTTTGTCGGAAGTATGTCATGTGAGATCTCTAATGAAAGATAAAAAACGATGATTTCAACGGTGTAATTTTTATAATTTATAGATATATGGTTTGTGATATATTTAGATTTTTAAAAAAAGTAAAAATGAGTCATTGAAATGGAGCAATCCTATTGGTTCCTCTATTCTTCATTTTTGTATCATTCATCATTGAACTTTTATATATATATATATATATATATATATATATATATATATATATTCATCCACTTTACAATAAATAAAAAATAAATTAGACAGCATAGCAACACATTCATATCCAATAACCTATCACAATTCAGTATCCATTTCATTATTTTATAAAACATCTTCTAAGGTACGTTCCAAATCTTGGCCTAATTGTAAAACCATAAACATTTATTCATATAATAGGAAAGTAACTCTCTTTTTAAATAGATGATATATAAAATTGAAGTTCTCATAAACAACCAATTTCGTCATTTGATATATTAAAAACTGAACTTTTTTTAAAAAATGTTTTGAAAAGTTATCAAATTTGTAATTATGCACAAAATTAAAATATGCTAACAATCATCTCATCATTCAAATACTGTACAGATTGGTTGACACTCTTTTTAAATATACGCTCTTTAATTTAAATTTAATTTATTAAAACAACAAATATTTCCTTACTTTTTTAAATATAATCATCCCAATATTAAAAGGATAATCACTAAAATCCTACTATAAAGAAAAAACCTTACCATATACAACATCTAATTAATTATTTATAATTAGAATACTTACCATTTACAAAATCTAATTACTGTTATATTGTTCTTCCCTTAATTTTTTTTTGTTGTCAATTAATCAATTTTT
The DNA here is from genome assembly GCA_963930675.1 of Gnaphalium uliginosum. Lineage (NCBI taxonomy): Eukaryota > Viridiplantae > Streptophyta > Magnoliopsida > Asterales > Asteraceae > Gnaphalium > Gnaphalium uliginosum. The sequence continues at coordinate 26,716,057 of OZ005680.1, read as the reverse complement.
CCTCTAAAATAATTAGTGATATAATTTATAGGAAAATATTATGTACAATAAATTACAAGGATTCAAATGTGTTGATAGTATTAATTTAGGACTAATTATGTATATTTATGAAAGTTAAAGTGTTAAATATGTAAAGTGTAAATATGTTCCTATTAGTCAACATCATAAATATTTGGTGTTTTTGACCGCACAAATGATTTGCCTATAATTTGTACCTAAAATAATTCTATATGTGATTTCATTGTATATCTTTTCTGATTCAAACAAAACGACATAATTTTATCATATACATTATATGCATAATTATAAAAAATCAAATACATATATGATGAACCGTGTGTATACACGGGTTTGAAGGGCTAATATATATATATACTAGGATGGTTTACCATTTATTAATCCAACTTTATTCGAAGTAGTTATTTATAAATTTGTATTGAATCCAACGTGTTCTGATTAACCTTGGGAATACAACATGTTAGACAAACTAATCTAGTGACTAATGTAATCAATCATATCTACATATCAGGTACTAAAGGACCAAATGGAGCATATTAGGATTACTTTCTAGTTGGCCGTACAATATCCGCAAACGCATGCAGATTCAGAATGGTTAACAAAACGCATACAGATTCAGGGTGTTGTTAACCGTCTATGCAAAATATCAAAGGTGCACCTTCAATTCACCAATGATTAAGCATAGTGGCAGATCCAGCCATCATCCAGGATATCATATCGTGAGGAGGCCTAAAGTAATTACCTTGAAAATGGAAGATCGCAAAAACAATCTAAAATATCATCAATATAACAAAAAAAAAACTGCAAATTTGCAGCAACGATCTTAACAACATCGAACGGACATTAAAAATATTAACAAGACATCTAAATAGTTTAAATAAAACTCATAGAACTTCAAAAGAAGGAAGATAGCTTAAAAACAGTTTAAAAGCAATATTAACAATGTTAAAGACGTAGTTTAAAAGTAGCCCAAACTTGTTTATTATTATACTTTTAATGGGCTTGATATATTTTTAGTCATCGTCTTAGTTTGGGGGCCTGATACTCTTTTGGTCATGGGGCCTAATAACAATTGATCTAAAATCTTTATATAACTAGTACTAATTGGGCCAAGTTGATGGGGTCCATGACACCCCTACGGTTATAGGTGAAAAAAAAAACCGGTTTTTTTTAACCGACCGGTTAACCGAAAACCGGATTTTAGAAAAACCGGTTTTTTTAACCGAACCGGTTTTGGAATAACCGAACCGGTTTTGACCGGTTATCAGTTTTGGGGAGAACCGGTTTTTTTCCGGTTTTTAAACCGGTTTTAACCGGTTATTTGAAAAAACCGGTTTTAACCGGGTTTTTTCAAAAAAAACAAAAAAACGGCTAGTAGCCGTTGGAGCGGGGGGGGACGATTTTTTTGAATTTTTTTGACATTTTGGCACCTCCAAATCCCTATAAATAGCCCTAGTTGGTTTGGGTTCAAAACACACCAACAAACATTCTCTTCTTCTCTCAAAAACACTCTAAATCTCGATATTTATATACTTTTTGTTTGCGAAAAATGGAAAACATACAATCACAAGCTTCCGCTTCCGGTTCCGCTTCCGTTGGTAGCAATGTACGAAACAAAGTTTACACAAATGTTGATGTTGTGCAAATTAAATCAACGAATCGGAATCGGGAAATTTGGTCGAATTACGAGTTGTGCATTATGAATGATGGGGTGGAAAAGGCCCGTTGTAAGAGATGTGGGAGGTTTTATAACCCCACATCAAACTCAACATTAAGAAGTCACAAAAACGGTTCTTGTAGGGCGGCTAGTCAAGATGTGTCACAATCGACACTTGGTTCGGATGGTGGGGTATTTATATACGATAATGATGCGCTTCGAGAAGATTTTACAAAGTTTGTCATCCAAGAGGCGCTTCCATTCAACCACTTCGACAACCAACGGCTTACGAACATCATCAAAAAGAGACTACAACCGCGATACCAACAAGTAAGTCGTACTACCCTTAGAAACGATGCATATAAATTATGGAAAACGGCTAAAAAAGATATAATTGATGGTTTTCAAAACTATAAATATGGCGTTTCTATTACTTGTGATGTTTGGACCGCACCACATGGTACGGCAAATTCTTATTTAGCCGTTACGGCCCATTGGTTTCATCCCGAGTCTTGGTTATTAATGAAACGTACAATTGCTTTTAAATTGTTTGGTTATCCGCATACGGGATGTAATTTGCAAAAAATTTTAAATGACACTTTAATTGAATATAATTTAGACGATAAAGTTTTTACAATTTCACTAGATAATGCGTCAAATAATAATAGAGCTATGAATTTACTAAAATTACGTATAAAACCAATTTTAGATGACGCTTTTTTTCATTCCCGTTGTGTTGCTCATGTTATAAATTTGTCCGTGCAAGCGGCACTACAAATATGTGCTAATATACGTGAAAAATTTAAGAGTTTATTAGTAACTATATATAGTTCGAGTAACGAACGACAAGCTAATTATAGACGTTTTCGTGCACAATGTGGTGAAACTCCCCTAGGACCTTGCTACGATAATAATACTAGGTGGAATTCTACTCACACTATGTTTGAAAATATTTTACGGCAACGTGCTACTTTAAGTGCTTTTAATGATATGTTAGTTGCTAAAAATAAGTCCGTAGCTATAACCGATTATGAATGGGATCGACTAAATGATTTAACTTCGTTTTTAGTAGTTTTTAAAGAGGCTACTACTATACTATCGGGTGTATATTACCCAACTAGCACGTTAGTTTTAAACCAAATTTTTATAATGACCGAAAAATTAAAAGAATTTGAAACCTCGCAATATCCAATGTTTAGAAAAATGGTTAGAGCTATAAAAAAGAAATTTATAAAATATTTTGGTAGTTTGCCTTTGATTTTTACTTGTTCTGCCGCACTAAATCCAACTTTAAATGTTGGCGGCGTACAACGTATAATCTCAACAATTTTGGAAAATTTAGACTTACACTTAACCGACGACCCGCACTATATAGCAAATGAACTTTCTAAATTTGAAAATAATTTTAAACAATTATTTGGGATTTATGCAACAAAATGTGGTCAACATCATAACCCAATTGTTGACTCAATGCGGGCGGGAACATCTTGATCATCATCCTACGACATAAATATAAATCTTTATAATGCTTCACTTGAAGACGCTACAAAGCGTCAACGAACATCGGCTCCAACAAGCGAGTTGGGACAATATATGTCTACAAACTTTTTAACCACTTTAACTGTTGAGGAGTTTCGTAATTTTGACATTTTGAGTTGGTGGAAAGAAAGAGAAGTACAATTTCCCATTTTATCTGCTATGGCTCAGGATTTATTATCCGTCCAAGCTTCGACGGTAGCTTCCGAATCGGCTTTTTCTACTAGCGGTAGAATAATATCGGAAAGAAGGTCAAGACTAACCGCTCAATCCGTAGAAGTATGTGTATGTTTGAAAGATTACTTGGACGGAGTGGATAGGATACAAAATGCAACAACGTTGGAAGGCCCACTATTAGGTAACGTTGAAGAAATTATCGAAGATGAAGAAGTCGAATTGGGAATATCACCTCCAACGACCGAATTAGATGAAGGTGAATTTGAAGAACTTGAAGTTGAATCCGTGGATGAAGATGAAGTTTGGGACGACATAACTAGTTAAGTGTATTCGGATGATGGCAATGCCGAAGCTCGATATACTTACTACACGATTACGTTTCCGGGTGATGGCCATGCCGAAGCTCGAAATGTATTCGTATTTGTATTTTATATTTTTAGTTGTAATTGTATTGTTTAAATAAAAGTTATGTTTGTATTTTATAATTTTAGTCGTAATTGCATTGTTTAAATAAAAGTTATGTTTGTATTTTATATTTTCATTTGTATTATCTAAATTTTATTATACACTTATACCGAATTCGAATCCGAAAAAAATCCCGAAAAAAATTAACCGATTAAAACCGGTGCAAAACCGAAAAAAACCGATTCCGAACATTTAAAACCGAAAAAAACTGATTCCGAAAAAACCGGTTTTAACCGAAACCGATTTTTCAAATAACCGGTTTTTTTAAAACCGGTTTTTAAAAAACCGAAAACCGAAAAAAACCGATTTTTTTCACCTCTACCTACGGTACATCCCCCAGATAAAGTAGTATGTTCTAAGAAAACTGTAAAAAAAAAAAAAAAAATTTGGAGCCAAACAAGAAAATGAAAAGGAAATAAAAATTATCTTTACTAACGACATGTGTCATTTCTGAAAGTAAAGTAAATAAAGTATTCGAGTCAAAGTCTAAAACAGTAAAAATTTATCGTTTAGTTACTTTCAGAGATGATATCTTGTTGTTGCTAAAAGTCTTCATTACAATAGGCTTTTCTTCGGTCCTAGTTATGGCAACAACCAGTAGCTTTCTCATCCTTCAACCGTCCGGCTTTGACTATTAATTAATTACTTCATGTGTTCCACTGCACATGTTCCACTTACACAGTTTTAAAAATATGCGATCATTCACTTTCGACTAATAAAAAGTCACGTCTACATTTTAAAAACTTGTGTGGTTGCTTGTAATATGTATAATACCATAGTTCTATAGCGGCTATATATATAATACCATAGTTTTAGTGTGTTTGTTCTAGTGTGTTTGTTTTGAGATTGAGAGGTGTTTGGAATTACGTTTTGTAGAGATTATTTGATTATCATTTGCAAAATATAATAATACGAAAATTTGTTTGGCAAAAATGATTATCTTAATTAGGTTTCTCAGAGAGAAAACACGTTTATTACAAGCGAGCATGTTTAGACACGCTTTTCTTTTTCCAAAACACCATTTGAAAATGCAAAACAAAAATAAAAAGGTATTTGGGTTCCATATTTCAATGGAGCACGACCGAACCCCCCACAAGGTCCAACATCGCCAGACGAATCACCTCCATCACATATACCACAACGTCCGAGCTGGAACTCGTGCGGATTAAGCCTCAACGTTGTGGGCTTTGAGCTTCGTTGGTGGTAGATACCTTTATGATAAATAATATCCATATTTAAAAAAAAAAAAAAAAAAAAAAAAAAAACAGGTTTCGAACCATGACCTCAAGGAAGTCATGGACTGCCGTTACCGCTAGGCTATTTAGTCATTGGTGAAAACGCAAAATATCTATACTAATATATAAAAAAATTTGAGATAAAGTCTTAAAAATGTTGGGATCGACCCCGATATCATACTGCTCGTTTGGATCGATCCACACCACAATAAATCACATAACTTTGTATAAGTCAACAATAAATCGCATAAAACGGAAAAACGCGACACACACAAATTTTTGCGTGGAAAACCTCTCAAGTGAGAGTAAAAACCACGGGATCCGTAGGCCACTTAACATCCACTATTGAAAGATATTACAAATTTGGAGACGCTCAACTCTCGATATTTTGAATATCTTCACACCACTCTCAACGGTTAATTACAATAACGAAATCCGCGCCATCTTTATTGAATCACCGAGACCACCACTCGAGACGAAGGGAGACTCTCATACACTATCTCTTTTGCTCAACACCCTCACCAAAACCCTACCAACTAACTCCTATAAAAATAGGCAAATAACAACTTTTTAATCAAGAAAAATTATTTTTTAATTTATCTTGATCTCAAAATTTCTTACTTTAGGAAACTTGAATCATTACCCCAAGAAAAAAGAGAGACAAAAAAAGAGAGACAATATATTATTATTTTGCCATTTTAACTATATCTTTCAAATTTGAAACACATATATTAAATGTAATTTATTATAAAGTTAATTTACATAATTAATCTCGGTTACAAAACATGTAACCCAATATTTATTTGTCTTTTTATAAATGATGTAACTTACCTAAGCATTATAGAGATTTTAAAGATACAAAGTGTACATAAATTTAAAGTCAACAGTCAATTAATCTTGACATTCATTGCTAATTATATAAAATTCAAATAATACTAAACGGAACATATAAATAATTAAGATATAAATATCATTTATTATCATCAACATGATACTTAAATTTAATAAATGGTTACATATTTATAATCTTAATTATCTAATACTTTTATATAGAGAGTTTGGCCAATTTGTTATATTAAACAAGTAATTGAATGCATCTTATAAAAGTGACATCAAATTTATGATAGACATCAAATGGGAAATAATGCATCATAATTGCCTTACTTTATAACTAGACTGGATATTTATAAGTTAATAATTATGAAATTTCAATTACTATAACAAGGATGTTAACTCAAGTCGAATCAGATTAGGGGGTTTAGATTCCAGGTCAAAAAATTCCAACTTGAAATCAAATTAACATGATAAACGAGTCAAAATAACACATTCACAAAAAGACCCGCTAATCCATTTCGGTAAGCGGGTTGATAGGTTGACATAATGTAATTTAAAAAAGATTTATTTTCAAGTTGGTGACTTAACCCGTTGAGCACAACTTATGCGTGCGAAATATGCCAAATAAATTAAAATGGTTGACAGTTTTTGAGTTAACGGGGTCAGATTTGTATGTCAAAAGTTCTCAACGTAAACCCGAATTATGGTGAATGGGCTAACATGTCAAAATTAACTAATATGGCACGGCCCGCATAACCTATTTCGGTAAACGTGTTAATGAATTTGGGTGTTGCTTTTTTATTACGAAAAATAAAAAGTTCGGAGTCATGGGTCACCCGTTGACTCAAACCATAACCAAAACTCAACCACAAATATTAAAGTGGTTGGGGATTATCATTCGAATCATAATATATAAAATAAAGTAAGTAAATGGTATAATATCTTTTTCAAATTTTATTTATGATTCGAATGACATTACATAAAAATTTATTACGAGTATTTTTTTGTGTCGTCACATTCTGCGAGTAGTATGCTAGTATTTTAAAAACACAGTTTCAAACATACTATTAAATGTGAAAGAGGTTAATGTTTGCTTTATCATTTATAGATGCTTTATTACCTTAAAATATGAAAAAGGATAATAGCAACTACATAAAAGACAATACACAATTAAACTTCATTGGGTTTCCTATAAAGTTAAGAGAAAACCAAGATGCTTTACTTTTGGTATACAAGGAAATAGAAATTAGTTGTTTTGTTGTTATACACATTTGTTTTTATGTTGTTAACGAATCGGGTCTTACCTCTTAATATGTGTACATTATATTTATGATATACAACAAATCAGAAAAACATGATTGATTGATCCATTTGATCAACTAAATACCTAAATTGGTTGAGTTGCCATTAATTTACGTAGATCACGTGGTGGTCACTTGAAAATTATATAAAAATTAAAAAGGTCTATTTGTTTCATGAACCAAATTTATATGTCCATTTAAACATATTAAGACAGATCTAATAGTTGAAATATGTGAAGGGAAAATAATAGGTAGAGCAGGGAGTGATCATTTGATCACTCTGAAAAAATTTAAACACGTCAGTGCCACGTCATTTTCATATTGAAATCATACTGAAACTAACTTTCACTCGTAATCATCAAACTGAAAATTGGAGTCACATTTACCTTTATAAATAATTATACACACACAAAATAAAATAAAAAAGCTACCATTCAATATGGTAGCCACCATGTTGATTAAATTATTTTGTCAACCATTTTGAAAGAGGAGTAGCTACATCAATATGGTCTTTGACCATTCGGTACTATTAGATGTTGTTTGTGTAAAAGGAGGGGTGAAACATGTATACATAAAAATGTTGGATGTAAAATGTAAAATCAATTGAACATGACTTTTACTTTGGTCCCATACTGAAACAAGACAAACTGGTCATATATTTATCGATTTTATTTATCTTTGGTTACGAAATGTTTCTTCCCTTTGGGCACCTGGGCATGTCCTTAAGAATCAAATCTTTAAAGTCCCATGAAACAGTAAAAAGTATGAGTTCAAAGAAATAAAGCAAAATCCACAAAAACCATTCAAAAGATGAACTTAGAATCAAAATAAAAATAACTTGTCCATATCAAGGGATTCGTTTCAAATAAACCTTTTAGCTAGTTGTCCATTTTAGTTGCTTCTTGTTAAAACGGAAAAAAAGAAGTCGATTAACCTTCACATAACAACTTTAACACTTGACCATTTGTTTCGATTAGTAAGTTACAACATCTTGTTCCTAGTCATTCTCTGTAAATGTGACCAATGTTGTTTTTATTGGTTTGTGTTGACCCACCAACATTTTCCGTAAATGCTCCTTGAATTATTCGGACCAATCCTAATGTTTAATCGAACTCATGTCAGTATCATTGTTAGTTTTCATCGACTACTTAGCCTTAAGAGCGCTTTACGCTTGAGCATTTGACATTCTAGTTTTCATGCAAACCTGATGTGTAGTATATGTTACTTATATAAGCTTTTATCCTTAGACTTTGGAATCGTCCACAAACACAGAAAACAAATGAAATCAACAACACTACATCTACAAATAAAATGTTTAACCAAATCATAGCATCCGACACATCTTTAAATAAAATATTATAAAGGTTACAGATTCAAATCCCAAACCCAATTTGCAAAATCCCAAACCCATTTTTCGATACCTATTTGGGCACCTCTTCTTGCTTGTAGTTCCCAACTACCCAATGCCTCGTATCTCAAGTTTTCTCATATTCCATCCCCACTTTCACCCAGAAGAAACCTTTGATTCTTCCTCATTTATACATATACCCATTCAAGCCACCAAAGATGCCTACTTTACATCTACAAATTTGCTTCTATTCTACTTTCAAACACAAAAAATACCAACAATCAATCAATCAATATATACACTATTTGGCATCCTACCCGAAAACCTGTTTCTTTACCGGAATATTACTACTAGTAGTAATTTTCGGGAAGATATGGGTCCTGGAGTTGTCCGATATTCGTTGTTATTAGTGCTTTCTCTTCTTCTCCGTCCAGGTAACCGTTATTTGTTTTATTCGTGCTTTGAACGTTTTAAAGCCCAAACAAAATGATAGGTTGAAACACTAGGATAAATGCCTATTGTTATTGTTACACAATGCATTTGAAATCATGTTTAAGTACAGATACTCGAGTTTATTTTTAGTTTTTATTTATGAATTATGAATTTGAATCAAATATTATCCGTTGGCAATTACTACCAAATACTGATATATATTGTGCAGAAGAAAAGAATATATTGATTTTTTTGTTTTTATTTCAGATTCGAGCTTAGCTGAGAAACCTCTAATGAAAGCAATCTTGCCTAAAAAAGTGTTGCACCTTCAACAAGACCAAATATTCTCTTCTTCAGCTTTCACAACCCAACTAGATGACATTCCGATCGTTCAACCGACAACTCCAACCGGAACACCAAACACATATTCACCCACCCCATTTCCACCAACCACCACCACTCCCACCGGCGATGGGACAACACTACCACCACCATCCGGTTTCCAACCAAACAACCCCACCCCATTCCCGACTGGCCCGTCAGGTCCAACGGGCCCATCGGGTCCAATGGGCCCACCTGTTCCAATGAACCCATCAGGTCCCACAGGCCAATCAGGTCCAACCGGTCCTTCAGGTTCATCATCAGGTGGACCATGGTGCATTGCAAGCTCATCGGCTTCTGAAACTTCTCTACAGGTAGCTCTTGACTACGCCTGTGGCTATGGAGGAGCAGACTGTTCAGCAATTCAACCAGGTGCAACTTGTTACAACCCAAACACGATTCGGGACCATGCTTCATATGCTTTCAACGCATACTATCAAAAGAATCCTGCTCCAACTAGCTGCTCTTTTGGAGGAGTTGCACAGCTTACCAACACAGATCCAAGTAAGAGATGTTGACGGTGTCAAATTCCGTTTTTTTGGTATAATCAAATAACAATGGAGCCGACCCAGGTGCACCAACGCTCCTCGGCTAGAACCCTTGATTTCCCATCATTAAACAAATTGCTCCAAGGCTAACCATAGAATTATTTCTAGAGGTGGCAAATTCAACCCATTTTACCTATAAATGGGTCGATTCGAGTTATGTTCCATCTCTAACTGTCAAATGCCAAACGAAAAAATAGCTAAAATGGAAATGGGTCAAAAACCACCTAGAGTATATTTTTTAAGCATACAACCTCCAAAATCATTTAATAAAAAATATATATCATTAATGTACGCATATTAAACACACTAACTAAATAAATATTTTCTAGAGAAGTACCGACTCAGGTTAACCCGCCCTGCCCCATTTCGGCACGTACAGAATATTTACCTGTTCGACCGTTAACCAACTGCCCGATCCGCCCATTTTTCCACCTCTAATAGTTTCTACCTAGAATAACTACGGGTAGTTAATTAATCTTGGATTCTAACGATCCTATAAAACTTGTTGCAGGTTCAGGAAGCTGCAAGTTTTCTGCAGCAAAGTCATCAGGCATGACTCCGCCAACGCCTCCTATGCCATCTGCACCCACTACCCCTACGTAAGCAAAACCCCCCATTAGCCCTTACTGCAGTAATGACCAATTAAGGCTTTGTTTATGAAAGCTAACCAATAGATTGATTTTTTACTTGCAGAACAAGTACTCCAATCAACCCTTATCCTACCTCACCTAGCGTACCGGGAGGTTATACGGACCAACCAGGATATACGTCATCAGAACCCACAGGAGAGCCAAGCTCAGCAAACTCCATTGCCTCCAACTTACTATTGCCATTGATATTAGCTAGTCTGCTCATGTTTCTAAACAGAGAAAAATGAAGTTCGAGAAACGAAAAGGGAATTCACTTGGTCGCCTGTTTGACTATTTAGAGGGATTAGCAACATGTCAAATTGATGGCGAGCCCTATTATTAGACTAAGATCATTGCCATACTTCATGTATATGTATGGCTTGTAGTTCTAGTAGGACAATACAGAAAAAAATAATAAAAAACAATTAATTTATTGGGTTCTCTACCATTTACTTCTTGCAAGTATTAGCAGAATAAATTTCATAGACGAGCTCATAGTTAGGTTTTTGTCGGAAATATAGATGTAGATTAATAGCACTATTGAATAGATGACAACAGGTATACTATATACACAATGTTGGCATAAAAAGAACTACTGAAGAAATCGTCAAACTGCACATAAAGTTTACTTTTTTACTCACGAAAAGCCTTTTTTTGTCAGTCCGCTAAATCAAGAGTTTTCAGTTCCGTGATTCACTATATTAATTGCAGACTTGCATGTTCCCATAACAGGCAAGATTCCAAGTAAACTACTTATTCGTCGACTACACAAGGATCATTCGTTTTGAACAATTATTTTATTAATGGGAACAAATATTATTACATGTATAATCTTGTGCCTTGTATAGACGTATTCCTACAAACTTAACCAATATCTCAACGGGTTCACTATTTAACTTTTGAAAGGTCATTTATAAAATTTCAGATCAAGAGCAAGCATGGCACAGCAACAACGCATAGTATGGCCAAGGTGGCAATGATTGAACCTTGGTCAAATGCCCTCCTTAAGTTTCCTAGTCGTGTGAAATGCTGGAAAGCCAGAAACGCTGCAATAACCAGAGAGAGAACAACCCCTTCTTGTCTTCCTCTGTGATAAACAGCACTCAAATTAGAACATAACTAAAAGAGGAAACAATATGAAAGAAAGAGGCTAAAAGATATGGTCCATCACCTTAAGTTTGCAATTTGGTAAGGTGACACAATTACCATTAGAAGTGCTATAAATGGTAGCTCCAATTCACCTACAAGCAGAGGGAAGACAAACTACTAGAGGTATCAATTTTAATTGGGATAACCTAGATTTAATGCACCTTTACGTATTTTGAGGATATATTTATGGGTGCGTTAGCAAGCAGGTTTCCAGCCTTTTCTATTAAAAAACACACATACAATTTGTGTGCATATAATCAATTTTCCTCCAGAAGTGGTAATATAAAACTCTATGAAAGCTTCTAGATTTCATGATTATATATATATATATATATATATATATATATATATATATATATATTCATCTTTGTTCTTAAGGAATCATACGAGTAGAGTGACTTACCAGGTACGTAGAAGAAAAGACGAACTAAAAGTGCTAAGAATGCTGTCCAGATTCCATATTCACCCCTAAAAGTTAATTTGAACGTGTAAATTGTAAAAACCAATAAAACAAAAATCAGACACAACAATAACAGATAAGAAAATACTTCTTCCCATCAAAAGTGCAACATCTACCTAGGCACATATTTCTATATAGAATTGGATTAGTATTGATAGATCATAGAAGGACATAAATGCACTCCAACGAACACAAAAACTGAAAACCTTAGTAGACCAAAATCAATACTATTAGTACGTAGTAATCATCATGCTGAATATATGGGTAAAATGAAAAATCAACTTTGAAAATTTAAAAGGAAAGTGTTGCTATTTCATGCAATATCCCATAATGGAAATTCGGGAGAATGTAATGTTCCCTTGAGAAAGAGGACAGCGGAATATTTTATGAGCTTACTTGATCCATGACACAAGGCTTGCAGGTGCTTGCAGAGCAAAAAAAGGAACAAGAAATGATTTCTGAATCGCGGTGCCTTTTGCAAACATCAAAACCCTGTAGAGAATTTAACATGCACAAAGTATTCGTAACAAGTATTACCAATAAAAAAACTGGAATAAAAAACGGCATAACTAAACCTCGAAATTATACATACGTTCAGTCCTGACTGCAACCAACGTATATTTTTCTTAATTCACTATATTAAATATATATGATAATAACTATTTAGAAAAAAACATTATGGTCCAACTCCATATAGAAACTAATACATGTTTATCTCAATATTCAAGTAAATAATAAATTGCAGAACTCAACTAGAAATCTACTACTGTATGAAATACTACTCCGAATTATAATGTCACATTCTTTAACTAAAAAAATATATATTTATCATCTATTATATTCTTAAATCCTATCTCTGTGTTTCCTTGCTGTGCATTACAAATACAAAAATGAAAATAAAAATGAAAATAAAAATAAAAAATTGATGTAAAATACTCATCAACGTCAAACTTAATCATCAATGAATAAATTACTAATGTGACAATATGAGGATATTTTAATTAAATATAAATAATAAATAATAAGTTTCTGTAGTCACCAAGATCATACTATTTGTAAATCAAATCAACTGTAACATGTGAAAAGTGAAAACTGTAAACTATATAGTTTGACTTCAAAGTCAAATGTGTACAATCATCATTAACATAAATAACTACTAACAACAATATAGCTTACGCAGATGATATAGTGCAGATCCATTGAAGATTAGTTGGGGTAACAGGAGGAGAATAACATACAGCACCAAACCCTAGATTCCGTTTTTGCATCTTCCCCAAATTACATCTGCTTTCCACAATACTCCTATAAAATTCACAAATATTAACAAATCATGATCGTCAATAATTAAACGCAAATCGTATTGTTTGGGGGACCACCTACTGTTTCTTATCAATCGCTGGCAGATGGAAAGAATGAACTTATTTTATTATTTTAATTTTAAACTATTCGACTTCAAAAAAAAATATTAAACAAATTCTTCAGTTTTATCAAAATTGAGTTCAATTGTCATGACAGCTATTCAAACACACATATCATATACATATACATACACGTCTATATAATAGCAAAAAATAATGGACCTGAGGGGGTTAAATGTGCGAAGTGAAATTGGACGACGGAGATGTACGGAGGGATGACAGTTGAGAGAGTGAACGCGGTGGTTTTCGCGAGGGAGAAGTGGTGAGAGAGTGTGTGTTAGAGTTAACATGTTTTCTGTTTGGTGGTGGTTTGGCGGTTTACGGTGACCGGCGGCGAGAAAATGACGAACGACGGTCAGAAATTAAAAGAAGTGTAACGAATTTGTAGTAGTAGTGTAAATTTACGTACAACTGAATTATTTTAGGTAACACGTTACTTGGAGATCCGGTTTTAGACCATAGATCGACTCAATGGTCCTAATTTCTAAGCATTGACCACCTCTCACGAGTCACGATACTATGCATCACTTTAGGTCGCGTTTAAATTGGATTAAATGCATAATTGATCACTAATTGGTTACCATGACAAGGGGTGAGCAAGATAACCGGTAAACCGAACTGAACCGAGATCGAAATAACTGATTTAACTGACCCGTAATTAAAACAAACAGGTCAGTTATGCAAATCTTAATTAACCGAAAATAGCTGGTCAGTTATGGTTTTATGTATGTAACCGAACTGCCCCATTATATTTTATATACTTATTAATATTAATATTTGTGACTTTACTATGATTGTTTGTTATATTAATTAATTAATATTAATATGTTTATCTAAAGGGTCAAAGGATCCTCTGATGTGACAACCCTCCATTTACGGTACGGAATCGTACATTTTATTCATGTATGTCTTAGGCTAATTCCCTATGTAATGAAAACTAAACTATTTTTATGAGATAAGTGTAGCAAAGCCCACTAATTAATACGCGAAGTATTAGAATATTGTAATTATGTATAATTACGCAAAAAAAAATCGAGTGTAGCCCAACAACTACACGATCGTTGGTGATATGAATTTTATAAATAACGTAAAACTATTTTAATAATAGTTATTTACTTGAAAAACATTTCCTTAAATAACGTAACTATATTAAACAATCGTTATTTAACTTATATTATTACGATAATATATTAAACGTTATACGTTTTGTATAAAATGTACCGTGCGCGACGAAAACGCGCGAATCGCGTCCGACAACCAAACGAAACTCGATTTATATTTCAATAACTTAAAATGAAGTATTTTAAATAAAACTTCAATAAAAAATTATGCGATTAAATCGTTAACGAAAAACATAACTAATAAACGTTTAACGTTTAAACGAACGACGGAACGAACGGGTAACGAGCACCGCGCGTAACGCAAATTGGGGAAATAAGTTAACACACCCACACGGGGGGTGGGGCACCATACTCACCATATCTCTCAACTTTTGCTCACTTTCACACACAAACTAAATACACACTCAACCTCACCTCTCCCTCTCTCCCTCTTCCTCTCTCACGGCTTAACAGCCACCACCACCTCTCCACCACCAGCCACCATCATCATTCATCATCATTTTAAGAAGAAATCAAGCCAAAAAGCAATATCAAGCACTCCTAATCTTCTTTCTCTTCGAATCTTCACATAACACTTTGTAAGAACTCTTTCACCTTGCTTTTCTTTCATGTATTTCATGTAAAAACTTGTTAGTGGTTCACTCATACAAAATCTTGTCCAAAAATCATGTCAAAAACGTTTTTAAAACACTAAACGAAAACAAAACTCCAACAGGTATTCTGACCAGAAACTTAATCCGTTTTCAATGAGACTTTTCGTACTCAAAACTCAACGAAAATGGACAATTCAAAAGGCAAAACTTAAGTTTAAGATGTTAGCTTTCATTTCCAAGTGGTTTGATACCCGAAAACGAATTTACAAAAACACATAACCGATCTGTCTCGGATGACAGATTTTTGTATCAACTTCACGAAGCCATAACTTCGTGCACAAAGATCTAAATAATATGAGGTCTTAACCTAAAGACTACAAATTTTGCTAGCTTTAATTATTGTATGATCACGTTTTCTGAAGTTAAGTGTAGATTGAGATATAAATAAATCTTTGAACCTATATCAAAGTTTTGAGTTACTGGACCTATGTTGGTATTTGATTTATTTTAAAATACTTACACTCATCTTAAAATTTTGAGAAAAATATTTTAGAAAGCTAACACATATGGGATGACTTGGTAAAAATCTCGTAATTTTTCTCGTACGATTAACTAGTCAGAACCAGCTCACAAAACTGAATATTTTAGAGGAAAAACGGGTCAGGGCTGTTAATGATTCCCGAGATTTAAAAACGAGCACCTTCGGGTTTGCCAAAAATTTTAAAACTTACTTTTTACAAGTCTTAAAACATTAAGATTTATTGTGTAAGAGTTTCGGGCCAAAACGAAAACGTTTAACCAAGTCCACAAGCAAAACGTAACCGCACAAACCGAGACTCAATCTGTGAACACAGACTGTGAACTTAGCGACACTAGCAAGTGTCGCAATACATCCGGAACTCAGTCTGTGTAACTGTCTGTGAACTTAGCGACACTAACCAGTGTCGCATAATCTCTAACTTCCGCAACGTTAACAAGCGACACTACTCATAGTATCGCTATAACTAGCAGTACAATAACAACAAGCAGTAGTAACACGAACAGTAGAAACACCACTGTGACACTATCTGAGTGTCGCAACCCATTTGGACTTTCGCAAACCTGCGACATTAACCCTAGTGTCGCAACATTTTCAAACTCTTGCAGAACATCAGTTTCGCATACTGCGACGCTATCCTAGTGTCGCAATCCTTTTAAACTTTCGCACCAAGGGTCGCAACACAACTCTGCGACACTACATTAGTGTCGCATCACCCAAATAACCCAAGTTAAATTGTTACGAACTATCAATTTTACGATTAACAACGAATGAACTACATAAGAAAGCAACTTGGAAACACACGACTTATACTTTTACAAAGTAAACAACGAAACATGATTATTAATAATATCATCAAGTATTATTATTTCAAAAACGTCACCAACGTATTGTACACATTTTAAAGCACAATGATCTTTCGAAATGAGTGAACAACTAACATAGTTTGGCAGTTATCCAACTATTTATATAAACTATCTCTTGCATTTAGGGCGTCAGGAGACTTTATTTGGGCAACCACTTGCTAGCTCTCATACTTTAGCTCACGAGGTGAGTTCACAGCCCCTACTTTTACTGATTTTACTGTTTTTAAACTAGGGGTGGAAAACATAACAACTGTTTTGATACTATATGCGAAAACTTAGTTTCTTATGAATGTTTTCATATGATTACACAACACTATTTGTTCATGAAATGATTTTTATACTATTTTGGGAACATGACAACGAATCCTAGTACGAAGCATGATTTACAATGTAGTGCATAGAAGACCTTATGGCTATAGACTATAACCATTAGCTAGGTGACTCTATCCACTAAATATACGGATAGTACTATCGGGATGACGTCCCTTCAACTAAGAGCGGAGCGTAAGGTTTAGCTCACCTTTCGCGGGATCACCGTCTATGTCTTCCTACAAACGACTATGTAGGAGTGTTCTTCCTACAAACATTTATATAGGAATGCGTTCCTACGATTTATACACTTGAATGATTTCCAAACGTATACGAATTGATGTGTTTACATCACGAAAATGAAACCTTACTTTAGATCACCTGCGGGTTTTCTAACAAACAATATTATTAGAATACTTTTAAAGCGTTCTAAACGAAACATATTTTGGAAATGCGTTTCCAACAAAACTTTTGGATAATATCCAACGAATATGAAACTTATTTGACTTGTATGTCAACGAAAACTATATTTGATCATTGGTTTAATCACTTTCTGACTTGTACGTCAACAGTTTACAAACAACTCGGTTTAACAACAATAATAAACCTTGACGATTTATACTATGTTTTTTCAGAGAATTAGTACTCACGTAAGACTTGCATGCATCTTGGAACAACGACCTCCCGAGACGAATTAGGATGCCACTTTTGGAACTTATGGGATTTCCTTTGTATAATTATAACTTTTTGATCATACTTACGAAATCCTGGATTTGAATATTGTTTTCACTTAAACTGATGTATTTCAACAACACTACTACTACGACTTGTAAAGTCGTAACTTTTGTAACAACTATATTTATGGCATCATAATCACTTTGTTCTGCGATAATCATATGTTATGTGAATGTATGGTCCAATGCTTACGTCACGTGTGACACCCCTCAAATTTAGGTGTGATTACGAACATTAATCACGTGCATGAGTTAGGCTAATTCCCTACTTAAGAGAATTCACACTATTTTTATGAGATAAGTCTAGCAAAGCCCAACAATTTTAATACGTAAAGTATTACTATTTTCGTAGTTAGTTATAAAAACGCGCAAAACTATCGGAGCGAGTCCGACAAAAATATACGATCGTTGGTAAAAACTTTTTATAAATAACGTAAACCTATTTTATAATTAAATAATAGTTATTTACGCTATATTATTATAGTACAATAATAAACAAACACTTTACGAAACGTACCGTACGAAACGCAATCACGCGAATCGCGCTCGACAAATAGAAGGAAAACTCAAATATTAATATAACAATTCTTTGTTGAGCAAACAAATTAATTAAACAAATTTGGGCAAGTGGGGATCGAGTGGAGCCTACAATAGAAATAGAAGTTCTGCAAACCCAAGACTTTCGAGGCCGGCCCCCCTTACCCTTCCCAATGTAATATCATCATTTTAATTACTTACACACACAACTAAATTGTCCATTAGTCAAAAACTCTCAGAACTTTACCCAAAGTTTTCTCTCATTTTCTCTTCTCACGGCCACACAACCAGAAACTTTTCCAGCTTCACTTTCACTCCCAAATCTCATCTAAAATCACAAGGAAACTTACTGGTAACAAGGAGTCAAGCTTCATCATTTTCATACACATCTCGTTCGTCACACATACTTCGGGTAAGAACACATTTTTCTCAAACTTTCTTTGTTATTCGTAAGATTTTGTAAAACTAACATGCTAGTAAGTTCACTCACAAAATCTAATCTGGAAACTCACTCGAAGTTACCCTAAAAGCGAACACTTTAAATCTACCAGGAAATCGTTTGTATTTTTATCTCAAACATCGAACGATTTCAGGCTTACCAAAATATACGAAAACTTACTCTTAAGAGTAAAAAAATATTGATATTTGCCTTATAATAGTTTCGGGTCCAAAGTAACCTCATTTAATCGAAACCCTTAAACTTAAACGAATTCCAGAAATGAACGGTGGAAACTAATAACTAGCAGTAGAAACGATTAGCAGTGGAAACTAGGAAATGCAATAGCAGTACTAACCGGGTAAATGAACCAACAGTAGAAACTACGTAAAATGTACTGGCAGTAGAAACCACGTAAAAGTACACTAGCAGTATTAACCACGTAAAAGGTACTAGCAGTGGAAACCATGTAAAACATGCTAGCAGTAGAAACAGTGGTAACGGAATTGAACACACCAACAGTATTAACAGGGAACTAAGTGAGCAGTGGAAACTCGATGCGACACAACCGGGGTGTCGCAACACTTACAACGAACAGTACTAACTAGCGACACTAACTTTTGTGTCGCAATGTTTACAACTAGCAGTACTAACTAGCGACGCAGCGACCAACAGTATTAACTAGCGACACTAACCTTTGTGTCGCATTAACCTTAGTGTGTCGCACTAGCCAAACAGTATAAACCCTTGTGTCGCTACCTTTAAAAATCAACAGTATTAACTATTTAACACTAAACCAACAGTAGTAACTTAAAACTTGAATGACCACCCGGCAGTACTAACGGGCGAACATATTCACTAGCGGACATATCACCAGTTCACTACCCTATTTCATGTTGTGACACTAATGTTAACCACATAAGAAAATAACTTGGAAACACAAGACTTGTAATTCTACAAAGTTAACAACGAAACGCGAATAATAATAATAACATCAAGCATCCTTATTCCGAAAACGTCACCAACGTATCGTACAAATTTTAAACACAATGATCTTTTGAAACGAGTGAACATTTAGTATGGTTCGGCAGTCAGCCAATTACTTATATAAACGATCTCTTGCGTATAGGACAATAAGAGACCTTACTTGGGCAACCATTTTGCTAGCTCTCACACTTAGCTCACGAGGTGAGTTCACAGCCCCTACTTTTACCGCTTTTACATGCTTTCCAACAGGGGTGAAAAACATAGTTACTGTTTTACTATTTGCCATAATCTACCACTATTATATAATTGCTTTCAATGCTTTTATACAACTGTTTATGATCGTATTCATACTATTGTGCAACTATGAAATGAGTTTCAAACTTTTATACGAACTGTTTACAAAAACGTTTTACTACTTGTGATAAACCGGAGAACGACCGGTAACTTTTGATACGCTGGAGAATGACCAGCATTGTGATAAACCGGAGAACGACCGGTAGTGTTTTACTGGAGAACGACCAGTACGTAATAAACCGGAGAACGACCGGTAGTGTTTTACTGGAGAACGACCAGTACGAAATAAACCGGAGAACGACCGGTATTGTGATTCGCTGGAGAACGACCAGCATGTTATAGGCCGGAGAACGACCGACCGTGTTAAACTGGAGAACGACCAGTATTTGATAAACCGGAGAACGACCGGTACTATTTTGAAAACGCTGGAGAACGACCAGCAACGTATTTTCAAACTGTGTTTTGGGTAACATCCCAACTAAACTGTATTTTGGGGTAACATCCCAACGAAACTACGTCTTGAATGTTATGGCAACAACGATTTACAAACAACTTTGGTTTATCAAACCATACTTGCAAACATAAAACCTGTGAATTCACTCAACAATTTTGTTGACTTTTTACTATGTTTTTCAGGGAATTAGCTGCACATGTGAGACTGCATGCACACTTATGAAACTAGGCGACCCACGAAGAATTTAGGATGCCATCTTTTGAAGCCAAATGGGATTTCTTTTGTATAACTTAAACTACATTTCTACTTTTACGATTCGATGAATCGTAAACTTTTGTAAACAATTAGTTAGGGCATCTTAATACATATGTTCTGCGATAATCATATGCTCTGATATGTATGAATGTCCAATGTTTACGTCGACGCCCCCACTCGAACTAATGCTTCCGCAAACCACCTGATAAACATAAATCATGAATTTGGGGGTGTGACATCACGCCCCCACCGCCGTACACAATTGCTTCCGCTGATCAACGTTGATCGTTTTGGGGTGTGACACATGAGAATCAATTTAATCGAGAGAACCGTGAGAACTCCCCTCCTTTCACCAAATTACATGCGACACTATTTTTTAAAGTTGGAGCTCTAAATCAACCCACTCCCAAATCCCAAATTTCAATATGAAATCTGACCTTATTTTCGTTTTGATTTTTGATGCTACGTTTACGCACACAACACATACGTAAAACATCACCATGGAGTTCGTCCGATTGTTTCGAACACGGCCCGATTTATTTCGTCACAACCAACTGTCATCGTGTTTGTACTGAATTGGACCTCTGAACACCGCCGCTATATAACCATGGCAACCACCAATGTTGCTTCTTGTTGTCCTCACATACACAATCGACCATCTTCAGACTAAAATCGGGTGCAAAACGCGATCAGGTGCAGAATGAAAATTAGGTGCAGAACAAAAATCGGCTGCAGAACGAAAATCAGGTGCAGAACGAAAATCGGGTACAGAATGAAAAGCGGGTGCAAAACGAAAATCATATGTAATTCTCTATAATTGCTCCAATTGCAGCTATTTCATTTAAGTATATAAATTATATCATGTTGCATCTAATTCTTCTTCCTCTTATTTGATTATATTCAAAATGAAATTAGCTTGACTTACTAGGTGCAGAATGAGTTTGCATCTGTATTTTTTGAAATCAGATCAAACACTAAATCAAAAGAAAAATGAAAATGGGATTTAATGATATTATTTGTTGATGAAATGTTAGTTAAGCTATAGTAATTTCGTGTTTAAAGATTCGTAGTTTTTTTTATAAAGAATAAGGGGCGCGCATAATTTTAAATGCAGACAATTTTATTTAATGTCGTTCTCACAGTTCTCATGCAGATTTGGTTCTCACAGGATCCACACCCTATCTAAAGGTATATATAATAATAATAATAATAATAATAATAATAATAATAATAATAATAATAATAATAATAATAATAATAATAATAATAATAATAATACATATTACATGTTAGTTTAATTCTCCGTATAATATAAATTAAACTCTACTCATTCTCTATGGTATGATTTGTATTTTTACTTATTTACTTTGGAAATAAAGACCAACATGCCCAATCTTGTAATTTATAAACCCTAAAAGTATTCAAAGTTTGCTTCACTCTCGTACTAACCAACGTCGCAAGTTTTAAAGGTTAAGAAAAGAAGGCAAGAAGTTGGTCACTACTTCAGGCCATTTCAGTTTGAGACATGAAGCAACGATTCCATTTATGTTGATATGTCTTATTATCTTACCATTTATTTATGTTTATGTACCAAAGGGAAAATAAAAACAGTTATTAACCGATTTAACCAAACTCAAAACTGAACCATCATGTATAACCAACAACCGAACCATTGTTTAACCGAAACAGATCGGTTACATATTTTAGTTAATCGAACATTCAGTTTTGGGTCATAACCGACCCAAACATACCCATACTCACCCCTAACCCGTGTGATGCGGCGGAAACATCAAATAGTTTAGGATCAATACTAAGTAACTTTGGTTAGTCTTTATGAAGATTTCGACAACACTAAGCCTATAGATGTGCAATCAAAATTCACGAACCATAAGCCTATAGATGTGCAAACAAAATTCACGAACCATAATGATACGATGTTATATCGTTCATACTTAAAAGAAGTAGAAATCTTCATATGTTAAAAAACATTGGTATCACTGATTCGCTCATGCAGATTTAGTTACCTAGATATTAGTTCTAGCAGAAACATCAACATTATAAAGTACAATTTCATCAGTTGTTATTGTTGTCACTTTTATATCTTTAGATAAAAAGATATGCAATTAGACATTTAAAAATGTATAAAATGAAAGGATGTGTGAAGTATATACGGTTGTTTGAGTAATAGCTAACATATTTTCTTTTTTAATTTTAGTTCTATATTTTGTTTAAATTGAAAAGACGGAATGGACTTATTTAAAGAAAAGATCACTTTTTATTTTATTTTTCAAATGACAAAAATATTACGCACTGACATTTACCGCTAAAAGTACATATACACATATGGAAAAATAAATGATGATGTTGAATGCATGTGATGTTGGGTTAAAGGAAGGAGAAAAAGTGTACATGTGATAAATGTTAAGGGGTAAAAAAATATAAGTAAAATTGATTTATTTAAGACTTTATTGGTTAACGGCACAAAAGATAAAAGTGTACATGTGATAAATGTTAAGGGGTAAAAAAATATAAGTAAAATTGATTTATTTAAGACTTTATTGGTTAACGGCACAAAAGATAAATGTTGTTGACAACACCGTTCTTATCCCCTACATATATATATTGAATATGCCGAGAGCCCATAATGACATACTTTGATTTTATTGGTTTAGTTTTCATATTTTCATTTATATTTATAATATATATATATATATATATATATATATATATATATATATATATGTATGTATGTATGTATGTATGTATGTATGTATGTATGTATGTATGTATGTATGTATTGGGATGATCCGGGGGAAGCACTTTTTTGAGAAAATGGGGAAGTGTAATATTCTTCACGGAATATTTTAACTTCGTCAATACAAATGTCAAAAAATAAAAAGTGAAATTTAATAAATGTTGATCAGAATCGATGCTATGAATGTTAAGCTTCATTGATAATTTTTTTTTAGGCTATAACATCAATTGATGAATTTTATATCCAAAATCATTAATATTCATCGTGGTGAATGTTAGTTAACATTCATTATGATAAATGTTAAAATTAAAAATATTTGTCAAAATGTTATATTTTAACATTCATGGTGAAAAATGTTACTTAACATTCATTATGATGAATGTTAAAAAAAATTAAATTAATATTTATCAAATAATGTTATGAATTAAAAAGGAAATTAATTGGTGAATATACTCTTTATAGCATCAATTATGATTAATATTTACCAGTAAAATAAATTTTTTGTTGACATTTTGATTGGTAAGTGTAATATTGTTCGTGATGAATATTAACGTTTCCTTTAAAAAAGATGCTTCCCTCTTGAACGCTCCCCTATAAATATATTTGACCTTCTTATTTTATATATTAAATTAAAATTTGAATTTGATTTCTATCGTGAGAGCCTTATGTTAATTGTTTCCATATTTGTGATATTGAGCATGTTTCCCATCTCTTCTCGAGAAACACGTGGGCTATTTTTTGTAAAATTGTGCTCAATAGGCTAGAGCAACACCCTATCAAGGCGGACGTTGCGGGTTCGAGCCCCGTCAGTCCCGACCATTACGTTATTTTATATTCTAGTTAACTAGTAAATCTAAATAAATTTTAGGGATTCTAGAAAAAAATTTCGTAATTGATTTACCGAACTTAATTTGAAAGCCATATTTCGACCCGTAGTTCGTTGGAATTATGTGCATAGTACAACGTTTATAACTATACTACTGATTATTTAGTAATACATTATTCGATTGGAACTAGCATTCCGTTGGTGATCTTTAAAGTGCTCGTGTGTGGATCAACCTTGGACACTAGTTTTGACGTATTCTTATACCTTGCTCGCTAAAGGTATATCTGACCCCAACTTTATTTAATGATTTGGTTAATCTAATAGATTCAATTGAATCCGAATTGAAATTTTATATATATATATATAAGTATGTTTAATTATTCCGCTGCATTTTTTATCGTGTTATATATTTAAAATCGTTTTAAAAGTCATTAATTTCCAACAGTGGTATCAGAGCCACTTTTCAATCTATAGATTATTGGTTGTATGTTAATCGGATCGATTAATTGTTGCTTTTAAATATCTAAACTTTTAGTTTTTGATAAATGGTTCTTTTGAGTACCCACAATTAATTGGATCGATTATATATAAACAAATATTTGTCTAAATATTATTGATATTTAAATTAAATGGCATGTTTTTAATTTTATTTATTTTACATTATTTTCATGGCTATGAACATGCATGAGTAGCCATAAAACCAGTCATTGCGTTATTAATATTGTTGATATTAATTTCAATGTTGTGCATAGCCTTTGATGCCCTTTTAGACCAATGGATGTGTTATTTGTTGACAATTTGGTGTCGTTTATGTAATTATTTTATTGACAATTTGGTGTCACGGTTGTAATTAAAATTTCAAGATTATGTTTCAAATTTTCTATGTAATGTATTTCTTTTCATATTATAAGTACCTAGATTAGGTATTTGTATTTTTCATTTTGTAAATGCATGACGACGAAGATTGGAAGCTTGTGGAACTTGAAGATTACAACCAATGAAGAAGCTACGGAAAAATTGATTTTGTCCTTAGTTTGACCATCAGTTTTCATGTTGGCTCATGAAAACCGAACATAAGATGGGCTAGGCTATTGATACGTTCTTAATATACATACTTTTTATACAGAATTCTCTACATTTTCTCTGTAATGGGTTTAACTTACAAATTATCTTTCTGTTGTTGTTTAAATGAGGTGGATTAGTCTTTGATCATAATACTTTGTTAATATTGAGCTTTAAGGAATTGAAATGCCTCACACACGTTTGTTAGTTTGTAGGAATAAAAGGTCAAGGCCAAAAACGACAAGAGTTTGGAACTTGAAGGACCTATGGGCATTTTTGTGTTAACATTTTAAAGGAGATAAACACGGGGATTTTTATATGCCGAACAAGAAGCAGAAGATTAACATCAGGCTCAATGATAAGCACGATTCATGAAGCAGAATTACACACGAGTTCAAAGACTTGCTGGCTCCAGATTTCTCGCCCTCAAAGTCTATATAAGAACCCTCTGCTGACCGATTAACACAACATAACACATCAAACACATCGCCTTGCTTCTGCTGTTGTGATTGCATGCTGCTAGGCTCGAGGCTACTGCTCAACACAACCGCAGCCTACCATTCGTTAGTTGTGTTCTTCTCTATAGCCATGTGTGGCTAATTCCTTTTTACTTTCTAGTTGAAGGTTAATTTAGGATTTGAATCCAATTAGGTTTATGAGATAATTGGATCTTTGTTTTGGATGCTTTTGAGTATTTACATAGTCTCATATATTTGAATTGAATGCTGCTGTTTTCATTAATTGAATCTCATTCTTGTTGTTTGATTGTCAAAACAGTTCATTTGCTAGTTAGAATTTAGAATCTGTAATTGTTCTCTATTCTAATGTTAGTAGCAATCAATGTAATTGTTCTCTATTCTAATGTTAGTAGCAATAAACGATATTGATTGTGGTGAAGCTTTTGATTATTGTTAAGAGAATATGTAATATGAGTTAGATAAATCGAGCTTACGAGTTTATCATTCAGAATTGGTGTTTCTTTAGAGTCCAATGCTATCGAAAATAA
The DNA here is from genome assembly GCA_963930675.1 of Gnaphalium uliginosum. Classification (NCBI taxonomy): domain Eukaryota; kingdom Viridiplantae; phylum Streptophyta; class Magnoliopsida; order Asterales; family Asteraceae; genus Gnaphalium; species Gnaphalium uliginosum. The sequence goes on along the minus strand of OZ005680.1, from coordinate 26,689,696 downwards.
AATCTTAAGACCTTGTTTAGGACTGATTATTTGGTAAGAGAATATACTTATTTTGTTTATCGAAATCGTAAGAAGAGACAGGTTGTTAGAGCTTGTTAACAACCATGCATAACCAATTTATTCTAGAGTATTTGAGATGTTTTTATTTCAATGATGCCGTTTAACTAGATCATATCTTTTAATCTATATATTTTTCTTTACTTGTTTAGTGCTTATTTTTAGTTGTTACTTTATTTTTAGTAGTTAATCTCTAAAAATCAAAAATCCCCCTTACGTTTATTTAAGAAATAGTCTATACCAATCTCTGTGGAATCGACCCTACTTGTGCTATCTACAAATACTTAGAAGTAGGAATTTATTTTTGTTGGTTCCGACACCCATCAGCTATGCATACGTGTTTAATTAATGCGTGTGATATGATTGTTGGTTATATACATGGCATAAAAGGTTTTTGTTGAAAACTTCAATGAAACGCAAAATATAGTTTTTACTTAAATTGTTGGTTTTACGTAAAACATAAAATAGAGTTATTTGATCCCTTTTAATTCCATATTCGAAGTTGCAATCGGATCTATTTCCCATTCCTTATCCGGAAATATATGTGGTCTAATCTTATTCTTCGTGATGTACACAATTCAACATATCATACTATCATTCACCTATTAAATAACCTTTGATAATCATGAGGGTAGTCTTTTTTTTATGGTTCCATACGTACTTAATTCTTCTTTTGATGATTGATTCAACCTCTAATCAAAAAGTAATAGGTAGGGATGACGGGATTTAAACTTGTGACATTTTGGTTGGAATTAAATTAATGTGAAATTTCCCTTTAAAAATATGGATTTGTTAAACTCAAGATAAAGATTGTTTAATGAAACTACTTAAAATTGGTTTTAGATCGTAACATGTTAGTTGTTTGTGCTTTTGTTATTTTATTATGCTAACAAAACATGTTGGATTATATTAGAAAATAAAATAGACAAACTAGTAGCGCAAACAATTAAATTCGTAAAACAATGCATATATATGGATATAAGTTAAAAATTGTTTTAACAAATAGTGTAACGGATTATTGAATGCATGCAATTATTTGACTAAGAGGAGACCTTCTCTCCAGTTGCAAGCATTAAGTCTATTAGTAGATTTCTTGCCATAGCTGCATATAACGATTATGAGATATGGTAAATGTATGTCAAAACCGCCTTCATAAATGATCACCTAAGCGATGACGTTTATATGGTGCAACCAGAAGGGTTTGTGAATCCAAAGTACCCTAAAAAAGTGTGCAAACTTCAAAGGTCCATTTATGGATTGAAGCAAACATCTAGGAGATGAAATCTTCATTTGGATGAGAAAATCAAGGAATTTGGTTTTGCTCAAAACGAAGATGAGCCCCGTGTTTACATTAGAGCTAGTAGGAGCATTGTAGTTGTCGTCTTCGATCAAAACAAAATCGAATGGGAAAGTTAAAGCTAAAAGTTGTTTGTTTATTTGGGAGTCTTCAAGCAAAAATACTTAGTTTAAATCTATAATTTCAAAATGTCTAGTCTATTTTTAAACCTTCTTATTTTCTTTTTCAAGTCTCTAGATAAAAAAATTTAAAAGGCTTTGCTAATAGGAGAAGAAAATTTGTCCTATACTTTTGAAATGTTGAGACGACATGGTCTAAAGAATTATGTGGTGTACATGACATGGTCTAAAGAATTATGTGGTGTACACCACATATTTTGAAAGTAAAGGTATTTGCCTACATTTAAGAAATGATCGACGTTACTTATCAAACATATTTACTACATTTTTATCTATGAAAGCTTTTGGTAAAATTCAAGGAGCCGCATGTACCTTTGGACATGTTTACTACACTTATCAACATGTTTACTACATGTTTACTTATGGGAGGTGATTCTCACACACTTAGTTTTAGTTCATACACACCATTGACTTCCTATTTTACCCTTCTAAATTAACGGATTTAAAAATTAATTTTAGGAAAGAACTTTCTCTCTCTTCCCTCATTTCTCTCTAAATTAAAGGAATTAAAAATTAATTTTAGAAATGTTCAAATACTGAGCGTAGACCATTTTCACCTTTGCAAAGTCATCATGTAGTGTTTGGGATGGGATCGGTGCTGCTTACTGCAAGGATTTCTTCCAAATGTTCGTCGATTATTTCCTATATAGAATCTACAAGACCAATGTTTTCTCCCATAGGTTGCTTCATCAATTTATCAACATTAAAGGTGTCATCCTCTGTTCCAACTCGTAATATTAAAGATTTTCCATTTACATCAATGACAGCCTTGGCAGTGTTTAGAAAAGGTGTGCCAAGGATGAGAGGAACTTGGGTGTCTTCTTCAATATCCATAATGACAAAGTCTACGGGGAAAACAAATTTACCGACTCAGACCATAACATCCTCAGCAATTCCACGAGGGAGCTTGACTGATCTATCAGCTAGTTTGATGGTCATTCGGGTTGGTAATAAGTCAGTTAATCCTAACTTCCTATATAGTGAGTATGGCATAAGGTTTACACTAGCTCCTAAATCTGCTAAATCATTGCTAATCTGAACATCTTGAAGGTAGCAGGGGATAGTGAAACGGCCAGTGTCTCCGAATTTGGGTGGAAGTCCTTATTGCATAATCAGAGAACATTCTGCATCTAGAGGTAGTTTAACTATTTGCCTTAATTTCTCTTTATTAGAGACGAGTTCTTTAAAGAATTTGGCGCAACTCGTCATTTCTATTAAAGCATCTAATAATTAGACGTTTAAGTGCAAGCCTTTAAACATTTCTAAATATTTTTCAAACTGAGCTTCATGCCTCTCTTTCTTAAACCTACCAGAGAAAGGTATCCGTGTTGGTTTATTGATTTATGGGGTTTTAGAAGATTCTGGTTCAGTAGAAGTGAAACGCATGGAAATATTATTATTATTATTATTATTTTACATTTTATTTAATGTTACGCGATCCTAGGATCCTCCTGGGATCGCGTAACTATGCACAAAATCGAACCAGAAAGTTTTCTTCAGTGTTACGCGATCCTAACACCTTCCTGGGATCGCGTAACTATGCACAAAATCCCAACAACAAGTTTTTCTTCATTGTTACGCGATCCTAGCACCTTCCTGGGATCGCGTAACCAAGCTCTGACCCAAAACTCAGCAAAACTCAAGTTTTTGATCCAAATTCAAACACGCATAACTTTTTACTGGTTTAGAGTTTAGATATGAAATTTTGCAAACATCTCCATTATTTAACAATGAAGGTTTCCCTTTTTTACAATTTTCCAAATTTAGCAATAACGAAGAATTTGGACGTATCACCGAAATGTGACCATTTTGATAACCCAATTTACAATGCATATACCAAAAGTGTTTATAACTTTTTCCATAATTATAACCATCTATTTTTGACTCTTAGACCATGACAAAAGTGTCTTATTTATCTTATAGCTCATTTGGGTAATTAAGCTCGTTAATAACCCACTGGACACCAAATGACCCGTTTGTAATTCAACAATATTTTAGTCGTTTGACCTCTTCGGTCAACCTTAGTAGAACCATTTTAACACAAATAACAAATCCTAATTATCATGATCGACTAAAACTAAACTTAGACATATAACCCAAGTCTTCAAATTAACATAACTACTTTGGAAACATCTTTACAATAACAATAACATCATCCTTAGACAACTTTTCATAGCTACATCAAGACAAGTAATTATCCTCAAACGAGGACTTCCATATTATCAAAAGGTGTGTAAATGGGCGATTTACACAAGTGATACAAAACGACAATTAAAGAGTGTAAGGGCTTGCTAACTCACAATAAGCAAGCAATCCACGCTAGTCCTTCGCAATAGCCTTTCCTTCCTTACGCCCACCTTCACCTACAACATTCAACACTTAAGAAAGTAAGCATATTACTTAGTGAGCATATAAGCAATTAATTAAGTAAATCACAACATCAAGTCAACACTAGAAACAAGTAAAAATCATTAATCACTAGAAACAAACAATAATTACCACATAATCTTAGACAATCAATTAGTGAGCAATATGTGGACATTTAATCACTATGCGGATCTGCAGCCATTAATCACTTAGCACCATACCACAACGATATGCATGCTAAAACAACGTAATGTGCTATGCACAATCCAACAACAACATTATGCTAACAAAGTTAGCTAATCTCTACATATATGCTAATTTCACATAATTCATCAACAATTAGAAACAAGATAAAATACAAACAATACTCCGCATGATTATGTAAACCTCTTGCTCGGAAGCAATCCGGAATTACACAATCGTTACCCAATTAATACTTATATACTCACCTTTGCTTTTAGGCAATTATGGCGGTTTAACAATCGATTATGGAGGCCACGTCTTTGATCACCTATCATATGTATAACACATAACAACGCATTTAATAATTATCAAAATCAACTAGCTACTACTATCAACCCATCACCCCTTTGGGTTGACCAGGTTTGACTTTTGGTCAAAGTACACTCAAATTCCCATTTTTGAATGATCATAATCAATAAATTGTTTGATTAGTTGAATCACTACATTAGGTTACACTAAGTATATCACTACAACTCTTTAGACTAGTAATTAAGGCGGTTTAGCAACTATAAGCAAAGGTTTATACAACACTCACCTTAATCACTATACATACAATTCAAACTATCAATTCATAGGTTGTACTAGTATCACTAACAATCATAATAACACTAACTAACATCAATTTAATCAATTCCTAAGCCTTAATTTCAGATTAAATCATTAATCATACAAAACCCAACAAAAACCTAATTTCTAGGTTGACACAATGGAGAATGGTGATCTTACCTTGATTGGGATTGATTTGGGAGCTTGAATTCGGATTAATTGATGTTAATTTGTGTTAGGAGTTTGATTTCTTCTTCCTCTCTTTCTCTCCCGCTCGCTCTCTCTTCTTCTAGACTTCTCCGGGAGTTTAAAAAAAATGAAATCCTATATATGCATATGTCGATATATGTATGTATATAGGTATAATTGTCTTATTAGTTATATTGGAATTTACCCTTTTAACCCGTTCACTTATTGTCTAGGAACTTTACACACATCACATTTGTATATTCAAAACTCCTAACATTTATACGATTTATAAAACCATCTTATAATATAATCGTATTATATTCATATATATTAATACCTTAAATTTCGAGGTGTCACAAGAAGTGACCGGTGTGTCGACTTGTATTGAATCAGGGGGTGGCAGGGTGGAAGATTCATTTGAAGGAGTATTAATAGATTTCTCATTCCTAGTTTCTTTTCCTCCTCTAGTGATTACCAAAATATCATTGGATGATAAATGTTTGGAGTAATCTTTCATCATTTGTGCCTCATCAATTTTCAACAATAATCTTTTAACGTTATCTTCCATGTATTTGATCAGGTCGTCAGAAATTCTGATTAAGCCATCAATTTTATTTTGAAAATCTATTATTATTTATTTATATTGTTTTGTTTAATCATGAAGTTTTTGAAAAGTTCAATATTTTGATGAGGTGACATGATGGGGATGTAGAGGAAGAAGATGAAACTAAGGTTTTGTAACACCCCAAATTTTTGGTAATCTATTATTTATATTAAATATGTTATTAAATTAAAATTATATGTATTTAGTATTAAATGCAAAATATAATGAGATGGGTTGAAAATATGAATGAGAACTTAGTTGAGAGGTTAGAATGAAAATTTCATAAAGTATAGGGTGTAAAGTTGCCAAGGAAAGTTACTTCAAGGTTAAGAAAGTAAAATTCATAAATAATACTCCCTTCTCAAATATTCTGGAAAAAAAAGAAAAAAAAGAAATGAATCCAGATTTGTGTGTGTGAGTGAGTGAACGAGAAAGAGAGGAGAGGAAGAGGAAGAGAACAAGATTTAAAATTGAGTGTGAATTCCCATTAAATCGAAGCTTCTAACCATTTATTCATCATCATTGAGGTAAGAACAATCCCTCTAATCTTTCAATTTGGTGTTTACCTAGGTTTGAGAATTTGGGAAAAGGGATGAATTGAGGTGGGGATTGTTGTATATCGTTTTTGAGTTGCAAAGAAGTTTAATTGATGATTATCATATAAAAAGAGATAAGTTTATTAAATCATGATTGTGTGATGATTATATGAAAATAGAGATATAGATGAGTATATGTGTATGAGTGTTTGATATTTTTGTATAAATAAAAGATCATGAAAGAGTTGTGATTGATAATCTTGTAGGTGTAAATATGTTGATAAGATGATGTTATGAGAAAGTGGGTTGGGTTGAACTATGAAAGTGATATTAATTGAGTTGTTATCATGTTTAATCTTGTTGAAATAAATCCTTAAAGTGTTAACTAAATTGAAGTTAACTAATGAGATAAATGAGGTTGGTTGCAAACAAATAAAAGTAATGAGGAATGAGTGAATTGTAATTATTCAAATGTGTAAGTAAATGGTAGAAGTGGTATAAGGTGTTGTATGGTTAAACGTAAAGTAAATGTTTGAGAGAATAAGTATTTTGTAACGAAAGAGTATGAGTTGTTAGTTGGAGGAATCTTAGTGTTTTGAGTCATAAACACTTGGATTCCTAGTTGAACGAGTTAGTTGTTGTTGATTGTGTTGTATGTGACCTTTCTATATTTGATTATATGCTTAGGTAACCAAATAGTTAAAAAGGGTGCAAGGGAGTCATTAACCAAATTGCAAGGTAAGTAATGGGATTGTATGTATTTAAGTGGTAACACTTGGATTGCAATGAGTAGTCAAGTGTGTACCATTTTGATGTTGTGGATGAAGTGCGATCATTGAGATACAAGAGTATTCAATGATCACACTTAATGGTGGAATTCAAGCGGTGGCAATTGAGATACAAGATTATTCGATTGGCTATGCACTTGACACCATGAGGATGGACTCTTTGAGTCAAAATGATGAGAGATTAAGGATCCTTAATTATGTGTAATGTTGTTATTATTATTGTTGTTTAATCCCCGTTACTTACTAAGCGATTTGCTTACCCCGTTATGTTGTTGATTGTGTAGGTGAATAAAGCGGGTCGGGGGTTAATTTGGGTAATGAACCCAAATGTGGCTAATGGTGGGCTTGCTACATAGTAGTAAGTAATCCTTTTAATCATGCTCGTGATATGTAGAAACGCCCAGTTCGTAAGTTGATGATCATTTGAAAATGACCATCTCTTGTAATGAAGTTTGTTATGTATGAAGATTTTATAAAACGTTATGTTAAAGGTTGTTTGGGGTTGAAATTACCCTTTTTAAATGGTTAAAGTGTTGTTGGCAATTTAATGATTGTAATTAAGTGGTTTAAAATAGTCAAAAGTGGTTTGATTGTAATATGATCAAAATGTCTAGAGTTGAGTTTTTGGTCAATCATGGAATTGGCACTTGTGAATGTAATAGAGTTTGTGGTTGTGTTGATGAATTTGAAAGTCTAATTGTTAAGTTGTTGATGGTTTCCAAATGGGTCGAAATGGATTTCTCAAATGGGTCGTGTTGTTGGAACTAGTCGAATGATGTTTTGGGTGATTTGGTTACTCGTCATTGTGTCAAAGTTTGTGTTTTCAACTTCTGGAAATGGGGTTATTAAGAGTGAGTTAGTTTTGTTGCTCACTTGATTGCAAAGAGTGTCCAAATGGTTATGTTTCGACCAAGAGTCTAAAGTCATCGTAAACGTGAATTTTGGAAAAGTGCAATTGGAAAACTTTCGTTAGGTCATAATGAGTATGTCTGCAAAATTTCATGTCTTGATCATAAACGAGCCAAAAGTTGTGCGCGTTTGAATTTGGATCAAAAACTTGAGTTTTGCTGAGTTCAGGGTCCAAGTATAGTTACGCGATCCCAGAAGGGTGCTAGGATCGCGTAACATCAAAGAAAAACTTTCTGAAACGATTTCATGTATAGTTACGCGATCCCAGGAGGATGCTAGGATCGCGTAACATTGAAGAAAAGTAAAAAGAAAAAAAAATTGGGCGTTTCAGGTTTGAGGAATGGTTAACCGCTAAGCGAAAGGTTTTTTTATGAGAGTTTTATCAGAGGTTTCACCAGTTGTGACATTAATTTATTCTTTGGGACTCTTGCTTGAAAATGGGTTTTGAGGTCCTTTTCTTTGCTGAGTTTTAGAAGAGTCTCGTATCTCCTTGACATCTTTAGTGAGTGAATTGAGTTGAGTTCCTAAAGTGTTCAAAGTTTGGCTAAAAGTACTGCTTACTTCTGGAGATTTTTCATCTGTCTCCCAGTCATGTTGATGCATCGTCATCGTCTCGATCAGTCTCCAGGCTTCTTCTGATGTGTGTAACATGAAATTTCCGGATGAAGCAACATCGAGGGTTTGTTTATGATGAGGGTTAAGGCTATTATAGAATGTGCAGACTAAATATGTTTCTGTCAACCGATGGTTAGGACATCTTATGAGCAAATTCTTAAATCGTTCCCATGCAGAGCCTAATGATTCATATATTCCTTGACGGAAGTTGGTGATATCATTTTTAAGCTTGGTTTGCAAGGAAGGAGGGAAGTACTTAGCTAGAAACTTAGTTGCCATCTCTTTCCAAGTATGAATCGAATTGGGTTCGAGTTCATAAAACCATGTCTGAGCATGTGAGGATAGAGAATAAGGAAATAAACAGAGTCGAGTGACGTCTCTATTAGTTCCTGTCTTCTCGAGGGAATCGGAAAGGTCTATGAATTTGTTAAGATTGGAGTTTGGGTTTTCAAGTGAAAGACCGTGAAATTGACATTGAGATTTTATCATTTTTATGAAGTGTGGCCTAATTTCAATGGTTTCGTCAGTTGGTAAAACGATTGGTCCTACCCGTCTCTCTAGTGGTGGCTTGATCGTTGAGGCGAGAGTGATACGATTTGTCATTACTAGAAAATAGGGTTGTTGGAAAAGAAGGGTAAAGTAAATTAATTTACGAGAAAGGAACTTTCGGATGATATTGATCTTCCGAAAGGATCGCTAAATAACTAAGATAATTAATTTTCTAAAATCGGTCGTTGTAATCCCCGGCATCGGCGCCAAAAACTTGACGTTGTGCCACTTGACGGTCGGTTTTATCGATTCCCTTCGTGAGGGAACTGCAATCGTCGGACGACTACATCCGGCGTGAAAGTTTTATATTTATTTTGCTGGGAAGCCTAAGCTTTGAGCACTACTTATGATCCTAAGGTGTATTATGGTACTAAGTGGTATGTATGACTCAGGTGTCGTTCTTTAAACTACAACGGGCATGAGATTCTAGGAAGATTAACTATCGATTGTGATTTAGAGGGAGATTTTAAAACTTTTGGAGGGGTTTTGTTTTGTATATAATTAATTGAAATAAAAAATAAATAAAGGTAAAGGGGGTTTGTACGGAGACTAAGAGAATCAGAATAACGTGAGTGTTACCATGACTTCGGCTAATGCTATTGAGGGGTAGTTATGATAGGGGAAAGCCTCTAGTTATGATAACCAATCCAGTGGGATCGAGTATCTCGGAAACTTAAATAATACAAAGTATTGAACCTACAGCCTTTTCTCAGCTTTCACGTATTTGTACTTAACCCGTCGTTCTTTTCAGCGCTATACTGAGTACTCGGACGTTTTACGGTGTTTCCGTTGTATCATTTTGGGATTCCATATTACTCTCCTGGATTATCCTATATTTCTTAATGAGCTATAACTCCTATCCTATTAAATATCTAACGTAGAGTTGTTCGCAATTAGACAGATAATATGTCACAAGGATAATAGATATATAGTGGCAGATACACCGGAAGTTCCTTATCCGTTTTGCTTGATACTTGATTCCCCGATCTCGTAATTACCTATGAATCATAAAATAGTAGCTAGAAAGTGTAAATCATAAGGTAAAATAAAAGTAGAGAAATCAGGTGAAGTTTATTTGCTTTGTTTTGCTCGTTATTCGGACGTTTATAGTGATTTTTGTTGCAACATCTATATTTGAACTACTTTAGTGATTTATAGTAAATAATCATTGATTTAAGATGTTTTCACTAATTAATAGCTCAAATAGCGAGAAATAATGTGTGTTAAAAGATGATTTTTCCAAAGAACTTTATTCCCACCAAATAAAGCTTTTCTATGACACTTTCGCCATATAAATTATTTATAAAAATCAAAATTAGAAAATAAAAAGATGGAGGTAGGAGAAGAGAGGTTGAGAGAGAGAAATGGATCATGAGATAAAAGAATACATTTTTAGTTAAATATCACGTCATTTACACAATATGACATTTTTCTGGGTTATGAAATCTTAAAATCGTTGAATGCACCCGTACAATTATATTAATGATTGAATATTTAAAATGACTCAATATTATTAAATATAGATTCTTAATAAAATACATGATTTTTTTTCTCAAGAACTTTAGCATATAGTTTATCCACCATATGTAAAATAAGTTTCGTAAGTCAAAGTAAAACAGGTTTTATCCGTTGGAAGCTTACAAAAGTGTATCCTTAATTCTTACATGAATTCTAATAATTCAATTTGAGAATATATATGATGGCCGAAACAGGTATCTATTTGTGATGTATGTATATTGTTCATACCAAAAAACTTGGTTGTATATCAAAACATAGTGTCAAATTATCCATATCGAATTACCATCAAACTTACTACACTTAATAACTAACTCGGCGTCGTATTACTACTTCAAAGATGGCTCATGTTGATTTAGTCAAATTTTATTTTCATCTATAACAATAACTACTTTTTTATTATATATTATTAAAATAAAAATTTAATATTTAATTGTTAATTTTAAAAAATGGCTTAGTGCCCGAGAATGCAACTAACTTGTGCCCGATGTCTATTGTGTGTACCCAACTTAGGTTTGTTATTTTTAATGCATCAAACTTTGAAAAATGGCGTTTTAATGTATTTTGCTGATGTGTCGTTCGTTTAAGGTGCCACGTGGCATCCGGAGAGTTTGACACATCATCAAAACATCACCAAAATACACTAAAACACACTTTTTAAAAATTTGATTAATTAAAAATAGTAAACCTAAGTTGGGTACACACAATAGATATTCAGCCTTAGTTAATTGCATTCCCAGACACTAAGCCCTTAAAAAATTTAAAATATGTTATCCGCGCAGTCGCGGGTCAATAAAATAGTAGATAAACAAAAAAAGTAAATTATCAACTCATAACCAATAGATTGTAAAAAGTATTACAGGTGAGTATGAGTCGGTTTGGGTCATTTAAGACCCAAAACCGAATCCATTATCGAATTTTCGGTTAATTGAAATCTTTAGCCGATCGCTTTCGGTTAAATAACAATTCGATTATCGGTGAAACAATACGGGTCGATTTAGTTTTTCGGTTAAATCGGTTAATAACCACAGGGATGATAGAACAGTTGATTCAATCCCGCAATTTTACATAATAAAGGATGCGTAGGTAATAATACGAAGATTGAAGAAAATAAAGGTGTTCGAATAACTAAATAAACCCGCGTGTTTTATGCATAAATTCTATGTGAATATTGAAGTACACCTCCGAAAAGCAAGCATCTTGTATATGGTAACTTTGTAAGGTGTTCATGGAAGAGAGGTTGGTAGAATGCGACATTGTATTATTGTGGTATTATTAGGATTTGATTAACGGATGACTGGAAATAAAAGGGTATTAAGTGTCAAGTAAGGGTCTGGCTGTAAGGCCCAACAAATACCAATCATACCATTATATTTTGTTATCATTTTGGGCATGAAAAATGAATACACGAGTGAAGTAAATTTTTAACTATGTTAAGTAATATACACTATAAGTATTTAATTAATGTATATAACTATAACTATATATACATACGTATATGGTGAAGCAATTCGGTGAGAAGAATGAGAACTATATGTAAAATATAAATTACATCTAATAATCTCTAATTATTTTATTTGAAATTAAATTTTATATTTTGCATTTAGTTTTTATAATTCTCACGGGATCTATTATATATGTATATGTATAAGTATAATAAAAAAAATAATTTTTCTAAACATTGTATAAAAATGTTGTACCTAGCAGTTAAATATTAATTTTAGAGGGCGGTTATTTTTATTGTACATGATTTTTAAATGTGTTAAAAGCCGCTTTAAGGGCTATATTTAGAAAAAATCATAAATTTTCTTTTTTTTAAGTGGTGCCTTTCGGTTAATTTAGGTCGGTTTTGAGACAATAATCATAACCATAGCTAATCTAGTCGGTTAATCGAAAAACAATAACCGAACCGTCGGTTAATAATTTGGATCGGTTAATTTGGTTATGAGTAGGTTTTTCGGTTTTGTTGCTCACCCCTCGGTAGCAAACATAACGAAAGCGTTCCCTCCCAAGTCCCACCGATCACCATTCACCACCGTAAAAAGCCACCAATCGAAGCCTGACGAAACACATTCGATTTCTTTCAAATCACACACACCATTGAACCATGAGGCGATTTTTCAGCAGAGGAACGTCAGATGACACGTCACCACAAACACCGCCGGCGTCATCTCCTTCACAGCCACTCTTTTCTCCGTCAACCGCCGTCGCTTCTGGCCCTGCCAGACCTATTCGTCTTGTTTATTGCGATGAACACGGAAAGTTTCAGATGGATCCGGAAGCTGTTTCCGTTCTTCAGCTTGTTAAAGAACCAATCGGCGTCGTTTCAGTCTGCGGTCGTGCTCGTCAAGGCAAAAGTTATATTCTAAATCAGGTATTCTATCTTAGGATTTTGATTTGTTACTGTTTTAGAAGGTATTGATTCGCGATTCGTTGATTATGTAGTTTTTAGTTTGTAGTTTTGAAATTAGGGTTTAAGTGGATGCATTGTTGAAGAAGTAGGTTTAAATCAGGTTATTGGCTTTAATTTAGGGTTTTACGTATAATTAAGTAAATGTGCCATGATATGATGTTGAATGCCTATAGTTATTATAACGCTAGGGTTTTAAGTGGATTACAATCATGCTTAATTATGGGTTATGAATTGTCATTGGAGAAAGCAAGGGTTTTGGTTGAAGTTTAGTTTTTTAATTAGTAATAGTTGATAGTTGATTTATGCTTCGTTTATTATGTGGCATTTAGTTTGTAATTCTGAAATTAGGGTTTTGGGAGAAGCCATACTATTGAATTTGGTTTATTTGGTAGAGTGTACAAGTAGTTAAAGTAATTTAGGGTTTTCCGGAAAGTTGAGTAACTGCACCGTGATTTGACCCCGAATGATTAGTTACTCTGCAGCTAGTGGTTTAAGTGGCGCAGAATCATGCTTAGTTATAGGCTATGAATTGTCAGGAGAAACTTAGGGTTTTGTAGTTTAGTGACTTAGTCATTAGAAATACTTCATTCATGATTTGTGATTCATTTAGTGTTTAGTTTGTTGTTTGGAAACAAGGGATTAGGTGTCACAATTACTTTTGGAACTGGTTACTTCCATGGAAGTATTGTTGGAAATAGTTATTGGATTTAATTTAGTGTGTTAAATAGACCATAGATGTACTGAAATGTTTACTTGAATTGTTATGCAGTAGATAGTATCCATTTATAGGTTATGGGGATTAGCTGCAATGGGCTCAGAACAAATGTAGAGTAGATTTATAGAATTACTACAACTTCTAATCTACAATATGTAATGCTTTTTAGTATAAACTAGCATCGACCCGTGCTATGCAATGGGACAGTGAGAGATGTCAATACTGATGGTGATTTACAAAAGTGATGCGAGGTTTAGTTAGAGTGTTTTCTTTGTGTTTTGGCAATATGTAATATGCGTTTTATATATCATTTTGTATTTTTCAGTCTTTAAAAATGTAAGTTTCTAAAACAATGTGCTAAACAATTTATAAGGGAGAATGATTTATTTGTCATTAAACTGATACCCCAAGGTGGTACGTATCCTATAAAAGCTGTCAAAAATAAAGCGTGACCTTTACGGTTAAGGTAGGGGGAAAGCCTCAGAAGAGCCATGATAATTGCATTTTTGGGTTAAATTGCATTTCATTTAGTATATAATTATATCTCAAATATTTTAGGTTGTTTCTAAACTTAGCTAAGGGTAGTTTGGTCTATTTTGTTTTTTGTTAGGGGTATTTGTGTCATTTTTGATCTTTAGACACCCAAGGCAATGATATTATTCACAGGAACATTGCTTTTTCCACATTATTCACAAGAACATTGCTTTTTCCACATTAACCGTTTGTTATGATTTTATGAAATGCCACCAAAGCTCTCATTGCTCGTGGATAAGAAATAAGTCAACAAACTTTACACACATAGCAAGACAATTTAATAGAACTGAGTTGAAGTATATTAAATTTATGATGAAGATGCTCTACCACTTTGAGACGCCAAGTCCAATTTATAAATGATGTAGTTTATCACAGCCTTTTACATTTGCAGTTCGTGCGACATAATCTGTGGCGTGTTTGGTATAGTAATCCTTAATGTATGTCTATGAGTAATATTAAACCTTTCTACATCATCTTTTACTATATCTTTTTTGCAATAATCTGAAGTTTTAGTTAATCCTGCAATTTGATGCCATGATCTTCTTATAACATGTTAGTTTTCATCTTTAAAATAATCGATAATTGGCTAACTCAATCAAGTTTGTTGCTCCATTTTAATAGTTTTTTTTTTTTTTTTTGGTAGCTTCTAGGAAGGAGTAGTGGATTTCAGGTGGCATCGACTCATCGCCCTTGCACAAAAGGGCTTTGGCTGTGGAGTACTCCTTTAAGGAGAACTGCTCTTGATGGAACGGAATACAATCTTCTTCTGATAGATAGTGAAGGAATTGATGCTTATGATCAAACGGTTGGCTTGACTACTATTTTATTTATCTATTTTACTATATTTTATTGTTAAGTTGACTGATGATCTCCATACATTTCTATTTTTAACTGTGCCATTTTGCAGGGAACATATAGTACACAGATCTTCTCTTTAGCCGTTCTCTTATCAAGCATGTTTATATACAACCAGGTTCGGCTTTTGTTTTATTGTTTTGATCCGTTTATTGCACAACTCTTACTAAATTTCATCGTTCATATAACACTTTTATCAGATGGGAGGTATAGATGAGGCCGCACTTGATCGGCTCTCTCTTGTAACAGAAATGACCAAGCATATTCGTGTCAGAGCCTCCGGCGGGAAGACCACAGCTTCTGAGCTTGGACAGTTCTCCCCGATCTTTGTCTGGCTATTAAGGGTAAATTCATTCTGCTTCACTTTTTACTGATCAGTTGAATCAAATGGACGTTGTTGAACGAGTCATTGAGTTGATGATGTTAGTCATGTAACGTCATCAGCTACTGCTATTATTGTGTTTTTTTTTCTTACTGCGACGTTTCAAAATTGCAGGACTTCTATCTGGATTTGGTGGAGGATAACAGAAAAATAACTCCTCGTGACTACCTAGAGCTTGCTTTGAGGCCAGTACAAGGTGGTGGAAGAGATGTTTCTGCCAAAAATGAGGTTATCCCTCTAGCTAGATTCCATTCATTGCTAGGGCTGCAAATGAGCCTAGCTGACCTCGACTCGGCCACCTTAGTTTAATCCCACGCTGGATTCGGTAGCTCAACGAGCTTTCAAGATTCATGCTTGAGCTCAAGAAGTCGAGTTCGAACTCGAACAACTTGATTAAAGCTTACCTCGTTTGCAGCCGTATTTACGTATATAATGGCACTTACACACCACACATGGATTAAAAAGCTTGACAGAATTCGAGTCAAGTTCTTATATATACCTTTTAAGTCTTTTTAGTGCTCGAGCTTCAACTTGAAAGAAGCTTGAAATGCTTGCAGCCCAACTCATTACTATTACCGTTATTCTTTAGTTGCTGGTTTTCGATTGTAGGTGTGGTTCTTTCTTGCAGATATTATTTTATATTCCTAAACGTTTTTTATGATTGACAATTGATAGATTCGAGAATCCATTCGAGCTCTTTTTCCAGATAGGGACTGCTTCACTCTTGTGCGACCTTTGAGCAATGAGACTGAGCTCCAGCGGCTTGACCAAATATCTGTCAGTAATATCTTCCATGACCATGAAAGTTATCGGTATACATATTATATTATGACAGTTTTCTGGAATACTCTTGTCTAGTCTCAGCCTTTTCAATCTTTTTATCATGGCATACAGATGGATAAATTGAGGCCAGAGTTCAAAGCTGGACTGGACGCATTAACTAGGTTTGTTTTTGAGAGGACTAGGCCGAAGCAGGTAGGGGCCACAGTTATGACGGGACCCATTTTTGCTGGCATCACTCAGTCCTTTCTGGATGCTCTCAATAATGGTGCTGTGCCTACAATTACTTCTTCATGGCAGGTTAGTTCTTTAAGCAGTTTGTGTGACCTTATGCGATCTCCTATACCCTTGTCCTGATTGTTGCTGTTAATTTAAGGCTCGTATCATTGTGTCTGTTAAAATTTCATGCTTTTATATGTTCTGCTATAATAATTGGGGTCAAGTTCTCAGCTGTTCTCATTTTTCAGAGTGTTGAAGAAACAGAGTGCCAAAGGGCATTGGAATATGCTACTGAGGTTTATAAGTCTTCTTTCGACAGCACAAAGCCCCCTGAGGAAGTATGTATATTGTTATCTTTATTATTGGTATTTGGTAATTCTTTTCATACTGGTCACATTGTATAATAATTCACTTTTCACATGCTTGCAGGCTACAATACGAGAAGCACATGAAGAGGCTGTTCAGAAGGCAGTGGCTGCTTTTAATGCAACCGCCGTAGGGGCTGGTTCTGTTAGGCAAAAATGTGAAAAGCGCCTTCATACTTTTTTGAGAAAGGAATTTGAGGTATATTTACAGGCTAAATATTGGTTGCCTTATTAGGAGAGTTTATTCTTTGTGTATTCACAACAATTATTTGATACACGCACCCAATTATACTTCAGAAGCCGTGAACATATGAGGAGATGATAATACCTCCTATACATCGGTCTTTAATTGTCAATTTAACAATGTGGACAATTAGAATTGTTTATACATAGTTTTAAGTCCATAAGTATCTTAAATAATTCAGTTTTGAATATCTAAAGTTGACTTTCTGAGGTTTTTTTAAGAAGAAATCAATTTGAGGGTGTCCCTTGCGGTTGTATGGAACTTTATGAAAACCAGGTTTTAGTCAAAGCTTTTTCATACCATGTGCGAAGTCAAAGTCACATCTTTCTAAGATGGAGGGAGTATTTACTGTCTGGTCAAAAGAGTGCCTCTTACAAACTATTTTGTAGCCATTCGATTGCGTTGATACAGATTATGAAACTACTGATGCAGGACTATAAGAGAGAGGCCTTTATGAAGGCGTACATGCAATGTTCAAATGCCATACAGAAAATGGAGAAAGAATTAAGAACAGCTTGTCAAGCTCCTGCTGCAAAGTTCGATGATATTCTGAAGGTAATAGTCATATCTTTTTTATTTATCTATGAAAGGGTTACCCTGTTGGTTCCATGCTGAATGTCTCAGAAATTGGCTCTATTAGGAATGCTGAGAATTGTCTTAAATATCCAGGTGTCATGATGTGTTTTTGTAACATCATTTGACAGTAAGCCTGTTAATATTGACTGAAGTTATAAAATTTTAAAAACTACAAATTAATGTTGACACTTTAACATATTGCTTGCAGCAATATCCAAATTTGAAGTGAAGCAAGATATTCTTTGCTTTAGGTTCATTGTGTGCTTTTCGAGTAAATATTCTTATAATCTTCATCTCTCTCATTTAAACGAAGATCTCTCTTATTTACACGAAGATCTCTCTTATTTAAACCCATATTCGATGTTTATAGGTTCTTTAATTATTTAGATTTTTCTCCATGATTTTCCATTAATGATACTCTCTTTAACATAAACATATAAGCGTTATCAATTATTTACCTGCTTCCAAAAAATAATTAATATTAAAAGGGATCTGCAATGTGAATTTAAAATGACATCTACATTTATAGCTCTTACATGTTCATTATGATTTATGATGACACGTGGATTCTGTAGCATGTTGATGGACCATGTTCTTAAGTTTTTGTTGGTTTGTATTGTTTTATGAAAGTGGAATTTTGGATGCATAATTAACTAGATCTAAAATTTCAATGACTTCTCAAAACTACTTAACATTTTCCGGTGCTTCTGAAGGTATATGATTATTTGGTCTTGTCACACAGGTTCTTGATCAGCTACTAAGCGGCTATGAAGCAACTTCATATGGTCCCGAAAAGTGGCAGAAGCTTGCTTCTTTTTTACGACAAAGGTGCTACTTTTATCATCAATCTTACTCTTTATTTATTTTATTTTTTTTGTTTTGCGATTTTGATTTTATTTCTTCTTGACTCTTAAGCTTGGAAGGTCCAATCCTCGACTTCGTTAAGAAGCAGATAGATCATATATCCACAGAGAAAAGTTCGTTGCGGTTGAAATGTCGCTCAATTGAAGATAAAATGGGATTACTTAACAAACAACTTGAAGCCAGTGAGAAGTATAAATCCGATTACCTCAAACGCTATGAGGATGCCATTAATGATAAAAATAAACTCGCAGAGGAATACATGACCCGGATTGCTGATATAAAAAAGAACTCTAGCTCATTAGACGAGAGATGCTCAAGGTTATCTAGAACACTTGAAGCTGCCAAACAGGAATCCTTGGAATGGAAAAGGAAATATGAGGTAGCATTATCTAAACAGAAAGCTGGAGAAGAACAAGCTTCATCAGAAGTAGCGAATCTCAAAGCCAGGAGCAGTGCAGCTGAAGCAAGATTAGCTGCTGCACGGGAACAAACGTTGTCTGCTCAAGAGGAGGCAGATGAATGGAAACGTAAGTATGATATTGCTGTCAGAGAAGCAAAGAATGCACTCGAGAAGGCAGCTGCTGTGCAAGACCGTGCAAGTAAACAAACACAGCATCGTGAGGATGCCCTACGGGCAGAATTTGCTGGCACGCTAGCTGACAAGGTGATACAAATTTTTCTCATGGTCTACAGTTTTAGAGCGTTGAAATATGGTTTTTATATGGATGCTCGTGGAACTGCAGGAAGCTGAAATAAAAGACAAGACATCGAAGATCGAACAGGCTGAACAGCGTGTAACTACTCTGAGCTTGGAGTTGAAGGTGAGATAATTTTAAGGACTTTACTGAACCATCGAAAATTGTCTTTAAGGACTTTACTGAACCATTTTACTTGGCTTTTGTCACAAATAAATTCCTGCTCGGGCACTTAGCTCTCTCCTTCTTTGTTTCTCTTTCTTTTTCTTTTTCTTTTGTATATATTTATCTAACTACCACAAAATGGACCATTTCTATCAATTTGAAGAAATAAGTATTTAAATATTCTTTGGTTTAAAGAACAGCACTTGTTTTTTGGGTTTGTGATGCTTGAAAATGGTAAAGAATTTTTTTATTTTATAAATCCCTTTTGGTGGTAAAAAAACTTTGATACCTTAAATGGATCAAAGAAAGTTGAGTACCCGAAATGAGAAATTCAATAACGTTTGGTCACTTTTTGTGCTATTCAGTATTTAAAAATGGAGAAACTTGCTGGTCTACCCAACCTTGGCCTATTTTGACCTGTACTAAAATGACGCCTCAGCGCGAACTTATTTTAACCTATTACTCAATCTGCTAGACGTTCACATATTTTATGTCTCTAGTGATAATGCCAACTAGAATGTTCTTTTTGTATTCATATTTTGATGACTTATTAAACCTATAGTGTTTTGTTGCATGAATTTTCGTTTGCTTGCAACCAAAAGGCAAGTATGTTGATTTTAACGTCACCTACTCTATGTAAATATCAAATCTGACTTGTTTATCATTCATTAATGTTATGTATTTTGATTTTCAGGCAGCGGAGTCTAAGATAAAGAGTTATGACTTAGAAATATCTTCGTTAAAAAGTGACATTAAGGAGTTGGTTGAAAGGTTGGAAAGTGCAAACACAACTGCTCAATCATATGAAAAAGAAGCAAGGATTTTGGAGCAAGAACGAGTTCATTTGGAACAGAAATATCGATCCGAATTCGATAGGTTTGAGGAAGTCCAGGAAAGATGTAGAAATGCTGAAAAGGAAACTAAACGAGCAACTGAGTTGGCTGATATTGCCCGGGCAGAAGCTGTAACTGCCCAAAAGGAAAAAAACGAGATTCAAAAGGTAGCAAGCGAAAGGTTGACCAATATTACAAGACTTGAGAGGCGTATCGAGAGCCTGGACAGACAAAAAAACGACTTGAGTGATGAATTACAACGATACCAAGCCGCTGAAATGGATGCAGTTTCTAAAGTGACAACATTAGAAGCGAGAGTTGAAGAAAGGGAGAAAGAGATCGAGATATTACTGAAATCAAACAATGAGCAAAGGGCTACTACTGTACATGTCCTTGAGGGCCTTTTGGAGACCGAACGGGCAGCTCGGGCAGAAGCCACCAATCGGGCAGAAGCACTTTCGGTTCAACTACAAGCCACTCAAGGGAAGCTTGATCTGCTCCAACAACAAATGACCACTGTCCGTCTTAACGAGTCTGCATTGGATAGCAAACTCAGAACTGCTTCCCATGGAAAACGTTTGAGGGTTGATGACCATGAAATGGGGACAGATTCGGTTCAAGATATTGACATTGATAGAGATGGGGCTGTAAGAGGAAACAAGCGGTCCAGGAGTACGACTAGCCCGTTACAGTTTGTTTCTACAGAAGATGGTGGTTCGGTTTTCAGAGGCGAAGATGATAGTAACAGCCAACAGACCAGTAACGGAGATTACACCAAATTTACCATTTTGAAACTCAAGCAAGAGCTTACAAAACACAATTTTGGTGCAGAGTTGCTTCAGTTGAAGAATCCCAACAAGAAAGATCTCGTGGCTCTTTACGAAAGATGCGTTCTCCGGAAATTTTAGAACGGTTAGTTTATCTGATATTTATCCTAGTTAGAGGTGGAAATTTGACCAATTTACTTCCAAATGTATTGATCTAGGTTATGTTTTCTATTAAACGGGTCAAATATATTTATTAGCTAAACTGATGGGTCAAAATGATGAATTAGTCAAGACAGTTCAAAGTCATTTAAAATGTATGTTAATGCATAAGAACCTCTTAATCAATTTATTTACAGATTTAGATTGTTAATTGGAATAACATATTTTTTGTAATCATTCTTAATACATTAGGTATCTATAGTTTTCTGAAAAAATGGACAAAGTATTTGTGAATCAACCAACCTGTACTAAAAAATGATCCATTCACCTCAACCCGTCTTGACATTATACCCAATCCGCTCATCTTTGCCAACTCTAACCTTAGTCAACAAACCATTATCCAAGATTTCAAAAAACTCCCATTATTAACTCTAGTATGCGCTCACAAATCACAATTCTGGTGCAGGGTTGCTTCAATCGTAAAATTCCAGCAAGAGTAACCTGGTGGCTCTTTGTGGAAGATAGTGTCCTGCTGAAATCTCAAAACCATAAGTTTATCTTGGGTGGTGTAATCTATTGTACGTTAGGTTAGTGTAGTCTTACATTATCCTGCACATATGTGTCACGGAAACTAGGTCGTAGAAACGGAGTTGTGGTTGGAGGGAACTTGGCCGGTTCTCACTGATATCATGCAGATTATGTCCAAACTTGATTTGGGATTGAACGGTGTTTGAGCTTTAGTGTTTTCTTAACATTTTTCGCCTTTCTTTGATATCAGGTTTGTTCTTAATAGGTTAGTATGTCTTGATTTATTCTGGTTTAGGGTTTAGTATCCCAAATTTGGCCACTCGTATGTATTTCAAAACTTTTGATTATTGCCTTTTTTGTTTTATGGGGTTGAAAGATATTTATTGGTAATTCTGTGTGAAGCGTTCATTTATATTTACCGCATATATAGATGTTATGTTCATTTATCGAGTAACCGACTCTGGTCCTTTCAAATATTAAATCACATTTTCATCCTACCTATCAGTAATAGTATCTTTGAAATAACTGGCTGCAACTTTCCTGATTGTTTTGCTGTACATAAATGCATATTCTGGTCGCTGGTCTGACAATTTTTATTTCATTCTATCAAAGAATGGTGCGTGTTAATTGTTCTTTCTGTGGTGTTTGTATACATCTGAAATATGTTTAGTTTAGCAAAGCTTGGTTTCATATCACATAATCACCTACTAGTATAATATAGTAGGATAGAATTATAAAGAAAAAATTACACGGGTCGTCCCCGTGGTTCGACAAAAAAAGCATATGTCGTCCTTTGTACTCTTTTTTTGTACCTGTCATTCTTGTGGTTGCTAAATCTTGCATGGGTAGTCCTTGCTAATGGCTGTTAGCCACGTCCATTAAATGTAAGTATACGATGGTCATTTTAGTGATTTAAGGGACTATGAATGAAATTTCGTAAACCACAGGCACCATCCGTGTAATTTTTATTTTTCAATTTTTCAATTTATTTAAATTTAGTATTAATGTATTTAGGAAATTTATGTTTTTTAACAAGCTTTTAAATTTAATTTAATTATTTCTAATTTTTTCCAACGGTATTTTTTTGTTTGACAATTAAAATGATCAAGTTACATATTTGTTTATTATATTTTATGGAAGTGTCCTATTTTACACCAATTCAATAATAAGAGTAAATTCCAAAAATGGTCCTTTGATTTACATTGATTTACGAAAACCGTCCATATACTTATTTTTTCACCTTTTCAGTCTAGTAAATTTACATGTTGCTCGAAAATGGTCCATGTTCCACCTAAAATGACTAAAATACGCTTTCTCTTGTCAGTTTTGAAGAGTCGTGATCTAAACCACCAAATGGTACTTTAGTCATTTTAGGTAGTGGAGGGACTATTTTCGAACAAAACGTAAACTTATTGGACTGAAAAAGTGAAAAAAAGAGTATAAGAACGATTTTTGTAAATCAATGTAAATCACATGGACCATTCGTGGAATTTACTCCAATAATAATATCATATTTGTCTTCAAACAACCACTACTAATAACTACCACATTTGATCACCATTTGTCATCGACAAACATGCATGTACAAACCATTTACTAAATTGACTGATCTGAAAAATATAATAGAATAGAATAGAATTATAAAGAAAAAATTACACGGGTAGTCCCCGTGGTTTGTCAAAAAAAGCATACGTTGTCCTTTGCACTTTTTTTTTACACTGGTCATTCTTGTGGTTGCTAAATCTTGCATGGATACTCCTCCCTAATGCCCGTTAGCAATGTCCATTAGGTGTAAGGATACAATGGTCATATTAGTGGTTTAAGGGACTACAACTGTAATTTCGTAAATCACAGGGACCACCCGTGTAATTTTTATTTTTCAATTTTTTAATTTATTTAAATTTAGTATTAATGTATTTAGGAAATTTATTTTTTTTAACAAGCTTTTCAATTTAATTTAAATATTTCTTATTTTCTCAACGATATGTGTTTT
The DNA here is from genome assembly GCA_963930675.1 of Gnaphalium uliginosum. Taxonomy (NCBI): domain Eukaryota; kingdom Viridiplantae; phylum Streptophyta; class Magnoliopsida; order Asterales; family Asteraceae; genus Gnaphalium; species Gnaphalium uliginosum. The sequence goes on along the minus strand of OZ005680.1, from coordinate 26,666,215 downwards.
TTTTACAATTAAAATGATCAACTTACATATCTGTTTATTCTATTTTCTGCAAGTGTCATATTTTACACCAACTCAATAATGATATCATATTTTTCTTCAAACAACCACTACTAATAACTATCACATTTGATCACCATTTATCATCGACAAACATGCATGTACAAACCGTTTACTAAATTGATTGATTTGAAAAAGAAAGAAAAATAAATTGAACATTTTTATGATAAAGTAACTGAAACTTTGAAGCAACAAAACTTAGCCGAATGAAAAAACACAATATCTAAACTTAAATAGAACTTAATAGCATAAACAATAGCATCATTATCATAGCAACATAACTCAATACGTGGTTCAATATTGATCTTTTTATTCTCATCTTCTAGTATGTAAATCACCTCGCTATTCTGAACAACTTTCATATTAAAATCGAAAGCCAAACGTCTCTTGATTAAATGACCTAGAAATCGTCTTGCCTTCCTTATCCCTCTCTAAGAACGAATTTTACAGAGATTATGAAGGATTCGGGATTATAATTTAGCTTTAATTAAGTTTTCTTTATCTATTATGTCATTTTGCCACTTTAACCCTCGACCTTTCCTATCTTTGTATTTTAGCCCCACATAGACTATTTCCTTACATTTTTTTATTCAAGTTAGATATAATTAAGTATTCAAGTTAGATAGTCCTAAGACTTATTATATTAATAATGCATCATCTATCTTCTAATAATAATTATGAAATCAAATATTATTAAATTCATGGAATTTTTGGACGTACAAAGAAAAATATGATATGTTAGCAGGTTGGTGTAATTATACCACTTAAAAACAAACAAATATTTAAGTTGATCATTTTAGTTATAAAAAAAAAACTATTGCAATCTATATATATATAACAATTAAAATATTAAAATTTAATTGAAAAAATTATTAAAAAATAAATTTCAAAAAGAAAAATATTAAATTTAAATGAATTAAACAACCGAAAAACAAAAATTACACGGATGGTCACCGTGGTTTACGAAATTACACTCGTAGTCCCTTAAGTCACTGAAATTGACCATTGTACCCTTATATTTAACGGGCATGGCTAATGGACGTTGGCAAGAAGTATTACCCGTGCAAGATGTGACAACCACAAGGATGACCGGTGCAAATTTTTTTAAGGGATGACATGTGCATTTTTTGACAAATCACATGGACAATGGGTGTAATTTTTTCAATTATAAATGAAATTTTATAGTTATAAAGTCAACTTAATTATAGCGCTGTAAAACTAACATTTCTATTAATCATATGTGATTGATACATTTTTTTTATTTATTACGGAGTAATTCTTTAGTATAGCATTTGGATCATTAATCATTATTATGCATGTAGAGTTCCAAAATACCCATATATAACATGAACAACCATAACACCTTCAAAAGAACCACAAAGAAAATACACCAAAATTACCCTATAAAAATGAGAGATAACAACGTGAACATAAAAACAACCACCAAAAATTAAGCAATAGCTTTCCACCCTTTCCAAGTGATATTAATCTATTTTTAACCTTTTAGAGTTATGCACAAAAATACATGGATTAATCTTCACCAAAAGGGCAAGAAGTAGTAGAAGTATTCCACTTAAAATTACAGAATTCACGCAACACCAAATCAAATACGACTCCTTGCCAAATTCTCCATTTGCTTAATAAGAATGCTTGTAAATCTTTCCAATATTTTCTATCACAAACATTTTGAATATTAAAGCTGCTCAATACTCACCACCTATAAATTCTACTTCTCAACAAAATTAAGTTAAATCACGATATGAAAGAATGATACGTTGATTCCACCTCTTCATTGCAACATGGGCATAAAGAACCATTTAAATATGTCAAAATTTTAAAGACCCCTGCAATCAGAACTCTATATTTATATTAATTTAATAATCACATTACAATAAAAATATTCAAATACCATATCATACACCGGTTTAACCATTTTCTTCAATACCTTAGGTGTTTAAAGAAAGGAAATGACATGAATACCCCTATATATAACAAAATAGACTAAACTACCATTGACTAATTATAGAAATGATATTTAGTCCATAAATACAGAAATGTATGTTTGAAAATTACCGAGACTCGTAACTAAACTGAATTGTGACAATAATAAAAATATACATATAAATTTAATTTAAAAACTAAAAGTTTCTGATAACATATAATGAAATTACTTTATTAATACTTATATAACGAAATTAACCAAATTAAATATCCCGCTATTTTGTGCGGGTCTCTACCAGTAATATTTAAAAAATTTTGATGATTTTTTTTACAAAGATTAGACGGTCGAGAATACGCTGCTTGTTAAGTTTGTATCGACTTTATTACGTTACTATTCTTCGCAATGAACGCAATTGCCAACGTAGCTTTACCCTGGTAAATTAATTGCTTAAACGACTCGCAAACCAACGATCAAAAAAATTAAACATTACATCAAAGCTACGCACTCCACTCCTGTATCTCCGATCACATGGATTTACTTATACTGGCTAATGCTGCCGACGATGTTTCCGCCATGGAAACAGTACCTGACGGTGAGTTCTCTACATCTCAGTAATGACTGGTGACAGTCTGTACAGTAACTACATACTACACACAGTTAGGGTTTACACCTGATGTTATATATTATTCTAAATAAAATAATATGAATTAGATTCAGCTTATACCTTCACATTTACAAAAATAATTAGGGTTTTTTTATTAGGGGAAGTCTGGAAGTGCTTATGAGAAGTTGATTCAAGTTAGTAGTAGTTAGGTAGTTTGACTAGTTTCACATTTAAATCAACAAACAGGTTTCTTGTAACAAATTAAGTAATACGGATGGCAGGCATATCCTTTATTTGTGCAAATAATATTTTCTGAATCTTTTTCATTATTAAATATTACGGGAGCTACCTTATAGAATGATATTGATAATGTTGTTGTTTGACTTCTATTCTTTAATTGATAAGCAGATAGTTCTCCTGAAGAAGTTTATGAAATTGTATCTGGTGACTCATTGGACTTCGATTCTTGGACTTCACTCATATCAGAGATTGAGAAAACCTACTCGGTGAGCTCCTTATTGCGTGTGTTGCAAATAATGTGCATTGATGGTTAATTGCTGTTAACCTAAGTGGTTGAGGGGTCTGAAATCCTGTCTGGAAATTAGGTTTGGAGTAGGGTGTTTTTGTGTCTTTGCTTTTAAAGAAGTACTTTCCCAGTGTCCATTACGTGTCTTAGTGTAATACAAGAGTATAAGACAGCTTGAAAGAACGAACTAGACACTTGATTTAATTGTTAAAGAGCAGCACTGAGACCAATCATGATATATAATTTAGCTTGATGATTTTTATTTTTATTTTTTTTGTTGCTGAAGTTTTTCCGACTCATACGTTGGTGTGGTCATGCGTCAACCACTTGCCACTCGGTGTGGTTTGGTTGAGATGTACATTGGTTCAGGGGGCAATTTCAACCCATGCATGTGAAAATTGGGTCAGTTTGGGTTATATCTCATTTCTAACGGGTCAAGTAAGTAACACTTGAAAGTTTTATTAGAAAGGAAACGGGTTCTATATCATTTTTTTTTTGAACGTCAATATTTCATTAAAATACTAGCAAGACACTAGTAGGGAAAAACAAGTACAATGAAGACAATTAAGTACAATCTTGGTTACAATTTGAATCTACCCAATTAAGAGATAACTTTTTCCCCCTACCCGAGATCCAAGTGAAAGAAAGGAGTTTGATATTGTCACTTAGAACTTCACTTCTTGGCTTCTTGTGAGTTAAAATGAGTTCATTTCTGTAACGCCATATTGTTGATTGCACAACAAAGTCAAATTTGGCACGGTTCTTTTCTGGAATTAAGATGTGAGCGAGCACGTGATAACTTCGTGTATGTTTGAGAAGGTGATTTCTTCCGAAGACCACCATTGAAAATATTCTTCCACACACCCTTTGCCACCTTACATTCTCCAAAAAGATGAAATTTCGTTTCTAGAGCATCGTCACAAAGCAGGCATCTAGTAGAGTTAAGATCAATACCTCTTTGATCAAGATTGATCCTTGTCGGGAGCCTTTCGTTTTGAGTTCTCCAAGATGTGATAATAACCTTTTTCGTTTTATGTTCTATATCATATTTTAAACCTCTTAAAAATTGTTTTTTAATAAATTATCAATAATGTAATAATAGTTTAATGTGATCACATCTAATATATAATCATTTTAAGGAAAAGAAAATAAGTGTTGAGGGAATGAGGGATAAGCCAAACCTTATCCAACCTGTCTTGGCATGTCACGTAAGTTACCCATTTTGATTTTAACTCGTTTTGACCCGTTACTCAACCTGCTTGACTTGCCATTTCTCTACATATATACATTGGTTTTTCTCTCACCAAAGTGATGGTCTTATCTGCGGCTTTTACAGCTTCGTATTTTTGTTTTGTCAGCACCAACCAACTATGATACAATCATTTATCAGGTTTCTATAGCAAAATAATATTTAGGGTTACTGCAGGACAACATAAAAGCAATATCATCGGTGTATGAATCGTTCCTCTCCTGGTTCCCATTATGTCATGAGTATTGGAAGAGGTATGCAGATCACATGGCACGGCTTTGCACGGTGGAGAAGGCTGTTCAAGTCTTTGAGCAGGCAGTGCAATTGGCAACATATTCTGTTGGATTGTGGGTTGACTATTGTAGTTTCTGTATACATGCTTTTGCTGACCCATCTGACGTTCGTCGGTAACTTCTAAACTCATTATCTTTTTTCACCTATTGACGATCTTTTAAAACCTATATTTGATCTTCAAAAGTGATCAACATAAACTCCTGTCCACTCATTGGTAGCCCAATAAACTAGAGTATTCCAATCTTTAGTTACCTGTGTTTTGGCTGTTTTAAAAATATCCGAGTTTGTTTTTTCTCCTTGACTTCACAGAACATTTGAAAGAGGGCTGTCTTTTGTTGGAAAGGATTTCCTATGTCATAAATTATGGGATATGTACATCAGTTTTGAGTTATCTCAGCATCAATGGAGTTTCCTTGCACACATTCTTGTCCGTGCTCTAAATTTTCCATCGAAAAGTTTGCACAAGTATTATGACAAGTAAGTTTACCTAGTTTATTAAGAACTTCATCCTAGCTCTGTCTGTGTTTAATGATTCCTAATATTAGTCCCTTGTATTTTTCACATGCTTACTTTTTAATTTTGTGGTTTAAATTTTGTTCATCTGAACATATCTCGATATGATTTTGAATTTATTGCTCTTTCAGTTTTAGAGAGTTCACTGCTTTTGTAGAAGAGGATATGTCATGTGCAGAGAGTTGCAATCTTGAACCCTTCACAGCTGATTCAAATGTAGAAATTGCCACTTTTAACGATGAAATCTACTACGCCATCAAGGAATTGCAAGATTCCTCCAGTGTTGAGCTGAGGTCTAAAGCTCTATATAAATTTATCGCCATTGCCGAACAGTTCTATAGCAAATCATGCCAATTGCACGAAAGAATAGATTACTTTGAGAACTATATGGAGAGGGATTTCTATAGTGTAAAGCCACTTGATGACGAGGAGCTACAGAATTGGCACAATTATCTGGATTTCATTGAGAAGCAAGACAATTTCGACTGGGTATGCTAGAATACTCTGAAGGTGGATACTTTGACGTTTTAAATAAGCTGAAATTTTTAAAGTCAATATCTACTTACAGGCTGTGAAACTCTACGAAAGATGCTTGATTCCCTGTGCTGATTACCCAGAATTCTGGATGCGGTATGTGGAGTTTATAGAATCCAAGGGGGGACGAGAACTAGCAATTTTTGCTTTGGAAAGGGCAACACAAGTATTTTTAAAGGTGCTTTTTTTTTTCTTTCTGATTCCTCTAGAATCTGGTAGTGATATGTTCAGTAGTTTCTGTGATATTTGACATTGGCATGTTCTCTAGCTTTCCTGCAAGTATACACTATCCAAGACAATTAAAATATGTATAGGATGCTATCTAATTAATGGAAAGTGATGTCTTTGAATAGCTTTTTCAAATTCGTATTTGAGACACTTATTATTCATCAAAGATGTAAAAGATTTGGACAAAATGAGTCGAACCCCTTATTTGCACGCCCATTTGCCAACCATACTTTTAATCATACTAAATAATTTGACATTTTGACATGGTAGGTTTCGTTGACTTATTAGATACTCTTGTACTAAAAATCTCCTCACTTTTTTTATTTGCTCTATGCAGAATGTTTCAGCGGTGCATATTTACAATGCAAGTTTTAGAGAGAGAATAGGAGATTTTGACGGAGCCCGTGCTGCCTTTCATCTTTGTGATGCTGAATCTGATTCATCTGTTGTTGAAACTGTAGTTAAACAGGCTAACATGGAAACACGTCTGGTACACAATCATGAGCTTTATCTGAAATTGTAATAAGGTTGTGGTTGAAATTAACTGTTCGTAATAAACAGGGAAATATGGATACAGCTTTGGAAATTTATGATAAAGCACTCAAAATGGCTGCAGAGAAGGATAAGATGCACATAATCCCTAATCTGTATATTCACTTTTTCCGTCTTAAGTTCCTGGTATGGGTTCTCGAAGTTCCTGCGAGTTATGAACTTATAATGCTTAGCTAGTACTGATTATTTATACTTACGTGAACATGGCGGTGATGCTTTTTAGTCTTCTAATTCAATGACGATATAGTAATCTGGGTGGTCAGACGAGATTACATAAAGAAAGATGATGCATGTACCAACAGTTATTTGACTGGCGTTATATATTTTTCTGAATGAATCGTTTATGCGTGGTCATTTCTGTATGCCATGCATAGGGTAAAAATTAAATTCTGTTACAAAGAAGTAAGCTAAGGGTTCCACTTTTTAACATCTATTGAAACTTCCTGTTGAATCTTACTGTCTCCTGATAAAAACATATTTTCATTTGATTTTTAAAAAATAGTCCATGAAGTTTTAAGTTAGTTAAAAAGCTTATAAGTTTCTTGCTTAATCTGTTTGTAGATCACTGGCAGTGCAGATGCTGCGATAAACTTGCTACTAGCGGGTATTCAGCAAGTGCCTCGTTCCAGGTTACTTCTAGAGGTATATCTGTCATTGTTAATCTAAAAACGATAGTTGCTTTGCATTGCTAAGATGTCAAGTTTAGGAAACAGTCACAAATGCTACTTCTTTACACCTTTAACTATTATGTCCTATGAAAAAGATGAAGCTTAGAGGTGGACAAGTTGGTGGGTTGGGCAACGGGTCAAAACTGATACTTTGGATATGGGTCGGGTCAGTTCATGTTGAACCATAACACTTTTTGTGCAGAAATTGTAAGCTAATTACAAATAAGTTAGTGTGTCAAGTATGGTTAAATACTAGGTTGTTTCAATTTAAATGTAATGATTTAGGAGGTTTTATGCATCAAGAGAACTTTAGGGCCCCCTTTTTCTTTTAAACTATTTCATTTTTTATGTTTGCCGTTTGACCCCGTTAGAGACAAATTATAGCCTGAATCGACCCATTTGTGGAAAAATGGGTCGAATTTGCCAAATCTAATCTGAAATCTGAAATGATCCTTTAAAATAATTCTTATATCTGAGCTTATGCTTGAATTTAAATTTTAGAGATTTAGAAACTGTAAAGGGAAGTAGTCTGATAAACGAGCAGAGGGAACTAACTTTTGTGCTACTTCTATAGGAGCTGATAAATTTTGCAACGATGCACGAAGGATCAAAACATTTGAACGTACTGGACCCCATTATCGCCGCTGCCATAACTTGTGAATCACATGGTTCGCAAGGTTTAAGTTCCAAAGATCGCGAGGATTTATCACTTTTGTATTTGAAGGTCAGATCTCTTTTGAGAAATCACATCATTCAAGTTTCAGAATTTTATAATGAGGGGTATCCTCTTAGTCTTCTTTTCTCATGGTTAGATTTCTCGTAAGCTTCTCATATATTATCCGCATTGTAGTATCACTTATGTAACTTGTTTGACTGATTCCTGTAGTTGGCATAGTAGGCTGGTTTGGTGGGTTTTGTAACGGGCACCACATCGGAAAATTTTTGGATGGGTAAAAAATGGGTTTGTTGAGTTTGGTTGACCTGTGATTACTTTTTATCATTTGCTTACCAAGTTTCTTAAATATTTTAAACATAATCTCAGAACATAACTAAACTAACCAATTTATTTATTTATTTTTATTCTTTTAATAATGAAAGTTTACGATGTCGTAAAAGCTTGAATACACTTTAGGTGAACTTTAAACTGTTTTACAGATTTCCCTTTTAGTTAAATATTACAAAAATAATACCAATGTAACGCATTAGCAATAGAATATAACCCAAATTTTATATTTTCAAATTAACGTGTGAAGTTAAACATATGGTTTAACTATCTAAGGTTAAGATACTAACTTCAAGGGCTCTTTCACAAACCGTCCAACTTTATTAAAGTTAATATCATTCTGTAGGAACAATTACATTGCAGGCAATGACGTAACGTAACATACAACACTGGATGAAATGACCTATTTAACAATAGCTGTTTTCTCAAGCAAAGAAATTTTTTATACATCTTTCTTTACTACCTTTCATTTCAGAGAATGTTTGTTGCTAACTATTAGAGGTTGCACAGTTTGCCTGATGATTCAAACAGGTAGTTGTTTGCATGGGTTAGGTAAGGTTGACCCGTAACACTTTTGGCCACACAAAAGTTAATTTAATTTGTTATTAATAATAGCGTGTCAAATATAATTACGGAAGTTACATCTTATTATTAATAACTGCTTATTTTGAATAAGTTGATTTATGAGGTTTTTATGCATTAAAAATACACTTTGTGTAATATTTAATCGGTACAACCCATTTGACCCCTTAGAAATAAAACATAGACCAAGTCCTTTTTAGCTGTTTTTGGGATATCCATTAAATCCGTCATAGATGAAATATAACCCAGGATAGACCCATAATTAAGTAATGGGCAAAATCCACACCTACTAATTACTTTCAATTTACTTTGATTATAGTTTGTTGACTACTGTGGAACAATCCATGACATAAGAAAGGCATGGAACCGTCACTTAAAAACTTTTCCACACCTGACAAGGAGCTCCTCTTCACATAAATACCATTCTAATCGGCTTTCAGACGAGCTCAAAGAACCAATAGAAAAGATGCCCGGTGTTGTTGCAAAGCAGCCATCTAGGGGTCATAGAATCAAGCATATTTCCTCAGTTTCAGCCATCGAAAATCACAAGGCGTTGACCTCCAAAACTCAAGCCATCAATCCTAATGAGTCTACATCTAACCAGTATAAAGAAAAGGGTAATCACAAAACTGTGAAGAAAAAAGCTCGTCAGCAATCTGAAGATAACACAGCCGGAAAGTTGAAAAGATTAAAACGCCAATCTAGAAATGATGCATCTAAAGATGATACCCAGCAAGAGGGTGGACATGAAAATGAAGTTGAAGTTAGTGTAGAGCCCGTTTCTTTAGAGAATCTTTCCTTGTGTGCTCAGGAGAAAGAACCTATTTATCTTGAGGACACGATGCCCTTTGTAACCCATGACGATCCTTCACTAGCCGAACAAAACCCGTCTCCAGCCACTGATTCTGCCAAAAAACAAACCGAAACAGATGAACATGAACCAGAAACAGACACATTACAAATTTCTTCACAAAATGCAGACACCTGCAAAACTAATGACGTGCTTCCAGCTTCTGAGTCAACTGCTCATATAGCCGACATAAGCCAAATGTCAAATCAAGATCATCAAAATCCTAAGAAAGAAAACATGCAGCCACAGAACTCTTCATCTGCATTACAATTACATTTGTTGCCCCAATTGCTTCAATCAATGGTTCAGCCTGTGCAAAGTAATGAACTGCCTGGGTCGATTCAGAACCAACAAGCTTATAATCAAATGTGGCAATATCAATATCAACAACAGCAGAATCAGCAAATGCAACAGTATTATCAACAACAAGCATACATGCAACAACAGCATCAATTTCACCCACATCAGTATCAGTTGTCACAACTGCAGGAACAGCAAATGCAGCAATGGCTATATATGCACCAGCAGCGGCAAAAAATGGAAGAATATATGCAGCAGATGTATCAGCAGATGCCACACAAGTTACAACAGAATCAACAGCAACAGATTGCTGCAATGTCCAATCAGTTTTGGAATGGTAGCCGTGATCAACAGGTGCGTCTCTTAATTAAAAAGGGTAACATATAAGAAACACCAAATTCTGTGTGAAATGACGAACCTTTTTACCTAAATGCCTGACTTATATCTCCAATTGAGCTATATACTAAATTTTCTAAAATAAATACTTATAGTTTTCCAAACTCATTATATTTACTGTAATTTTTTTTTTTGTTATCCAGGGTCAAGGAAGGATGCCACCACATACAGCAGACACACATACTGTGCCTTACACACAACAAAATCCAGATGTGGCAGCTCAACCAGTGACAACAAGTGCCCCAACAAACATCGCGTCTCCAAGTAATCGCCAGCAATCTTCCAAGTCTCATCATTCTTCATCTTTTGACCGAACTCGTGTAACTTGACGAATATTTTACATTATATTAGTAGTGACATCTTCTGTATTTGAGGTAATGGAATCATTATATCATAGACCAAGTTAACATATATAATGTTAGAGGTGTGGCAATTTCGACCCATTTAACTATTATGTTTACTGGTCAAATGAAAAATAAAATAAGAAAATTGCATAAAAGGAACAGGTCCAAATGGGTTGAAAGTTGCCAAAAATTTATTTTTAATGCGTAAAACTTTCTAACTCATTTTATTAGAAGAATTAAGCAATTTCTGAAAAAAAAAATTGTTTTGTTAATCAAATCCAACACATTAATTATTAAGTTGTAACACACTGGACAGGAGGTGTCTTGGGTCAATATAACCGACTTGCTTTCACCTGTACAGAAATTACATGTATTAACATGTTATGTAACCCCCTGGACCAGCCAATTTTGACTTCTAATAATGCACATGGATCAACCCACTGAATCAAATTAAACTGAAATTTGAGTAATCAGTTTTTATTTTCAGGTTAATTTCACATGATTCAATGATTGTAATCCTTAATTCTCATCATGCAGGGACATCAGATTGTTAGTAGGATTTTGAATATTTCATATTTATCATCGATGAATTAGAGGTATGTTCAGTCATATTTCATCTTGTAAATTCAGTTGAATATAATATCTTGTAGATTTCACTTAGGATACTATAGGAAAGCTTGCTAGAGTTCTGTACTATTCAGCTGGGTTGAAGATAATATTTTGAATTGTGGGTTTGAATATTTTGAACCTTTCAGGAATTCAAAATTTGGAGGTATATATTTATACTAAAAGTAAGTTTTTTTTTTTTCTTTCAATGAAGACGGTTTATTCTTAATATGGCAATATGGCATGCATGAATGCTCTATTATTGCTTGTGATAATCCTTGGTCGAACATAATGTTTACTAACTTGCAGCTTTTACTTTAAGTAAAACTCATTTTAACATTTTTTTAGCATTTACCATTTATAGCAAGGGAAAATCATGTGTTAACCACCTACAAGCTGCATACATCATACACAATGAGTCATCGAGAGATGATATTTACCCCATTGTTTTTTACTTGATACACAGATCGTGTATTAAGATGTTATATGCATGAAGAGTTTGTAGTATGTAAATATCATTAGTTAGAAAAAAAAGAAATTACTACTCCGTTGTCTCCGTATACTTTTAACATTAAGCTTTTGTACATTTGGTTGCATTTATCATATGTATGTCTGCTAGAAGCGCATATGATTAATGGTATCTTTAATGTGTAACTCGGAAGACTTTTCCGGTGAACATTATAAATGTGAAACTGTTAGCACAGGTGTTATAATGTATGGTTTCCTGGTTTTCTAAGAGTGTATTTTAAAACGCTCTTTTTCTTTAATTTGCAGTTTTTAAGTAGTGTAATAATTTCTTACCATAACATTGGATGCAACATCGACGTAACGAATATACTACTAAACTTACAGTTAAATCAAAATTTTATTATCATGCATAAAGTACATTCAACCGAAACTTACAGTTTTTAAGGTCAATGTTAGAATCATCGGTTGCAAATCAATTTACAGTTATTTGAGTGTTTCTTTTTAATTCAGCAGTAACGGACTATACATCAACAACATTAGACGACATTTTAATCTTATGTTTGATGTTTAATAATAATACAATTTAATTTAATTTAGTTCAAAGTTACATTTTCATTTACTTTTTTGGACAATATAATGGTATGAGAAACAATATACTGGTATGGGATATGTTTGGTAATTTTATTCAAAAAAGAAAAAGAAAAAAAAAAAAGGAGAATTGCATATATGCCATTGCTAAGTCTCTAAATATCAAATATGCTCAATTGAATTTCAATATATCAAATATGTCATTCATAAATTTAAAAAATATCATATATGTCCAAATATTTATTTTAATCATTAAAAGTTTTTTTTAACTTCATAATAAATTAAGAATGAACCATTATACCCTTATTCCATTAATTTCATACATGCCCTTGTTAAATTATCATATATCATAAACACCTATTGACAATTGAACACAAATTGCTCAGCATACCGACTGATCAAATACACACTTGAACACAATTGAACACATGGTATGCTGAGCAATTTTGTTCAATTATCAATGAGTATTTATGATATATGATAATTTAACAATGGCATGTATGAAATTAATGGAATAAGGGTATAATGGTCCATTCTTAATTTATTATGAAGTTAAAAAAAGCTTTTAATGATTAAAATAAATATTTGGGCATATATGATATTTTTTAAATTTATGAATGACATATTTGATATTTTAGAATTCAATTGGTCATATTTGATATTTAGAGACTTAGTAATGACATATATACAATTCTAACAAAAAAATACTCCACCGTTCCACTTTTATTGTACTTTCAACTATTTTTATTTGTCTCAAAAAAATTATCTACTTGTAAAAAAATAATTATTAAATTTTCAATTTACCCTTATTTATCACTATTGATTATTTATTTCATAAAAAATTTTAGTCAAACTTACTTTGAATATAAAAATATAAAATTGACATTTATTTAACTTCTTTTAAATTTAATAAACTTTTAATAAAAATGAAACTGAGGGAGAATCGGTCAATATGGAAAGAAATTCGAAATTTTGTTCAAAATAGAAAGAAATTCGAATTTGTTTTATTGGTATTTGCTGCGAAAAGAGACCTTGGTCAACTAGAGGTCAGAACTGGGAGGTTGGACAGCACGCGCTGAAAAGTGAAGTTGGATATGCACCGCCGTCATGTATACGTGTAACAATTCTACCGGTGGTTTTATTATATGACCATTTTCATTCTGCCAACCCCTTATACTTTAACTAATGTCAAATAAACTCCTACTTTTATCACATTTATTTCAGAAAAAAGTAGTAGTAACATTCATTGTTTCATCATGAATTATTCAATTTGTTTAAATATCAAACAAAAGAAAAAATAATAAGTAAATGCGTGGGATTCAGTGATCATAATAATAGAGTAGGTAGTTCCATAAAAATTATTATTTCAATGTTTATGTTATCATTTTATTTTAGTATATAATTTATTTGCAATTAATTACAAGTATAATATGATTAAAATAACATTTCTTTGAAGAGAATGTGTATATTTTGTTTACGCGAACACATTGCAAAAATGTATTCATATAAGAAACTTAAATTCAAATGAACTAAATTTTTATACTAACAAACTCTTAAGTTGTATCGACTAATTAAAAATGAAACATTTGGTAAGAAAACACTTTACTATAAAACAAACAAATATATTTGATACTTTACTTTTTTTCTTCTTGTATGAAATTTCATTTCTTTTTGTTTTTGCAGCTTATAACTTTCATACCAAATCCAAGTTTAAAACTTCACATTGTAAATATTTAGATATATAACGAATCACTCTCACATATCTGTCTTGCAGTACATCTGCTTAAACATCTGCTTATGAATTTATGCTCGACCCTCATCATGTGTTAACTTTATCAATCATAACCTATCTTTCTACGGTTGACAAAAAATATTTAACATGGACTAAAGCATTTATATTCATAGTGTTGCAACGTAAAAATACATTTATTTTTATGAAATGAAATCGGAGAAGTAACTTTTACCATCTTATGAATAATAAAAGGACTAATGTTGAAACTTCTATATCAGAAAGGGGTACAAAGAATAGAAAGCAAAATACAGAGAGAGACGGCATAAAAGCGCGTCAATTAGAGAAAGAGAAAGAGAAAGGAGTTCTTGAGGTTGGGGTTTGATATATACATACAACATATACATACATACAGGTAATCGAAAATCTGTATCTATATTCATAATCTTTATTCATACATATATCATCAGTTTGTTATTATATGATCTCTGATCACTTCCGATCATTTGATTAACTCAATCATATCTTCATAATTCATATGTTTCAACTTCACGTCTCATAATTCGACTGCTTAAACCAGCTTCATCTTGATTTAGGTTTGTTATAATTCATGATTTTTCTTGATTCATTTCATTAATTTAGTAATTAATTTAGTAATTAATTTTGTATTTTTATGTACGATCATAGTCTTTATATTTAGTCTCGTGTGTGTTGACTTTTTAGTTTTGATTGAAATTTGAATTGGATATTTGTTCTTTGTGGTTGAGCTCATTCAATTTAGGTTAACTGGATCGAGAAGTTGAATTTTAGGAACGTGACCAATAGTCGCTAATTTTTTGTAGTATTTTTTAGCTTGTTTGTTTCCTAACTTTGCTGTCAAATTAATTGCTTAGGTGTACTTTGATTAGTGAAAAAGTAAGTTGGAACTGAAATTAGGGTTTTTGATTCTTTTTGCGAAGTTTATATGCACAAGATCATGATTTTAGTTGATGATTCCACAATCTACATAAACACTATGATTAATTTTGTTCTTTTTTGTTGATTTATATCTATATCTATATGTGAAAGTGTTGGATGAAGATGTATAAAGACATGGGAAACTTGTTGGTAATATGTTAATGTATTAGTACTTTTTTTTGGCTAATTGCAGACATCCGGAGGGATTTTGTTTGGCCATTAATGTGTTCGAGTCATTATTGTGACACGAATAAAAAATACAGAACAAATGCCATCACTAAAGATGAAGATGAAGTCAACCACAAGTTGTTTGAGAGAAAAGAATGGCCTACATGTATGTCAAAAATCAAGCAAGATATCCAAGAATTCTTCGTCGCAAGTCAGGAGTTTGCAACAAGAAGCGCAACTTGAGGCTTGTACTTCTAACAAGCAGGATGGTAAATAGTAACCTAATTTAGCAGTTACACTTAAACTTGATGTGGCTTTAAAGGCTAAATCTTTTTAAGCTAAACAGTTTACCTGAGGGCCCAAGTTGGCTGAACGTGTTACATTTATGTAAATTACATTACTACTAAAAGCATTGATTTTTTAGTTTTATTTTTATGATTTTGTTTTGTACAGATTCGTTCTGTGGCGAAGCAATTATGCAGGAACTTAGATGCAATGAAACCAACTGTTGTGAATTGCTAGATGAAGAAAGTTTTCAGGTCTACAATCATCTTCAAACTGTGTTACCTATGACTATATACTTGAAGATATCAGGATTTCCCATTCAAGATTTTAAAAATGACAATTACAAGTAAGAGCTTTGTAACTCCTGACATTTTTATAAACTAATTTTTTAATGGATTGCAGGATCATAGACTAGACAACTGCTCTTCAACCACAGAAACTATTTTTTCACCAGTCCCAGAGTCCAATGATGGTGACAGTGACGCAACTGCTTCTGATGATAGAGGTAATTGAGATGGTTTGTGTGACACCCCTATTTTCATAAATACCAATTTGTAATTTTTTTTGGCATGACCCATTTATGTTTATGATATTTACCAAAATGGATCACCTGTTATTAACATATAAACAATAAAAGACTAAATTGTGATTATGGAAATGCGCGATTTACCAAAAAAATAATAATAATAAATTAGCTACGTTACGAGTGATACTCCTCACTACCCAAGTCATGATGAGATTTTATATACACAAATATGAAATACAAAATGTTACATCCCATCTATGATTCTACTTGATCGGTATCTTAATGTTTAAGTATGAACATATATGTCATAGAAGTAATCTTAGAGTGTATTTTTGGTGGACCCTGACAGTCTTTTTTCCTCATTGTGTTTGTATAGCGAGTGGAAAAGATCTTGATGGCCCATCACTGGGAGATACAGATAGTGACAGTAGCAATAGAAACGCAAGTGAATATCAAAGTTGTAATGTGTCAGATTTCTTTATTTCAGACATGATTGTTTCTAGCTCACCCATTGAAAGGAGGTCCGTATATGATATCACAGAAGCTACCTGCTTACCTGATTATGGATGTGATGAGTCGAACATATTTTTTGATGATGATTATATGATACTTCCTTTTCTTGAGGATAGCATCGACAAGTGCAATGATTCCGATGACAGCCTAAATCATTCAGGATCTATTATGCCTTCAGAAGACTCAAACATATATCTTGCAATCCATCAGTTGAGAACCTGCAATCAGGAGCCCGATGTTAATACTTATCCTGACTGGGATCCCTCGGAATGCTTGGATCCACAAATGTTTATTAGAAATCTGCCCGATCTTTCTGAAGCGGAAACAAGTTTATGTCCCAACATATTGCCCTGGGAAAGAAAAACGGTGACACTAGTACTTGATTTAGATGGTATGCAACGTTTTTGTAACTTTTTAGTTGATGTGGAGTAATGTGCAGGTCGGGTTATAGGCCAAAGCGAGTTTGGTCAAAATGGGTTATTATCAATGTGTGTCAAGCTGGGTCTGGTCGGATTAACCACAATTAATTTTTAGTTCATTATCTGAGAAGTTTATAAATTTTTAGTGCTTCAATATGATTAAAGGAACTACATTATTATGATAAATTAATAATCATCTTACTCTTTCTTTAATTAAATGATTTATGAGGCTTATTCATTTAGATACACTTTTGGTAGCTTTCGACCCATTTGACCCATTATAACTAAATCAACCCATTTATAGATAAGTGGGTCGTGACACCTTAAATTTTTAAGATTGTCATAGCAAGTTACTCCGAAAGTGCTCTCTTCCTATTTCTGTTGAAATCTCTTGCTATGTTTCTTAACTATAATATGTTCATTTTGGCATATAGAAACGCTGGTCCACTCTTCATTGGAAGACTGTGATGGTGCAGACTTCACATTTCAAGTATCATTTGATTCCAAAGATCATACTGTCTATGTGAAGAAGAGGCCTTACCTAAAAGAGTTCTTGGAAAGGGTCTCAGAAATGTTTCAAGTTTTCGTGTTTACAGCCAGTCAGAGCATTTATGCTAAACAACTTCTAGACATACTGGATCCAGATGGAACAATCATCTCTCGTCGAGCTTATAGAGAGTCATGTATTTTTGCAGATGGAAGTTATACCAAGGATCTAACAGTTTTAGGTGTTGATCTTGCCAAAGTTGTCATAATTGACAATTGCCCACAGGTTGTTATCTGGTTGTCTTTTGTAATTTTACTAATGGTGGAAATGGGCCTGTTGAGGAATGGGAGTCAGATGGTAATCTTTCCACTGGTTGGGAATTGGGATGAAATGGAGCTCTTTATTCAAAAGGAAAACTAATAAATGTACTAATTATGATTACTTATTTTAGTTTAATGGTAGTCTAATTTTGTGAAATAAAATAAAATGATTGTGAGTTATGCTTTAAAGATGCATTCCTTTCGGTGATTTTCATCCCATTTGACCCATTTCCCTTTTAGCCATTATTTCTATCATACATGTTTGACTTGTTAGAGATAAAAGCATAACGCTAGTAGTAAATGATAGCATATATGACTATAAGCTGTTACTCAACCTCATTGACTTTTGGTGGTTTTAGGTTTTCCGCTTGCAAGTGAATAACGGGATTCCGATAAAGAGTTGGTTCAGTGATCCATCAGATTGTGCATTAATTTCGCTTCTTCCCTTCCTAGAGACCCTAGCAGATGCTAAAGATGTCCGTCCAATAATTGCCAAAAGATTCGGTAACAAGGAATAAGTGCCCCTTGTTTTTCATTATTTCACATAACACCTCCATTATACAAATCTTAGATGCTTCTATTATAGTTATATATACTAATAAAGCATTGTTCCATTATCTTCTTGATATCTTACTTGGTGTTCTTTCTAATTATGTCAGATTGTAGTTGCAGAAAATTTCTGTTTTCCAGTGTACAGTTATAGGATCTTAGAAACTGCATATATTGTTCTATTGTGAAATATAACTACGAAGTGTGATTTTTATATTGATTTTACCAGCTATAATTTTCCATATTGGTAACCGTCGATCTTAAGTTTTTTATTATTGTTGTTACGACAAAAGATTATGTGATTTGTCATCGTGAAGGATGTCTCGTCATTTGGTTAATAGTGAAACATCTTCCTTAGACTATGTATCTAACCTAGGTTATAATTTCGTGGGGCAAAGGGAGTAATGAGAATAAGGTTGTGTATGTTTTTTGTAGGTTCTGAAACTGAAATATGAAAACCCATTCTAAATGGTAAGAGGTAGCGTCTGAATGGAGAATTCTTGTGCCCCTTAGGATGATATATTTAGGACCAACATTTTGCTTAATTTGAAGATAGGGTGGAAGTTGAGATAAAAGTGTTACTTTAACTAGATTTTATATTATGTAAGTGTAGGATTAGATTTTTAATTTAGGCTGTAGGGAGATGAACAATAGAGGAACTTTTGATCACTCGAGGTATGATTATAGAAAATCTTTTAGCAAAATGAGTTATATTCTTTATGGTTTTGCATGCCATGTGTGTGCAGGTGATATGAAGATCTTTAATGGATTGATAACCCAATGCCATTCTAATAGGTACTATTCTTTTATAATTCCCTATCGTAACATGCAAATTCCCCTGTGCTAGTAATTGTTGTTTTTGACACAAGCTGCGGTAGACGTAGAGTCACAAAGGTGGGTTTTGTTGACTGTTTATTGATGTTCATTTTTAAAGTGTTGTTGACCTCTGATAGTTGTTAAAACCACTTGGGTTCATTTCTAACATTTTTGTTGACTCATATGTATATTTAATAACTAGATTTGTGTTGACTAACACTTCATGTTAGACTTTTAACAGGTAAATTTGTGTTGACTAACACTTCATTTTAGACTTTTAACAGGTAGATTTGTATTGACTTCTGATAGATTTCACTCACTAAAACTCTGTTAACTTTTTCTTCCCCTTCAGATGTCAAAGTTCTAAATTCCTTCCTCTCTTCTCATACTGTAGTTAGTATATCATAAGACACGATGATTATGTAATACATTAAGGATTTACAATTTGGTTTAATTCTGTTATTATATCGTCCGGTAGTGTACTTGGCTCAAGTAGTATTTTTGACTATATTTCACATCTTCTTTTTAGTACAAAAGTGACTTCAAACTGAAAATATTGTTTCATGGTGTAATTTCTGGTCATGTTATGATTGGTTTGAAATTTTTGTGAGTTCTGGTATGAGTCAAAATATCTTAAAAGCCAGTAGGCTTTAATGTATTACTTTTAAAGTACTTGTGTATTTCAGTACCCAAGTAAACATATTCTGTTGACCTTAATTTTTAAGGTCAAATGGTAGTTGACATTTTACTTCACCCAAACATTTGCGTCCATCTCATATTATCTTGCCCGAGTGTCCCTAACTATTAACCTAAATTTGTTAAGAACTATAGCATGGTACGATACCAGTAAAAATGACATTAAATTTTGAAAACATACATAAACAAGGGGATACAAGGACACAATTGTTCTCATAGGGAAACCATAATTGTAAGGATCTTCTGGCTAATAATGTTTCGGGTTTAAATCTACAAGATGCAAGCTCTTGTTTCGCTTTCCATCTTTCCTATCTTCTAACTTATCGTGATTCTATTTCACTTGTCCTTTTTTAACCTTTCCACGAGACTCACTGGAGTGTACTCCCAAAAATGCTAAATGCTAAATGCTAAATTTTCCACATTTGATGTTTAAGTCGAACATCACGTGGATCTTTTAAAGCCCAAACATAGCGATCTACGATTACAACAACCACAATCGCAACCAGTCTCCATCACCATTTCCTATCTAATCTGTCGCCATCTCCGATCTAATCACTTACCGGTAACAATCAACAAATTATATTCGTTAAAGCCACTCCGTTTAAAAAAAAATTCACGATGAAAATGATGTCATGGAGAATTTGACAATAATAAAGCTTGGCGATATAAACAACGGATATTCTGATTGATTTATAATAAAGCTTGGTGAAAATGACGTCCTGGTCAAGTTTGTATCTGATTGTTTTTTAATTGCTTTAGGTAGATGCATAAGCAAAATTAAGATGGATTATCTTTTATTGTAATCGATTCAACACTGATTTATCACGTTAACATATTTGCACCCATGAACCATGTGCAGAATCAGTGTTTTGCACCCATGAACCATGTGGAGAATTAGTGTTTTGCACCCATAAACCAGGTGCAGAATCATATTTGCACCCATGGACCAGGTGCAGAATCATATTTGCACCCATGAACCGGGTATAGAATCCGATTTGCACTCATGTCATACACTTTATTTGCGATTCTGCACCTAATTGTTGTATTTTTTGTATCTTGTATGAAATTGGTGATTATTAAAAACTGAATTTAGTGATGTTATTTGTTTAATTAATTCAATTGATATAATTTGTTTGATTTAAGTGTTATTAGTTTTAAATTAGTTTTGAGTTAAAAGATATGGATGTTTAAAAAAAGAGCAGAGGAGGCGTAAAGGGGTAGTTCTCATAGTTGTCACAATTCTTTAGTTCTTACGGGTTCCTCACCCTATATAGTCAAAATTATATATGGTGAGGATCCCGTGAGAACTAAAGATTGGTGAGAACTGTGAGAACCACTCATGCACGCCTCCTGATTCTCCTGATCGCTCTTTTTTCTAAAAAAATAAACCCACATAATATTAATTCAAAATCATATTAAGATGAATAACACTCTGATCAAACAAATTATCTCATTAAATTCATTTATTCATACTCTTTATATTGCTGCAACATCAAGTTGTTATCTTCTTCAAAAAACTTAGATATTGAATTTTATGTTGCCTATTAAACTAAAAGTTAAAACATAGAAGAAGATGAAGAACGCTATGCAATTTACTATAAAATGATAAAATGGGTTTATTTAAGATATGTACATGCAATAGTACATGATTGCATCTCATTTTAGCTTTGTATCTATATTAACAAAGTATAGAGAAACAATTAGATGCAAAACACGACTAAGTGCTAGGTGCAGAGTGCAGAAACACAACTAGGTGCAGAAATACAATTAAGTGCAGAATGCAGAAACACAACTTGTAGAAACACGACTAGGTGCAGAATGCAGAAACAAAGCTAGGTGCAGAAACACATAAACTAAATAAGAAAAAACGAAACCACCACATAAGAATCAGTCGTGCACTCAGTTGTACAGCCCCTCGTTAGTCGTATAAGTAATCATAATTCAATATAGATCCGGGTTATAGTGTTAAAGAAACGTACATAAAATTTAAAGGCCTATCTAATTTTTGTTGGTCCATTGGTTCTCAGAGTTGTCATATTTTATTAGGTGAAGGTTCAAATGAGAACCAACTAAAAGTTGAGAACTAGTAAGAACTACTAGTTTACGTATTTGTTCACATGTGATTAACTTCATTCATATGTGAATATTGATCTACGTTTAATTGATAAAGAAAAAAGTCAAAAAAGTCCTAAAATTATATCAAAAACACAAAAAATAAATAAATATATGTTCACATTTGAACGATAATGTGAACAAATTGGTTAGAATGTGTTTTAAGATGTAATTTTAGGATTATTTTTTTTTACTTTTTTTCTTTCTCAATCTAACATAAATCAATGTTCACATATGATTCTCATTTGGACCTCCCAATATATATAGTCAAAGGTTCAAATGAGAACCAAAAAAGGTACAAAACTGCGAGAACTTTTAAATTATAGAAATTTTCACATGTTTAATGATTCCATCAAATGTGATTATTGATGTAGATTAATGTTAAAAGCAAAATAATTTGACAAAACCTCAAAATAACCTTTAAAATCAAATTAATGTGCACATGTGAACATTTCATATATTCAATAATTTAAAATATTTTTAGTGATTTTTAACTTTATTTTGTCAATTATATGAACATTAAATAACATTTATATGTAATTTGTTGTGTTTACATGTATAAAAACAATGTAATTTAAAAGTTCTCGCAGTTCTGTACTTTTTTGTAGTTCTCGTTTGAACCTAACCCTATATATATATATATATATACTAGTTTTAAGCCCGTGCGATGCACGACAATTTAAAGCATACAATTTTTATTCATATTAATTTAATCAAATCAATTAATTATTAAACGATTTGCTAAATATAATTGTGTTTAGCATAGTATAAAAACAATGTGTTATGTTCATCGTAATATGATAAATATTATATACAAAGTCTATGTCATTACACTAAATATAAGATCGTAACTAAATATATATTAAATTATTTAATGGTATTTTATTTTTTAATTAGTTATTATTAATAATAAAATAATAATATTAATTAAATAATTTGTTTTCATATTTGTAGGAGTTTGTTTTAATAATATTATTAAACAGTGTGAGATGTTCATCGTAATATGCTATATATTTTAAATAAAGTCCATGTTATTACACTAAATATAAGATCGTAACTAAATATATGTCAAATTGTTTAATGATAGTTTATTTTCTAATTAGTTATTATTAATAATAAAATAATAATATTAATTAAATAATTTGTAAGAGTTTGTTTTCACATAGGACTTCTTCATTCCATATTAGTATGTATATTTATTAATTATTAATTATTAAAAAATAATTGTATAATAATATAATATTAATTAAACAATTTGTTAACTGAAATTAAGATGTTGACACGCGTCATGCGTGCTTACGTGGCAAATTCTGAAGCTTTCTTTTATACTCCTTTAGTATGTAATTAGCATAAAATAAAATATAGAAAACCACTTCTTATAAATTAAAAATGGTGGTTTGTATTTTAATAAATATAAAACAATTTTTTTAAAAGATCTTTTTGAATTAAGAAATTTAGGATGTGTAGTGAGATGATTATGATACCTCAAATTGTACGTATATGTATTTCTATATATTATTAAAAAATTATTTTTGTTGTTTGTATGGTTATCAAACTAATAATTAAATTATTTTATTTTTTATTATATGTAAATTTTAAGAGATTGCCACGTGGCATATTTGTCTATGTGACAAATTGTGGAGCAATTATTTATACTCCTTTAGTATATATATATAGATATGCTAGTGTGAATCTCGTGCGATTCACCACATCCAAATATAATGATATGTTATAGTTGATGACGTTAAATGATAAATAAAAGTAGTTTGATTAGGACATAAGGGGTGCTAATTACAAACATTAAAGGAATCCAAATAATAGTATAAATTTTAATCTACAAACAAATGTTGATTACATTACTGACATTACATATAAATTATTTGTCTTTAAGTTTACGAATATAAGTATTTCACGACTATGTAGATAATGCTTCAAATCTTGTTTTTAAATGGCACTAGCGTTTTAAAGAGGGAATTATGTGACGTCCCTTCTAAAAAGATCAGGTTGGAAGATACTTAGTAAGATGAAACAAATCACTTTAGTCAGATGAGTTAAGATCAAAATATAACCCGATTTCATGTTGAACCCATTGCATATCACAACACTGAACTTAAATAATGGCAGACCGTTGCAACAAATACGTACATCCACTCAATCTGTGTTCATAGACTAACGTTGAGAATAAAGAACACCTTCTAATTTGTGAGATCACAGGAGTCCATCATCTCGTGATCTTCACGAAAGCTACTAAAAAATGCTCGAGTTGAAAATCCAAGCACCGATTTAAAGGGTGAACTGAGAATTTCAATTAAATGATGAATTTAATATTTTTGTGCAGTCATGCCTACCTTCTTGAAGATGACCTTTTGCTAAGAGATCCACGAAACAATGCATAAATATTGGATATAGAACACGAATCAGTTCATGCTGCATCATTTTAACATTAAAACATAAATATACAAAATATAAATACTGAATAAAGAAAACAAAGCACTTTAGGAAAAGGCCACCTTGTATAAATAGTGTAGGGATATTTTCTAATCTGAAAGCATGAACCTTGATCAACCTATGAACACATATAAAAAAGGCTCAAAAGGTAACCAAGTAAATTACGCAAACATAAACCATATGAAAATATATCATTCAATAAGCATGAAGTACACCATTAAACACAAGTCATGACATTGAGAAACATTGGCTTACATGAAAAAGTTCACGGAAAACAACAAATATGTGAATTTCTCTTCAAAGTTCAAACTACTAATTTTAGAACAGTACCTTAATTTTAGAACAAATAAAGTAATATATAATGAAAAATTATAAATTGTAGTATTATACTTCCGCATTGAACAATATTTACATATTGAAATGAGCATTAGTCGCCAAGTAAATTCGCAAGAAACAAAAAACTTCATAAAACGACATGGTTAGATACCTCACACAAAGGTGCACCCACCAATAGATCAAGCCGCACTCTCAATGTTTCATACTCCCTCTTTGTAAAAACTCTGGAATAAACCAGAGTTGTGTTTGTGTGTGCGTTCAAAGAGAGAGACAAGAGGGAGAGAAAGAATAGAGGAAGAAAAATCACAAATTGAGCCAAGAATTTTGTGTGTACAAGCTTATAATCTTCGATCCATCATTCTCCATCATTCTCAAGGTAAGAATTTACCCCTAGTTCCTTTAATTTGATTGTTTTGATGAGTTTAAGGATGAACCATATGTTGAAAAAATTGGGAAAAAGGTGGATTAATGGGTGTAGGAAAGTTATTTATGTTGTTTTTTTATTATTGAGTAACTAATGAGTTTATTTGAGTAACCTTGAGATAAAAGAGATGTGTTGATAAAACTAGAAGTATTTGATGATTATGTGTATATAGAAGTTGTATTTAAAATGATATTTTAGGTTGTTATTGTTGATAAAAGAATGTTTTATATATGTTATTGAATAAGTAGGTGAGTTTAATTTGATAACTTTGTATAAAAGAGAATTTTTACATGTCCATGGGTATTTGTATACTTAATATTTATGAAGAGATGTTGATGGTGATAAACATATTTAAATTGGTTGAATGAGTCTCAAATGCGATTAATAGGTTGAGATTAACTAATGGAAGTGTTAGTGATTGTTGAAATTGATTTAAGAGGCTTTTAAAAAAAAAAAAAAACCCCGAAATTTGGACAGCAAGTTGTGCAAAAAATGGACTATTTTGGGAAAATCGTAACAAATTAACCGTAACTCGTATTTTGATGAGGTCGGAGTCGTTGGAAAGATGTACAAGTCTATTTTCCAGTAAAATTTGTCTCAAGAGCTGAAACTGAGTTTAAATGGGTCAAATAATTAAAATGCTACAGGCTGTCTAGAATTGAGAATAATTATCTTTGAAAGAAAGAAAAAGAACTAAGTTAAATTGATGATTTGGTGAAAAGTATAGATATGATAAGATGATGAAAAGTATAGATATGATAATCAAATAAACTATGAGTACTTACATTATATGAGAAAGAAGTATGGGTAATTAATTGAGAAATTTGTTATCTTGAGATACAATATCTGAGTTAGTTGATAAATGAGAAATGGGTTAATATTGAGTTAATGTGTGACCTTGTGTGTATGATATCATCTATAGGTCCATAAAGAGTGAAGAATTGTTTGAGCTTGAATAACCAACATTTTTGCAAGGTAAGTAATGGGGGAGGGAATTGTAAGATGACAACACTTGGATTACATAAGTAGTAGTCAAGTGTGTGTCATCTTGAGGTGGGTAATATGGTAGTGTCATTGAGACACATCAAAGTGTTCATTGTGCACGCTTTAAATGGTGAAATTCAAGGGTGACACTGAGACTTGAGAAACCTCAATTTGTTATGCCTTGACACCACGAGATTGAACTATGAATCAAAATTGAGATGAGATTAAGGATCCTTAATATGAGCATTGTTGTTATTATTGTTGTTGTTGTTGCATTATTCTCATTATTTACTAAGCAAGTTGGTTTACCCCCATTATATTGTTGTTGTGGTATAGGTATATTGAGTGGGTCAAGGAGGAATTGGGCAAAAAGTTTAAAGAAGACTAATGGTAGCTTGTTACAATGTTGGTAGTAAGTAATGCTTTTAAATCATGCCATTGAGAAGTTAAATGCCACTTTTTGAAGAGAAATTCTTGATCATTTGAGTATGATCATTTAAAAGAGGAAATTGATGTTTTGTTGAATACGAGCTAAACTATTTAAATTAGAATGGTTGTAAAAACTGTGTTGATCTAATGTTGAGTTGAAGTGGTAATGTAAATATGCCTTGGTAAAATATGTGTCCAAAAGAGGTATTTTGGTTGATAATTACATTTTGAAGTCAAGTGGTAAAATGAGTGAGTAACCCTTGATTTTTAGTGTAGTAGATTGTACCTTAATTGTATGTTGTAAATGCTTTGGTTGTAGTCAAAATGTGGTTGTAAATGTGTTTTGATGAATTGCTTGTCATAGTGAGTTTTGTTGATAAAATGTGTTGTAAACTTTGAGTCAAGTTGATTAAGTTAAAACATGAGTAAATGTGATGTAACTGTGTCGGGTAAGGTGCATTTGGTTATTTTGATATGGATAAATGAGTTTAGTTTTGCCTTGTGGAAATTGGTTTTGATTGTTAAAATGTGATGGTTTTTAGTTGTCAAGAATCTTTAAAGGTTGAGTTTTATTAGTGAAAATATGCAAGACAATATTTTGGGTCAAAAATTGAGTTTTACAGCATCCGCAGGGTTACGCGGCTAGTAGACTTTGTACCCGGTGGGTACTTGGTTTACCCGGGTGAGTACCCGACGGATACACATGGTGGAAACGGGTAGGTCCTTTAAATTTTGTCACAGAGAATTGTGTCGTGTTGATTACCCGGCGGGTACCCTTCCTACCCAGCGGATATCTGCCAGTTTTCATAGTTTGTTTTGTTTTGAGTTCAAATCAATTTTGTGTATGTATTAAAGAGTTTGTATTGTTACATTAAAGAGATGTGACATTATTAAAAGCGTTTTTGAGACGAGAATATATATAAAAAAAATCGAGACGTTTCAGCGTGTATCAAATACATATTCATAATATATTTATCAAGTGACATCACCAGATGGCCGTATCTATAAACGCAGGTGTAGTAGACTAGCTTGTTGTCTAGCAACCAAATCTAAATTCTCATTTCTTGATTCTATCTCAAACAATCAAAACCCACTTGACGTTCTTTTTCAATTGACAAAAGCACTCATCACCATGTTAATGGTAATCAACAATAGAGCACTATGCTATTTTTAGTTAAGCATCAACTAAAGAAGAAGACAATGAGTTACCAGATGTTTTTCTTTGAAGAAACAATCGGAAGAGTAACAATCATGTACTTCAATAGTCATACATTTATTATGATTTATTTTATTATGATGATATGTTTACCATAATAAAAAGTTGTGACTGATCATGATCCCATGACATGTACCCTAAAATGACTTGGGAAAATTATCCGATGGGCACATCAGAATTTGATGATGTGGCAAGATTGAGATCAACCATATAAGCATAGGGCAAGGTTGAGATTATCCACATAAGCAGAGGGGCCAAGACAATTAGTATATAGGGTAGATGTGTTAGTATATAGGGTAGATGTGGTAGATGTGTGATGTAGAATATTACGTGGGATATATTAATTGTATGAGTAGGATTGTTAGGGGTGTTCACGGTCCGGTCTAGTCGGTTTTTGATGAAATTTCAAACCGGACCGGTGTATGACGGTTGGAAAATTTTAAATCGGACCGGACCGTTTGTATTGTTTAACCGGACCTGACCGAACTGCAAAAACCAGTCCGGTTCGGCCGGTTTTGCAGTTTTTTATATTTTGCGAAAAATGAAAAAAAAATAAAGTTAAATTTGAATAAATGTAACAACATGATAACATTACCGATTAATATTAGCAACAATAATCATAGTCAATTGTCCATAATTAAATCAAGAAATATAAATTTCGAATAAAAAATATAGTTAGCATTTAACGAACTTAGATATAAGTTTAATACAAATCTTTTGTGCATAAGATTAGTTAAAGAAAATATAATGTTGGAATCAACTAGTGATTTTACGAGATAAAATAGATTACACATGTATGATTTATAATATTTTCTTAAGTATATATAAAAAATGTATATATATTATGTATAATATATTATACGGTCCGGTCCGGTTTAACCGGCCGGTAAACTACTACAAACCGTAAACTGGACCGAATAATCCGGTTTTGTAATTTTCAAACCGGCGGACCGGACCGTCATCTTCCAAACCTGACCGAACCGGTTAATTTGATACGGTCCGGCCAGTTTTCACGGTTTTGCGGTTTTGTGAACACCCCTAAGGATTGTCGTTCTAAAAAAGAAAAAAAATACGCACACACGCCTACGTTTTTCATTATTCTTTTTCATCTTTAGGGGGTGTTCGGGGGGCTTATATTCTTGGCTTATTTGCTTATTATAATACAATAAGTTTGAGATTTAGTGTTTGAATAAGCTTATTTGGTTAGTTTATTTGCTTAATTGAAATTTAGAAATTTTTAACTTATTTGTTTATAAGCAATAAGCAAATAAGCTCCAAAATAAGCTTACGAAAACACCCTTTATGCTTATTTTTGTGGGAGCTGTTATCTTAATATTAATGAACTTGATTCTGTTTGTGTTCTTTTGACCGAATTTTTGGCCGTTTCCTCCTTTTTTGTAGTTTTCATTTTGTTTCTCTATTATATGTCTAGGTTGTGAAAAGGATGGTTGAAGAATAATTAAAAAATATGATTAAGACGCCAATAACTTGTGTCATAAATTAAATCCTACCATATCGATATTTAGATACGAGATTTACATGGACAAATATATGTGTATCTATACAAACTCGTTATTTTAAGGAGTTGATTTTTACAAGGAAGATTTTATAAAGAAAACTAAAAGGTTTTTTATAAATAAATGTGCATTTTTACTTGTATGAAGTAAAAGTTCCTTCTAAGAATCACATACTCAGGAAACATTTAAAAATGTTGAATACAATGTACGTGTATGCAATTTGCATGAAAAACCACTTGTGATTTCTTTGATTCAGTGTACCTACATCTTGAATGTTCATGAATTTTGATCTAGTGAGGATAAACATAGTGTATTTGTTATATGTGTGTATATATATATAAGATAAAAATGTAAAAATAATATTTTTTTCCACCAAAAAAAATTTCAATTTAAGAATGTCAGTTGTTACAAGTATAATAATAGTGTTGCACGTGGTAAAAATTATTAAAGGCAAATGATATAACTACCATCCAATTTGATAAATTCATCAAAAATATGCATTAACTGGTTGTATTGTACAACCTATTAATGTATACTTTTGGTGAATTTATCAAATTGTTGATAGATTTATTAATTAATTTATTTAGATTAAACATTTTATTAATTAATTTATTTAGTGATAAAGCAATAAGTTTCATAAAATTGCAACCTGATTTAAAACACCTTTAATTGTAGTGATAAATGTGTTGGATTATTAGTCCCTGATCAATCAAATTATTAATATAATTATCTCTAGAAAAAAATGATGACGACTAACTCCTTATCAATGAAGAAGAAGATCACTGCTCTACAGTTTGCAATAAACTGTTTAGCAGAGTGACTGAATCTCTGCTATGTATAATCGCTGGTCATCCTCATGACAATGACAGATTCAACTCGTTCATTCTATCGAATAAGGAAGCAGTCGTTGTCTCTGAATAAAAGACAGTTGCTAGAAAAAGATAAGAAGAATTACTCTACAAGAGCATGTTAGCTCGCAGTGAGTAAAGAAGAGTATCTCTTCTCTAGTGACTGATTAAAGAATAATTCAACTTATTCTTTGTACTCACTGGTTGATAGTTCCTGATCAAAGAACGTCAGCAACATCCGAGACTTATACAAGTACAAGATTGCATGATATCAAGCTTTATTGTAATTGGAGTAATCTCAAGTCACAACATTCTCATGATCAGAAAGTGGGACCACAGAATCTACTCTAACCGTTTTTCTATTTGTTCGGAGTCAATCAAGCAGCGACAAGTGTCATTCTATATTTCAGATTTATAGGAGACATTTACGGATGATCTATCCTACATATAGAATGGCATATTGTACTTAGAAGTTTGTCGTTTTCGTATTAATCATCTGTGTTATCAGTGATTAAGTGTGTCTAAGTACAATCACGAGTCAGCGAGTAATCACTAGATCGATTAGTTGGATCAGTGAGTCTCAGCAAGTTGTAATAGTTAACACACACTGATTAGATCTTAGCTTAGGTTAGATTTGTTCTGCAAACAGTGTTTGAGTTGTAATTGTTGATTCAATAATATACACTCCTCAGTTATTATATCATATTTACTTTAGTGCATTGATTACATATCTTATACTATTTTTATTGCTTTAAATTATAAACTGATAAACAAACTTTGAAAAGCTTAAATTAAACGAGTATTTGATTCACCTCCTTTTTTACAAATCAAAGCTATACGTTTGGAACTAAAATCATTAATCCATAAGTGAATTTGAAACTAACAAAATGCACAACAATGTGCACGACTAAGTGTTACGTTAGCACGAATAATTCATGACTGACTGAACTCATAAGTCACTAGACTTTACCTATAACCAAGCGATTATGACCCACATTTTTACCACTTCATTTTACTACATTAGCACCACGATCCAGCATACGTCACCCATCACCCATCGTGGTAATGGTTATTGAGCCATTAAAAGACTAAAACGACATGAAAAATTAATTTTGATAACTCATGGATGTGAATTATACAAAAACAACATCTAATCTAATTTACTACGATGTATTATTTACTTCAAAGTCATTACAAGAAATCGATTAGTAAAAGTCTTGTAATTAGGGTAAACAACATGATAAATAATTAATCTTGGCTTTTGGACATGTGTACTAAAGTTGCGTAAAAATTCTAGTTTTCTCATTAGAGCATTCCCTGACGGGGCCGTCGGTTTGCCTTCGGTTGGAACCGATAGAACCGACACCAGTGACATGGAAATGTCGGTTCGCTCCGTCGGTTTCTTCCTTCGGTTTTTCGACTTTCCGTCCGTTTGGTTTGTGTGGGGCTGGTTTAATATAAAATGTTTTTTCTTTTACCGTAAAAATAATAATTTTTTAAAAAAAACTCTCCCAATAGTTACAATACTAGCCGGTTTTTATTTTTATTTTTATTTTAAAAAAATACTTTCCATTCCTACTATATATATACACATACAATTGACATTACAATACACATTTCATACACTACAATTCACACACTTTTTCACTATCCTATATATAATTCCACCAAAATTTTATCAAATTCTAAATGGATTCCGATTACGACCTTGAACATTTGCAAGCGCTCACGGCTATTTTCGATCCGATCGCTGCGATCGATATCATTAATTCGATATACTCCGATTCGGACGACGAAAATGAAATTCCAATCCCACAACCAACAAAGACGATACTTTAGTAGAGATCGTGAAGCAATGGGCGTCAACGTTAATTAGTGTAATCGTTTTTTTTCTTCAATAAATGTCATTTTTAATTATTTTTTTTAATTTATTTGTAATTTAATTATTGTGTTTTAAATATATAATTAAATAATCAGTGGGTCCCAGAAAAAATGAATTGACTAGTTAATGATGACAGGGGTCAGTCAGTTTTGGAAAAATTTAACGTAACACTGATATGACACAAACTGACCCGTCGATTTGAGTTGCTATTGGGAATAGTCTTTAGACTACATATATATTAATCATTAATATCATACAAGATAAGGAAATATGCATCTTGTTTCATCATACAAATTTTAATCAAAATCATACTTATAATACAATAATAAACTACTAATCATAACTATAATAAAAGCTTTTACTATAATGAGAAAATTTTATAATCAAACTGTAATAAGAAAAATGATAACGACAGTTCTTAATGTTGTCTTCAATAAAAAAATTTACGTTGAAATTGTTGTACATTATGGTTAGAGAATTATAATGAGTGAGGGTTAATTGTTAATGTACCATGTTGATGCGTAGTATATTATTTATGAGTGAGGTTCAAACGGGTACATAATTTTTCGTGAGAATGAAATAACTAATAAGAACGCGCCACGTGTCACAAAACTCACTTTCTCCACGTTTTAAAAAATTAAATATCTCTCAAACGGTAAGTCGAAAAATCATAAAAATTGCACCATAAAAATCAGCGATTTTCTCTCTTCGATTAGAGATTTCACAAGGTATACTTTCGACAACTTTTTCTTTTCGTTTTCGTTGAGATTTGTAGACAACTATCACATGTGTTACCAGCAGGTAACACATGTGATACCAGCAGGTAACACATGTGATACCAGCAGATAACACACATGTTATTAATATTGTACAATTATAAAAAAAAAGTCGTCGAAAATACATCATGTGAGATGTCTAATCGAAGAGAAAAAAAATACTAATTTTTATGGAGCAATTTTTATAATTTTTCATTGAGCCATTCTTGAGATATTTAATTTTTAAAAAAGTGGGGGAAGATGAGTTTTGTGACACATGGCGCATTCTATTGGTTTCTCTATTCTCACAAAAATTTTCATTCTCGTTTGAACCTCACTCTATTATTTGTTATTGACAGTCATAAGAGTTGTCATTAATAGATAATAAAATGACGACAATAGTGAGACCTAATAGTAAGACCACTGCCAACAGTGAACACAAACTGACGCGTCAGTTTTTGACAAATCAACGCCACGTCAGTAGTGTACAAAACTGACACTATACTGCCAACAATAACATCACTTCAGTTTTTTCTGGATCCCACATATTATTTACTTTAAATTAATTAAATAACAACATTAAATAAATTATTTTCATTAAAAATAAAAACGTTAAATTAATTAAAAAGAAAACATTAAATTAATTAAAAAGAAAATATTAAATTAATTAAATATAAAACATTAAAATAATTAAAAAATTAAAACAAAAACCCACTAATTTAAAGCTCATTAATCATGAAAAAAAAAAACTAATTAAAATAACTAAAAGATTGTGGCTCATTTATCATTAAAAAAACCCATTTGAAGTCCATTTATTTAAAATCACTCTAAAACTCCATTCATCATCAACATCCTCATCTTTTCAACTCCTTGTCATTGGGAAAAAGAAAAGGAAAAACAAACAAACAAACAAACACATTGCCAACAAAAGCCAAAAATAAGAAAAGCCACTGGCCCCGCTCCTCACCGACGCTTATCTCTACCGTCGAAAAAGTGACGAGAAAAAGTGATGGGCTCCACCGACGCCACCATGCCAACGGTATCGGTTCTGTCGTCAAAAACTGACGGCCGGACCGACGGCCCATTGGCATTGGTGTAAGTGCGATATTTTAAATACTACTCCGTACTTCGTATCTTTAAGAACTAATTACATGTTTAAATTAGGGTACATTAACATAAAGAACAATATTATTAAGTCTTGAGTGTTTGTCGTTATTATTTTTTTTATTAATATAAATTTATAAATCATATATTTTTTTTAAGTTTCTTACACGACGATATCCATCAGAGTTGAAACGGCACTACCACATGTTGGCAGCTATTACTTCTGCCATCATCCCCACCACATTCCAAATTATTACAACTTGAAATTAATTGACACTCATTCACCCACCCTATTCCCAATGTGTCATTGAAGCCACTACTTCCTTTTCAATTTTTTTTTTCTTTTTCCCCTTTAATTTTATTAGTTTAGAAATATTTTATGAGCCTATTTTCACACCGATTTTAATACAGAACCACTACCCAAAAGTTGTACACATCGAATTTACACCGAACCACTGCTTGACTCTTATAGTTTCTAACTGAGTAAATTACATTCTTCTCCTCGCTGAACTATGTAACTAATTTTACTTCCCGTTTTCGAGTTCAACTTTTTGCGGGTTCACCCGCTTATTTATAATGAAATGACTAAAATACCTTTAAACTTTTAAGATACTTTTATCCTTTGAGCGATAGGGAATGAAACGAAAAACCGAGTCAAGGGACTGAACCCGCAAAACTTCGACTCGGGAACGAGGAGTAAAATTGAAGTACTTTAGAAAAGGAGAATGTAATTTACTCTTTCTAACCTTTGTAATACATACAACTCTATACAACTTTATTCTTTAAAAAACTAACAAGTAAAAGGTCCATAACTGAAGAGATATTTAATTACTAATTAATTAATATTTTTATTTTATATTTACTATACAAATTTATAGATTATATTAAGTTTTTTAATAATCTTATCGACCTACGAACTTTAGAATTACATACATAATTTACTATTTCGACCACAAAATGTATCTAACTTTTTGAGATTTGAATTGTTGCTAGATTATATACTTGGTTAATATGTTGTTAAATATTTGAAATTATTTATTGGTGTATTCTAATTTATATGGTATAATTATTTTTACCTTAGCATGTTGATGTCTTTACTGTTCAATGTTGTAGCCCAAACGTCATAATTCGCTAATTACGTATAACTCAATTATAAACCGAAATAAACAATAGTAAACTGAACCGAAACTGAAAGATTGAAAAACTGAATCATAGTGAAATCGAAACCGAACGATTTTAATTATTATAAAATCGAAATATTCGATTCCATTATGTTTTTGACAAAAAAAACTAAATTGAGTTGAACCGTGAACGCCCCACCCTAGTTGAAGCTCATGAGTTGTATTTGGAGCTCCGGGGTTTCAAGGATAAAACTAAGGGTGTGTTATGCACGAGGTTTTTAAGGGATTGATTACTTTTAATAAGTCACGAGTCATAAATTTCTTTTGACAAACACAAAAAAAAAAAAAAAAAAAAAAAAAAATTCTAACTCCTCTGAAAAATAAGCCTTAAACTCTTAAATAAGAAATTTTTTTAAGTAACATTTAAATAGAAGCTAAAAACCGAATTTCAGTCACAAATAGTGATAGAAGGATATTGTGACAACCGACACTTAAGCGTATTAAATTACCTTAAGCTTGATTATCACTACTGGTATTTAGTTTGAAATAGGGCTAAGTACAGTAGCGTTTAGTATATATATACACACGCACGTAATTAATTATATTTACGCTAAACGATCTGAAAGATTTCAAAACTATGAATACGGACGTTGGTGAAAACCTTTTCATAAATAACGTAAATCTATTTTATAATTAAATAGTAGTTATTTACATTATATTATTATGGTGCAATAATAAACAAACGCTTTACGTTCTATGTAAAACGTACTGTACGCGACGAAAACGCGCGAATCGCGCCCGACAACCGAACGAAACTCGATTTATATTTCAATAACTTAAAATGAAGTATTTTAAATAAAACTTCAATCAAAATTTACGCGAATAAATTGTTAACGAAAATTTTGAATAATAAACGTTTAACGTTTAAACGAACGACGAAACGAACGGGTAAACGGGCACCGCGCGTAACGTAAACTTGGGGAACAATATTTAGGCAACCCACACCGCTTGTGGGCCCCCCCAAAATCTTCTCCCATACTCTCCCTCCCATACCCAAGACTTCTTCTCCCATACCATCACCTCCCTCACTCATTCATTTACTCTAACACTCAAACTAATCTCACACACTTCACTCTTCCCTCAAACTCTCTCATCTCTCTCTCTTTTCTGAGATTTCCAGCAGATCTACAACTCCCCAACACCACCACAAACATCACCACAAACCACCATAGCATCACCCCTTCGGTTTACAAGAAAAAGTAAGAAAACGAGCTCCCGAACTCTATTTCTTCGTGCTTTCATCAACTCCTTTGTAAGAAACCTCATCCCCCTTTTATTTTACTTGAAACACACTTAAATTCATGTTAAAATATCCATCTAACAAGATCATGTCCAAAAACAAAGTCGAAAAATATTTTTGAAAACACAAAAACACTAACAGTTTCTGGGAAGAAACTTAGCCCTACTTCAAGAGAACTTTTCACACTCAAAACTTAACGAAAATGGACGAATCAAAAGACAAAAATTAAGTTTAAGAAGTTATCTTTCAGATCCAAGTGGTTTCGTAATTTTTCGATACTGTTTGATGCCCGAAAACGATTTTACAAAAACGTGTCGCCATTCTGTCTCGGGTGACAGATTTTTGCACCAACTTTCCGAGCCTATATCTTGAGTTCTAGACCTCTAAAACACATGAGGTTTGCGCCAAAATCTCACAAAATATGTTGGGTACAAAAAGTTATTCTATGGCCTTGCTTGAAAATACACGGATTTTCCTACAAAAATCGGTATATGAACTTGTGTCCAGATTGGTCAAGATTGGACCTCAGAGGACAAATGGAATTATTAAAAATACTTAGACTTATCCAAAAATTCTAGAAAAATTACTAAAAGTAGCCAAGACATAGGGGAACAACTGTTATTTTTCTTGGATTTTATCTTGACACTTTTACTAGTCAAAACGAGCCACGAAAAACGTACAAAAACTGATGAAATAAACCCGGGAACTGTTTTGACATATAATTGAGAACGACACTTTCGGGATAACCATAAAACATAACACTAATTTTTATTAGTCCTAAAAACATATTTAAGAGTCATGTAAAAGTTTCGGGTCAAACCGAGCATGTTTGACCAAGTTCCCGAACACGAAAACACATCAGGGCCTCTGTGTCGCAGATGGCCCAAAACCATTGCGACACAAGCCCTATGTCGCATTTCTGATTTTCGAAATACTTCTGCTACACAAGCCCCCATGTCGCAACCTTTTTAAACCAGCAGTATTAACTTGTGTCGCAACCTGCGACACAAGCCTAGTGTCGCAACCTGCGACACAAGCCTAGTATCGCTAGACAAGCAGTATTAACTTGTGTCGCCATATTTACAACGTACAGTATTAACATGCGACACTAATTTCCTGTGTCGCACACTTATTTAAAATCACGATCTGCGACACAAATTCTTGTGTCGCACAATTATCTAAATTTCACTCTTTGCGACACTACATCTGTGTCGCAACACTTCTTAGCGACACAACCCTTGTGTCGCGTAAAACAGTCTGATTGAAAAACATATTGTTCACTAAGGATCGTTTTCGCGAAACAACAACTATACTATATACGACACTACCCGTACACACAATACCTATACTCTTATAAGTACACAACGAAACCAAACATAATAATAATATCTTCTGAAATTATTATTACAAAGCGTCACCAACGGGCCGTACACGTTTTCAAAACACACATGATAAAAAAACTTTGGACATAACTAGTTGAGTGGACAATTAGCATGGATGATCTTTTGAGACATCTACTTACTTATAACCTTATGCGTTTAGGGCGCTAGAAGGTTACTTTTGGGAAACACTTGTTTACTATTTGTAAACACTCTGTACAAGACTCAGGTGAGTCTCATAGCCCCACTTTTACTTTTACTGTTTTACTTACTTTGGGGTGAGAATACACTGCTCTTTTTTTATGAACACAAGTACTATGAAAACACTTATACGGATTGCATGGGTAATCTAAACCAAACTACGATGGTCTCCAACAAATATCATAGTCCATTAATACTAAGCGCGAACATTATGGATAGATCTATCGGGAACTGACAGTCCGCCGTCCGGGGTTAGTCGCTCTAACTACTATATGGACGCATAATAATTCGTAATCCGAGTGTACTGGTTTATACACTTAACTGGAGACACCAACTACGGTTAAGCTTCGAACTATGAGCTCATGTCAATAGTATACTTTACTTTACTTTGGCATTCGTGCAACTCTGAAAATTCTGAAATCTTGTGGTTGATACTATGATTTTAACTACGTAAACCTATGAGCTCACCAACATTATTGTTGACCTTTTAACGTGTATTTCTCAGGTACTCAGCAACAGTAGGGTTGCCCACAGGATTGCTTGCTAGCTCGAGTCGCATGCATTATACGTATATGAAGATTTTCTTACATTATTTTGATATAATCATTATGTACTAGAATCTTCGGACTAGATGCGAATTCTAAGAAATCTCGCTTTCTATTGTAAACTATGTAATTTGTGAAATGTATTTTCAAACGTCTCATATAGAGTCGTTTGCTTTACCTTTATGCAATGATTACTTGATTAGTCACGACCCGATCCGTCTTCCACTGCATAGTAAATTTGGGGGTGCAACATTTGACTATCTGTCTTCTTTTATTGATCTTGGAATCTTTTTTACTCTCTATGATATTCTTGAACTTTTCTTTTGTTGGTCCAACACCAACCATATTTAAAAAATTCCAATCTTTTTTCCTGTTTGTGGTCCCTTTTCACTATAATATACACTTGAATTTAAGCAATATTTATGAGTGGTTTATGCAATTGATGAATCAAACTGAAATCAAGAACTCAGTATTACGAGTAATAAGAAGATGAAGATAGTGACATCTGAACTTAATAACATGTGGGGACTCAATCATTTAGAACACCAACAACCCTGCTTCTTCTGCTTCTGCAGCTTCAACAACTTTTACAAACTTTTTTCATAGAACCCTTTTCAAATTACGATTTTTTTATAAACAGTTTTGACAAAATATGAAAATGGAGTTAGGAAGCAAAGGAGTAAAGGCAGAAGAAGAAAGCATTAACAACAATAATAATACAACCTCATCATCATCAGGTGCAAGTAACATGAACCCATTTAATACAAATCAAAACTTGAGTCAGTATCCTACTGATGCAAGGCTTTTATCAGAATTTGAACAATCTGTTGGATCTGGTAAGTCTTTTAACTACTCAACTTTACTTACACATGCACCAAATAAACATGTGGCTGAACAAGAAATGACTGCTTATTTGGGTACAATTCAAAGGGGTGGTTTTGTTCAACCTTTTGGTTGTATGATTGCAATTCAAGAACCTACCTTTACTATCATAAGTTTCAGTGACAATTGTTTTAGTATGTTAAGTTTGAATCTTGGTAATTTTGACAATTCGAATAACTCGAAAAGTGGTCTGCTTGGAATTGATGTTAGAACCCTTTTCACTTCTAGCTCTAGGGCTTCTTTAGAAAGAGCTATAGGTTGTAGAGAAATCGGTTTATTGAACCCGATTTGGGTTCATTCAAGGACTACCCATAAACCATTTTACGCGATTCTTCATAGGATTGATGTTGGAGTTGTGATTGATTTAGAGCCAGCAAACTCAAGTGATTCCACATTATTACTTGCTGGTGCAGTTCAGTCGCAAAAACTTGTCGTTAGAGCGATTTCTAGACTGCAGTCTCTCCCTAGTGGAGATATTGGTGCGATGTGCGATACGGTTGTTGAAGAAGTTCAAAAGCTTACTGGATTTGACCGTGTTATGGTTTATAAATTCCATGATGATGAACACGGTGAAGTTGTTTCAGAAATTCGAAGGGCCGATTTAGAACCATATTTAGGACTACATTATCCTGCAACCGACATTCCACAGGCGGCCCGGTTCTTGTTTAAACAGAATCGGGTGAGAATAATCGTCGATTGTCAAGCGGAATCAGTTCCCGTGATTCAAAGTCAAGAACTAAAGCAACCACTTTGTTTGGTCAACTCCACGCTTCGAGCACCCCATGGCTGCCATTCGGTTTACATGGCTAACATGGGTTGTAGTGCATCTTTAGTGATGGCAATTCTTATAAACAACAAAAATGAGTCAATGAAACTATGGGGATTAGTCGCGTGTCATCATAGTACGCCACGTCACATCGCTTTCCCGCTGCGCTATGCGTGCGAGTTTTTAATGCAGTCGATGGGTTTGCAGCTTTACTTGGAGCTGCAGTTAGCGGAACAAAAGGAGGAGAAGAGGATTCTCAGTACGCAGACCATGCTATGCGATATGCTCCTGCGAGACGCCCCTTTTCGGATAATAACACAGTCTCCGAGCATTATGGATTTAGTTAAATGTGATGGTGCGGCGTTATATTATAATGGGAATGTTTGGTTACTTGGTACGACTCCAAACGAATCTCAAGTTATAGATATAGTACAATGGTTATGTAGCGAACATAAGGACTCAACAGGGTTTAGTACTGAGAGTTTGTTGCAGGCCGGTTATCCTGGTGCGGTTTTGCTTGGTGATGCGGTTTGTGGTATGGTGGCTGCACGAATTACTTCGAAAGATTTCTTGTTTTGGTTTAGATCACATACGGAAAAAGAGATTAGATGGGCTGGTGCTAAACATCATCCTAAGGATGAAGATGACGGTGAGAGAAAGCATCCAAGATCATCTTTTAAGGCGTTTCTTGAAGTCGTGAAAAGTAGAAGTATTCCGTGGGAAGTTTGTGAGATCAATGTAATTCATTCGTTGCAGTTGATAATGAGAACATCGGCTCAAGATGTTGCTGATAATGGTAAAGTGATGAAATACGATCAAGAAAGTGAGAGTGAGGTTCAAGAAATGGATGAAATTAGTTCGGTTGCAAGTGAAATGGTGAGATTGATTGAAACGGCATCTGTACCAATTTTTGGTGTTGATAGGTTGGGTTTGGTTAATGGGTGGAACGCGAAAATTGCAGAGTTGACCGGTGTGGTACCGGATGAAGCTATCGGGAAGTCGTTGATTGATGAAATTATTCATGAATCGTCACGCAGAGTCATAGAAGATCTTTTCTATAGAGCCCTGCAAGGTATATATTTTTGTCAGATTCTAATTTTAATCAGTTTTTTGTTCTTGTTTCCCATAGCGGTGGTAAATTGTATGGGTCAGTCTGGGTTAAGTGACGGGTGATTTTTATAGTATCGATCGGGTTGGGTCGAACCAAAACTTTTCTTTGTCCAGTTGTATGAATGATTATAAATAGTGCGTAGAATCTGATCACAAAACCATATTATTACAATAATAATCCATTTAGAAGGTTGTATACTTGTATGCATTATAAATACGCTTTCATTAACATTTGACCTTCCCGTTGACCATTGACCACTGACCCATTTTTTTAGCTAAATTTCTTGATTTTACTCATTTGACCCGTTAGGTATAAAACATAACCCAAATTAGCTTCTTCGTAGATAAATGGGTTGAAACTTCTGCCTCTACTTATCATGTAAAAAGTAGGTATAATTTAGTTAGAAGGCGTGTGTATTTACCTGAAAGAGCTCATTATATATATGGAGAAAAATATGCACCAACGGGCTTGACATGGAACTTCAAATGCTTGTACAAACGCTAAACATTGAACGCTATATCTCTAAAATTCTTTTTCAAGTTGGAGACTATATTTACCCATGCACACGAGAAGA
Source organism: Gnaphalium uliginosum (assembly GCA_963930675.1). Classification (NCBI taxonomy): domain Eukaryota; kingdom Viridiplantae; phylum Streptophyta; class Magnoliopsida; order Asterales; family Asteraceae; genus Gnaphalium; species Gnaphalium uliginosum. Next base: position 26,624,512 of record OZ005680.1, on the reverse strand, counting down.
GGGATGTGCATTAACTCGAACATTTTACGTGTAAAGAAATCTTGTAGTGAGTTCGATAGTAGCTATTGTTTGTGTTGTTTGTCGAAAACCCTTTTAGCTGAAGAATTTCAGGGTTTCAAAGTTGCAATGTTTTATGAGTCATCACCCATATTCGCTCTACCATCAACATAGAATACACTGCCTTATGATATCATTTAAAATAGAACTATTTAACAATAAAGGAAACGGATCAAATGGGTCAAGTGGGTCAAAAATCTCCTAAAGTGTATTTAACTTACTTAAAATATAAATCTAATACATTAACCATTTGACCCACATTATAAAATAAACCTATTTTGATCCGATCCCGATTTAAATCGTTGCCCTGCCACCTCTTTTGCCACTTCTAGGAGATACCATGTCATAAGTTGGCCCTTTCTTAAAGCTAATACCATATTGAACATTATTTGCATTTAAGTTGACTTTTAAACTTGTTCACTGGAATCTGGTTGACCTCATAAGTCAAAATATTTTGCTTGATTTGATATAGGTGAAGAAAAGAAAAATGTTGAAATGAAACTAAAAGAGGTTCAACATAACACCATTGTATATATTGTGGCTAATACGTGCACAAGTAGGGACTACATGAACAATGTGGTTGGCGTATGCTTCGTGGGTCAAGATGTCACAACAGAGAAAATTGTCATGGATAAATTCATACGTATGGAAGGAGATTATAACGCGATTATCCGAAGTTTAAATCCATTGATTCCTCCTTTATTTGCTTCCAATGAAAACGCTTGTTGTTCTGAATGGAACGCAGCCATGGAAGAGCTTACGGGTTATATGAGAAACGATGTTCTTGGAAAAGTGCTTCCTGGTGAAGTTTTTGGGAGTTTATGTCGACTTAAAGATGAAGATACACTGACAAAATTTATGATTTTGTTATATAGGGCGATGAATGGTCACGACACTTCAGATTTACCATTTGGGTTTTTCGGTAAAGCTGGGAATCTTGTAGAGGTTAATTTGACAGTAAGCAAGAGGATTAGTGAAGGTGGAAATGTAGTTGGCTGTTTCTGTTTCTTGCAAACTAATAAAAATGATCAAGAGTATATGTTAAAACGCAATGATTTGGCATATATTAAGCAAGAAATAAAGAACCCGTTAAACGGGCTGCGTTTTACTCACAAACTTCTTGAAGACTCAGCTATTTCAGATGACCAGAAGCAGTATCTTGAGACCAGCGGTGCTTGTGAAAGACAAATTGCATCGATTATCGAGAACATGGATTTAGACGGTATCGAAGAAGGGTAAGTCTTAACTTTTTAAAATTTAGTTCTTTTAGCAGGTTTTCTTTCTCTTGCATCCAACAATATACTATGACATTCAAGGTCAATCACATACTTTTCAAATCTGAAACTGAAACATGGTTATTAAGGGGGTGTTTGGGATTGCTTATTTATAAGCACTTGTGTGCTTAAAAAATAAGTAGCTGGCATCATGCTTATTTTTAAGTGCTTATTCCATAGTAAATAAGCAGATAATCAGTTTTCAGAATGGCGTTTGGATCTGCTTATCTTCCGTCAAAATAAGCAAATAAGCAGATAAGCAGTTATTTAAGCAATCCCAAACACCCTCTAAAAACTTCCAACCAAAATCGTTACATATTTTTGGAATATAATGTGTAATCATCATCTAGGTGGTGTTTGGAGGTTGTTTAAGTGATTTTATGATTTTGAATAATCATACACGGATAATCAACTACCCTAAAACAGTTAATAAAGTATGTGGATGAGATTTTGTTGTTTGAAGTTGTAACAGTCAAATAATTAGTGCTAACTGTTGATTATCTAAGAAATAAATAGATAAGTTATGACCAAAAAGGACATCTGTGAAATAAGTAGAGACGGTTTGTGAATTAGAAATAAAAGTCTTTCAAATTTAATAGCAAGGATCTGGAGAAAAGGGTTCCTATGGAGAAAAGTGTAGAAAGGATTCTGATAATGGCACGAGTCCTGATGCGTCACATATGGGACCTTGATGTACTAAAGAAATTTTTATAGAAAACGGTGCATCAAAGTGTTAAAAATGGTGGACACTAGTCAGTACCATAATCATTTTTACAATTTTCTCCATAAGAGCCCTTCTCTCATGAACCACACCCTACTGAGAAGCATAATCTGTTTATCCAAACATTAAAAGATACGCAGTTCCAAAACACAAATTCAAACGCTTTTCGTTTTATCTTAGAATTAAAGACTCCATTACAATTATACATAACTACATAAGCAAATTTGTTAGCTTGACGTCAGAAGTCATTGTTATCTGCTATAGTTGCTATTCAAGGTTCTTGATTTGATAACCTTTTGTTGTTTTTGCAGCAGTGTGAAGCTAAACTTGGACCAATTTGTCATGGAGAATCTTTTAGATGCAATCGTGAGCCAAGTCATGATTGTGCTCAAGGAAAAGAATATACCGCTTGTTCATGAAATACCCGATCAAGTCAAAACGCTTGCTCTTCTTGGTGATCAAATTAAGCTTCAGATGGTATTGTCGGATTTCTTGCTCAGCATCGTGAACCATACACCTTCACCGAATGGGTGGGTGGAAATCAAAGTATCCCATGGACTCAGGATGATACAGAATGGGCATGAATTCATTCATTTACAATTCAGGTGATATTTATGGCGTTTCCTTTTTTATTTTTTGTTTCTACTTAAAGACCGGTGAAACAAGCCCGAGAGAGAGGTAGCAGTTTTGACCCATTTGTATAGAAATGGTTAATCTGGGTTATATGTTGACTCAAAAGAGTCAAATAAAAACTTTAGCTAAATAGGGAGTGGGTCAAAACCACATTATTTTCTCTTTACTAAAATATGACAAAATCAACCATTTTTTATCTCTACAGTCAGTTACATTATGTTTATTTTTTTTTTAAATATATAATAAAATATAATATATTAATTTTAAACGGTTATATCATTATAAAGTTATTTTCCATATATTCATCTTAAACTTAGATTGCAACTTTTTGATATCTTACTATATGTTAACTTAATAACATAATAAATTAGTAACATGTAAAACTAATTATTTATCAGACTTGTTAGGTCTTACATTATGCCATTAATTAAATAATTAACGAAATATAAAACAGATATAAGTAATAAACTATTTTCTAACTTTATGAAATAATTGGTTATTCCTGCATTATAAATCATTCTAAATTTAATCTTTTGTATTTGGTTAAGATGTATAAATTGAATTATGAATAATCAGAATCAGAATTTATTATTATTAAGTTTCTAATAATCTATCTACTATGTATTGTTGATAGAGGTACGACTGTCTACATATTACCTCCCACATACATTGTTTTTTGCGGGATTGGGTATTGTTGTTGTATCTACTATGTATTGTTAATACCAACTATAGTTTTACTTATTATTCCCAAGTAAAAGCGAGTCTACAAGCTAGTTGTAATGATGTGGTTTTGTTATTGTAGTAATAATTGTTTTTTTAACTGACAAAGAAATGTTGGCGGCCCAACCCTCCTCTCCCGCTCCATATAAAGGTTACTTATCTCAACCCGGACTTGTTTTGAGTGTGTTGAGCATTACCCAAAATGGCCAAGCCGCCCATTTGGCCACTCTACATTTAACCATAGATCATAGAACAATCAAAACACATTAAATTTGGCTGGAAACTCAAGTACTCAACTCATTTTTGTGATTTCATGTTACAATTGTGCATCCCAACACCCTTATTTATCTATAAAAACTAGGTAATATTAATCATGAACTAACTTGTTCTTGCAGATTAACTCATCCTGGTCCAGGGTTACCTGCAGATATCATTGGGGACATGTACGAAGATAGAAATCGATGGGGCACCCAGGAAGGACTTGCTCTAAATCTTTCTAGGAAACTTCTCGGTATCATGAAAGGTCATGTACATTACGCTAGGGATGACACCAAGTGTTGCTTCCTCGTTGACATCGAACTTAAAACAAGGAAATGAAGATTTGAAAATAAATAATCTTTATGAGGTCAACTGTTATGTTCTAACTTATAGAAGATGTATAGAGGCTTTTGATTTACATTACAGTTTTCACCATGCTGGTGCCCTAGTTTACTGAATCTTGATTTGCAGATGAGTTCTGATTCAATTCAAAGCTATAATAAATTTTACATCATCGAAACTTATGTATCTTTGTATATATTTTCCTGGTCTAAGAGTCAAAAGAAACATATCTTTGTATATATTTTCCCGGTCTAAGAGTAAAAAGAAATAATATCTTTCAGACATAATATATGTTGATGGTGTAACTAATTTGTCACCAGCCTCTCTCAGATTGTGATACACCCGTTCTTAAGAAATATGTTTATGAAAGCCATTGAACTGTGTAATCAGGTTGACATCTACCCGATCAAGCCAAAATAGACAAAAATGGTGAAAATACCCTCGAAATGTTGGTTGGATTTGATAAAAAAGAACCCAACTACATAGTTGAGTGTTATTGCAACTTGGTACATCTCTTTGCTAGTCTACAAGGTCAAATAAGATGCATTTTGAAATTTTCTGATGTCAAACCTAACAATTCTAAAACACAAACTTAACAAAAATACCTTGCAAAAGTGAGACCAAATTTTGTTCACTTTACCAGTGAAAAGCTTTATCATAATGTCAAGTATTTCACAAATATGCTCGGATCAATCACCATTTTCAAGTAAACATTAATCTCATTTGACCAAAAAGGTCAAAACTAACAAATGGCTTCATATGGACCACTCCACTCTGCAAGGGAAAAGACTTTTCCAGTTGACTTCGACACAATTGACATGTATGATACACATTTTAATATATCAAGTACAAGTCATTACAGCACAATATTCAGCCTGTAAAAGGATTTCTACAAGAAACAGATGTTCCCCTAAAACATGAAACCTGCTCATGACAACTAAAAACATTGGAGTAACACAAAAAGGAATAAAAAAAAAAAAACTGTTCTCAATTTCAGTTCCCATTAGTTCTTAGTCAAATATGAACTACAGACAGATTGAAAAGTCAAAACACATGAAAAGTCAGATCTAGCTTCCACAGTCCCACAATATACAAACTTATCGTCATCATCAATCTCCCAAAATGAAGAGGTGAATAAACAGAAGATTTGACCGGTTTACATATTAGCAAAATGGCAATCTCCCCCTGTACATTATCATCAGATTTGACCGGTTTACATATTAGCAAAATGGAAATCTCCCCCTGTACATTATCATCATTCGCCTCTTTTCCAAAAGCCTTTCGATCAGGGGTTCCTTTTTTATCTTTTATCTTTCCAAAAGTACACAAAATCTGCACGAGTTGCAATTCTCCTAGTACTTTACACTATGTACCGATGAAAGTCAGCAGTCTTGGGTAACAAATATTATTTAAACACATAAAAATAAGACTGCTGCTTCGATTGTTGTCAGCTCTGCTTGGTTGCACCATCCTTTGGAGGGCTACCTGACGACTCTCCTGAGTCCGAACCATTTGATCGATGCATTTGGATGTTTAAACTATTTGATGACAGAGATTCCTGAAAGATGATAATGACAATTATGTAATTTAGCATTAAAATTACATGGCTTCCGTTTTATACGACCAGAGAATTGAGGACCGGTTGCAAGAAAAGAAGATCTGCCCCACAAAATGGAGAACGACAAAAAGTGGTGCGAGAACTATGACAAGACCATTCATAAAAATTGTAGGCAAACAAAACTCCACCATCCAAAGAATTACACAGTTTCACTCTATAACTATCTATATTCTATCCAATACTACGACGCATTTGGCTACACTACTAAGATATAACCCGAATTATAAAATAAAATTTAATGGAATAATTACCCGCTGCTTTTTAGTTTTAATAAAACAGTTAAACTAGTCAAACATGTAGAATAACCTTCTCTAATGACCAAAACATATGAATCTTGCAGGCGAAAATTAATATCATCGACAATTATGAGCAAAATGGAACTGAAGAAACAGATCATTTTGGCTCAAACACACGACGATATATGACTTGCTTCTATTCAGTAACTAAAATGAACATATTACCTGATCAGCAGCCTCTGACCCCTCTGAATGGAAAAGGATAGGGCGACAACGCTTATCTTCATTCATCAAGCTCGAGTTTTGGAAATGGGTCACGAGTGCCATCTTCCCTTGGATTCGAGCATAAGCCAAGGAAGCAACTTTTTCACTATTGAACTTCTCCCATTTCTTCCCATTGAACGCCTAAACAACAACTCACACAAATTAATAATTATGACTACGTTTTAAACCTGCAAACCTTCCTTCGGTGATTGGTAACAAATTTACAATTAATCCAAAACGTTACCGAGAGTTAATAACCTGGTAAAATGGGATTATGTGCGCTGGAGAAAGCATGTTGATAAATGCATAGCCCACATTGCATTTGTTCTGCATCAAAATGGCATTATGTCCTTCATGTTTACTAAACCAAAAGACTCTGAGATGGCAGAGATGGCAGAATAAGTGGGTTGGGTAAAGAGTGAAAACGGGTAAATTCTTTATACAAGCCAGGTTTGATTGACCTGAAACACTTTTGGTCCAAATTCTAGTATAAACTTACCAAGTCAATTAAGATTACAGAATGTATATCTTATGCATACTTTGGCCTACACGCAACCCATTTCCTTAGCTTTTTTTAAAGTTTACCCGTTTGACGCGTCACATGACCAACAATTGGCCCATTCGTAAGTTAGAGGGTCGAAATGGCCATAGCAAGTAATGCTAAAAATATTACCTTAAAATCAATGGGCAAGTAAAGAAAATCATAAGTGCCACTATGATATTCATCAATGGCAGCAAGCAGCATCTTTGAAGTATACCTGCAGTACATAAAGATAATCAAGATGAAATCTTATAGTACTGAACTTGTGGGGGTTCTAAAATTAGATCTTACTTGTTAGGAATGTTTTTAATCATCAAAGTCGTTCGGGTATCTTCCCCACTTCGGATTTTATCAAGATCGAGCTGGAACTGTTTCTTGCTATCTGTTTGACTTCCATTTTGGTCAACACGCCGGTTCCGTCCACGCTCGGTCAAACTTTCTGCAATTGTGGCCCCTAGTCCCGAGTAATGCCCATTTCCAATAAACATGGGACTAATCCGAGGAGATGACAAGGTGCTAAAACTTGGAGAACCGTTTTCAACCGACCCACGAGAACCTAAAAAGCCTCTTTCGATATGACTTATACCTACACCCCCAAAAGCAGGAGGGCTCATGAACAACGTTTCAGGAGACTCGTGATAATGACCGAAATGTCCTTCAAATGGAATCCCAGATGGAGCAGATCCAACATGATGATGATGTTGATGGAGGTGTTGTGATGAACCAAATAAAGATCCATGGCGCCCAGTGATCGGGAAGCCATGGGTCGTACCGGTCGGACCCTTGGATGTGGTAAACGGGTGGGCCATGGTTGGTGACCGACCAGTGCTTGGAAAACCATGGCTAGGTCCCTTGGGTTGTTCGGAGTATATATTGGGACTACCCCATAAAAACTGTGGACCGGATAATGTTTCGATTCCGGACCCCGTTGAGCTAGAACCACCAAAAGATGATATTGGTTCGTTAAACTGACTCAATGTGGAGTCTGGCAGCGAATGAGATTGTTGAAATGTGGGCCCATTGTTTGAACTTCCGTTGATAATATTATGATCAAGATGATTACGGTTACTCCTTCCATGGTCCTTACCGATCGGTGCTATCCGGGCCGGTTGAGAGTGCAAGATCGACGCCAAGCCCGGTGAATTATTACTGAAAGTAGGGCTCATTGAACCCAGGACAGGTGACTTGCTTAGACTTTGTAGAGGACTGTGCTCGATCGGGCTGCCAAACTGTGGCCAGTTACCTGCAAGGTCAATAATTATGTAAAATGGTGAAAGATGTTTTGACTCAAAACATATTTTTCTTAAAGGAAACAAGATAAAAACAATAGGTCTTACCAGGAGGAGAGTTGGCAATCGAGGGGACAACTTGAAGTCGGAAACTTCGAGTGTCGTCTTGGTCAAAATCTTGAGTCAGCTGTAACATTAGGCTAAATAAAAGAATAGCAAATTAAACTGTTAGAATCAATGATTATCAGAAAAAGGTTAGAGGTGGAAAACAGATATATTGAGTAAAAGGTAAAAACTAAAACAGATAATCTTTTAAAACGGGCCCAAGTGGATCAGGCCCATTTTTAGGATATTCGACCCGTTAGAGGCTAGTACAACCCATTTTTTATATTTAACATATTTGACCCTTAGAGGCGAGTATAACGTACATCAAATAGTTCATCCATAAACAGGTTAAAATTGAAACCTCCATACACAATAACAATTGCATGAGACGAACAATAAGAGACACGGTATTTGCAAGGTTCAAATATTTTCGAAGCACTCACGGTCCATTGCTAGGATTCTTATTATAGAATCTTTTTAACTTCACGTCATACATATCAAAGAAACCAGGGGGTATTCATCTGGTCACAGAAACAGAAGCGCACCATTTATGGTAAATGTAACAAGGATTAGTAGTCACTGCTTATAACCCAAAGAATCTCAGTTTAGAGCTTCAAGCAATAAATCCTCTTTCATTCTATGATCACCCAAAAATCACCCGTCATTTGATAGAGGATTTATGTTAGATTCAACCCTCAGACTTTAATCATTGTATTGAACAAGTCCCTCAAGCTTCTTTGTTGTGGTTTAGTCGCTAAACTCTTTGTGAGCATATATAATAATATAAAATGGGTGCATTGTTACGTTGGGTGAATCCACCATAACACTACACTAATAATACAGAAGTAGTACTTAAATCAACCAGTAATACTTTCATCATTGTATCAGTTACTTTCACAATCTAGATTATATCTGACTAATTTTACAGTAACTTTTTATGACGATCTGAAATTAATCTTTCATGAGCAATTAACTTCCTCAATAATCGTATTATACTATTATCTTGTTTGGCAAAAAGTAACACTCGACTTCGTATGTACTGTCAATTTTGGTAATGTAAGAACAAAACTAACCATTATACGACGGCTTAGAAAGCCAATCACTCATCTATCATCTATAGTCAATAAATGTGTCAATCTAAGTTAAAAGTGAGAAACCTCGAAATTGCCATAATCAATCAACAAGGAGCACATTAACCAAAAGGAAAGCAAGACGATATATCGAATTTTTTGTATACTTACTTTCGGCGGGCTCCACCAGGGCGACTAGGTTCAAGCTTTATTCGTTTCCCAGCTATGTCACTCCTGTTAAGGGATCTAAGGGCTGCTTCTGCAGCTCTAACATCATAATACTCGATAAACTTGTGGTGTTTTTTGTTCGGCGTCTCCCTTATCTGTTATCGAGCCACAAGTACGAAAAGAAAAAAAAAATCAATTTTCTCCACAATCCAAATAAATGCTTCAATGATGTGTGGTTAGTTTGGAATAAAAATCAAGCCCGACGTTTCAGTGAACTGATCACTTATTTCGGCTTTAGAAAGGGGCATTGGTGTGAAAAGAAGAAAAAGACTCACCTCCTTAACCTCGCCGTAAGCCCCAAAGATTTGAAGAAGATCTTCACATGAAACTGATGGATCCAAATTAAAAACAACCAAAGTTCCTTGATTTATATCTTTGTCTGACGGGTTATCCTAGTACAAAACAAAAAACATGGATGTAAGGATAAATTAAATTAACTTCTCTAATATAAAAACAGGACAAAAACGGAAATTAAAAGTGAACCTTTGGAATCGAGTAGTGAATATCCAGCTTCCTTCTCCGTAGCGGCTTATTTTGTAATGCACGCATGGCAGTTCGAGCAGCGCGGATATCATAATAAGATATCATCACAAATCCCCTATGCTTACAAGCTGTGTACAGTGTTCTAATATCACCATATTGCTATGAAATCAAACATAATAGAATATATTAGTTAATAATTACCAAACAAAAAGAAAGACAACAAATTTCTTAAAATCTAATATTTATCGACTCTCTTCCAAACCAACAGTTATACTCGTAAGTTTTTCGTTGCAAATGAACTGTGGTTCAACAAAAGTAAACATTAACACCACAGTGAATAAGAACGAGCGATTCCAGAGTTCATTGTCTAGTTTTCATTGAAGTTTCCATAATATCAACATAAGCATGCACCTAACATTCACCTAATAGGGGAATAAGTAAAACTTAATACTGCATGACTTTTCAAATCAACAATACCTAGTTTTTTTTTATTTTATCAACAAAAGAACAAAAAATAAATAAAATGCAGACACTTCAGTAAAATGCAAAATTAAACACTGTAATTTGCTAGAACGAGCATTCAGCACATAAGATGCCAACTATATATGGTCAATTCTTTCAATGATGTTTACGCAATCATGCATTTGTAGCGAACTATAGTCTTTATCTTGGAACTTTCTAGTCAAAAAGGCAAACTTGTTTAAAGTTCATGCTTTACACGAGATTAAACCATTTCCCTAGATTCTTGTATAAAAACAGGCATAAATGAGTGTCTTTTATTTCCAATTATTGTCATAATTCTAACATGAATAACTACAATATTAAAAAATCCAACGAGATTGGGCTAGAATTAGCTACCTCAAACAAAGTTCTGAGTTCTGCATCCTCGACATTACTATTTATATTACGCACGAATAAAGTTCTTGAAGGATGTTCCCCGTATGGGTGTTCTCCAGCAACGGTTCCCACACCATTTGCAATACTATAATGAGCCACCCCGTTACCAATGACCCCATCACCTATACTCACCTTTGATATTCCCAAATTCAAGTTATCTATGTCGGATTCAAGTTCCATACCTCCTCCACTTCCGAAAAGATCGTACTCTTCAGACTCATCTGCACGATAGGTAAAAGTATTGATGTCAAGGCCGTCCACGACACCAGCTAAAAGCTCGTCTTCATCGGGTAACATGTTCCCAACCGCATGATCTTCAAGATCTTCCAGTAAATTGTTGCCTTCTAGAGATTGAAAATCATTTTCTGCATTATTCGATATCACTGCCAGAATGAAAAGTGTGAGCATATCTTGTTGCTAAATCAATTGCACATCTGCATTATTTAATATCATTAAAAACACATACACTTCTCGTGAGGCAAAACTGGTAATGAACTTGAGAAAAGGGTGACATCACTTGAGGGATCGTTATATGCATCAGATCTAGTTAAGGTTTCTCGGATCCCACTTCCGACAGCTTTCGAGAAATTCATCGATGCTAATTTTGAGGAACCTAACATGAAAGGGAAAAAACCATGTTCTCATTGTGTTTCTGTCATTGCAAGGTAAGTACATATATAACAAATGAGTGGAGAATTTCAAGCCTACCAAAGGAAAATGGTGTGAAGAATTTTGCATTGGAAACACTGCTGTCAAAAAAGGGAATCTAAGTCAAAATTATTAATTGATGCCTAGAATCAAACTAAGGTTCAGTATGACCATTGATATTGCGTTATAAAAATAAAAGAAGCAAATGATCTACTTCTACTCAAATCTATATCGAGATAATATCACGTTCAAATCAAACTTTAATTAATGAAACTATATGATGCTAAAGGAAAGAGACCAACTAGCCTACGCCAAACATAAAACCAAATCATTTCTTGAAGCAAAAAGGCTAACTTACATGATAAGGGGGTGTTTGGAAGTGCACTTAAACTGATTATTGCAACATCAATTAATCTGTATTGAGTGTTTGAGAAAATTGATTATGATGTAATAATTTCGGGTCAGAGTGATCAGACTTGAAGATATAAGGAGTATTGTTGTAGTTATTTGAGTTCGGAATTGTTCACATAAGCACATAAAAAAACCTAAGTTTTTAATCTCTAATGACATGAAAATTGTGAGTACTGAATGGCCATAATCCAATCAAGATACAGACTTTTATATAGTTGTATCATGTTTTTACTTGCAATATATTAAACAACAAAAGAAAAAGGAATTAAACCAGACAAATCAAGAATGGTCAACTCCATGGCTAGAACCCATGCGTTCAGAATTATAATGAAGATCACAACACAATAAAGCTACAATGCTTACACACAAGTAACACAAGTATATGCAAAATCTATGCATTCAGATGACAAAAAGGGGGAAACTTTAGATAGTTCTTTACTTCTTTATATTATTTTATTTTACAGTAGTATAAAACTGATCTTTAAATCTTTGAATTCCCATTAATAAGCAATAATTGCTTGAATTTAAACCAGAATCGCAACTAGTTATGTGATCCACAAAAACCCAAATATTTAATCCACAATCCAACACCGATCACAACATGCAAAGCAATTAAACCCCATAATTTCACAAGAACAAACATTAAACCCCAATTTCCCACCCTAATAACTTAAATAAATCACAACAATTTCCCACCCTAATAACTTAAATAAATCACAAACCCCAATTAAAAAATCGAAACCCCAGAAACAAATAATCAAAAAACCTAAATGGGGTTTACAAAATTTACACACACGATATGTGTTTCATGTGTGTGTGAGAGAGAAATCGTAGGAAATAATATGTACCTGAAATAAAAAAGGTCAAACTAGAAAGAGAGGCGTAAGACAGAGTAAAAGGGGGTATTTCAAGAACATCAAGAAATCAAAATCCCATTTGAATCAATACAAGATTCGATAAAAACATCATTTCCCTGATCGAATGACACAAAAAAACGATAAAGTTTATTGCTTTTTAGATAGAGAAATAGTGGAGGCGAGAGAGAAGAAGTGTGTGCATATATTTTGTATGTATCTATGTGTTTTTTTAATATTTTTTCTCTCTCTTTGGAAGTAAAAAAACAACACAAAAACAGGTACGGAATCTATAGATACAAATGTATGTATATGTAGAGAGAGAAAGTTGTGATTGGAGGAACAAGTGAAGAAAAAACAGGGAATGATTGAAGGGGAGAGAGAGGTAAGATTATCTATAAACTGTATTTAAATCTTTTTTGGTGTCCGTATATGTTTATTTATTTACTTATTTTTATTTATGCTTTATCTTCATATTGTGCAATTATTGTTTTACCCTTTGGTTAAGGATATGTATATTAAATATAATATAATAGTTGCTATTATTATATTTCGGAATTGTTAAGGAGGAATTAATTAAATTAAATAAGGTTAATGATAAGTATTCAGGGAAGGATGGTTTATTAAAGAAGTGTATGTATTTAATTATTATCGAAAAAAGATACTTTTTTGTTCAAGGAAATATTCTAGTGTTTGGTGTAGAAGAAGATATGTTTTTTAATTATATTTATAGGTTTTAATTAATTAATTAAATGTGTAAGAGTTGTGAGAATACAAATAAAGAGATTAATAAATTATTAATATTAATAAATTATTTAAAACAAGATCAGATTTATTTACATCAAGTAAGTAATGATAATGATTGCTATTTGGATAATGGTTGAATTAGTATTTAAAAATGTGATGATTTGTACACTATTAAAAAAAATTATATAGAATTTTTTATAGTGTACAATCATTCTCTTATTTAAAACTTTAATGTTTAATTTATATACAGTCAAAACATATAAATGCATTTTTTTTTCTTTCTTTCAAATATTCTTGTTAATTAATTTTTAAAATGTTTGAATGACTATCCAATACTCATTTGGGAACAGGGGTGAAGAAAGTGTCTACAAATCATGCATAAGGCATGAAGGTGTATTTAAGAGTGCATGAACCTTTGATTAATTTTGTTTAAAAAAAGTAGGGCAAATTAATTGTACCGTACAATTTAATAGTACTATTGACCAATCATCATTTCTCAAAAATTATATATTTTACATTTTTGATTCTTTAACTTTTTTATATATAAACAAATGATCCATTTAACAATACTAACAATACACTTTAATTTGTATAGTTGAACAGCACAAAAAATTTCTCAAAAAACTATATAGAGTATGTGATGGTTGTGATAATATATTTTTATCATATAATTCTTTGCATTTTATTTTGAAATAGTTTTAGTTAACGACGACTCTCAGAGTTTTAACAAAAATCAATTTAATGCATCAAAAGTGATATGATAACTGTCAAACTATCAATTTTATAATGATATCTAATCGTGCATCATGTTTATGCATCAATATCATTATTACTGATAGTCTAACTAAAGTGTTGTATTTCTATATTATAATTATATTGATATTGATTATTTAATAAAATCAATCCAAACTCTATTAAATGTTAAAATATTTAATTGTATTGTCATGTTAGTCGGCATTACGTTTTGTATCTTATGGCATTTAACTTGTGAATTAGCATTTTGAATTTAATGATTTACGACATAAAAAGCTGTATAATCGAAATTTTAATCTAACAATTATCAACTTGTTGTCAAACACTAAAAGTGTATGTGTTTTCCTTATTTGTGACTACTTATTACTTGTTACTAATCAATATTAACAACCTATCATTATTATAATTTTAAATTTTTAATTAAATAAATAAGAAAAGGTAATTTGGAAAAGATGTCGGAACAAATCTATGTTGTCAAACACTAGAAGCACGTGATGCTTTCGTAAACAAAAAAGTACATACATAATGTATATCTATTTTAATCCATGACTAATTTCAACTCACTCATATAAAAGATGTATCTACTTGAGTTGTCCATTTCAATAATGGATTAAATCGATTCGATTAAATATAAAAAGAAACACATATCCAAATACTCACAAATTGTTACGTCGTATACCCGTTTTATCGAAAAAATTACTGTATAATATTAAAAATAGATGTTCTATTAGATCATTGACTTGTTTTGTACCAATTTGTCTATAAAATAATAAGTTATTTTTTATTCAAATTATTTCCATCGAGATAGTGAATTAGATTAAAAGGCTAAAGTATCAAATAAAGTGGCTTGCAATTTTCATCGATTAATGACCAAAACTTTAAGCTCCATATTTAGCAAAATAGTGGACGTCAAGCAAAGGAAAACAATTTAAAATGTTAAGCACGTCTATCTATATCTATTTTTTTGTCGTCAAGAATTATTGTTATGTATAAGTTTAGCAGAAATATTACTTAAATTTTAGTCATGGCTATTTTTCATCTATCCTTAATATTTTTGATGAAATTTTAAATTAAGTTTTATTGCCTAACTTCATAATGTGGATAACTTTAACTTGTGGTTAACTTGTAATTCCGTTATTATTTAATTAAATACAAAGACTCCGTAGAATCTTGAACTTTATTAATTTTAAAATATAAAATGTTAAAAAGGTATAACAACACACTGTACCAAACTTTCGAATTAGGCACTATAATGTATATATATTTTTTCATTAAAATCATTATAAACACACAGTGAATAAAATTTTTTGTGAGAATGAAAGACCTAATAGGAATGTGCCACGTGTCACAAAAATCATTTTTTTACGTTTTTAAAAATTAAGTATCTCAAAAATGTCTCATTGAAAAATTATAAAAATTGCATCATAAAAATCAACATTTTTTTCTCTTCGATTAGACATCTTACAATGTATGCTTCCGACGACTTTTATTATTATTATTGTACAATATTAGTAACACGTGTGATAGTTGTTTACAAAACCCAACGAAAATAAAAAAAATAAAAGTTGTCAAAAGTATACCTTGTAAGATCTCTAATCGAAGAGAAAAAAATGTTGATTTTTATAGTGTAATTTTTATAATTTTTCAACTTACCATTTGGGAGATATTTAATTTTTAAAAACGTGGGGGAAAGTGATTTTTTGTAACACGTGACGCGTTCCTATTGGTTCTTCAATTCTCACGAAAAAATTTGTACTCGTTAACCTCAATCCATAAACATATTGTCGTGTTTGAAGTGTATGGTTTAATTGATTAATTTTGACTTTTGAACACGTAACAAGGTAAAATTGGACCGTGTGGTATTAAAGTTTCCATTACAAATATTATTTAATAAGTCTACATCTACATCTATATCTACACTCTATGTTATTGATTAAAAGATAGTGTATTATATAATTCAAACCACGAAGAAGTAAGAATGTAAGTTTACTAGTATGGTATTCGCGCAAAGCATTGTAATACTTACTTTACCATAGTTCAGGTATACTTTTTTCTTCAACGAAATTAGTGTAAACCAAATAACTAATCACCCTTTTACTGATTATTGTTTTCATAGATTTCATGTTTTGGAAAAAACAAAATAATATTAAAAAATAGATATAAACTTGGAACACGTTCACCATCATTCTGTATCAAGTACAAGAATCCATTGAAACAAAAGCTTAGTAGGTTGGTCAGTATCTTTGTTGGCTGAAATTATAATCACATCGTCAACACTTGAAACAAAATAAAGATAAATTTTAGATGTAAAAAGACAAGATACTTTACTAAGATTGACTTATTATGTATTAAAAATTATTACCAAATTGGTACACGAATTGTCTAAGATTAGATCCAATTTAAAATTTTATTTGACTTATATGAGCATAATATATGTTTATATTTAATATTCATTTTACTTTTATCTTTTAATAATTAATAATTATTATAATTATATTCATATTCATATCATTTAGTTTGAATTTAAAATTATTATTGAGATGTCAACCAACCTTATCAAAGATGGTGTTGTTAGAAGGAATATAATAGTAATTTGTGATCTTCAAAATTTAAGGAGGTAAAAGAAAAGTCGAAATGCTTTGTATGGATTTATGATTTATTATAATGTAGTTTCTTGAAAAGAAATATATTGTAAGCATTTTTAGTTTAAATTCTTTTACTGATGTTCCTTGATGTTGTACACCATAATATGAGTTTCCAACGTGATCAAATTCACAAGCTTTCATGTTGGGTTAGGCTTATCCCTATATAAAAGGGGAGACAATCAACACATATATGAAAGATTAGAACATTTACAATATCAACAAAGTCGTCATTCTCCGACAACAAACTCAATCTCCTGGTAATTATACTCATAATTCTAATGATCGTCTCTTATCACCCGCAATTAGATCACTATCTTTGCCTCCGTAGTATCACGTCAATCAGAAAGTAACGAGTGATCCTCACAATTTGCTTGAATGTTTGGTGAAATAAGTAATATACTGGCGAATAAAAAAATTTCATTGACATTATTATTTTTAATTATTAACAAAAATTATTATTATAGTTAACAGTGAATGTTTAGTGCATTTCAAACATATAAAGTAAAGTTTTTCTACTCTTACCGTAACTTTATATATTACTCCACGAATGTATAGAAGTGGAGTTTTTCTATCCTTACCGCAAATTAATATATTACTCTACAAAAGTATAAATATATATATTTGTTTCAACCTAATAATTTGAATCCATGACTTTATGATTGGAAAAAAGAATCACCTTGATAATACCAGGTCAATGACTATTTTGATTACATTGTTTCATTTTGTTGTAATTCATGCTCCAGAAAAATAATATGATTAGGTATATATACGTAGTAATTTAATTTATATATACATAGTAATTAGGGTAAAGTTTTGAGGAGAAGATTTCAAATGAGGGGAAGAAAAGACAGACCGAATACACTGCATTTAAGGAATAAATTGTCGCTCGGATTCACTGCAATTTACCAACGAAACACTACATTTTACACATAGGTTAATTTAACTGCATTTCAATAACACTTCATTTTATACCAATAAATTTATTCTTAAAATACAGTGAATTCGATATGTCCCTCTTCCCCTCATTTGAGACTTTTTCCTCTGATTTTGATCTTTAATTTAATGCAACGATATTCATTTAAATAGTGCAAAATTCATGAGCAAGAAAAAACTATCTTAACCAAATATTATACACCACACAAAAATAAATAAAAATAGTTGAATAAAAACGAAAAGAAATAATAAATAATAAAAAATTAAAAACAAAAATAAAATAATAAAAAATAAAAAATAAAATAAAATAATGGTTGTTCTCGTAGCTATAGTATCAGTTATCCGTGAGCGTCCAGCGAACAGGTGAACCAAATAATGGAGGGTTCTACTTGTACACTTCTTCTATCTGCTGCTTCAACTTCACTTCCTTTACTATTGCATTCTCCTTATAAATTCTTACCTCCTTTTAAAATTCCCAAATCATTCAATCACCTAATAACCATAAATTCTTTAAAACTTCACCCAATTCGCATCTCCCCTCTGCATGCTACTGGTAAATTTTATCTTTTTGTAATTCCTTTGATGTTTCAATGTCTAATTTGATAGTCCGTTCTTGTTTTTATATTAAAGTTTGAAACTTTATTGGATTAGTTTTGAGATATTATGGGTTTTTGTTTTAATTTGGTTTTACGCGGGGGATAAAATTAGTCTGATTAGGTATTTGTGGTAACACTGTTATTATTATCATCATTCTCACTGTTATGAAAAGGCAGTTTTTTGGTTTTCAAATTTTATTTGTTCCTAATTTGAACATCCAACACTATTTATATGTTATTTGATCCGTTTACATGTGAATTAACATGAAATTTAGTAGTTCTCGTGATTCTAGACCTTTTGTGGTTCTCGTTTGATTTGATTCGTTTGAACTTTCTCATATATATATATATATATATATATATATATATATATATATATATATATATATATAGGAGTGGGATAAAGGGAAAAGTTTTTCAGGGAGAGAAGAGGGAGAAGATTTTTTGTTACTATGATTCAGTATTTTTATTCTAAGATTCAATTTTTTATTACTATAAACTTTTGAATCATAGCAACAAAAGACTTGATCTTATTAATAAAATATTGAATCAAAATAATAAAATATAGAATTCTATTAATAAAAATTTGAATCATATCAATAAAGTATTGAATCATAGAAATAAAAAATCCTTCTCCCTCTTCTCTCCCTAAATATTCTTCTCTTTTGATCCTGTTACTATATATATATATATATATATATATATATATATATATATATATATATATATATATTTAAGTTTTGCCTTACATCACATAACGAGCATTTATGTTATCACATAATAATAATACTACTCTATATAGTTAGTTAAATGGTAATAAACTGTAAAGAATAAAAAACCTGGTACAGAAAGATATAAAGAAGTTATGTATAGAACTTATAAAATTTAACATAGAAATTTAAAGGAATGTTTGGTAATATATGATATATGCCAAGATTGATTTTCAATTTTTTTCATGCTACTTTCGTTTTGTATCCGATCTGTTATTTATCTGATAAAGAACCCATACTTTCAGCTACTACTCAAGAGACTGTTGAAGTTATTGAAACTACTGACTCACAATCACAATTTGTTGAGATTGGATACATATCTAGTGTCCATGGACTACAAGGAGAGGTTCGGGTGAAGCCTAACACAGATTTTCCGGAAATGAGATTTTCAGAGGTAGATTATAATGCAAAAAACACCATCATATATGGTACTTGTCATCTTGGTTTAAAAAAGCACACCCTAAGGTGCTAGGCGCTCCTAGGCTAGGTATAGCGCCTTGGTTCTACTCTAGGCGAGACTTGGTCATGAGGCACGCACTAGGCGAATCGAGGTGGTGCCTTGGGCGCCTTACGTAGATCTGCTATCTTTGAGGGTTTTCATGTATTTACTTGTATGGCCAGCCCATTTTAATAAGTTACAACGGGCTACATAATTTTATTTAAGCTCGTTATGCAATATTGAGTCCATTAGTCCAATGTTTCTTTACTTTGAGCTTTTCAAGTCAAGTAGTTTTTTCGATTTTGGACATCAAGCCGGTTTTAGCTTCGGTTTATAAGTATTTTATGAAGAAGCAATTTATAAGTATTTTATGCATTATATGCATTTTATTTACGTGAGGCTCTCGCCTTAGCGCTTAACGCCTAGCGCCTCGGATCGCCTATCGCCTTTTTAAACCAAGCTTGTCATCTAAAAAGTACTCATTCTAGCTAGTTGTGTTTTTATGTAGTATTTTGCAAGAACCATGGCTTGTTTATGAGAAGCCAAGTATAGCGGTTCAAAATGCCAGTCACCCAACTTAATCATAGAAAATTGTTTCACACATGTAAATCATAAGTGGACTCTATTTTATCTTTCTTCTGTTAATTTCTTCTCAGTAGACTTTATGTTGTATTTAGCCGGGGAGAAGATGGTTGAAGCAACAACTTTTAGGGAAAGAAATAGTTCAAGAGGTCGAATTGGAAGAGGGAAGAGGACATCATGGACAAAAGAGTTGGATAGTTAAGTTTAGCAATGTTGACAAAGTAGAGCAGGTATGCTTGTTAAAATATTAATATTAGTATTTATATATATATATATATATATATATATATTATTTTTACATTCTAGCAAGTGCAAAGTGAATATGTTATCTTGAATACACAAATGTATTGACTATTGTCACATAACTTGGGCAAATCTGTGCAAAGTTAATAATATCTTACTAGAACCCTGATCATTTAAGTGATGTTGGCATCTGATCATTTGTTGATCACAACTGTTATCTTACTGTTTAATTTCTGATTTTCGTAGGCTCAACAACTTGTGGGGTCAACTATACTTGTGTTAGATGAAGATAGACCAGAATTGGATGAAGGTGATTTCTATGCCCGTGATCTTGTTGGCATGAGAGTTACTCTCAAGGTACTTACTTTTAATGCATAAGATGGCATTTTGAAGGAATAAATTATGATTTACCTTCATTCTATTCAGTTCTTGTCATGCCGATATCTCTTTTATCCGATATTTCTTCCGTCCTATGAAAATTGCAAGAACTCGACTCATAATTTAAGAAAGTTGTTTGTGATGATAGCAAACACATATGTAACTTTTACTTAAAATTTAGCATGAAAAGAAAGATTGCATTTTTCATGGGGCGGAAGAGGTACAAGTCTTTACTTCTCATACTGAAGTAGTCAAGTGCATACAAAACTTAATACATATATATGTATCTTTTGATACTCAATTACATACGTAGAAGAGATCAAACAAGAGGAAAAATAGAAATAATCAAAATGACACGCACACATACATATATATTGAGATGATTTTTCAATTTCAATCTTTTTATACAATGATCTCATATAAGTTTCAATTGGTAGTATTAATTTATGGATTCCATCCTTTCCATTTTAGGACACTGGTGAACCAGTTGGAACTGTTGTGAATGTTTTCGATAACGGAGGAAGCGATCTCTTACAAGTTAAGCTTGATTCATCTTTAGAGATAATAGACAAGAATGGAAACCTAAAGTCTGAAGCACCCCTTGTGTGGGTCCCATTTGTTGAAGCGATTGTTCCTCATGTTGATATGAATACAAGAGAAATGATGATTACACCTCCAAAGGGGCTCCTTGAGTTAAACATACGCTCAGATGAAAGGTCAAAAAAAGAACGTCGACAACTTGTGAGTCAAATAATTGTTTGCTACCTTTTTGTGTTTATTTATAAAATCAAGATTTTTTAAATACTCTGTTAACAATGTCAGCAAATTTTTTGATGAACAAAAGTTGACAGTTTTTATATAATAAAGTTTATGTAAATAGATAAATGGTGAGATTAATGAATGAATTATTCATAGAAGTATAGAAAAAAAGATTGTGAAAGTTTTTTACATGAATGCATTCTTAGTAATTGATGAATGTCTGTATTATACTATTTTTTAAGGAATTAGTTATGTAAGTCAATTCATTACAATCATATTTTTTATTTTTCTTATACAAAATTTAATAAATCGCGATTTGGCAAGAGAGAAACGCCCGTATCTTCACGAAAGAAAAGAAAAGCGCTTCTCATCTAGTTCAAGAAATATATAAGGTGGTGCGTCTTAAGCTTTTGTCTATAAAAATGAAAAACACTAGCAATGCGTTGCGGGTTCAAAAGGTTTGGAGTTTGCACCAAAACGTTCAAGGTTTCTTGGAAGACCATGTTCTGTGATAAATATGATCCCTGGTTCGTTTTGTTTTGGTCTAGTATGTAGTTGTGTTGCTGGTGACTCAGTTTGGGTTTAGTTTGGTCTTGTTTTGCCTTTTTGGCTCTGTTTGTTGGGTGTGCCTGTTTTGGCTTGTGTTCTTGTATACTGTATCTTCTGATTGTTGGAGTAATATATTTAAAAAAAACAGTTAAATTTGAATGTAAAAGTTAATATATAGTGGTGCAAGAAACAAGTAGGTTTCTTTCACGCATATGCTTTCAAAAAAGTTAATTTGGAGTTCATTATAACAAGTATTATGTCTTTTAGGAATGGAAAGAGAGGAAAAAGTTTCAGAAACGACTTATAGCAGCGAAAAAGAAATTATGTGAAATAGAGCAGAAGCATGTTTTTGATGGGTTTCAATACGGAGAGAAAGCTCAAGGGAGTCTACTTAGCGATCAGATTATAGGTGTTAACTCCCAATTGCTTCAAGTAGCATTACGGAGTATAGAGATACCTTCTGACAGGTAATTTGTAATTTCTTTTGTTCAATTTTAATTATTCATTTTGAGTAGGGTAAATTGTAAATGGCATATAAAGGTATTTCTCATTTCGGGTACTCAACTAATTTTTATTAGTTCAAGATAATTAAGGTTTTTGGTGGCGTACTGTTTTAAAAGGTAAAGAATATTGTGTTTTGATAGTAAGAAACATTAAAATATGTAATCCAACAACCGTCCAAAAAGGTTTTTTTTTTTTTGTTTTTTTGTTTTTTTGGGGACATGATGCTTTAAAAGGTAAAAAAAAAAAATCCCTTTTTGTTGGTATAAAACTTGATTGATAGAAAAAGAGGTGGAGTATATGAAATGAGAAATTTGGTAAAGTTAAGTACCTTTATGTGCCATTTACCCTTTTTTAGTTTAGGTGGCAAAATGGCTGGGTTGAGCAGGTGGGGTAAAATCCCAAAATGTGTAATGTTTGGTTAGGGCCGGGTTGATTTACACAAACACTTTGATAGAGATTATATTTCAGAAATGTAAATCAACAAGGAAGGTTGATTTACACAAACACTTTGATAGAGATTATATTTCAGAAATGTAAATCAACAAGGAAGATAGAAATTTAACTGTAAAATTGATAAAAATGGAGAAGGTAAACAATCAGAAAAGACCCACAATCATATGGTATCTTCCTGCCCAAGCCGACTGGCCGAAATACAACTCACACAAAAATCATCAATGAGAATATCCTCCACTGACCTCACCTAAATATTATTTCCACCCATGTGCAATATAACTAACGAAAATGATATCAGCCCTACACGTGTCCCTTCCCCACATTCTTCCTGTGATAAACTTTCCATTCATTGGGCGTGGGTTGGTCATTCTTGGGCTGGATAATGAAAGTAATGGGCTGTTCCTTATCACACTTTTTGTCCAAATCTTTTGATTTCAGCATGAACAATTAATGTGTCATAAAGGAGTACAAAAGTAATATTATTTCAATTATTGATTTAGCTGGTTTTATGCAATTAAAGTTAACGTTATGCACCTTTCGACTCGTTTTACCTATAACGATATTTAACTCATTTTTAGGTTTGACATCTTAAGATAAAACATAATCTGGATCAACAGTTACAAGAAAGTGGGCTATTAGTCACATTTCGACGTCTAAGCATTGCTTCAGATTCCTTCATCACATACTGATGGTTTTGGTGTGCTTTGCTAATGTTAGTTTGATGGGCCATAAGTCAAAAAAATAGTTGTAAGTAGTTAGAATTTTTTGGCTATTACAGGGAAACATGGACTCTGCTTATAGCCTAATAGTCAACCCTTTAGAGAAAACTGCAGTTACAAGAATCTAATAAAGTTGGCTGAAAATAACAGTTGTCATGCATTCTCATCTTTTGCATGTCTATGAGTGCAGATGGCAATTATCTGAGTTCTTAGCAGCTTATAAGACAGAAACAACGAGAGATATTTATAAGGTATCAAAAGGCTGTCTTGTTACCCGAGATGTAGAGCCTACAAGTTCCAAAATAGCAGAGAGGCGTAGTGCTCTGATATCCAGTGGCAAAATTGCAAAGCTTTTAGCAATTCAGGGTACAAAATCGCAAAAAAGTTCCAACTTTGATGCGACTGATAGTCTCATCCAAAGATTAGTTGAGGTACAACACTACTTGACTGTTGATTTTGAGGTCTAATACAGTATTTTTTCACTTGACAATGGAAATAACTTCTGTAAATATGAGAAAAAATTTAATGTTAGAAGTTATGATGTAGTCCCAATAGAAAGGTTCTATGTGTACTTGTGAGATTACACATCAATTTTGAATTGACCTTGATCTATTGGACGTATACTTGCGAACTTTTGTACTTTGGTTTGTAAAGACGCATGTGAGGATACAATTTAAATTATCATTTCCAACACCGCAGGTAACTTTGACTCTGTTGGTCAACTTCATGGCTTTATTCATGTTTATATGGTGTTCTACATGTTTTGACATGTGGAGTCAAATCTAGTGAATGCATAATAATAATTATTATTAATATAAATACTGATTTATTTCCAACCTTGTTACAGTTTATAATGCGTGTGATAAAGCTTAATGCGGTTATCAGTGTTTACACAAAATGTTTAGAACTTACTATTCAAAAACGATTTTTTTTACTATAGAAAGTCAATGCAGTTGACATTAAAAAGTCTATATATATTCGTCTTTTCGTTCTGAAGGCATATTACTCTTTTATGCTTTGTAAAGAGCATACTCTGCAAACATCTAATGACCAAAAGTTCGTGTTGGCAGATGGAAAACCGTCAAGTCACCCCTTTGATTCTGGTTTGTCCTGATAACACGATCGATACTTTTCAAAACTTGATGGCAAACAATGACTACTTCGGCTTTGACCCCGAGAAGGTTATATAATATTCTATATGAATTTGGTAACTCTCATTCAACATTTCCATTTTTGTTGGAAATGGAAACACGCCACACTCTCGGACAGAAATGCAATGCATATGCAAAGATCTACGTACGGCACAAGTTTTCTTAAGTTTATGTTTGTTTGGATGTGTTTTACAGGTTTGGATTGTGGAAGAAGAAAAGTTACCAGTTGTAAGCTCTTCAGTTGGAGAACACGATAAACACAAGATTTTGATGAAATCACCGTGGGAAATACTTCAAACACCAGTTGGATCTGGTGGCATCTTCAGTTTACTTTCATCCTCACAATATTTAGAGTCTCTTGCTGCAATTGGTGTTGAGTATATTGAGGTAACACATTTCAGATTTTTTTTTTCCCTTTTCAAATTACATAGTTATATTATCCCAAATGAATCTATAGCATCTCTAGTGAAAGCTTTTTCTAAAGCTTTTTTTATGCAAAAAAGCTTTAGAAAAGCTTTTCTTCATTGGAGAAAAAACTTTTTCAAGTTTGCTATATAATTTTCATATGAACCCCCTCCTTTTGTTCAAAAAAGCTTTGACATCGGAAGTAAAAGCTTGTTATATAAAATGTGAGGTGTCATGTAAAAGAGATTTTGTAAACTTTTTTTGGTTGGGGATGCTCTTACATCCAAATTAGATTAGATGGTTACATCACTAATCTAAGTGACATAAATAGTCAATGTGTTAAATATGAATACAAAAGCTATGTTATTTCAGTAAGAGTAATTCTTTTTGATTGCATGCAATAAATGTACACCATGGGCGACTTGCAACCCATTTAACTATTTTCTTTTTTAGCTGAATTTATTTATTCACATTTGACATGTTACTGATAAAAATAAACCAACTCAACCCATTCGTAGTAAATGCGTTAAAATTGTCACCTCCCATTTTTATTTTATCATTTATCTATTTTTACATTTGCATACCTTAACGAAATTATGTATATATCAACAATGACATACCTGTATTCTTACAAACATAGGAGTTATTTCCTGAGATGCAAGTAAATCCCTTTCTTGTCTGACGATAAATTGTCCATCATTTTGCAGATTTCTAGTGTTGATCAGAGATATGTTGGTGGGGAAAATCTGCTTAGTTTGGTGGAGTCAAGTGAAGCTCATGTTGGAATAAAAACCTTTGATGGCATCGATGATGTTGATGATGATTTCCACATGGTTTTTTCTTTGAATTTTGTGACCCAATTGACAAAACGGATAAACGAGTTGCCCTTTCACGCTGTCTTGCGGCCAAATCAGCATGTGGTGATGGTTGACAAAGAATGGGTTGACATAACACCCTCGTCAGATAACTCCTGTGAGTTTCGTTCTTCAATTTATAGATGTTTAAAAGGTTGTTCTTTTGAGAAGATTTGTGTAATGGAGGTTGTGGATTAGGTAATAGACATCACATAGAACACTTCTGCTATACCAAGTTTATAGTTATAGGCTATCAAGTTGTCTTTAGGTCAGTGATAGTAAATTATAGTTAGGCTTGTTCAACGATGTGAGTTTACTTTAAAAAGTGGTCATGTTCCAAGGGCACCTAAGCATTCATGATGATCTTCATGATTGAATTCTTCATATGAAGTGGCTATTTGCATAATATGCTGCTACAAAATGAATATTTTTTAGAAAGATGCAGGAAAATAGTGGACGAGTTCCGAACAAGCACACTATTTCTAGAAAGTCATACGGTGATTTGTATCTTGTGCAAAGAAAGTTGTATACGGTCTGAAAGAGGGGCTTACAAATACTTCACAAATAAATAAGAAATTTCCTACATGCACATGAACATTACATAATACATACACTACAACATTGATCAGAATCATGATCATGGAGTTCACCTTTTGGGTTTTCTGTCAGATTTATTGGGTTAAAGGCACACATTCAATCTCTATTTCTATCTCACCACTCTCAACGTTTTCCAGCTTAAGCACAATTCCTTGCTTTGCCTTCCCGTCTGCTACAGTGATCATCCCATTATTGACAACGGGATTTTTGTCTTTTCCATCTGTCACCTTTTCGATTTGCGTTGAGGGATCGGTGGGATTACATATTTCTAAAGCTTTGGCCGCAGCGACCAAGGGATCGATATCAATCTCAGCCTCACCCATAAAATCATCGGTTGTAAACTTATCCTTGTCAAAAACACTCTGCATAACAGCTTAAAAACTTATTAGCCAATTCATTTTAGTTTGATCACTCCTGCACCAGGGTACAATTGCTGTATATAAATAAGTTTACAACGCATGACAACTAGTATAGCAGGTAAAGTTTGAATTAGTTTGATCAACCCGTTAAGGTGATCCGGGTCAATTTGGGCCATCTTTTGTAGCAAACATGTCAAACAGGTAAAGTAAAAAACTTAGCTACAAGAGGAAACAAGTCAAATGGGTTAGAAGTTGTCAAGTGTTTACAACTCCTAAATTGCCTTCCTCATTGAAACTTGATTATTATATTAAAATAGTTTTTTTTTGTAATCATGTTTAGTATTAGTGAAATTATAAATAAATCAACAAAATGTTGGCAGGCTCACACAATCTGACCTGAACTGTTTTGTCAAGTTACTAAACCGCCCATTTTGCTACCTATAAATATTACATCTATATTTGTCTCTTTATCCTTCTTGGATAACAACAACATTTTCCACCAAGCCTTCTTTCATAATACAGATTAAACAAAATTTAAACTTACCACTATCAAAGGTGGAACGTTGTCAGGAATCGATAACATTAACGTTTCATTCCAGACAGGATTTAGATTGTTCTTTATAACTCGTGTCCTCACTGACTGCAGCCAAAACACAAGATCTTCTCACTTCGAAACCAGTATAAATTTATCCAACTACTTACATTTATGCATCAAAAACAGATTTCTATTAGAGTTTAGGCTTACTTGATTTCCCAATGAGAGCATAACATAAGGATCACTACTCCTCACATCTCGGATAACAAGGTCTATGCCTCTGACTACATTGACTTTTATCAAACCGACAAATTCCACCATACCTGCCTATAAACAAAATATCAAGCATCAAAAAAGTAAGTTCAATATAAGTTTCTAATGCAGACTGTAATAATAGTACATAAGAACAAAACTTCTGTGTGATCTGAATCATAGATTCTAGGAGCCACATTAGACAACATTGATTTACCCATACGATAATACCCCTGTTCAAGTACAAACATCCCAGTGACCTATTCTGGTCAAGAACTTGTTATATTTAAAGAGGATATTAATTTACCTATTAATAGATGGATTCAGTTGTTGATTTATCTCTAAAGGGTCAAACAAGTAATATGCAGAAAAAAAACTAGCTAAAAAAGAATTTTTAATCATATTTCACACACTATTGTTAATAAAATATCAGATTTTTAAAAAAATATTTTTAAACTGAGAGAGATGATTAGATATCATTAAACAAGATTATAACGCAAAGTCATTACCGTCGACTGACTTTTCTTTGCAGGCTTCTGTTCAGCATCTTTTCTTTTCCTGTTGTTTAAAAATGCTTGGCCAATACCATGTATACGCATGCTGTTTATGTACTTTTTATCCACTACATTATTCAACCCTGTTGAACTGCAGTGGAAAGCTGAAGGAGTGAAGGGGCAAGACAACTGTTCCTCCGTGTTCAAAAATTGTTGCATTACATACTTTCTCCTGAGTACGGATCAAGTTCAGAAAAAATGTTCTACAAGTTTTATTATGACGCTTGTAATTACTAGTTAGAGGTGGCAATTATTGACCCATTTACTTATAAATGGGCCAATTTGAGTCATGTAGTATCACCCCTAAAGGGTCAAACGGGTAAAATGGAGTATAGTTTTATTATTATTGTTAAAATATAGTTTATGTAATCATACTAAACAACTTTTTTTCTTTTTTTTTTGGGAGATTGGACAAAAAAAGGTGTTTTGGGTCAACTCACTCCATACTTAAAAGTAACTCATCTAGACCCGTTACCAAAACCACACATTTTGCCACCTCTAACACTTGTAGTTCTTCCTTTACTTGATAAAATCAGTACGCTCGTCTATGGAAGAATCTGGTTGTGGCTTTCTACAGCTGCTTGGAATGCTGTCTTCATATTTCAAATTTACTGTGGTATTTCCACCAAGTTTTATCACATTATCAACATCTTCCTCTGTCCACTCGTCTAGATTCACTGATAGTATCTGCAGCAACAAGTTGAGAACAGGTTATTTACACAAATCCATGAACCGACCCCATCATATCCATCCCGTAGGAATGAAGAGACTACTCATTTAAGTGATAGGCTCTATAGGAACTGGACAATAAGATATTAGCATAAAGGAAACCGTTCAAACTGGTTCCACGGGTCAAAAGTTTCCCAAAATGTATTTCTAACGTATAAAATCTTTAATTCAAAGATTCTTAACACAATAATAGTCGTTGTAATCATACTTGAAACACTAATTATTAATTAATTTTTTTTCATGTTTTTGGACAGAAAGTGTTTCTGGTCAACCCAACCCGTACAAGAAATCATCTTTTGACCCGTTACCCAACCTGCATGAACCTCCCGTTTTCCACTTCTAGTTGATATGGACTCTGCAGCCATATTTCACGGTTCAGGCTCAAAATCAGATGATAGAAAGAAGAAGAGAAGAAATGAGCTTGCACTTGGATATAAAAATCCGTTAACAATTGCCATATGTTAGAATAAGCATTAAAGCCCATCTTTCCTCACATCAGCCATTTGTTGCAGCCTTCATTTAATTGCACATATTTATGAATCAATATCGTAAAGGAGCAAGTATTGATTACTGAACCTTTGATATATGCACTCCGAGGCTTCTATGTACCCCAGAACACTTGATGCAGACAAATGCTCCGAGATTTGCAGATCTAGTCACACCCACAATGTCATACGTTAATTAGATCACAATACAAAATAGACGATGCAAAGCGGTGGATAAGTAGAAAATATGAGTGCACTTACACCCATTTTGGATTTGGAGATCCACAATCAGCACATAACTCATTGCCACATTCAGATAAAAAACTTTCCAGTTTCTCTTTTGAACCTGATGAGGAATATCACATTGCAACCAAACCCAACAATTTAGTTATATATTATAACCAGAATTTACCTAAAGCAGAACATATGCCCCATATTAATAGCCAAGTACAAATATGGTTTGCCGTCTGTGACGGACTTCATCAATAATTTACATAAGATCACTTTCTCAGAAGCAGTGACCAGTATTTACGCAGCTGATTACAGATAATAGATGAGGCAAAATGTGCAGATCGAGTAACAGGTAACAGGTTCGTGTCAGATCGGGTTGGCTTGACCAACAATAACTTTTTTGCCCATTTTTATGAATAAAAAGTGCGTTAATTATGATTGCAGAACAACATTATTACAATAATAATACTATCAAATATTTGAATAAAATGATTTAGGAGGTAGTATACAAGTAAAATAGACTTTAAGCATAATATACCCAACATATTGGCTTATTGAAATGTAAATGTTACTATTACTATTACTTTTAGATATAAACTTCTGGTCGTATACATTAATTAATCATGTATATTTGGAAACAAAAGTGATTGCTCATCAAATATGGTGGGTCAAATGTTCTAAGCAAGTCATAAAACTAGAGAATCTCCAACAACCACAAAAACATTGACAGCAAATAATAAATTAAATAACAATAAATTTGGATGTACCGGCGGATGGTGTCTCGTCGTCTAACTCATCACTACCGTTATTATCTATTTTTAATAGGTCATAGAGGGAAGCTCCTGCAATAATAAGTGTATGAATGAATCAGGGGTCATAGCCAGAAATGAGGTAACATACTGGAATTAAGGAAAGCTAGACATACAAAACATATTGCGATGAAATATCTTTTCATTTCAGTTCTATCAACAGTCAAAACTTGAAGAT
This sequence comes from Gnaphalium uliginosum, assembly GCA_963930675.1. Classification (NCBI taxonomy): domain Eukaryota; kingdom Viridiplantae; phylum Streptophyta; class Magnoliopsida; order Asterales; family Asteraceae; genus Gnaphalium; species Gnaphalium uliginosum. The sequence continues at coordinate 26,593,714 of OZ005680.1, read as the reverse complement.
ATTCAATTATTTAAATATTATTTTTATAAAATTCAGTTCTATCAACCATGTGATAGTCCACAATGACGATGACAAATATTCGAGATATTACTTATTAACTACATTCTCAAACCGTATGATTAACTAAAAAACGAATGCATACCTAGAGATTAGTACTAAAAAACTACTGAAAGGTCAAACCAGAACCAAGTCAAACAAAGATAGAAATCAATTACATCACATAATATCACATATTATGCATATATGTCAAAACAATAAAAACAATTACATTAAATACATGATACACCAATATTTTCCTAACCCTAAAATGACACTTGATCTTATATAACCTTAAAATCATATATATGTACATACACATTCAATAAATAAAAAAACAGAAAGAAAAATAAGTCTTAATTACCTGACAAATGATCAGCATCCGTCCTTTCATTTCTCGCAGACATCATTCTTCAGCAATCGAAATATAAAAACGGATACGTACACATTCGATTTCTCTGCATTTTTATCTGCATCATACATCACAATTATTCAAAATTAATTACATGATTTCGTATGAGACTGTACATGCATGCACGTGCATTATTTTACCTGCATAACAGCAACATTTAACAGCAATGTGATAATTTATGTATAATTTCGAGGGAGATGATGATGAGGCGTGAATCAAAATATATGGAATTGGCGATGGTTTTGTAATGAATATATAGCAAATGGATCAAGGTTTTTGAATATTTTTATGCTACTTGTGAAAGAAGTGTCGGCAATTATTGACGGAAAAGGACCAATATGTGGAATTTGAAAACCTAATTATTTATTGATTTTGGGTTTTGTTCGTTGAAAAGAAGAAGATTTTGCATGTCGATTGAAAAGATTTCGTGGTGTTTCTGCCCTTGGCCGTCTCTATCAATTGGGAATTTACATATTACTACCTTCACAATTTCAATTTATTGCAAATAAAACTTCTTGCCGACATTACATTTTACGAGGTGTTTGGAAATGACTCTTGATAAAATAGTTAGATTCACATTCGTACGTCTCAAATATGTAAAGAAAAGAAAAATAAATGTACACTTCTAAAAATGCACAAAAATCGAAAAAACGATTGATACACGATTATCTCTATAATTGTACATCAATCGTTTTTTCGCTTTTTGTGCATTTTCGAGAGTTCGCATATATTTTTCTACACATATTTGAGATGTATTAGTGTGAATCTAGTAATTTTATTGGCTAGTTGTGCATTTATGAGGTGTTCTTAGCCGTTCTTATTTTTAAGATGTTCTCATTGGAACTCTATCCATGTATTTATTTATTTATTTAACTTTATTTTATAAATTTTAAACTCGTATAAAGTGTTTGATTAAACTTATTTTTAATACCTTATATTATTGTATTATGTTTTAATGGCATAAACAAACTAATAAGCATAAGTTAAAACAAAACAAAGAAATTGGAAAAAAGATTCAGCTACCTCGTTATCTTTCTCTCTTGTTTCGTGAACTGTTTCATAACAAGTGTCTGAATTAAGTGATTGAATCTTCTAATTCTTGCTCTAAATTGTTAAAACCTTAACGCAAAATTGTCAAAAACCGTTAATTAAGTGATTGAATCTTCTAATTCTTGCTCTAAATCATTTTTGTCTTCCATAACAAGTGTCTGAATCATCATCCTAAAGGTGAATTTCTATCATTTTGGTTCGGCTAAACCCTAAAGGTCAAAACCTAATCTAAAAGTATCTCCGATTAAGCTTTGATTCTTCATTCAAATGGATATTCGTGAAGAAATCTCACTAGAAGCATATACAAAATCGCCTATTAAGGTCGCTCATCTTAGTCTTTTCCACTCGGTAAGTTTACCACATCGGTTTTTTATATTAAATACGTTTTTGTTACTTTATTTTTTGTAACATGTGTTGAAATCGTTGTTAGACATTACAAAATAAGTCTATAAACATCTATAATTTTTTGTTGATTTTTGACCTAATTTCTACTGTATTTATTCATCCTACATATTTTTTTTATTAATAGCAGTTGAAGAAGGTGTAGATTCAGAAACTGATGTGGATATTATGAAATCACTGAGAAGTTGAAGAAGGTGTAGATTCAGAAACTAGTGTTGTTGAAATAGGTCAAAACGCGATTGTGAAAAAGTTACCTTTCGACGAGGTCGATGCTACGAAAGATGCTAAGTTGGAGAAGCGTAAGAAAGTCAAATCTAATAAAATTTTGATCTTTAATTGTTGCATGTTCGCGCCATCCCAAAGCCGCTCTTTGAGGCTACTTTGTATTTCAACGACGAACAAAAGTAATGCCTTAAAGATACGGGTTTTGGGAGTTTATTGAGTTGCCTAATGATTCTCTTCCAGGTAATTTGTCTTGCATCGTAATTTATATCTTTAAATTTTGGTTTCAGATCAATGGGGAAGGGAGGTTAGTGAGGGCAAAGAGGGGCTGGGAATCCGGACCATCCATTCCTTCATCAATGGTCCAGATCAAGACATGTCACGGGGGCTCATTTGCAATTATTTTTTAACAGAGGGACTGAATTACAATTTAGATTAATTCAATATGTAAGGGGTCAATAGGGCAACCCTCTCTATCTCTCTTCATAAAACACACACAAACACACACAAACTCTCTAGTTTTCACACACAAACACTCACACATTAACCCACCACCACCGTCACCGTCCACCACCACCACTTCCGTCACCGTCACCGTCACCACCACCGGAGAAACGACGGCGGATTTGTGGCCAGAGAGTTGAGATGCGAACCACTACCGTTGGTGAACCGGCCTCCACCAGACGTAACCAACCGTGACCGTTTCTCCATCTTCTCTCGCCGCTCCACCGCCACCACCGCCACTCCATCGCCACCACCGCCACTCCACTGCCACCACCACCGCTCGACCGTCACTACCACTTTCGTCATCATCTTTACAACCACCACCATTAGATCTAGATCTAAAAAGAAGATCTGAAAAGTAGATCTACTTTTTAGATCTGAAAAAAAAAAATCAACTGCATCGTACGATTATTCTACTGCATCTTACATTACTGCATCTTAAATGCGATTAATGTATATTTGTGCTAGTACTTGTTTACTTCATCTTGTATATTGCAACTGCATTTTATGATTTTTAGTATTTTATGTGTTGAAATAAAAAACTAATAGTATTTATTTACTGCATCTTATGCTTTTTTAGCATTTTTATGTGTTTATAAATATTGGTTTTATTCTTGAATTTAAAAAACTACTATTATTTGTTTACTGTGTTGGTGCATATTTGTATGTCTGTCAGTTGGTCTTAGCTTGTAATAGTTTGTTAAGTAATTATGATGTTTTGTTTATTATTAGTATATTACAAGTTCTGTTTAGGCGACACAGAGCCTGTGTCGCTTATGCGACACAAGGCTTGTGTCGCATGAACTGGCTGTGCGACACAGAGCTTGTGTCGCAGGTCAGTTTCGGTTTCCCTATAAATAGAGCATTTCGGTCTCATTTGTGGGGTTGACGAATCCAGGGTTCCAGAGAGTATATATTTCGGTCTCATTTGTTCGGTTTCCCTATAAATAGAGCATAACAGTTTTTGTTTGTTCTTTGTGTGTTTTGTTTTGCAGGTTATCAAAATGGCATCTTCTTCATTACAACGAGTTGGAGATCTACTCAAGCAGAACTCTGAAGTTGGAAGTACGAATAAACCACCCATGTATACAGTCGGGATGGATTACGCGTATTGGCGTCAACGTTTTGAAGCGTTTGTTTCTTTTAATGATCCCGAAATGTGGGTTGCTTTAACTGAAAGATACGAACGTCCTGTCAGTCCGGGAGTGTATACTGGTTCTGCACCATTAAAACCAATTAAATCAATGACTCCTGAGGAACGCAAAGCCTTTGAAAATGATAAAAAGGCCCATTCTGCAATTACCATGGCATTACCACCGTCAATCCTCAAGCAATTTCGACATCTGGAAATTGCGTATGATTTATGGAAGGCATTTGAGAAAAGATGTGGCGGTAGTGAACAATATAAACAGAATAAGCTGCGTTTAGTCAAGAAACAGTATGATGTATTCGATATTCTTCCAAACGAGTCTCTTTCTGACTTGTTTTCTAGATACTCACAGTTGGTTAGTGAGTTGATAGAAGGGGGAATAACTCTGGACAAAATTGAAATAAATAAAAAACTTCTTGAATCTCTACCTGATAAATGGGACACAAGAGTTTTAATGATGGAAAAGGATCCAGACATCTTGAATATGTCTCTTGATGATCTTATTGGTCAGCTAGAAGCTGATCTTTTGGACATGCAAAGGAAGGAAACAAAATCTACTGCAAATGTCCAAAATCCTAAGATCTACGGAGTGGATGTTTCATCAACTGGAACATCTGGTTCAGCATTCTTGGCTGGTGGAACTGGTGGCTCTTCTAGTCATCAACCAAGTGTTTCTTCTGGTGGGTCTTACTTTCAACCACCAAGTCATCAAGGGCCTATTCCTGCAGCTACACAAGATCATGCTGCACTTTTTTCGGCGTTGCTATCCGCCTATGATGACTTTCTCTGCAAGAAAGCTGGTTCCATGGACTTGACAGAGGAAGATTTTCGTCAAATAGATGATGACGAACTGGAACGAATGGACTTAAGGTGGAACTTGGCCATGCTTACTCGTAGAGCAAAGACCTACTTTAAGAAAACAGGAAAGAGATCGCTAGAGGACCCGAATGATAAGGGTCTGGGATTCAACAAGAGCAAGGTTAAATGCTATAAGTGTCACAACTATGGACACTTTGCTCGTGAATGTGAAACACGACAATCCTCCTCTGGTTTCACAAGGCCTTCTCAGAACAATTCTACAGAGAAGGCTAAAGCTGAAGAAAAGGCAATGGTATCGGCTGCTTTAATGTTGTCAGATGAAGCGTTTGACTGGTCAGAACAAGCTGATGATGACCAACAGAACAAAGCTTTCATGGCCAACATTCATGAGGTTGATAATGAACCTTTGTCTTGTATTTCATGCATTCAATTAACAGGACAAGTAAACAGGTTAAGAGAGGAAAATGAACGTCTTATCGCTAACATAGAACAATTAACTGCTTCAAATAATATGTTAAAAGATAATGATAAGGTTTGTGATAAAAAGCTAAAATCTATTTTTGAAGAAAAGAAAAAGCTGAAAGCCAAATTTTTTGAACAGCAAGATGAAATAGGAAGCTATGTTAATATGCTTTCCTTCGTTAAGAAACAACTTGCTGATTCTCAGGCTGAAGTTCTTGAGTTGAACAGAAAATTATCTAACTTTTCAACTTCCTCTCTAGTCTTTGATGAGATCCTTCAGGCACAAAGAAGTGATACGAAAAGCAAGGCTGGACTTGGTTTTCATCAAGTTCCGCCTCCTAAAAATTATTTTCCCATGCCTGTTAAGGATGACATCACTGAATTTATGCCAAATTTTTCAAAGACGACAATAAATCCTGTGAAATTTGCTCCTGTCAAAATAAGTAAACCTGTGAAAATTCAGGCTGAAAAAGTTAAAGTAACTGACGATCAACCCTGCACTAGTGAGTCTGAACCTGTTAAGGCAAAACCTAGTGAGCCTGAGATTGTTAAGGCTCAAAAGGTTAAATCTGTTGAATCAGTTACTATTTGTGTCAAGGCTGAGTCAGTTAAACCTTCTGATGTTTGTGAGCCTGTTGTAAACAAGGTTTCGAGTGCTTCTCCTGTTATTTTAAAGGAGATTGTTAAAATTGAGGATATAACCGAAGAGGAGTACTCAAAGGTTGAAAAGAAAAATGTAAAGCCAAACAATGTAATTATAACTAATGAATCTTCAGTCATGGCTTTAAGTGGAAAAGGCAAAGCTAAGGCTGAGCCTGAAAAGAAGATTTTGAAAATCAAAGAAAATATTAAAAAACATCAAACTTCTTCTAAAACCACTGATTTCTCTAAACAAGTGTCAAATTCAACATGCTCACATAAGTGTGCATGTGCCTTTGATATTTCTTTCAACCATCCTCATAGGTTTGTTCCAAAACTTCAACAACCTGTTGAGAAAAGATCTTGTTTCTACTGCAAGAAACAAGGTCATTTAATAAATGATTGTCCGTTGCTTGCTAAAAAGCGGTCTGGGAAAGGTGTACCTAAAAGTTCTAAAATTAAAAATTCTTCAGTTAAAGGTTCACGTTCTCCCTCACCCGCTAAGAAAATCAGCAAGGTTGAGCCAACCAAATCATCAATTACTAAGCTCAAAGTTGTTGACAAGCAACCTACCAAACCTAAAAAGGTTTGGAAAGTGAAAGAATCATCAAATGATTCTACATCCAACAGTGTCACATCAATCAATACTACTGATATGTTTAAAAACAAAATTTTGACTGATGTGATCATTGTGGATGATGCGTCTGGAGTCCCCAAGTCTGTAAAGGCTTGGGTCTCCGTTACTAATTAACTTCTTTGTTTTTGGTGCTGCAGCAACCTGAAGCCGTCCTGAATAGCAAATGGTATATCGATAGTGGTTGCTCGCGGCACATGACCGGCAATATATCCCTGCTTTCCGATGTTCATGCGTATAATGGGGGATATGTTGCTTTTGCTGTTGACAAAGGAGGTGTAATTTCTGGCCAAGGCACACTCTCAAACGGCAGAGTGAGCTTTGAAAAGGTTAATTTTGTAGAACAGCTGCAACACAACCTTCTTAGTGTATCGCAAGTTTGTGATAAATCATACACTACTGTTTTCACGAAAAGTGAGTGTTGCATTCTGAAGCCGGGATTTGTTATTCCCGAGGAGTGGGTACTACTGAGGGCACCTCAAGACAGAGACACGTACATTCTGGATATGCGTACTGTTGAAACAAAGCAGCAAACGTGTTTTCTGTCTAAGGCTAATGAAAAAGAATCCTTGTTGTGGCACAGACGAATGGGTCATCTGCATTTTCGTAAAATGAATTATCTGGTTAAAAATGATCTTGTGCGTGGTGTACCGAAGCAATCATTCGGGCTTAATGATCATTGCGTTCCCTGCCAAAAAGAGAAACAGCACAAGAAAACCCATAAGTCAAAACTGGTCAACTCTGTTGAAAAGCCATTTGAATTACTGCACATGGACTTATTTGGACTAGTGAGCAAGAAAAGTATAGGTGGAGCATGGTACTGTTTGGTGGTCACTGATGATTACTCGAGGTTCTCTTGGGTTTATTTTTTGGCCTCCAAGGATGAGACTGCTGAAATCCTTATCTACTTGTTTGACAAGCTGAAAAATTTGTGCAATCTAAAGATCAAGAAACTGAGAAGTGATAACGGTACGGAATTTAAGAATTCTACACTAGGTCTTTTCTGTTTAAAGAAAGGCATTGATCATCAATTCAGTGCTGCCAGAACTCCTCAACAAAATGGAGTTGCTGAACGTAAGAACAGGACGCTCATTGAAGCTGCTCGGACTATGTTAGCTGATTCAAAACTGCCTATCACATTCTGGGCAGAAGCGGTCAACACCGCTTGCTACATACTAAATCGAGTGTCTATGGTTAAGAAACGTAATAAGACCTGTTATGAGCTCTTCAACAACCGTAAACCAAATTTACAGTTTCTTGAGCCGTTCAGGTGTCCTTGTATGATTATGCACACAAAAGAACGAGTGGCTAAATTCGGTAGCAAATCGAGTGAAGGCTATTTCTTGGGTTTTTCAAATAATTCACCTAATAAGCGTGTGTATAACAAAGTCACAAAGAGAGTGGAGGAACATTTTGAGGTAACATGTCTTCGTTATACTCAACCTTCACAAGGTTCAGGGCCCGAATTTCTGTTCGACTATGACAGTATGTTCGACTCTTTCAAACTTCCTGTTGAAGATGAAGTTGAACAGGTGGTGACAATGCTTCATGGACTTGATATATATTCTGATGTATCCAAGTCTCCTACAAAAACACCACCACCTCCTCCTCAAACTACTGAACCAGATCAAGATCCTGATACAGATCCAGATATGCCAGCTTTATCAGATGGTGAAGTAGAACCTATCACAGAGGTACTTGACGAGACTTTAGTCTCTGTGGGAGACGATACAAATTTAGAAACTGTCATTGAAACTGAAGAGATTCCAAGTAGCCGTGTCAATGTGAATCACCCGGTAGAAAATATTATTGGTGATTTACACGATGGAGTTAGAACCAGAGGGCAAACAGAGTGCCAGTTAGCTCAAATGGAGTCATGCTTTCTTTCTCAAATTGAACCGAAAAACATTAAGGAAGCATTGACTGATTCTCACTGGGTAGAAGCCATGCAAGAGGAGCTCCAACAGTTCAAAAAGTTAGAAGTTTGGGAGCTGGTTAAACTGCCTCAGGGATTCTATCCGATTGGTACTCGCTGGGTTTATCGAGTCAAGAAAGATGACCGTGGCGTAGTTGTAAAGAATAAAGCTCGTCTGGTGGTTCAAGGTTTTACTCAGATCGAAGGATTGGATTATGACGAGGTTTTTGCTCCGGTTGCGCGTTTAGAGTCAATACGGATATTTCTTGCTTACGCTTCATTCAAGAAATTTCGTGTCTATCAACTGGATGTAAAGAGTGCGTTTTTGTATGGGAAGGTCAACGAAGAGGTTTATGTGAAACAACCTCCTGGTTTCGAAGACTCTGTGCATCCTGATTACGTCTACAAACTCGATAAAGCATTGTATGGTCTTCATCAAGCTCCAAGGGCTTGGTATGAAACGTTGTCTCAACACCTGCTCACCAATGGTTACATTCGTGGGCAGATTGATTCAACTCTTTTTATCAAAAAGACAGGAAACGATTTGTTGCTTGTGCAGGTATACGTGGATGATATTATTTTTGGATCGACCAATGAGGTGCTGTGCAGAGATTTCGAAAAAGTCATGAAGTCTAAGTTTGAGATGAGTGCCATGGGAGAACTAAAATTTTTCCTTGGTGTTCAAGTCGAGCAGTCTGATAAGGGAATTTATATTCATCAGACAAAATATGTCAAGGACATCTTGACAAAATATCAGATGCTCGATGCTAGACACTATGGAACTCCCATTGACATCAGTCACAAACTTGGACCTGCTGATGATGAAGACGATGTTAATCAGCGTGACTATCGTTCAATGATAGGATCGCTTATGTACCTCACAGCATCTAGGCCGGACATATTATTCGCTGTGTCTATCTGTTCTAGATATCAAGCAAAGCCCAAAGCTTCTCATGAAAAGGCTGTCAGACGCATATTAGGTTATCTTAAGTGGAGACCCTCCTTGGGTCTCTGGTATTCTAATGAAAACGATTTTGCTCTAACTGCTTTTTCAGATTCGGATTATGGTGGCTGCTCAGTGGACGCGAAGTCCACAACTGGAGGATGTCAGTTTCTAGGAAGCCGATTAGTCTCGTGGCAGTGCAAGAAGCAGATAACTGTCTCTACATCAACTGCTGAAGCAGAATACATTGCTGCTGCCCGTTGTTGTTCCCAGGTTCTCTGGATTCAGCATCAAATGCGTGACTATGGGTTACTTCTAACTCTTACTCCTATTCATATTGATAATTCAGCTGCTGTATCTATCATACGCAATCCCGTACAGCATTAAAAAACAAAGCATATTGAAATTCGTTATCATTTTATACGAGATTGCTATGAGAAGCACCTAATTGACCTTGTCTAAATCCCTACTCTTAAGCAAAACGCAGATCTTTTCACAAAAGCTTTCTCTCGTAGTCGATTTGATGAGCTAGTCTCTATGATTGGAATGGTGAGTCTGGGCAACGCTTAACTCTCCCTTTCTGGTCAAAATTATCCTTAGACTTGGAAATTGCATTAAAGAAATGCAATAGTTGCAACATTGTTAAAATAGACGTTGAATTGTGTCTGTAAACAATTGGGGAAATGATAGTACATCAGGAAACATGCATAAAATGGAATTTTAAGATTTATGTTTGATGTGTCAGTAGATTTATCTAGCATACTTGAAATACCTTTTATAAATATTAGTTTCATCAAATGATGTATTGGTAGACATTTGTTCTAAAGTTACTAAGAAGCATAACTTTCAAAAATGCATATTATTTTATATAAAGGCATATTAATATGTATGACTTTAAGTTAAAATAAGGGCAAAAATGTCCAAAATATTTTAACGCTTCGTCTTAATATTTGGATAATAAACATGTTACGATCTAAAATATAGGGTCTTTGTATGATGTTATCTGGGGGAATATATTAGTTGTCTCCTCTGTTGTATGAAAATACAGACCTGGTTTCATCTAATATATTCTTGAAAAGAACTTAGGTACGTAGTCTATGTTAAGTTATAGACAATTATTGCGTACCCGTGGCATATCTAAATTCTAAAATATAATGTACATATGTACAAGAAAAATTATAAAAGGATTGCCTAGTACTGGTTTGTGTTAAACTATGGTACTCTGTTGTACGAAAGTACAGATCTGTACCCTCTAGTTTAAATTGTTCAGACTGGTGTTTGTTCAACCCGAACTATTGCTTATGTGACTCTGTTGTACGAAAGTACAGACCTGTCACCGCTATCTTAGTTCTAAAGATACGTTCATACCCTCACCTTCTATAAAGAAATTACTAACATGTTTTGATTTCAAATGTATATTTTAATGTGAGCTATATAATATAATATGCATGCTAATAATAACACAAGTGGTTCATCTCATTATGAGTTGAAATCATCTATACTTAACTTCAAATGCTTAGATGGATAAAATATCAATAATCGTCCTGAACTAATCTTTATAACAGGTAAATTTAAATATGCTAAGAAAATTTAAAGTGGACAAACATACTGATAATCGAAATAACACTTACTATTCCTAATTTTTGCATGTTATCCTGATATGATTCCTAAAGCAGACTTAAACAATTTCGTCACCAAAAAGATTTTACGTTTTGTTTTCGTTGATTGCAAAATCGAATCAACGATTTGTATTTTATTGTTTTACTTTTAGTTTATCCAAGTCTCTGAAATAATATCAAATTGACTCTCGAGTGTAAACTTTAAAATAAAATCAATCTACAAAAACTGTCCCTGGTGCGACACAACCTTTGTGTCGCAATGCGACACAACCTTTGTGTCGCAAGCCATGTCGCATCTTGTGTCGCTATACAGGGTTGAGGTATAAAAGCCGGACCCTACCTCTCAGTCGCTATACGATTTTGCGACACAAATAGCGACATAAGACAAATACTGCGACACAACCACTGCGACGATATTTCAAGTTGATTTTCAATCTTCGGCCGTGTTTCTTTGCAATCCAATCCGTGTTTCTTGTTCTCCTCATCTTTCTCGTCTTATAGGTACCATTTTTACCCAATTCCACTGTCTAATTTTGTTTAATCGTTGAATGCAAAATTCGGTTTGTTAGGGTTTTTGGTTTGGGGTAAAATTGGACACGGGATATGTTGCTAACATGTTAACACTCATGGTTTTATGCTCTTCATACATTGGCGCATCGTTTGGTGTGCTAAATTTCAAAAACCCCCAAATTTTATCATCGGGTTTTTCTGGGTTGCATCTGTTCGTCATTGCGACACAATATGCGACACAAGCCCTTGTGTCGCACTTGTGTCTGTTGCATTGCTGTCTTGCGACACAAGCTTTTGTGTCGCTTATTTAGCGACACAAGTTGTGCGACATAAGCTTTTTGTCGATGTGATTGAATTCAATTAATTTATTGCAAAATGCGACACAACCCTTGATGTCGCACAACTTGTTAGCGACACAACCCTTGTGTCGCAGATGGCATTTTTGTGAAAAATAATTTTCTACACGCATTGATGCTAACGCTTTTCGAGCTATATTTTTTTTTGTGTATGTAGCTATGGCAGGTATCAACGTTAGTGTAAATGATTGGGAGCCGAGGCACAACATAGTAGCTTTTCTCGAGGATGATCGGGATTCGGCCGCGCCTTTTAGGCCGATGATTGCGTTCTTACGCCGTTCCCGCATTTATACCGCCATCTCCTCAAATGCCCCTATTTACAAGGATCAAGTTGGTTCCTTCTGGGACTCAGCTGTGATCAACTCTGATATGCCAGTCACATGTATTATTTCCAGGGTAGATGACAGAGAAGTGGTTATTACGGAGCAACTACTACGTGAGTTTTTTGGTTTTGCTGATCACCCGGATTTGCCAATTCGGTTCTCCAACACGTTTATCAACGGCGGCATTCTCCGTCTAGGTTATCCGGGTATCCCTAGAGATCAATACCGGAAGGCCAACCTCACAAAGGTCTGGAGGTACCTCATGCATATCATGATCGTATGCCTCTCCAGCAGGAAGGCAGGATTTGACGGCATGAGCCATTCTACGGCTTCTGCCATGCTGGCTCTCGTATACAACAAGCCCTTCAACTTCTCGGGCTATCTTTTTAAAGCAATGGTTGAAAATGTCCATGCGGGGGACAACCGATGGAACTTATACCCCCGTTTCATCCAGCTGCTTATCAATCATCTTCTTCCAGGGGTGCCAGTGATTGCAGCTCATCGTTTCCGTCAGACTCCGATGAACACACGGATTTTTGCCATTTGTGCTCAAAACGCCAAAGGTGTCCCTGTACCAGAAGATGTTCCTTTATTTGGACATATCATCAATGAAGGATATCTCCCTCCAGCTGACGACAATTTTTTGGATACTCCTGCTGCTCCTCCACAGCTAGAGGATCTTTTTGTCAATGTGCCTGTACAAGCAGAAAATCCTCAGCTTGAGTTAATTTTGGACGACATTGAGACCTTTGGTCATGTTGAACATCTTGGAGGAGAAAACGTTCAGGCACAAGAGCCGCGTATTGTCGAAGACATGGCTGCCAGCTCTTCTGATGGTGGCTCCACTCCACCAACTTCCCCTCGGATAGTCCCTTCCGAGACTTCGTTGGAAAATATTCGTCGTTTCGATTTAAGACGCTTTAAGCGTATTCAACGACGCAAAAGGGCAGGGACAGGTTATGTGCGACCCGATGTGGGCAAAAGGCCTCGTCAATCAGAACCTACGGATGAAGATTGGGTGCCTCCGATGGTTCGTCAACGTCAATCGGCTCCAACTTCTTCTTCCACGCCACGGGTCGACATTCCCCGTGTGAATTTTCCTGTCCAACCTCTCCCGTCTGTCATTCAAGAATTAATGAGGCGGTTGGACACGATGCAGCAAACGATGACATCCCAAGCTGCGTTAATTCAGTCACAATCTGCGGTTCTGGAAGCTCAAGCTGCACAGATTAAAGATTTGGAGCTGCAGACTGCCAGAGTTCCCATTTTGGAGACTAGGGTCTTAGAATTAGAAGCCCTAGTTATAGTTTCGGGGGAGTCAGGCCTGCGTGCCATTGAAACAACAACTACGACTTCCGCCGGAACACAGACTGTAGATGTAAATAATTCAGACATTAATGAAAATTTACTTTTAGATTATTTTGCATCGTTTAAAACATTCCAGGTCAACCGACTCCTATAGCTGTAGATTACTCTGAAGCAAATATCACGTATCTACAAAGCTTAATAAATCCGGTGAATAATGATGATATATCTTATGACTTTGAGGATGTTGAGGTTGAACAGGAGATTCCCTTAGATGAAGACGTGTATGAAGAGTCAAATCGTCCGGAATCTCCTATTGAAAGACAAAGTGAGCCTACTCATGCTCAACCAGAAGAACCGTATGATCCTGATGCACCTATCATTGAATCGGATTCTTCTGATGATGAAAATGAACTAGCCTCTGAACCGTTGCCATCAGTACAGTCCAAGCCTGTTGTGAAATATCGAACTGTGGCTGTGGCGTCTTCTATTTGTAAATCTTACAAAGTTCGAGGAGATTTCACTGGTCTAATTTATAGCTGGAAATTCGATGCTGAAAGCTCTCTCATTTTAATTAAAAGAAAGGATGGCGTTCAATACTTTCGGCCGAGATTCAATTGCATCAGCACTTTGCCGAAGGTTGAACTTAATCGTCTTGCGCAATTAGAATTGGTAAATAATTCAAATGATTGTCGAGGCGCTTTTATTCAAAAGGTTCTTAGAAAAGAGATCTACAGCAGGCACTATGTATGGATAAGACCTGAGCTGGGAGTTCGCTATCGTTTCAAGAAGAAGTTAGATCCAAGAACTCAAGAGTCTATTGTGAAGTATAAATATCCGCCAGCTGCAAGTCTGAAATCGGTTCCACTTGAGAAACTACCACTAAATTTGTTAAAGAAATTTAGATATTGGTGGTATGACCCGAAAACTGGTGAAGCTGTGATTGAATATCTAACTGAGAGAGACCAGGAACAAGGTCCGGGAGAGTGGATCTATTCTCAACAATTAAGAGGCTCAATTGTTCGTGTTTTTGATCCTATAAGCCTTATCAATTTAACGAAATATGAATTAAGAGTCCTTCATGCCAACAAGATTCAGCATTATGTTATTGATCAAGAAGAGGCTCTGAAGTTTCAAAAGATTGTTGAGATTTGTTTGAAAATGGGAATACATGCCGGTGGCACATTCCCAGCAGGCTGGAGTTGAGTGAAGATTTTTGAAGACCAAGCTGAAGACACGGGGGAGTTTGTTGGTGCATATCTGTATGTCTGTCAGTTGGTCTTAGCTTGTAATAGTTTGTTAAGTAATTATGACGTTTTGTTTATTATTAGTATATTACAAGTTCTGTTTAGGCGACACAGAGCCTGTGTCGCTTATGCGACACAAGGCTTGTGTCGCATGAACTGGCTGTGCGACACAGAGCTTGTGTCGCTGGTCAGTTTCGGTTTCCCTATAAATAGAGCATTTCGGTCTCATTTGTGGGGTTGACGAATCCAGGGTTCCAGAGAGTATATTGTAAGGCATTTCAGTGTATCAAGCTAATTGGCTATTATATCAATATACATTCGATTTGTGGTTGATTCGTTTGTGTTTTACGTACTTTATACAATCGTTTGAATTCCGCCTCTCGATTGTGTGTGTTGATCCGGTTAGGTCCAAGACAAGGGATCCTACATACTGCATCCTGTATATTTTTTACTTCATCTTATGTTCTTTATCATTTTTTATTGAATCTTGCATATTAAAAAGTTTTTAGATTGAATAAACTTTTTTGACAATTTTTGAGTATTTTTTCGGGTAAAGTTTCAGACAGATCCACAACTTTATCAAAATTACAAAGTAGTCCCTCCTTCAATGCCCCCTACTCCTTTGAACAACACCCTTAAATTTTATAGATCGTTGTTTTTATAAGTGAATATCACACACGTAACACTATTTTCCATTTATTTTCGATTCATTTATTCTGTAACTCTGTTATTCTCTTTGCTAATAACTTTGAAATATTTTTTTTGGTAACAACTTTGATACAAATACAAAGGAGTTGAAATTTGAAACGTTTAAAGTTACTCCCCAGTCTGTTCACGATGTCTTTGACATCCCAGGACGGACCGACGACTTGTTTGAATAATATTTCGTCCACTGCAACATACACAAATCATTCGGGTCTCTGTCTGGTAAATACATGACCAGAGCACCATCCATCGGGATGTCGAAGACATCGTGAACATATAATGGAGTAACTTTAATGCACACCTTTTTGAACGTCAACTCAATTATATTCGTATCAAAGTTGTTTACACAAAATATCCCAAGTTATCTGCAAAGAAAATAACATAGTTTCAAAATAAATCACTCATACGTAAATGTAAAACAGTATCACCCGTGATAGTAAATAGTATCACATGTGATATTAAAACAACAATTTATATAATTGAAAGACATAAGTAAACGAGGAAGGACAAATTACCTGGAAGAGAATCAATATGCATCTCGATAAAACTCTCAAAACCCATATCTCTGAGACATTGCTTTTGTTTCTCATTGAGATACTGAGTAGCCTCATAGAGCGGAGGTGAGGTGGTGCGGAAACGCAAACATGGATGAACTGAAGTTTGCTCAGATTTGACTTTCGTACACTTTTCCAATTTAACATGTGGCACCCGCCAAATTAGGCCATCATTTATACCTAAGATAGGTAATTATTACTTGTAATTAGTGTGAAATAGGACTAATTACGGTAACACTTTGTATATGGTATTATACGCACGTACGTAGTTAATTTTTAATTACGCAAATTCGATCGGATGGAATCCGACCCAATAAATATGAACGTTGGTGAAAAACATTTTATTAGATAACTCAATTATAATAAATAATCGTTATTTAACTTGTATTATTACGATAATATCTAAAACGTTCTACGTTTCGTACAAAACGTACCGTACGCGACGAAAATGCGCAAATCGAACTCGACACCGAACGAAACCCGACAAATAATTTGAAAAGGTTAAATCATGTATTTATAAATATTTGGTTCATTTAAGATCTCAATTTTATATCAAAAAAATAAAATGCGAAAACGAAATGTTAACGATTAAAATCTAACACGCGCGATTAACGTTTAACCGACCAAGGGACGCAACACAAGTTTGGGTAGCAAGCATACAAGCCCAAGGCTTATTTGGGCCGGCCCAGCTTCGGCCCAGCTCAGGCCCAAACCAGCCCAAGAGCCCATGACCACACATTAACTAAATTACATCTTTCTTTCCTTCATATACTCTCAATCAACCACACCTCACTTTCCTCCACTCTTCCTCCCTTATTCTCTCTACAAATTAGCCCCAAATCCACCACCACCACCATCCTCAACCCTTTCCAAGAGTTCTAGTCATCCCAACCATCATTTACCTCATCACGAAGAAGGAGAAGAAGCAAGGAAACAAAGATCGAGTCACAGCAGCCCTTCTTCCTCATTTCGGCTTTAGATCGACTTTTCCTTGTAAGAATCTCTTCAAATCTTGTTTACCTTCCTTGGATAATGTTAATATACATGTTAGATGTTCGTTTGTGCTAATTATGTCCAAGATCTAAACCGAAAACCAAAGGATAATACTAAAAACTTTCGGATAATAACTTTAACCACCGGATAAAAACTTAACCCGACCTTGATCCATGATATCTAACTCATTTCTTAAGCAAATCGAGCGATTCTTGAGTCTAAAATTAAGTTCGACGAGTCTACTTTCGAACCCAAGTGGTTTGGTATTTTTCTGAGGTCGTTTGGTATGGGAAAACGATTTTACAAAAGTAAGTGTCCGGACTGTCCTTTTTGACAGAAAAGTTAGTCAGCTTTGCAAAGGCATATCTCGAGATCTACAAACCCAAATCAACTGAAACCACTTGGAAAAGTTCACATTTTCTGTTACCTTTAAAAGTTGTACTATTTCACCTTCTGAAGTTTTGTAAATCATGAGATATAGACCAAACACTGGGCAAAGGTCAGGAAATCAGTCCACTGGACACACACTTGGTTCTTGGACGATTTCATGACTTCTACTTGACCAAAAATTTTGAAAAATTTACTGGAAGTAGCTAAGACATGTATGAACAACTATGATTTTTCTTGGATTTTATTTCGAAGCTTTAATTCGTCAAAACGAGCTACGAAAACTGCCCAAAAACCGAAAGAAAAGCCGTGTGGACTGTTTTTGCAACAAATACAAAACGACACTTTCGGGTCAACCACGAAACGTAACGATAATTTTCCTAAGCTCTAAAAACATATTTAAGACTTCCCTAAAAGTTTCGGGTCAAACCGAGCACATTTGACCAAGTTCCCGAACACGAAAACACATCAGACCCTCTGTGTCGCAGATGGCCCAAAACCATTGCGACACAAGCCCTGTGTCGCAACTCTCAATCTGTAAAACTTTCAGTCTGTGAACATAGCGACACAAACCTTGTGTCGCAGAACCCCTGATTTTGAGTCTGAGTCACACAGACTGACAACTTTCTCGAACGTAGCGACACTAACCTTTGTGTTATAACTCTTTAAAACCAACAGAACTAACTTGTGTCGCAACCTGCGACACAAGCTTAATGTCGCTAGAAAAGCAATAGTAACCTTGTGTCACCAACTATTTTCGATGTCGCTGAGATTAGCGACACAATGACTTGTGTCGCATACTTATTTAAATTCGCGACCTACGACACAAATACCTATGTCGCACAAATAACTGAAATTCACATTCAGCGACACTACCATTATGTCGCAACGCCATACTGCGACACAACCATTGTGTCGCATAACACAGACTTATTCAAAACATGTTTTCACAAAGTACTGAACACGCGTAATCCCAAATCGCAAAGAGAAATTATATACGACATTACACGCAATGCATATACTATGATAAGTATATGAAGAAACAAACATAATAATAGTGTCTTCGGGAATTATTATTACAAGGCATCTCCAACGGGCCATACATATTTTTCTAAACGCAAACGATAAACAAACTCTTGGACATAACTAGTTGAGTGGACAACTAGCATGAATGATATTTTGAGACATTCCCTCATACATAACCTTGTGCGTTTAGGGCGCCAGAAGGTTACATTTTGGATAAACATTTATTAACTTAAACGCTCGCTCTCAAGACTCAGGTGAGTCTTATAGCCCCTCTTTTACTGTTTTTAACTATTGGGGTGAGAATACATACACAGTTTTTCATGAACACGAGTACAGAAACATACATATACGGATTGCATGAGTTTCACTTTCATAATCCACACAAAAGTCCTCTACACATCATAGTTTCGTTAGTATGGATCTTAGCGCGAGTATTAATGAATAGATCTATTTGGGATTAACCATCCCCGTCCGGGTTAGTAGCACTAACTGGTCAAACGGGCGCATTATTATTTGTTCATACGGATGTTCTGGATTAGGCATCTGCAGGAGGCAAACTCATATCGGTTAAGCTTCGGACTATGAGCTCATGGCAGTAGTATACATTTATTTATCGTAGTGTTGCGATACAAACAAACATGGAAATCTCGTGGTTCACATTTATATTTTAATATTTAAACCTATGAACTCACCAACATTATTGTTGACCATTTTAGTATGTATTCTCAGGTTCACAACAGGAGTAGGATTACTCCAAGATACAATAGCTCGAGTCGCATGATTTACAAACATCGGAGATTTTCCTTGCATTACTATTTTGTAATATTAGTTATGTATTAGAATCTCTAGAACCATTCGCGAACTTAGAAATTGATGTAAACAATTGGTTTATCAATGCACTATTTTTGTACTGTTTTCACAACGACGCATATAGTGGTCGTTCGATGTGACTTTGTGTAATGATTTCTGATTAGTCGCGCCCCGACCCGACTTCCGCTGCATCATAATTTGGGGGTGCGACATAACATCTTTCGTTTCATCGGCCTAATCAACATCTAACTTGCGCTTCACAACCTCCTTTTTACATGTTTCAACAACATCCGTTTTCTACTTATCTTTTTTTGACTTCTTCTTCTTCTTCTCGGCTACTGCAACCTTCTTCTTTTCAGCTTCTTAGGTCTTCTTTTTCATATTATCTTTCGACTTCTTTTCTCGGCTTATGTTGCAACCTTTTTCTTTTTGGTTTCCTCATACTTTTTTTTCATCTCATCCTCCAACTTCTTATTTTTATTGGCTTTCACAACCTACTTCTTTTCTTCGGCTCATGCAGCCTTCTTTTTCTTCTCATCTTCTTCTAACTTCCTCTTCTTCTCGTCTTCCTCATTCCTCTTTTTTCGACTTCTACAACCTTCCTTTTCTTCTCATTTTCTACCAACTTCTTCTTCTTATCTGCCTTCTTTTTATTCTCCTCTTCATCAAACTTCCTTTTCTTCTCCACTTCATCCAACTTTTTCATCTCCAATTCTGCAAGTTTCCTTTTCTTATTCTCTTTTTCCATTTTCTTATTATGTTCATCTTCTTGAACACTATTTTTTGTTTGAAATTTGCCTATTCCTCAACATTTTTAACGGGCGAGGAAAGAACTCTAGAAACAACGGTTTTCGTCAACCCCATCTTAGGAGATTGATCGGTGGTGCTTTGTAGTTTTACTACATTTAGAAACTGCATATTTATGAGAATTTTTTGTGTCCCTCTCTGCCTATCGGTTGATCTCTTAGTAATATTAGGGTTCACTGACTCATGGACATCAGAAGGACCTTCGTTGTTTAATACAAAAATATAGCATACCACATATGATGTAAATAGTGATAATTAAACACAAACATAATAATGATGAACATACATTACAATATCATATGTCAATAACAATATAGTATCCCGTGTTTTACAGTATAGTAACACATTGATACCTTGCGATATCACATGTGATAATATGTGGTACCACATGTGATACTGAGCGTATTCATGTGAGACCAAATGAACCTATTGAAGTAATCACATTTTATACCATGCAAAAAATGATATGTACTACAACAACAACATACGATAGTAGTTAAGAAATATGTGATATTAATGAAAAAAATTTATAACAAAAACAGAACATTTTAACAAATATTACATAACAATGACACATTGTACTATAACATATAATTCATTAAAGGAACATTTATCTTGATCATCAACATGACTTTTATTTAAGTTTTTACCCCCTTTTTTATAAACCTTTAGATGATGTCCATCCAAAAAAGGCAACGCATTCACAACTGAAAAAATAGTAGAAGACACACATGTAATAATACAACAACATATAATTATCACATGTGATACTAAAAAGGCACAATCAACTTGTCAAATAACCTTTCAGTGATTTCGTAACATCCACATCAGTTTCTCAAATTACATCTTCTTTAATAGCTATTACTAAAAACTAAATAAAAAATTATGTAAGATTAGAAAAAACAGTAGAAAATTAGCTCAAAAATGCACACAAAATATATGTCTACAATTTTTTTTTTGGTAACATCTAAACATCTTAAACGTATTTTATAGGGAAAAAGTCGTTGTGAAAAACTTACGAGTGGAACGGATTTAAGTGGAACAACCTAATAGGTGATTTTGAAGACGCTGTTAGTGCGATTTCTTCATGAATATCGATTTGAACGAAGAATCAAAGTATAACCCAAGATACTTTGCATTTAGATTTAGTTTTGAAAGTTAGGGGTTTAGCTGGACTTAAAGGATCAAAATTCACCGTCAAAATGATGATTTGAACACTTGTGCTGGAAGAAAACGATGATTCAGAGCAAGGATTAGAAGACTCGATTGCTTAAATGACGGTTTGTGACGATTTTGCGTTAGGGTTTTAGAGTTTGAGCGAAAGAGAAAGAGATCGGGGGAACATAAGTGTTTTTCTTTTTTATTTTAAAATAATATGTACGAAAATGATTAATGGTACCATACCACCCCTCCACCCTTGATTTGGTAGATCCAAGGGCGGGTATTTATCCCTCCATTCTCATAACAATTACCTATTCTCATTTGAACTTTATTCTAACTTATAAATTTGTAAACTTATTTACTTCACTAATAAGTTAATAAGCATAAGCAATAAGTCCATCGAAACAACCCTAATTAAGAAAAATACTCATAGAGGATCACAGAGCATTTATGTGAGTTTCTTCAAAGTTAATTTTCTTGATTAAATCACTGAATCGACAAAATTGTTTTATAAAATGTTTTGTGAGTAAGATAACACATGATTAAGTATGTTTTAGCTTGAGCTATCTAAGCTCAATCGCGTGACTATGGGTGTGATCATTTCTTTGCTCTCCAATATATGTACAAAGCCGGTATCAAAATATAAACATCAAATGATGGTCTAATGAGATGGATGACCGATTGCCATCACATAACAAGAAGATGTGTTCTGTAAGATTGGTTCTATAGATAGAGGTCAAGGAGGAAACAAGTATAAGTATGGAATGTGTTGCTTCTTTCCCGTAAGGCAGGTTTCCCTACATACGAGAAGGGATGCCTAGCCAAATACGGAAGCTCGTGAGTTTAATCATGTATAAGCCCAATCCAAATATGGTGATTCCACTATTGGTCATTGTATCATGATAATAACGTGTTAAATGAGAAAGATAAAAGCAAATTAAGTGCCATTGAGTGATGAACGGGATTAAAAATTTTAAGGTAATAGAAATGTGACGTACTTTACTCAAGTATTGATACTTAATAACTTGACTTTTGAACAAATTAATAAATATTTTACAACATGGTAAGTAACATTGGTCCGAAGCCAACTTTTTGGTTATACAATTGCTCCAAGAGCTATTTGTTTTCCTCTAACCAAAACTCATACAAAAACAACATACGGAAATGCTGAAGCCCTCCAAGTGAATTTAAAACTCTAAGCAGCAGATTTAGGGATTTTGTATTGTTTCTTAAGGAATTGAGAAGCTTCAGAATCACACCTGTGACACAATATTCTCAAAAGTGTTTTGCTATCAGCGCCCAACTTGCTTCTGTCTGAGACACTTGCGGATTTTAAGTCGTCGATGAGCTCCCTTGTCTGCATTCGGTCAAGCATGAGCGAATAACGTAGGATGTAAAGGAATTAACTAAAGGTTGAAACTAGGTCAATTCTGGTCGCATCTTGTTGATACCAGATTAAATAGAATAAATATAGTGATCGACAAAACAGGTCAAATAGGTAAAAGTTGTCTAAAGTGTATTCAAATGCTTACAAACATCGAAAAAAATGTATATTATTGTTTATTGTTTTATAATAAACATTTTGTTGTTGTTGTTGTTGTTGTTGTAGTACTAGTAGTAGTAAACATATTAATCGTTTATAAATATTTTAAAATACAAAATTGTAAGCGGGTCCGACGAAATTTTAGCACCCCAAGCATATAGCCATATATATAAAGAAATTTAATAGGCAATACCGTGGTTAATCAAGGAGGTGTTAGTGCAGCATTTTTTGATAGTAAACATTCTAGAGAAACTAACCTCATAGCCCTGCAGCTTTATCACCTGTCGAACACGTGCTACTTGATTTTCAACAACTCCGCGAGGAAGTCCATCTCCACCAGATATAAAAAATTCCTAACTCAGTTAAAAGAATGCCAATATGAGAACTATATAAGCCTTTCAATATCCATATTATATGTTACGCATATTCATAGGATGTCAACCATCATAACTAAACAAAAAATGTCAAACGTGTGGCCTATAATATATATTATTATTGTTTTATTTTATTTTTGGGTTTTGTTAGTGACAGCCTTTAGGGCTGTCAATAAGAATCAATTTTACACATTCATAGTAGTACGCTAACCGCCAAACCATCAATGATAATGATATCTAACCATAAATTGCAACACGTTTATACATCAAGTTCATCCTTATTGATAGCCAAAGGGCTGCCATTATCATTTCCCTTTGTTTTTCAATAATCTTTTGCAAAAGAATGCCATTATTATGCCTCATAAGAAATGATAACTTTCTGTTCATACCTTTAGAAGCTCCAAATCTTCTTCCATGAATTTAGCATCAGATGAAATGAACAATCGTGATGGACCTCCATCTAATAGCACTCTAATTAGACCATCCTGCAAAGCGACATTAATAATTAACAAAAAACACAAGAGTGTATGAAACACGTTAATAAGTAGATTTAAGAGTCCGACCAATGATGCTTGGAGTAGGCTCGTTACGATTCGATCTCTAAGAGGCTCCACAATAACATCACATAGTTGATTTAATTCCTGCGGCAGTTAATGGGAGTGCAACACATATATTAAACACTTTTTTTAGCTTACATCATTAAACCAAATCACACAGAACATACCACATCGAGTGGCTCAATGAGTGTTTCCAATCTGGATTCAGATACACTAGGTCTATATAGGTTTTCAATAAACGGTTCCCTTAAATCCCAGAAAATTATCTTAGTTCCTGTAGAATATAAAGAAATTTTAAATCAGATCCTTAATCTATTCTTAAAGAAAATGATGAAGTTGTAAACCTTGTCTCACCTGTGAACTCGCAAATCCGGTCAACGGCTGCATTAATGTCTTTCCTACTCCCGTCGAAGTCTTCTTTTCTCAGGTTCTCATCAGTAGACCTTTCTGCAGAAATTAATCTTAAATATGAAAATTTCATCTACATCTGATAAACATCACAGCTAATATCTTATATCCAGAATACAACACGATATAAAGGTAATGAAAACTTTAACAAGTCGATCTTCTAAATGAATGTATATTTAATTAATATGACCAGATTGTACTGTCAACTGAATAAATTGGGGTTAAATTCTATATCCAAAAAATATTGATATACAGAATTAATCAACTGTTTAGAATACATACTATTCGATTTTCCCTGCCTCATCTTCCTTGCCCAGCGTTCCCAAATGCTGTCTTCCAGCTTGTTAAGATGACTAATTCCATACTATAAAGAAAAAAGGATATAGGCAAAGTTAGCTACTTGCTAAAGCATCTGCATTTGTTGCATAAGTGCAATCCTTTCAATATATTCTATTCGCAAAATAAGCAATTTTATGTAGTCAATTAATACTTATAGCAACTGGATCTTCTTTGTTCTTCTCTCCACTAAAGCAATATATACAAATGCTAATATTTAATAAAATCTAGTGGAAATTAAAGTTTATTACTGAAAAAAGTGAATAGTATCTATGAAAACAAAATGACTATATTGCACTGAAGAAGTTCAAATCCAACATAAATATTGCTACGATCAACAGAAACATTAAGTAGTAGAATACTGGAAGATCAACTCACATATAGCGTGTTTAACTGAACACATAGTGTTGCTGTTGTCAAAACATTGATGTCTCTTGACTTTCTCATATCCGGCAGTCTTGGATCGTTCAACTCTTTCTTGACAAAAGCTTTAATTCCGCTTTCTCTCCTGTATCTTGTCAGAATTGGAACAGGAGGAATGATGTCTTCTTTGCTAGCTGCATGGTTATTCAAGTTCAATAGTATTTGAAAGAATTATTAAAACCTGACAACTACATAACAGAATAAAATGGGAAGAATGCACTAATATTTCCAGAATTAAGATGGCCATATAGACTATAGCAAGGTAATATGTGAGAGAGAAATAATACTACCAGTTAGGACAATTTTTGTATATACAAGCTGTTTATTTCGTCAATTAGCAAGCCCGTTTATTTTTTTATAACAGCGAGCTACTAACCATGAAATCAGACCAAGTTGCGTAAATCATCACAAGAATTTAGAGAGATTTACGTACCCAAGTTATCAACAACATGTTTTGCATATGCTTGAAATGCATTGTCAATGCCTCGGAACAGGCTATTCATTTCTCCGGATCTCATTGGAATCTTTAGAGCGAAAAATTGATCAATAGTCTGCAAAGAGAGCAGATACACGCTGTTATTTATGTATTAAAGTTAATGAAATGAAAATTTGACGAACACAGCAGATGGCTGAACTATTTCTGGGAAAACTTGATCTATCATGAAAAAAAAGTAAATTACAAATTATTAATTAACAGGGAACCTCTTCTACGATACGATAAACTTCAACGATTGAACTCCCGTGCCGTTGTTGCATTGAGACAGGTTCCCAGCGCTGAAACATTAGGGAATCATTAACCAAGTAATCATATATAACTGCAGTTTAGCATATAACGATAGACGTATATGACATAGAATATTTCAATGCAAAGACAACGGGAACAAATTCCATGTTTATTTTCCTCTCATCCGACACATTTCAAGGCTGATTTATTCTGTCAGACTAATAGGGACCCTGTTTCAATCCTTCAGGTCTGAAGGAATTATATTGCAATTTTGAATATATTGAAAATACAATAAATCAACACCTAATTTTTGAGTGCAACCTTTTCCTTCAAACAACATGGTTAGAGACTAGAGAGTGTTTCTAACTACTTTGTTGTTTTCAAAGACATAGAAATCATGTACTTATTTCAGCGATACCGCAATACTGGCAGATGATTCACACACACTCAGAGCCACTAAAGTTCTTTATCAGTTTTGCCGAAGAGAATTTTAACTGAAGTGGCATACAGTAAAAAGAAAGTAACAATAATATGTTTAGGATGGCAAAGACCGTATTTTAGAAAAAGAAGCATCCGGAGTATTAAAATAAGATCAATTGAGATGCTGACTACAAGAAACTTTTTTGAAAATTCTGGTGCATGCATAATCAAGATACTCAAAGGAACAGATACTGAAATGTAAAGCTATTGTAGAGTAAGAAAACAACAACAACAACAAAAGCCAGCAATCATTAAATAAGTTACCTCCTGTTGAATGGCACGCTCGACCCAACCCATGATTCTGCTTAGTTGCGAATTGACCCAACGCAACACCAGTGTTCCGGATATTGTTTCAATCTGGTACAAGAAAAAGAACATTTAAAAGAATACAAAGAGAACCTTCTACATAAATGAGTGTGATGCAAGCACATCGCATCACACGCACTCACTCACTCACACACATACAAACAAAAATACAGTCCGCTGTACCTTGTAAGGAGCAAGTTTTTTCAAGGAGGCTTCGGCTTCTCCTCCTCCACCAGAAGATTCAATGAGGTCCATAACATACTCTTCAAAACTATCTGCAGCCGGGAATACCAGAACTACATCCTCTGTAAGTTGCTCAACACCATTAAGAAAGGGTTTCTGCAGATTTAACAGATTCAAGAGGTTATATAATTCCAAATTGAACAGTTCAGCAGCAATGATTGACATGCGTGAGACCATTCACTAAGCAATTGATGAGCTTACCAGCTTGCTTCCATAAAGCTTGTGAAGGAGAGATGCAGAAACAACGACAGCTTGTGGATGCCACTGAGATAGTACTGGCATGAATATGGTTGCATCCTTCTTCAAAAGTTTCTTAGTCTCTTCCCCTAATAGCGCCACTGGATGTTCATCAGTTGCATTAGACATTGTCTCAACATCCTGCAATATCTATGAAGAAGGGAAAAAAAAGGATATTCTCATTCACCATACAAATCCAACACATCTAGTCAGCTGAAAATAAGTGATAAAAACTCAATTTCAGATTTTCACTTCTTTCAATAGTAATAACAGAAACAGTAGGCATATATTGATGATAAAATCTTTATGACTACATAAAAGAAACAGTTCAAAATCATTTATATCTTAAACTGGAAATAAGCTTCCCATTCACCCCGTTCAAATGAAAAGAACTTACCCTTATAAATGCACTTTTAATGGATGATGATACATAGGACTCGATCTTGTCTCCATCTGTCACAGATGCATGCTGCATTGGCAAATAAAATGATAACCGAATGTCAGCCTTTTGTTGCTATAAGTACAATTACTGTGCCGTTATATAAACTCACAATCAAAAGATAAATTATCGGGAGAGAGCGAGAGAGAGAGAGAGAGAGAGAGAGAGAGAGAGAGAGAGAAAGAGGGTTAAGACAATTGGACTGTTACATACTGATCCATGTTCTTCCTGAAGAAGTCTCCTTGCAACCATCGAAATTGATACTACATTCTCCATCATTGCCAATGTCTGTAAGCCATGGGAGAAAAATCAGAGTCAACATCACAGTTAAATGCTAAAGTGAAAAGGCAAAGTACAAAAAAAGAAAAGAAGATTCCGATGCATATCAATGTAGAAACTTTGTTAGAGCAGGCATTGCACCAAAAATCAAAACATTACACATCAAAACAGAAATCTAATCAATGGTACCAAAAGCGATCTTATAAGGCTTTGTATATCATTGGTTACGAACCTCAGAGAAGTGCAAATGGTAATCTGCAAGTTGCTTATCAGCCCACTTCTGAATAGGTACTAAATATGACTGTATAAAGGTAAGCTCTTCAGATCCATCTTCATTTTCAACTTTGCAATACAAGCTTTTTAAGTGCATTCTCTCCTGTGGGCCTCGTTCTTCCTTCATGGGTACTTTATTTAATTGCTCAATGGCAAGGCGTAGAAGTGCATGCTCTCTAGTCATGACGAACTGCAAAACAACAGCTTAAATTATAGCAAGTCCTTCATCAAATCCATAACATTCAACAACAACCTAGTTGGCTAAGAAAGGAGGGCAGCCACACAGATATCTGCATTTGTAAAAGATGGATTTTGGGACGGCATATATAATATATAAACAAAACATGCATCATTGCAAGCAAACTTGCCTCAATCTCTTAATACCTGACGGAATAGCACCCAGGCATAGCAGGTGTGGTGAATGGTCTCTGTTATTCCTAAGATACGCCACGTTGACTTTAGAAGTTCAAGTATTTCTTCCACTTCCTACATACAATGCCGACGTTGAACTTACATATTAACAGTATATAGCTGCTTACTAAGGATTATAATTGTAAACAGGAAATTATCAAAAAATGAAAGTTTAAATGAATTAATAACTGCTAACTTTTTACATTGAAGGTTTCTAAGGATTTTACGTTTCATATTATAGTATTAAATACAACACTAAATGATTAATGTTCAATATACTAACCTCTGTTAGTTTTCCTTCATCTAGTACATCAAAAATGCTGAGGAGAAGTTTCTCATAAAGTCTGACATTCAAATGATACCCATCTGCCCAATGACATACTTCACCAGTTAAGTCACCACGAGCTGGTCTCTCTGCAAGTGGGATAGCAATCTCTCTCAGAGACCTCAAACATTCTATGCGTTGAAGTTCACCCACAGAAGGGGAAAATGACTGCAATAAGACAAATTCCAAAAATGGTGAAGAGCACAAAATAGTATACTGCCATGTCAACCCTAACTATGTTGTTTCGGCTTAATTTGCCTCATAGACTACTTGTTCCAAGGATCTTCTCCAAAAATATGTATTTCCCACGTGTGAATATAGGCAAACTAGCTTAAGGCTTGCCAAATAATATATCAGCAATACAATCAACCAACAGAACACTAATTTTAAAAATTATATAATAGAACCTCTAAACTTTCAGCGAAATAGGATTCGCACAATAAAAAGATGAAAGATAATCAACAATATTGTGCGAGTACTGTATCACGAACTAACAAGAGAGGAACTACGAGCAGTAAGTTGAAAAAGGTCTAAATAATCAAACAGTAGAATACCAACCTCAGATTCTTCAATTCTTGCCAAAAGAACCCTCATTTCACTTGCTTTGCGTCCAGATTCTCCAAATCCCACAACTGGGTGATTAACAAGTCCTTCCTCCAGCATATTCAACTGAACTAACACAACATCGGAAACGTCTTACATGAATATTAAACAAAGACATATTTATTTATACCCGCCCATGAACAGTATAAGGAAATTAAACGTAATGGGGTATAGTGGAAAGAGAAATAAAGAAGAGAAATGGAACTGACTTGTCTCTTTTGCCACCTTATATAAGCTTTCTTGTCAGAAAATTCGGTTCGAGAAACACAAGATAACAACTCTAGAGGAATCAAAAGAGCATCCATTCGTTTCCCCACTTTTCCAGCCAAAGCATTTAGTAGCCCTTGTCTTGTTCTAATGTCCATTGCCTCAGAAATCTGTGGTTATGACAAGCACTATTACATAAATGTAGTCTGCTAATTAATCACAAAACTCCGAGACACCAAAACTAAATACAGTGGTACTACATCCAACAGGGATTGCGTTGTGATTCACGGTTGATAAGTAAAAAAATAGATATTAACGCGAATATACTTCCTGTGGTCCAATCATATGGAATAAAGTGTGGATTCACGTCTTATACAAGAAAAGAATTGTGGGAACAGAATCATTGAGCAGACATCCGCTCTGTAAAATTCTCACTTCCATGTGCATGAACTGTATCTTTTAAAATTCTATCCTTTTATTATCATACATCGTAAATTTGTCTAATGCTTGTTCTAGGTAATTTTTAGTTAAAAAGGTCCAGCTGCATTTGGTAAAGTATTATGTATATTTTACTAAGCATGTGTGCCACAGTGCCACTTCAGGTGTCAACATTGTCTTTCTGGTGTTCCAATTTATAACACTCCTTGTTATAGGGTTTTTGTTAATAACCTTTACATTTTCAACGCCAACCTTTTGTGCATAGCCCTTGTTTCTATTTGGAAACATAGCATAATCCATTTCAACAACTTAAAAAATAGCAATCGATCAGTAAGTTTACTATATAGACGATTATTTGTTTGAAATTATAACAGTCATAATTAAAACAGAGCATGTCTATCCTTTACCTCCATCTGGATGCGCATTGTCTCCAGCAGACCTGTCAAACCAGTTGATTGTTGAGACTGGGCCGTAACCTGTTCACTCTTACTCCGACCAAGCTTCTTCAATAGTCTGGATTTCTTTTCTTTCTTCTTTTCCTTTGATGGCACTATGAGGCCCCTTTTCAGACAATGATTACGTATGAATAAAAATGCAGTTTGATAGGACTTAATTATGAGAAAACCAAGCATAACAGAACGGGAGAGAGAGAGAGAGAGAGAGAGAGAGAGAGAGAGAGAGAGTTCAAGCCAAGACAAGGAAAAAAATACCCTGAAGCCCCAGCAGCAGCTAAGAGAACTTCGTAGGCGGTTTCACGGAGATCGTCATCAGTTATACCTGCCAAAAGACCAAAGGCACAGTCTTGGTCAGTAACTTCAGACAATAAATTAAACCTCTGCATATAACTTAAGCGACCCCAAAAGGTTCATATTTTAACATAATTATGAAAATATCTACCAAGTGCGACGGTATTCCAGAACTATTGAGGATGTCTTAACATAAGCCAATAACTTAAAGATAAACACTAATACAAAATGAGTTCATTGATATTGCATTGAAGAGCCCGTGACTTATCTCCGTGATAAATTATCTTCAGAAAATCTCATGGAAGTTTTCAAGATCTTTGAACTAACCATTTTGTTTCCGAAAGAACCTCAAATATATTACAAAAATACATGTTCATATATGAATGCAGTCCTACCTCAATATAGACAACAACACAGTTTTCAAATCAAACTAATTGGAGTAGACTAGAAAAACCAAAAAAAACAACAACCATAAAATGAGAAGTATTTGCTAATCTGGCTCCCAGCCAATAGGAGAAGTTTCCTAGTTCTTCTTAACACTTACAGGCAACAATCACAAATAGAATGTTGAAATGGGATAGCTGTAAGCATATATGCTACTAGATAGACATAATCATACAAAAATTCAAGTTGGTTGGACCCTTATTAAATGGTTTATATAGAGTAATCTTTGGAACTCAACACATTCCATTGCACAACCTCCATCAGAACCGACTTAGACATAATACGTCCCAAGAATTTTATATAAAGTAGAATGTTAATTGCTGGTCAGATAATGATCCAGATTCTAAAATATTTAGCTAAACAATCTAACAATAGTCAAAAAGATAAATAGATAAATAACAAAAGAAAAGAAAACTTTTTATAATTAGTGTGCAGCTTAACATAATTGATGTAGAAACAAAATAACAGCTTTTTTACTCTATATCACGCAGACACATTTTGAATCAAATAAACAGAGAAAGGTTTCTAACTGACACCATTTCTCCACATCTGTATGTAGTTATTTACCTGTTGCAAATGAAGGCAAGCCCAGGACAAGATCAGTAGTGTCATTCATCATTCTCCTAGAATACCTACAACTATTAAGTTCCTCTAAATCATCTTCATCCTCAAAATCCTCAATGTCATCAATGGTTAAATTCCGATCTTGCCCCGAGTTAACAGAATGCAAATTAGATGTCATATCCGGTTCATCCTCTTCTTCCGCCTCATAGGGCATTGATGTTATGTCTGGCGTAATGCGTGATGGTACCTCAAAAGGAACCACTGGTGGAGCCCTCCTAGGAGGTGACCCTGATGATTCAGGATTGGTAGCCAAAAAGAACTCACCTTCAGACCCTGCATTCTTCATTACGCAGGCAGAAAAAAGAAAATAAATAAATGAAAACCAGAACGGAAGATGTTACAAGGTTCAAGGATTCCTGGTAACAAGTTCACCAATGCTACATTACTTCCTTCCCATTATATTTCAGCAATTACAAATGTGAGATGTTCTTAATAAATGCAATTTTCGTTCTTGGGATTAATGATAAGCTAAATAACTTATTCACTATAATGGCATATGTTATATAGATAACAGTCCACAAATTCCCTTCTATTAAGATGTTAGAATGTATACTGGAAAAAATCTACTCTTCTACCATTAGGCATATCCATCAAAATATTACGGACTACGAGGTTGATTGAGACATTTATCTCATAATTAAATGCTTCAACTAACATGTCGGGTTGGTTGGTGTTTCCAACTGGGAACAGCGAGTATCTTTACAGCTAACGTTATTAGAGAAAAGAAACTGTAATGTGGCAAGTTCACTTGCAAGAAGTTTCAGATACTCACGTGATAGATAAGGTTTCGATCTTTGTCTATTCAACATAAAGAGATGTATTGCTATCGTTCATTATATAGACATGTACTACTCAATTACCACATTTTCATCATCACTCTTCCCAACACTACCATTATCATCACATTTTTGTAAACTTAAATATCTACTTAAAAGTCATTATTAGGAACACTATCTACTTGAAATTAGTAATGTGTCACTGGATTTCACCCATAACATAGACACATATAGAGACTTCATATCAATTTTATGTTAAATGCAGCCTAAGTATGGACATAAACATTCATCTTACCATATTTGGCAATCCGGTACTATCATGATAATCTCTAATAGCTTCTGAAAGCTCAAGCATGTCACCTGCATTACATTACAATTCAACACATAAACAAATAACCATCTCCATTTTTAAAAAATAACAAAAACAAAACTTTTCACTAATAATGCCATTCATTTCAAAGAGGTAGAATTTTCATTTCCCTCAATAATTTTTTTAAAATTGAAGGTCAAAATGCAGCTCTTAATATTTTCAAACATGAAAGAATATAACTATATATAACCAAAAAAGAATAGATGAATAATAATAAATGAAATGAAATGGGGGAAATGGAGAAAGTAAAAACCTTTTTTAACGGAATTAAGAACAAAATCAACACTAACTTGATCTAGATCAACATCATCCAAAGAAACAGCACCAGGTGGCATTACAACTTTCTTAATTAAACTACCAGATAACAAGTAATTCAATAGTATCCTTCTATCTCTTCTATACCTCTGTAATAACTCCACTTCATTTTCCCTGTTTCACAAATACACATTCATCCATATAAATAAATATATACATATTGAATTGAATATAAATAATAAAATTGAAAGGAGAAGTGCACATACTCATCCATGGTGGATTCGAAATTAGATTTGGAGAAGATGAATCCAAATGTAGGGAGACTTTTTTTAAGATCTCGCTGTTCGATTACTTGTGTTAAGTGTGTTTTTAGATTGGACCGAGTATTTTGTGTGTGTTCTTGTTTTTTATTTGAGGGTATTTAGTGAACAGTGAAGTAAATCAAGTCGCCACAGTTTTTATTTTTATTTTTATCCAAACAATTATTATTCTCTTTTTTAGCTATTTTTATAACTTTTCTATCCGTATGAAAATTTAATTTGTATGTTTTTATATGTTTTAACTTCATTATTATACTCCCTTCATGCTAAAATAAATATTTAATTACTAATTAAATCTATCGTAAAATAATTGTCCACATGCAAAAAATAATTATTAAAAACATTAAACTCCCATGTTACTTTCATTTATTAGCCTAAATCATTTATTTTTTAAATAAATTCAGTCAAATTTACCTTCAATATAAGGTCAAAGCTAACATGTTACCTTCAAGAGATTTTATCAAAAGATTTTATGGTTAATAGGATATTATGTATTTTTTTTATCAAATCAAAAGTAAATATGTGTGAATTTTTTTTTTAGTTTTGTAATAACCACTAAATCTAGAACTTCTAAACCAAATACTAGCATATACGTTTTATGTATCTTTTTTAAACGGGAATAAGTATATTAAAAATAGTTAGTCATATGCTAGGAGAGGAACTACAAGTAATAAGAAAGAAACATCGTACTACAAAGTCTAAAAAATCCACACGTCATTCTATGAATAAATACCCTACACCTAAAAATAAACTAGACCTAATAAAATCCAATCAACTCAAATAAACTCCAAGTAAACAGCACAATTCAAGACTGACAAGCTACAACTCCATAAACGATACTATTTTCCCAACCTTAGCATCGAAGAAGATTAATATGACGAAGTAATCTGAGTGCTTTGCCCAACCTTAGCATCGAAGAAGCTATTTTCATTAACTAACTGAATTTACCCATTTTCTATGGTTATTTTCTCATTTTTTTTTTTCCTTCTTTTTCAACTAAGCAGAGTTTACAAATTGCTGTTTTTGAGATCTTATTTTTTACAGAAAAGATTAATATGTCACATGTGATGTGGATCTTATTTCTTTTTTTGATATTTGGATGCTACATATATTTTGTAAAAGTTCTTCTATAAAAGTTAATAACTCTAGCATCTTTCTTCTTACTATTTGCTAGTATATAAAAAGATAAAAAGTAGCTCAGACATGTGAGAGTTAATTGGTATTTATTTGAATAGTTTATTTGGCGTAAAGTCTAAAATAGAAGGGCATAACAAAATCTTTTTTTTTTTTTCATTGAAAGATTTATTATTTCTTAGAATTTGACATTCAAACAAAATACTAGTACATATCAGAATTCAGGTATTTATGTATGTAAATTGTCTATTATTTCATGTAAAGTAAAGCATTTCTCTTAGGGTAAATTGTCGATGATAAAGACATTAAAAAATCACTTTTTCATTGACAAATTTGTTATTTTCTAGAATTTCACATTCATATCAGACACCAGTACCAATCTCCCTTACACACTACTATTATATTGACCATTGTAACTTCATGACAATAAACCAAACACCAAATCAAGCCATGGTAAAAAAAATTAGTCTTAAGTGCTACAAAATGTATCGAACCAAGGTTAGACGTTCGTTGTGTGTAATGAGCTTTAACTTTATTGTTATTATATGTATTTTTGTGACGTGACACTATATATAAATGTCTGACATCAGTTCGTTCCAGTGCACTTAACCCTAAGTTTGATATACAATACATTTCCTTTTAAAGTTTTAAAGATAAAGATAGACGTGACAATTTCGACACTTTCAGTTGGCTAATTAACTTGGAGTAACATTTAACAGGTCGAAAGCTTAGACTATGATTGTACGAAACCGAGTTTATACGAAAGTGGATTGTTTTCTAAAAAAAAGACTTTTCGAATATAATATTCATTGGTGAATATGATTACTCCAATATAAGTAAAAAATATTGATTTTCTACTCTTTGAAATAATGTTTTTATGTTGATCCCTATGATTGTGCAATAATGTTTAAGTTCCGGTATTATTTATTGAATATACTTACAAAACATTCATCAAAAAGGACTGTGATCCTCTAATGTTTCAACCTTGATACGAGAGGTCAAGACCCCAAAACAAACAAGAAGATATAGTTTTCCGCTGATTGAGACTTCCCAATGCATGGTACGTGTAATGACTTTATAAATACAACAAATAATATGCCACAAATTCGATTCAATCAAATATAATAACTTGAATCATTTCCATATAAATTTTCCATTGTACAACCAGTGCACTTTCAATTAATATGTCGGTGTTTACGACTATGTGAGGTCATCTTCATCGAGAGCCTCTCCCTGCTCCAGAGAATTGATTTCCATTGCAACCAATTCACCAGTAGGGAGCTTCCTTGCAATCCTGATGATCTGCAGCATTGTTATATCAGACAAGTAGATATTTAATTGACATATTAGAATATACTCAAAACACATGCACAAAACTATGTAACAAGTCAACAGTCATAGCAGTTCTCGTGGTAGCCCCACTATACAAAACAAAGAGTTTGAGTGACACTTACAAGGCAACCATATCAGAAGTAAGTATTTGGTGCTATTCGATAACAGGCTAATAAGATTCATTATTATGTCGTCAACACAGATGTAATCCATGAAGATTGTTTACTTGATGTGAAATCAGATAGGTCCCAAAAATGGAGTAGATGGAGCCTTGGGGAGATGTGATTGTGGAACCTTTCCAAAGCACATACATATAGAATTCATGTTGCGAACAAAATCACATCAACCTGGAACTTTAGGTAGGGGTTTGGTCAATAAGTAAGTAACCGATATGTATATTGTGAAATTTAGAAAAGAAATGTGGGTAGAAATTAAGATTGGTATTGACAACTACATAATCATCCTAGCCAAAGAAATAGACTCATGGATTTGCATTCTCACGTGATAGAAAATATTCATCTTAAAGAACATAGAATTTTCTGTAGGCTGGCATCTCTAGACAAAACTCATGCAGGCCGGGCACGTCTAAGGATTCGTTCGCTCTTTGCAATGGCTGGTTGCATCTAGTGTTTAAAAGGGTTTAGTAAGCATTTCAACAGCCAACATTGGTGCTCCTTGGTTCTTTGGAATGGGGATTAAGTTTGGACTTAAAGGAATCTCCTATCAAGGAGTAATTTAGTTTTTATTTCATGCATGCATGAATAAATAGCACCATCCTACACATGCAAGAATGCAATTTTGGGTTTCTAATGGTATCGGTTTCTAGTAGCATAAGTGGTGAAGAGATTTGAAGAACCAATCATCGTACTCAAAACAAAATTCTCGAGACAAGAAGCTGCCAAATGTACAAAAGATGTTCTTAGTGGTTAATTTTTAAGAATTTACATAGATATTTTCCAGTAGACTTTCCTCTGGTTTTCCTTAAAAGCTTCCAAATCCTTTGGGGTTTTAAGGGTCGTCCTAATCCTCTAATCCTTTACTTCATTTTCCCTTTTG
Organism: Gnaphalium uliginosum; assembly: GCA_963930675.1. Taxonomy (NCBI): domain Eukaryota; kingdom Viridiplantae; phylum Streptophyta; class Magnoliopsida; order Asterales; family Asteraceae; genus Gnaphalium; species Gnaphalium uliginosum. The sequence goes on along the minus strand of OZ005680.1, from coordinate 26,557,060 downwards.
ATTTAGTGTTTCCTTGCTCCAGTTATACCATGTCCAATACTTGAGGTTATAGCTTATTGGTTTCTGCGGTTTCAGTTTGTTTTATGCATCACTAACTCTTCAGGTTAGATGTGCGATAGAGGTTCGACATGGCACTCGATTATCATCTCTAAATGCATTTTCATATTAATCGCAAAAGGTAGCAAACACATAAAATAGAGAAAGTGCATGTACTTACAATCAAAAATGCTCAGATGGTTTAAGGCTTACCATATGGTCGAGGTTGGAAACAGTACTTGATTTTGCTACACGTTGGATTTCTTCAACGTCAGCTTCTCTGTATGCCGAAAGAAGTTTACTAGCACAATGACCCTGATCACTACTCAGGAAAGTATCAATCCTGCAAAGCAATAACATACTTACATTTTATAGCCTCAAGGAGCCAAGGATTCAGATTTAAGCAATCATTCATTATTTCCTACCACGAAGGTGTTTTGGAAGGTTTAAATCCCGTCTATAAGCACATAGACATTTAATAACTAAAAGTAGATTAATGTAAAGCGTCTCGTAAAACAAAATTAACACCAAAATACATTCAACTTTACTTTCTAAGTGTGTGTATTATTAAACCCCGGGGTGTAGTTCTATTTCACTACTCCTATTTGTTTGTTGCAACAAGTAATAGTGATTTAAAAATGTTCTAAATCATAATCTTACAATAAGGCTACAAAACATTTCCTACTGTATAGGATTATAACAGATCCCCACCATTGATTAGATTTTTTAGGAATCCCCTATTGATAAAGCATACTCATAGTCCTACTTCTGAAACCTCAAATTCCACTATATTGAATAATGGACAAGTTTCATAAAGTTTCAGGGTTGTATAACAAGGAACAAGAACTAAGGTTTAACCTAGTTACAGAACATAGAGTAAAACTGAACTTACTGACAACAATCATTATAGCACTGTTCTGCTTGCTTGAAATCGTGAGCGTAAAGGTATACAATGATCGCACTAAGATAAGCCTACACCCAAATAAAACATGATTAGTAATTACTAGCAGAACAAGCCATTACATGGAGGAAAAGGGGGTTTACTGTAAAAAAGTGTGAAAGAAGGAAATTTTATGCACCTTGCACTGGCTATGAAGAGCATTGCATTTATTACATGCTACAGCCCATCTCAAAAGAAAACTTGCAGCATCTGTATACCTTGAAGTAAAGCAACTGAATTGTTACAATGAAACAAAAAATCTGGAAAATACTTGGTAAAGAGTTGCAAAATTTGTTGGTAAGTTAAATTGCTGCGCGATAAGGAGTTTGGAAACCATTTGCTTTCTAACATGCAACATGAAATTGCAGTATGTGGACTAAAGTAGAAGACAATGGAGTTAACAAATTAAACTAGAAACTATATTAAAGACAACTTGGGTGATGTTCCCCATTCAAAATAATATGATCCGTTCAGGTCCTAGTATCAAACAGCTACAACTAACAACCAAGCAATTAAATAACCAATAATGACAGTAAATTGTCTCAGCTATGTGAATGTATAGTTCGCAAAGATTTCTAAATTATAAAATGTAAGCTTCTTACATGACAATACATTATGCAAGTCCCAAGAGGAGGAAATCCTTACTTCTCAAGCTTTATGTAGACATTAGTGATGGCACGATATACATCAGACACCATATTTTCCTTTCCATCGTCCTCGAGTAGCAAAATAGCATCATTATACATTGCAATGGCATCATCAGGCTTAGCATCTTCAAGAGCACTACAAAATAAATTATATTCAAATAATTATTTGAGTTCTATGAGTGGCAGGTGTTGCAACCTAGAGAAGGATTGTTATAGATGACTTAATATCGAATTCCGGAAATGAAGTGACCTAAACATCAAAAACAAAATCATCTGATCGACAGGCATTACAAAGAGCAACCAGTGTAACCTTGAAAGATCAAATCATGTGATATCGCAATTTATGTTGGGCTATGAGTGCATAGATATGATAGCATGATATGTGGATACCTTGATATTAAAAATTCGAAGGCAGAGGATATCAGGTGTGTTTATATAAGTGTGAGCATGCAAACGAGACTCTAAAACTAAACATAGATTCTGTTCCTTCACCTCACATCTTTTTTTCTCTAACAATCAGAAGACATAATTTTTACTTTAATATACTCTTAGTTTCTAATATTTATTAAAATAAGGGATCTGTATGTCTCCCTTCCCTTAAAAGAAATTGGTTGATCAAAGATCCATGGTTTTGGTTAACGCTGCAATAGAAATGCAATCACTGCACCCAAAACACCTGATACAGAGACTCAGCAGGTTCATGTTGTCATATGAAATAAATACAACATCCAATACAATGGCTTACATTGAACCATATCATAATGTACATACAAATCATGTATCGACTGAGAGTAGTATACTGGATCAAAGAGCTCTATGGCATGGTTTTGGTGAAAGAAATATCAACGTGAATACAAATATATTAAGTGTAATATGAAATGTTCTATACACAGCTAGCAGGGAAACAGAGATGCCTACCGAGCACCTTTTGCAAGTGCATCAGATGCAGGTTGTGACCTCCCACACTCATTGTACAGCTCCGAAGCTCTTCTGTAGAAGTCAGCAACTTCACTCCATATACTTAATTCCACTGCTAGAGCAGCAGCAGACTCCATATGCTTAGCAGCATCCCATGGTTTAAATTTTTGTTAAGTCAACAATTGTAAGCAAAATAGATTCTCAAAGCAATCTAAATTAAGCATGAAAGGATATGAAGAGAGCATTTCTTGTCCTTTTGAAGCTTTCTCAAAGGCTACTTTTGCTTTCTCATGTTTTTTGGCAAACCTAAACGCAGTAGCTGCCATGAATAAGATATATCATGTTCGTTAGACACAATGTGCTCTTAAGCATGCATTTGCCTTTAATGTGTACAACAAGCTGCAAATATTAATTAATATTAATTAAATTAAGCAATTTACCTGCCTGCTCGTAATATTGAGTTGCATTCCTCCAGTCGGCACTCCATCGTGTTAAAGTAAGTTTTGTACTGTTACAATATGAGATATTATATATCAAACCAAGAAATATATTAAAAAAGGACCTAACATAATAGAAAAACACATTTACTTATGTAGAATTCACTAGAAAATACAAATAAAGCCTACAGAACATCAGAGGGGGGAAAAAACCCATGGTATATATCTCAGTACAATCTACAACATCCTACGATAATAACTCTTCTATTCTAAAATTAAATTCAATTCTTCGTGAGTTCACGATGAAAAGAGAAAAGCAAGTAGCAACGTATGTGTGTTGTGCCACGTGACAAACCTTATCATCTTATCAACAGGATTAAAAAAGTCATGACCCAATTTCCTGGAGATGGTTGTCACCAAATGAAATTTAAATCAGTTTTGAAGGACAGTCCTATGATTCACTTTTTTCATATATCATGTGCCTCAAGCTTGACCTAAACGAAGTACTCCCTGTCCAACGAGTACTACAATGTTTGACTATATATACATTATGCAAATAAATGGAACTACCTCACCGACAGCTAAATTTCCCATAGATTATTAAACTATCTCCACAACTCAAATGAAAGTACGTCTTGTGAACTGAAATGAATCAAAAACTTTTCCTGGTGATACCGATGAAAACAAAATAGCAATACATATAAGAGCCAAACAAACTTACATAACTTGAGCTTAGGGTTCCTTTTATTAAGTAGTGTATGTATCATATAATGTAACTGTGTTCCTTCATTTTAAGCTCAAACATCACAAAAACCACCACATAAACATACAAAAACCCTAATTGTATGTTAATTTAAATCCACTTGAATTATAGCATAGTTAAACAACAAATAACATGATTATAAAATCAGATACTGATGATCGACGATGGGTAAGATTTCGTTAACCTCAGCACATCTACTGATAACAGATTAATATCACTGTGTTCGTTCAATTGGAATCAAATCATCATTATAATCAAACGCAGGAACCCTAACTACTGAAAATTATATGTTACTTTAAAAAAACTACTTAAATCGTAGCAAAATAAAATGATGATGAAATCAGATACTGATTATCGATAACAATGATAAAAATAAGTAAATTTTTATAAATAAATGATGAAAACTGACAGTTTATCGGCTTTCGCAATGAGTTTTTCGGGATCGGAAGCGGCCATGGCTGAATGACTTATAACTCTACTCCTCTGTCTTTCACGATTCCAAATCTTTTGATGAACGGCAACCCGGTCCAGTCCAGATTAAACTCATCCGGGTTGAACCGTTTAACTTCTTGAACCGGTGTCAAATTACAGGTACTGAAAAAACCGAACCTCAACGTATAAATTGAAATAACCGAGCCGAAAAAATCGAACCGTCTGCAAAATAGGCTTTTGATTTTTTTTACATGCAAACTAAGAAATGGAAACGTTAATAATCAAATTGACATTCTACAAGTATGATCATCATCATCGTGGATGCTTACAACTTTATGCTCCGTATTAAACACTAATTAAAAATATATATGACACATTCGAAATGAAATTGAAATTTTATAATATTTTACTTTTAGTACATATAAATATAATTATAATAATTTGTAGCCTTAAATTATTCAATAAACTACTAGAATATAAGTGTAACTAATCAGGAGAGTTGTGTTCAAATGAGTATATAAAATTTGATAAGAATGAAGGAATCAACAAAAAAAAGTTTCATTTGTAAGGCTATAAAAGTCAATCTAACAAACCTCACTTTCCCACGTTCTTTAAAATTAAATATCTCAAAAATGATTAGTCAAAAATTATAAAAATTGCAACATAAAAATCAACGTTTTTTCTCATCGATTAGACATCTCACATGATATACTTTCGACGAATTTTTGTTCTCGTTTTTTTCTGTTTTAAAAACTGCATAGTATACTATCACATGTGATAACAACTAAAGATCACATGTGATAACAGTTAAATATCACATGTGATAATATATTGTACAATTTGTAAAACTCATCAGAAAATGAAAGAAGAAAAATTCGTCGAAAGTATACCAAGTGGGATGTCTTATCGAAGAGAAAAAAAATCTGATTTTTATGGTGCAATTTTTTTATAATTTTTCAATTAACTTTTTTGAAATATTTAATTTTAAAAAATGCGAGAGAAAGTGGGAGTTTTTCATCCTTGATGAAAATGAACGGCTAAGATTGATTTATTCATTCTCATCAAATTTTTCGTACTCATTTGATCTCAATTCGTAATCAGTATATTTTGTAAACTATAGTCAAGTTTTATGAGAAAATTTGTTACTTGCTATATTTGCCACTCAACTTCTTTTTACCGTGAGATTACTTAACATATCTTCAAATGTATACTAATTCATTACTTCAAGTAAATCGTGCTAATTAAAAATAATACAACGATTTATAACACATAAAATTTAGAGAAAAAAATCATACATATTACCATCGTTATATAATTACAAGTTACGACTCATTGTTTATAATCATTTTTGAAGTTATTAACTGGAAGAACCAATGAGATTGTGACATGTGTACAAAAACCCATTTACCCCATATTTTTTAAAATTAATTATATCACAAACGTCAAATCGAAAAATTATAAAAATTGCACCATAAAATTCAGCGTTTTCTCTTCTTCGATTAGACATCTCACAAGGTATACTTTCGACGAGTTTTTTTTTCGTTTTTTGGGTGGGTTTACAAATTACTAACACATGTGTTAACATGTTGCGTTTAGGGTTTAGGGTTTGGGATTTAGGGTTTATAATTTAGGGTTTTTGCAAAACCCTAAACTCTAAACCCTAAACGTTTTATCAAACTCTAAACTCTAAATCCTACTAAAATCTAAAGCCTAAATCCTACTAAACCCTAAACCCTAACCCTAACCCTAACCCTAAATCAAATGTACAACCAAAAACTAACACATGTGTTGGTAATTTGTAAAACCCACCAAAAAATGAAAAAAAAAACCGGTCGAAAGTATACCTTGTGAGATGTCTAATCGAAGATGAGAAAACGCTGAATTTTATGGTGCAATTTTCATAATTTTTCGATTTGCCGTTTGTGAGATAATTAATTTTTAAGATCTTAGGGGTAAATGGATTTTTTGTACACGTGGTGCATTTTTATTGATACTTCCATTCTTTCAAAATATGTTGTACTCTGATTATGTTTTCTCTATATTTTAACATTTCTTATAAGAATGACAAACAACCTATTACCATGATTATGTGGCCAAACCTCGTTTGGTATACATTCAACATTTTTTTAAATTAACATAAGTTATACCCGATTTTATTATCTAACAAATGATAGTTGACGTAATTAAAAATGAAAATTAAAATATAAGAATATTTGTAATCCATATATAATGTAGTGTATATTATAAGTAAATATACTTTTCCCTCTTAAATTTGTATTTGAATTTGTATTCTATGCATTATTATTTTCCCTTAAGTGCTCTTTACTTCTTGGTATTAATATTGAACCCCAAAAAAGTAAAATAAAATGACATGCTAGGAACATTTGACGACGATAAATATATTTATTAAATACCTTATTAAGTCCTTTGATGATTTTATTTGCTTATGAACATTTGGAAGAGATACGCGATTTATTATTTCTAATTAGTAGGTACCCACGCAATGCGGCGGCATCAAATTTATAAAACGATGTTATTTTATGACGGCGATAATAATAGCCAGCATGTAAAACCGAGAACTTATTCAACAAAAAATGAGTCTTCAATATCAATATCAATATCAATATTTATTTTATGAAAGAAGACACGTAATAATAGTAGATTATTTACATTCTAATGAGTAAAAATGTTATTATATTACTTTTACTCTTACTCTTTAAGTATATTTTGTGGGTGAAAATATGTAAGCAAACGTACGCAGAATGGCAAGTTTTATAAGTTATTCTAGAGATTGAATATTGAATATATATTTTAAAACAACATAAATAGTTATTTAAATTTAAATATGTATTATTGTACTTGTATTCTAAGGTTACAACGGTTTATATTGTTATTGTTATGGAGTATATATAGGGTCATATTTTATAAACTTCTATAAAATTTATGAACCGTGTCAACTTATTATGTATAGTCGCAACTCGCAAATCCCTTAATCTTTAACTTTAAAAATCTAAAAAATACAATTTCACGATTAATTTATTATTAATTTGACATTCACCTGACCTATATAATCCAAATACGTATGCGCGTTTATTTACAAAAATAAATGCATATAATAATTTGACAAAATAAGGATCCATTTTTCTGTACGGCATAATATATCAAGAGTTTTTTTTCTTTTTTTTTTTCTGATTCTTTAAAATTTCAAAATGCAAAACTACTTCCATGTCTCTCGGACTACTTATTACTAGCACTATGCCCGCGCGATGCGATGAGTACAAAATTCAAGCTTCATGTTCATTTGAAATATAGTATGTAAATCGTAATTCATAATTAAAATTTATATCACAATACACTACGATATGATATTTTTTAGGAAAAACTCACACTTTTTTCCTCTAAAAAAATTAAACAAAATATCCAAAAATATATAAAAAATATCATTGCGAACTCGATGCTAAGGTCGCGAGTTGCGCCTGTAAGATTACATGTTCATAATGGTCAGGTGCAAGTTGCTATGTGTGAAATCGTTAGTTGGGTCGAGAGCTTAACTATCAATACAATTTTTTTACTTGGGTATTAGATATTACGCGTGTACGTGAAATTGAAATCGTAAAATTTGATCAAAAATTCAAAAAATCTCGAATATAAGAATTGACTACATAAAAATTAAAAACGACATTGAAAATGTAAATAAACGCGTATTTTTACAATTTCATAAAAATACTGTTAAGAGTTTGTTTCTAATTTTTTACAAAACTTAAAAACGTGTAAAAATTGGGAAAAATTGATTTTAAGGCTTTAGAGATGAAATTTGACAGTAAACAGTGGACAAACATGTTCGTTTTCTACGACAATGTCCATTTTTGTTTAAATAAAAGTAAAGACAAATGTGTATGCGAAATGCCGTCGTAAACTTATGACGGCTGTTATACATACCTTGTAAGAATTAAAATCGTTTAAAATTAGTGAGTGATATTTAATAACCATTAATTGTGAGTGCTTGTTAATATATTTTTCAACCTTCTCTTTCACTAACAAGTTTTTTCTTTTTTGGAAAGGCAACCATTTTATTAAAACAACACAAATACAAACAAAAGGCAATCCCATAAAGTATCTATAAGATACAGATCCATTATAATGGATTGATATCGTTCATTTTATACCTGTCTATTTCGCGTGATATCACGTCTTGCGTACTTATTTTGTAGCTAATTTCATAAACTTTCGGTACTTATTTAGTTTGAAATTGATTTCATGTGTTAAGGTTAATGATTGATAAAGAAAAGATGAAAAAATTGATGATTTAGTAGATTTGACGAGGCTTCACCATTTTAGCCATATCTCTCTCATACAGACTCGAATTGAGTTGATTCAAAAGCCCAAACAAGTGGAACTCAGAGGGCTACCGATTTGAAAAAAGTTGGGGTTTGAAAATCAGGTAGTACCGCCGGGTACTACATGCCCAACCGGGTACTTAAAGAAGAAAACTGAACAGAAAATTTTGTGTGTAAAGTATCAGTCGGGTACTCCTGTCTGGCGGCCAAAAATGTATTTTTCACTATATAAATAAATTTTAAGCCCTAAAACATATATCTTTCACACACACAACTAGAGCTACGAATTGAGGGTTTCTTGGAGCAACTTTTGGAGCTTTTGAAGATTATTTCATCCATTCTAATCATTCGGTTACGAGGATCATTCATAATCACGATTTAATCATTCAGTTTACAATCTTTTCATTCATAACGATGTTTACTATGATTTTATTCTTGATTGTGTCTGTTCCATTTTAGTTATGAGTTAATTATTTTAAACACTTTCTTAGATGATGTAAACTAGTGATTAGGAGTGTTAAGCCTTTAAGTTTATTGTTGAATAATTTATGTTTAATCGAAACCCTTACATATTTAAGTTTAATTCCAATTGATTTAACTTACTGGTGAATTATTGTATGATTAATTTAGCGGGAGCTTTTTCATATTAGTAATTCATTACAATTATTTGTCTATAAATGATTGTTGAATGATTGCGGACACATATATTAAATAGGATAGTCATTTAGACTTGAACGTGTAAAATAGTAAAGTTGACGGACGTTATTTACTAGATCAAATCATAAGATAGTGAATTGAACTTAAGGTGTAGGAAAAGTGGACGCTAATCCTGGCTTAACTAGATTTGTAAATTCAACATAGATAAACTAGTTTTAACAAACACCCTGAAGTCATTAGTGAGCTAGTCCAAGTAAGTGTCGTTTTTAATATAAGATCAACTTTAATCAAATCGATTCTTCAGAATCCACTTTCTATACATTTGCAGTAGTTTAATACGCAAAGTAACAATTCGGTTGTCAAACCCCCACATTTATTTACTTGTTTAGATTAATTGCATTATACTTAACTCTTGGATACATAGTCCCTGTCGATCGACCTGGACTTACTGTAGCTATACTATACACGATAAGGTCTACTTACATGGTTGTGTAATAGTTAATTGCAGTAATTCTTTGTTTATTTTTATAACTTGATTTTACACGTAGGGATCCCAATGGAAAAGAGAACAATACAAACTATATTACAAATTTGTTGTTGACACTTGACTCTCATATATTCCACTGACTTTTAGAAACTCTTGCTCGACTCCAATGATGACACCACATGTACGTTCACTGCTTGAAAATTGTTAACAATTTGTGACCCAAAAGTGACCAAAGGTCAAACATGAATATCTATTACTTGTGAAACATTACTTTTTGCAAGCATTTTCTGTATTTATGCACCAATCCACCCAAGAAGAAATTGTCTCTTTTTTCCTAAGAGATATACAAAAATGTGACAACACTTGAACTTCATCACAAACTTTTGATAATGTAGCTTGACAGTTTTCAAACACCTTCTTGTTTCGGGATCTCCAAATTACATAAAACATGGACCATACAACCGCTTGTCATATTAAACGTTGATTTTTTGAGAACCAAGTATGACCGCCATGATTAAGTAAAGTTCACACCGTTAGTGTATTAGTTGGACCCATATTCCACCATTTGAAGATCTTTTCCCAGTCTTCTTTGTTGGAATCTCCATATAGAAATACACACTTTTTAGGGACTAGTTTGCTCCATCTTGTTGATTGGCCTATTCCGATAGGGTCCATTTTGTGATGACGCAATAGAAACGGTAGAACATTGGTCATCTAAATGCCAATGAAACTTATTAATTTGTGAAGCTTGTGGGACGACATCCTTTATCAATTCCGTCAATTCATTGAAATCACTTAACCCCCTCCCCCTTAACTCCCTCGCCCAACCCCATTCCCACTCCCATCTCTACATGATCCCCTCTCACTTACCTTCGTCATCTTTTGCACTTCCAAATGGTACAATCTAGAAAAATTTTCACTAAGTTTAAAATTTCCAATCCACTTTTATCGCCTAAAAAGTAGTGTTACTACCATCCCTAATCTTTTTTCCAAATGATGATGAAAATGAAAACCAATTTTTTGTAGTTCAATTCCCACCCTAATTATATTCCCTCATGTTCCACTACGCCCCTTGATTTGTAACCCTCCATCTTTTAAGCCCCCCATCCCTCTGAATACTTTTTATCACTCTACACACCATAAGCTATCAGACTCTACCAAAAACCTCCACCACCATTTTTCAAGTAACGCCCAATTGGAAGCTTTTAAACTACTAAAATTCAAACCTCCCAATTCAAAACTTTTTAAAACATTCTTTCATTTTCCCCATGTCATTTTTCTGTTCTCCCCCTCACCTCCCAAAAAAAAGTTTTTCTCACACTCTCTAATTTTTATGACACTCGCTGGAGCACAAAACATGGAAAAATAGTACGATGACATGCTTCCAAGAACCGACCGAATCAAAGTCATCTGCCCACCAAACGATATTGATCTCGCTTTCCAACTCGACAATTTACTTTTAGATTTCTCAATTATTGGAGACCAACTTTCAATTCTTGATGTGTTCACACCAATTGGTAGACCCAAATATGTGAAATGAAAGTGTCCGGGTGAGCAACTTACTTGAGTTGCAAGCCACTCTACGTCTCCATATTATACGCCTAACCAAACAATTTATTTTTATTTGAATTGATTTTAGGCCCGATGCATCTTGAATGCATTTCATGATCCTCATTAGATTTTTGGCATTTACCAAACTCCATTCACCAAAAATAATTGTATCGTTCGAATATTGTAGGTGTGAGACTTTAACTTCATCTTTTCCAATTATCAATCCTTTAAAATGCTCTTTGTGTACCGCCTCTTTCATGACCACGTTTAAGCCTTCGACCACTATTAAAAATAAAAAGGTGATAAAGGATCACCTTGGCGAACCCCCTTCTCCATCTTGAATTCGGTACCCATCCACTAAAATTGAGATTGACGCCGATTTTAAACATGTAGTGATCCACTTGCACCATTTTTCTCCAAACCCCATTTGAAGCATGGTATTTCGAATGAAACTCCAATTGACACTATCATATGCTTTTTCAAAATCAACTTTCAAAATGAATGCCTTTTTTTTGTTTCTCTTGATATTATCTACCACTTAATTTGCTACCAAAATTCCATCAAGAATAGATCTTCACTTATAAAAGCATTTTGTTCTTCACCGATAACCTTCCCAATCACTTTCTTAACTCTTTCAGCAAGTATTTTTGCGACTATCTTATAATAGCACCCGATTAGACTTATTGGACGAAAATCCTTTAAACCAATCGGGTCATTTGCTTTTGGAATAAGAGCCACAAATGAAGAATTACAACCAGTTGAAAATTCACTCGTTCTCCAAATCCAACGGATAGCCTCCACGAGATCATTTTTATGTTCGTCCAAAAAAAAATTATGAATCCTTAATTGAAACCATCGGGTCCCGACGCTTTGTTACTACCACACCCTTTTATTGCATTCCACACCTCGTCCTCTGAAACCATGAGCTCGAGATTTTCATTATCAACTCGAGATATCTTCTTAAACCGACTCGTTATTAATGTTGGTCTTGCTTTCACCGTTTCTTTCAAAGATTCACTATAATATTCTACAATTGTATTTTTTATTTTTTCAGGTTCTTCACACCAACTCCCCTCGATCACTAAGCCTTTCAAATTATTCTTCGTGTTTTTCCTCCTAGTAACCGAATGAAAGAAACTTGTATTTTCATCTCCTTCGAATTCCCATTTAATTCTTGCTTTTTTTTGTAACATTTGGGTCTTTAATATCTCTTTTTCCAACCAACCTTTCCTTGCTTCTCTCAATTTATCTCATATTCAATTTCTTCTAGATCTCTGTTTTCGGCTTCTAACTCCCAAATTGTTGCCTCCCTCTTACGATTCTCAGTCTCATTATTTTTACCAAACTTAATTTTGCTCCAACTTTTAAGTACTTCTTTGACATTTTTCAATTTATCTCGAAACATAACATCCGGGTTTTTTTTTTGAGGAAACCAGCATTTTCCACACATCCATCACAAGTTTCATAATTTCATATTACATCAACATTTAGACAAAGATGGATAAATTTATATGTATGTTTTACGCAAACAACACATTGACTATTATTAAAAAGACCATCATATTCTATAAATACATTATTACTTTTACTTATTTAATTTTAATTTAAACTATAATAAAAAAGAAAATTTATTATTTATTATTTATTATTTATTATTTATAATAATCAAAGATGTGTAATACAAGGTTTTTTTTGCCCGCGCGTTGCGGCGGAGTTTAAAAAGGTAAACTTTTAAATTTCGATGTGAAATATGAAATACTCACTTGAATCACACTTGATATCTTTTTGCTTTTCTTACCAAATGAGAGTTTTATGAATCCATATTCTTTTGATCATACTAACGTTGTTGAAATAATTTAAGTTAATGCAAACTTAGTCTTGCATCTATAATTGTATGATGCATATGATTTTATTTCACTTATTGATAATGCAACCAAAACACATGCATTTAAATCACTAATTGATCTTCCACTATAACTATTAAGAGTTATAACTGTAAACTTGGTCAAATAAAAATATAAAGTTAAGTGCTTCGAACATATTGGACCCTTGACTCAAATGCCACCGAAGTCTTTACAATGTCCTTGTATCTGAATTTTATGATCATCTCCTCCACTAATTATATTTGTAATCTTGTCTCTATTGTGTTCTTCTAGCTAACCTCATTTACTTTATGATATAAGAATATGTCAATAACCAATAAGGCATTCCTCAAACACATGACATATATTGTAAATTTTCGCATAACAAATTTGATAAACATGGCGTGAGCTAATTAAAAAACCTTTCTTCATTAAACTTAAACTGAAAATATCATGTAACTTCAAATTTATCACAAAGCATCATGAACTCATCTAGCAATCAATTTTTGAATCTCGACTTTCTAACCTAATAGATAATAGAAGTTGATGATCACCTTGAAATTAAGCAACAATTAATAACTTATCAAATATAAACTATGCAAATTTCGAACTCACTTATATAGATGTTAAAGATAAATTAGACCAACTAACTTCACTTAAATGAAATTACTAAGTTCAATTTTTCAACACCACGTCTCCAAAATTAACGCTCATCTTCAACTATGATCTCACGATTGATTGCAACATTTTTTTAATACCAACTTGCTATATCCATAATTGTGTGGTTTGGGATTTTTAATTTATCATATTTCTTTCGCTAATGTAACTACTTATTGTGGCACATGACCACTATGAACCGCGGTCAATCCTAAGTAAAATACCTAATAAGCACTAGCATTAAAAGGGCATTCCTGTTTATAACAGGCTCCCCCGGGGTGGCCAAGCTTATGCTCATGATGTACGCGACCTAGCCGTTATCGTGGTCGTTTCCGAATTTTCCACTGACCATCTGGTAAATGTTTACCCATGAAGGGATCGAACCTGTGACCTATAGGAAGTCATTTGGGCGCCCTTACCACTTGACCATCACTAGATGATTGTAAAATACCTAATAAGTTTTGCAAAAATTAAGATATAAAACAAACAACTTTAAACAACCTTAACTTTTCATAAGCACGTTGTAATAGCATCTAGAATTGAAAAAAAAGCATCTTATGAATGACATATATTATTTATTTAGTATCTTTTAAACCATGATTTATAAAAATGCTACGAGTTAAAGAAATAGAATATATATACAGGGATAACCCCATTTCTATCGGCGTATGTAGAAAACAAAAGTATCTTATAAAATAACATCTATTATTTATTTAATATCTTTTAAACTTGCTATTCATCAATTATTTAAAGAATAGTGAAATCATAATTTATTAAAAGGTTAAGAGTTAAAGTAACATAAAAGAATTGCACGTAGAAAATAAAAGTATTTTATAAAATAACATCTATTATTTATTTAATATCTTTTAAACTTATTATTCATCATTTTAAATAGTCATTTAGCTAAATGTTATACAGATGAATTCTTGATTTCATGGAATGAAGTCACGTTCAGTGCACGTGATGGTTTACGTTTGGGGTTTGGATTTTGGAAGGTGGGAGTCACATGCATGTCTCGTTTTCGTGTAATTTAAATTAATAATAATTTATAAGAAAGGGAGTGAAAATAATTAATGCGTTGGATGAGTTGTAAGCAAAAGGTTGCTTGGTCGTGGTCCACCATTTCAACGGGTTTCGAGTTTCGACACGTTAACTTCCATTATTGACTCAACGTTATATACATCCGATATATTTGTTTCGACTTTCAGGGTGTTTTTTACTTTTATTTTTTATACGAGGAGGAGCATGGCACGGATGATAACAAGGGTTCCTTGTTTGGCTGATTAGTGTTATAATGTCATACGTTAACAAATGTTTAATAAATTTAAAGTTTTTATAATTATCTAAAAAATAATTAATACTCATTAACTAAGTGAATTCTTTCTATATTTAGATTTATTTTTAATTAAATAAAGAATGTGATATTTCATTTAACACTTGCTAACTTGTGCTCTTAGACAATAGTTATTCAAACCCCGATAACAATTACAATGTGTTATGTCTATCTCACACCATTTTTATTTTTAGCCTTTCACTTTCTTCGATTTTAACTTTCAAACTTCAAACTTTCTCATTTATACTCTCCCACTCAACCACCACCCACCATCACCTGCCGTCACCTCTCGCCACCACTAGCCGTCGGTAGGTGGTAGTACGTGGGGGTGGAGGGAAGAAGGAAGGTGGAAGGAAAAAAATAGAGGGGGTGAAAAAGAAAAGAAAAAGTAGTGATGGGGTGCGGAGTAAAATTTAATATTATTCTTTTTTCTTAACTCTAATCCTCACCTTTTCAAACTAATTACAAATATGGCACCCCTCATACCCATTGATATAAGATAAAGGATAATCTAGTGATCTTAATTTTTCTTCTCCTCATTCCCCTCGTATAACTCATTACCTTATAATCTCGTTCTTTTACTTTTATATAAAAAAAGGAAATGAGGTAGTATACGCAAGTGGTATTTAAGATTCTTTATTTAAAAATTGGTTTATGTTTAAATTATAAATTAATAATCCATATAATTTTATTTTTAAGATGATGTTTAGTATTTCGATTATAAAATAGAATTTGTGTTTCTAAAATAGCTCTTGAAAAGCATCTTACAACCTACTTATTCAAATTTGAGTTTTCCTCTCTAAGAAAACGCAAATAATCATTTTCTTTTTCCAAACACATTTTTCTTTAATTATTTGACGAACACAACAATCATATAATCTCTATAAACGCAATCTCAAATGCCTCATAAATACTTATTTATCGTATAAAATAAGCAAATAAATAGCTTTTGTAAGAGTGTTTAGATTGTTTACCTGCTTTAAGAATAATCGATAAACAATAAAATATAGATGCTTAATGAGCAATCTCCAACACCCCAAAACCTAAACAGTAAAAAATTATATATCTAGCCCCTGTAAATGAATATAGAAGATCGTTAAGAATTACACTAAAACATATATACATGTGTCTAAATATATATGTTTTAGAAATGATAAAAAGGGGTGTGTGCTTATCAGGGTCGTCTCTGAGTTTTTGGAGGTCCTGAACAAAAACTGATTAATTGCCGAATTGAGGCTCTATATCTAGCTATATGAAGTTTCTTTTTATTATTTTTGTTGTGGTTTTATGAACTTTGAAACGACTGGAACATATATTTTTTGTTGTTGCAATTAACAATCGACTTATATGTATATAATATATACACACATATAAGCACTAGGTCCCTTATAGTTCGGAGGCTCTGGCAGTCGACCACTTCGCCCATCTTCAAAGACGACCATGATACTTAGTACACATATATTTTAAAAATGAGAATTAAACCTTTGAAATTATAGTATTTTTTAGAAATCCAAGAAAGTTCACGAACTATAATTATTCCCATTCTAAAGGGTAATTTGGAGGGTAATCTATTTCAATTATAAACGTCCGCCCCACCTGCAAGGAACATCAACGCTGGACAAATCACATGTCCACAAAATCACCACATATGCTGAGGTACGGATTCGAACCTTGACCTGTCGGTCACACATGTGGGATCTTGAAGTTTCCGACGACGGTACCACTTGAACGATGCCCAATTGGTAATCATCGTCATTCTATTGAATTCATTCAAACTAATATCTATAAGACTATAACGATTCCTACTTACTAAACGAAACACTACCTAATTAAAACAACGTACAAAGGTTGTACAAATCACACCTTAAAATCAATATAGTTTCAACATAATGCATAACATCCCATAAAAACAAAAGGAGAAAAAGTGATCGAGTGAGCCAATGGACAACATAATCGTTTTTTCCATTAGTACGAGAACAAATATTTACAAGTTCTTCAACCATAATCGTATATCAATAACGAAAGCATCTTTTTTCTTTTTCGAAATTGATCCAAAATGTCAATTATCAAACCAACACTCACCTTATTTGGTGGCGGCTAATTGAATTGCGACCTTTACTCGATCTCAGTTCTTAGATCCAACTATGAAAACAACATATTAGCATTAGCAAACAAACAATATTCGCAAATCAAAAATCAACTCTGCCCCACCCATTTACCCACCCTCACCCAACCCACCCAACCCCACACAACGACTAACATATGTATCTCAAAACATAATACAGATTTAATTACAGATTCATTCATTAATTATTTCCCACTTTTCATTCATTAATTAAACGTATATGTGCAACAAACTCGCATAAAAATCAAGAACCTTTGTCTCCTTCAACAACACCATCCTTATTCCGCAATTCTTGGTATTTTTTTCTTTTTGTATTTTTATATAGTTTATTGATGATTAATTAATTATGTTGCTGTACTAATTACATAAAATACCTTGACCCTTTTCTGCAAATTCACTCAATCTTATAATGACATGTGTATTGAGTTTAATGGCGATATAAAGGTACTGACGTTGTAGATCGTTATTCATATGCTATATGTTTTAAGGTACCCCATATGTACTATTTCATCTTCCATTAAAGAGTTTGATGAGTTTAATTTTTTTTCTTTTATTGGTATTTGAATTTGATGTATTTCTTGGTTAAAATGCAATGATCTTGTTGATTAATGTGATTGATGACTGAGATTTTAATTTGTGATTTAGCAAGCCCACTTTGTGTTTGATTTTAAAGGTGTTAACTTTTTTTATAATTTTAACTAGCTTTACCCTTTTCTGGAATTTTACTCAATTGTGTGATAATATGAGTGTTAGTTTGAGTTTGAATGACCACCTTTTGCTCTCTTTATAATGTTATTTGTTGTTGCATTTTTTCTATATACACTTTAGTTTTTTAGATCTTGTCTTTTTGAGGTACCCCATTTGCTCCATTATCATAAAAAGTTAGTATTTGACCTAGTTATTCTTACTTGCATATTTAACACCTGGGTTTTTTTTTTTATCATCATCTTCATATGGCTGTTTGAAATATAAATAAAATGTTATGATCTCCCAATGATTGTGCTAATGTTTGCTTAACTTGATTGACCAACTGTTGTGCCTTGTGAATTTGATCTCCTTTTAAGTTTGATTTCAATGTTTTTGTTGTGATTCTCAATAGTGATGACTCCTTTTATTACTAAAATTTGTTTCAGAGAAGTGGAGTTCATCTGTAAATGTTAAAACCAAGAACTCAGCGGCCAAACAGGCCCAATTCGTTAGGAGGTAACTTAACAATTTCAATTACTAAATTTCTTAATATTTATTGTCAATTTGTCATCTATCTAGTCTTATCTTCATTTTTTTTCTTTGATTGGTTGTGGAATGTTTCTCTTTGACTTTGTCTTCCTTGTTACAAAGTACAAACCATTGACTTGATAAAAACTAAAACTAAGTGCTTAAAGTCCAAACAGGCTGGCCAGCCAGCTAGATGATGATTATTATTTTTGGTTTTAATTACTTTGTAACATAAATAGTTAGAGTGTTTGAAGTTATTTTTCCTTTGCTGTGATTGTTAGGCATGGATTTTGTGGATCCAGTGAAGAAGAGTGGTGTTGTAAGAAAGATTATTGTGGCTGCATGTCTTATAGCAATATGCATCGCAATAATCAAGATATCCCCAACTTTCAGCACCCCAAGCCCAGTAAGTAAAGAGATACCTTTTTTTTGGTTATCTGTTTTGACATTCTTCCTCCTCTAATTTTAAGTATAAAGGGGGTTAGAAGGCATGAATCAAATATAACTTATGTCTTTATAACGTAGATTTGTCATAGTTTGAGTATCTGACAGTTTCTATCGTTTCTTGTTTTGAAGTTCTCTCGTCATGAATCAGGGATTACTCATGTCTTAGTAACTGGAGGTGCTGGATATATCGGTTCTCATGCTTCACTACGCCTTCTAAAAGACTCTTACCGTGTCACTATAGTGGTATCTCTCTAATTTATATTAAATATCCTTAATGTTATCGGTGAAGTACTAATATTTGAGTTACAAGGCCCCACATTTATGAAAGAAAAAAATAGTTAGGTGCGCTTGATGTATTTCTTTTGGTGGATTGGGTTCATCTTGTCCATTTTAAAGAACTTGAAATACTTGAATATGTGATATGCATGGCTATACTGTGCGAATGTGTGTATCTATATCTACATATTCTCCCTATTAAAGCATTAGGTTCAACATCTTGATCTCTTAATCATAAGTATTTAAATTATCTATATACCCCTCTTTAACTACATACCCAATTATAAAAAATTCCTTAGAAAATGCAGGTAAATACAAATAATTTTCACATGTAAAACTTTTAGTACGCAACTAAACCAAATGAAAATGGTTTCTATAAAACACAGCCGTTTTAACGGTTGAATATATAATTAATTCTTTAACTACATATCCAACGTCTTTTCACACTATTTGCACGATGACCCTACTAATACGCACTAAACATCTGTGTGTGACACGTTATTAGACGTATCCCTTTGGACATTTCCCTCGGTTAATGTCAATGTTTTTTTTTTTTTTTTTTTTTTTTTTTTGCATGTAATAGGACAATCTCTCCCGTGGAAACCTAGGTGCAGTTAAAGTTCTTCAAGCCCTATTTCCAGAACCGGGAAGACTTCAATTCATTTATGCAGACTTGGGGGATCCGAAAGCTGTATCCTTTGAAACATAGGCTGAAAATACTATATATACTATAGTAATATTTATTGCACAAACAACCATACATGGATATGTCTGGTTTCCTTCATAAAAAGTTTCAGGTAAATAAAATCTTCTCGGAAAATGCATTTGATGCAGTGATACACTTTGCAGCAGTTGCATATGTTGGGGAGAGTACCCTTGATCCCTTAAAGTAAGTATGCCTCTGATTTTAGATGGATCCGTTATTCATTTAAGTATCATTGAATTAACCAAAGGTGGCAAAATGGGTGGGTTGGCTGGTGGGCATTTTTTTAGTACAGGCTAGGTAGGACTGGTCTAATACACACACGTTTTTTTCTTTCTTTTTTTCTTCTTTTTCTTGAGTTTTGATACAAACTTTCAGAAAATTATCCAAGGTAAGTATGATTCTAGAGGGAAGCTGGGAAGATTCATTGATATTTGTTATTCATATTCACCAATGAATATTAAAGGCACAATTCTTCTTTAATATTCATTGATGAATATGAATAATATTATTTTTTTATCTGGTAAATGATTACTTAATAATAGTATTTATCAATGCATAGTACAGACAAAGAATAATATTCGTTGGTGAATATCTTGGTCATATTCACCAATAATAAATATTAAAGGAATTTTTTCCCAATTTGCCGTTAATATTCTATGGTGAAGCTCAAAACCTTGCTTTCCTCTGTATCAGCCCCCTAAAACTACTGCATATTATTACAAAATGATAGTTTACCTTTGAAATATTTAAGAGGTTTATGCATCGTGAATACACTTTAGGTGACTTTTGACGTGTAAATGCATTACTAGGAATCAGTTTTGCTTTCTATTTCTCACTCCTTAAATATGGTGTGCCTAATGTGCATTTTTGTCTCAATACAGATATTACCATAACATCACCTCAAATACTTTGGTTGTATTAGAAGCTATGGCAGCTCATAATGTGAATACTTTGATATACTCTAGTACATGTGCGACATACGGGGAGCCAGATAAAATGCCCATTACAGAAGAAACCCCTCAGGTACTCTTGAGTACATAAATTAGGCTTGTTTATGGTGCAATATGTAGTATCTTTCTTAACAGATAATTTTTTTATTGTGTATTCCAGAACCCAATTAACCCGTATGGAAAAGCCAAGAAGATGTCAGAAGATATTATCTTGGATTTCCATAAAAACTCAGACATGGCTGTCATGATCTTAAGGTTAGTATTTCTGTATTTGGATGTGTATCTGCTATACGTGGCGAATTGCGTGGGTCACTCGTGTCGGGTAACAGGTTAATTGATAAAAAACCTTGTAAAATACTCTGTCAAATGTTTGAAATTGTATCCAACTATATACGAAATTCCATAGTATGTATCCAACTTTAGAAGTTCTATTGTGTATATCGAACTTTCAATTATTGCTATTCGGTGTATCCGATGACTTCTTCATCGGGTAACCGGTGCCATATCACCGGTTGACAAGTCATTAGAGGACAGATACATACAATGTCGATAGAATGATACACATAAGAGAAACTTTTAAACTTGGATACATACAATAGAATTTTAGGTAAAGTTTGATACATATTGAGTGCTTCGATTACATCTGTATTATTCAGTAGTAAATAAAGTAATTTTTACAAATTATAATGACTCAATTGACAAAAGTTGGGAGTTCTTATTTCATTTTTCTTCAATGTGCAGATACTTCAATGTGATAGGATCAGATCCAGATGGAAGGTTAGGAGAGGCTCCAAGACCAGAATTACGTGAACACGGGAGAATATCGGGTGCATGCTTTGACGCAGCTCGTGGAATTACCAGCGGACTCAAGGTTGGTTTCGTTCAATATAACATCATTAGACACTTCACTTAAAGCAGTTTATACTTCGCCTTTTTTTTTCTCTTCATATAAACCAAATATAAGATTAGTTGGTGGAACATTTGTACTATTGAGTAAAGTTCGTACATCATACTGTAGAGTTTGTTTATTTAGCCACCATGCCCAGTGTTTTGGCAATCTTTTTCTGTTCGTCCTGCTTTTCGGCCACAAATCCATATTTCTGATGGATTTTCTCTTAGTTCATACAAAATTAACATTATACCACTTAATAAGGGGGAAGTACTCAAATCACTTATGTTTGGCCAAAAAGTAGGACTGATGGGAAATGATGGTCAGAACATGAAGCTTAGTCACCCAAAACCTTACAAGTTTCAAAAGAAAAAGAAACTGATATCTTTCATATAATGTTGATAGGAAGATATTGTTTTTCTTACTTGTAAGTGTGTTCCTCCATATATTTAAGAAACGTACAAACAGTCACTATACAAATTTTCAGCAAGCATGCGTTAAATAATTTCAATTTATTTCCAAACAATGCTTAGAGCAAAGATTGACTAGGTGATGTTTGATTTGTGTTTTGCAACTTATTATCCGATAGGTGAAAAATTGTCCCATCAATCAATTTTAATGTTCGAGTGAAGTGAATCGGATTCTGATAAAAGAATCAGTTTGGATAATTATAACTTCATACAACTAAGGCACATTAAAGCACCGTGTCGGATAGTCCATTATATTGTAACTCAGTATCTCATTCTGTGTATTAAACATCACATAATCACTTTCAAAACGCACATCCGAAAACCTCCCTCAAGACAATCTTTTTGTGCTCAAGTTTTCAAATGTTGACTCATATTGTGGTTGCTTGTATGATACAGGTTCGAGGAACAGACTATAAAACCACAGACGGAACATGCATACGTGATTACATCGACGTTACCGATCTAGTCGATGCTCACGTAAAAGCTCTCGAGAAAGCCCAACCCGGGGAAGTTGGAATCTACAATGTCGGTACAGGACGAGGTAGATCAGTTAAAGAGTTTGTGGAAGCGTGTAAAAAGGCAACAGGGGTGGCTATAAAAGTTGACTATTTGCCACGACGTCCTGGTGACTATGCT
Source organism: Gnaphalium uliginosum (assembly GCA_963930675.1). Classification (NCBI taxonomy): domain Eukaryota; kingdom Viridiplantae; phylum Streptophyta; class Magnoliopsida; order Asterales; family Asteraceae; genus Gnaphalium; species Gnaphalium uliginosum. Next base: position 26,534,289 of record OZ005680.1, on the reverse strand, counting down.
GAAGTGTTTAGTGATCCGTCAAAAATACTTCGTGAACTCAACTGGTCAGCACAATACATAGATCTTGAAAAGAGTTTACGAGTTGCATGGAGGTGGCAAAAGTTGCATCTTAATGGATATGGGCCCTCAAAGGCTTCGCTTTAGAAGTTACTCATTAGACTCCGTATGATTTTTTACTCATAGAAAAATACAAGTTAATGCACATTCTGTCTCGTGATCACCATGGTGTCATCAAAGCTGATTGAAGTTTCACTCGATTTTGGCCAGGAGCAGGGTTATCGTTATAATGACTAGTATCTTATGCATTTAAAGTTGTAAAAATCGGTTTCTGATTGGGGACGGGCTATTGATCTTTTATTATTTGATGGATTAGGGTTGAAGTTGTATGAGAGCAACCCATGAGAGATCTGAATAATGTTGGTTGTAGTTTCATTATTATATACTGATATATATATAATATAGGAAGATTCAACTTTATGGTTTATATATGAGTTGGTAGAGTTTTAGACCTAATAGTGGGTGCATTTTACCTTAATTAAGACAGGGGTGTTCATCGGTTCGATTTATGGTTTTTTTGGTTATTCGGTTCGGGTGTTTGGTTTTGAAATTTTTTTGAGCAAAACCGAAAACCGAATTCAAAGTGTAAACCGAACAAAAACCGAAACCGAAAACCGAATTCGAATTCGGTAAAAACCAATAAACCAAAAAAAATCTGAATTTAACCAAATAACTATAAAAAGTCAATTTCGGATCGTAATTGTTAGTGTGTTTGAGTTTCACTAGTAAGAAAAATGAAAGACTTGAAGTTAATTTAGGGTTGAAATGCGAATAAACTTGTTTAAGAAATTTAAATATCAAAATATAATACATATATTAATAATTTAGATGTGTAAACCGAATTCGAATTCGGTTTGGATTTTTTTCGGTTTTAATTCGATTCGAACCAAATATTGAATGCCTCTAACTTAAGGCATATACTTTGTATATAATGATCATTTAAATTCACCATAAAAGAAACATCGTGCCATGCAAAAACTGAAAAGCCACAAATATAATTGTATACACATTGATGATTTGATGGTCTAAATTCTTTGCACGGTCATAGCAACATGTCTTGTTTAAGAGAAGGGAGTGGTCACTTCACCGTTCCGAAAAAGGCTAGACATATCAGTGTTGTATCATTTTCACGTTGAAATCATATTAAAATCAACTTTTACTTGTATTTATCACACTCAAAATCAAACTTACACTTAAATATTTTCTTACCTTTATAAATAATTACACACACAAATCAAAAATAAAAAAACAAAAAGTAACTACCATTCAAATTGGTAGTCACCGTCTTGATCAATTTAATTCGGTCATTGATCACTTTGTGCCACCAACTCCCTCCATTTGCTCTTACTATTCACATTAAAAAATATATACATATTTATCTCTTAAATCATTAACTAGAAAAAGTAACTGAGTTTTCACTTTTTAGATCATTGAAAATTTTCTTTTTTCTTTTTTTACACTTGGCAACTTTGTCATAACCCGCAAACAGCGATCTACAATGAGTTTTTAGTTCGTTGTTTATACGGGAAACTACAAACACAATGCTTGATCTTTTTTCCTTGTTAGATTGTTACCAATTTCTGTCTACAGAGAACTAGAAACACTTATATTACAGTTATACTTTCATCGTCATAGCAAATGCATCACTTAATGTACAGTTTCAATCATATTTTTTAGTATAAAGCAATAAGAACTGAGGTTACTGCTTCGTCGAATGATTTTCTCCATTTTATTGTTTCATATTGGTCAACCTATGTTAATTGACATCATCAAAATCGTCTAAAAAAGGTTCAATTAATGCAAGCACGAAACTAGATATATTTAAACTTTTTCAATATCCTGTCGAATGATGTCTTGCAAGAAACTTCACAAAATCGTATACGGGAGCATAACATTCAATTCCAAATCTAACACAAAATCTGCATTATCTCAATAAAAACACTGGGGTTTAATGTCGTTTACAGAAACATGACCAATAAGACGCCAAGAAACATTAAAAACAGTACCAGAGCATTGCTCAACCAACAGTTTGTATTGCCCTGTCAAAATTCTCTTCTGCGGTTGATCCCCGTTTAAGTAGCATGTGTTCCGGATCTGCCAGTTTCAACTGGCTGCAAGAGCAAACATAAGAAACCCAGCTTCAGTAAGATTGATGCTAATCCTGCTACTATTTGGAGGTGGCCAAAAGTGACACATTGGGTAGATTAGGTATCAGCTCAAAACTGACCCAAAAAAAAAATATTTGGCCACAACTTTATACTTTATCATTAGTTTGTAAAAATCTCATTACAAAGTACTTGATTTATATAAAAGAAAGATTTAGAAGGTTGCCTTTAGAAGCACAGTTGGGGCAACTATAGCCCTATTTCCTTTTTAGCTGGTTTATTATTTTACCCATTTGACCCGTTGAGATACAAACATAACCATAATTGACCCATTCAAAAGTAAATGGTTTTAAATAGCTACGTCTGCTATTTATCTTCCTACTACCAAGATGATGACACATGATATAAGAGTAACAGAAAAACCACAAAACAAGAGTCGTGGTTTCTGTATCCTCCTATATTACCCACAGTGAGGAAAGTAAACCAAAGATATTTTTGAAGAAGCTAGACATTAAAACTTCACGATGATACATATTTCGTGTTTCTTGCGACTTTTGAATCTCAATGGTACATATAGAAACATAGTTTGTTGTGAACTAGCAGAGACGACATACCACAGAAAACAAAACAAAAGGCAAGGAGCAATGCTATCACATTGAGCATGAACATAACGATGTTAAGAAAGAAGACGCTATCAGAAACATGCAAAACCATGATGACGACGATGATAATTTAGTTCGGTGGAAGTAACAAGTGCTGTAACCAGATATGATTTTTTCAAGAACTTCCTGGTTGATATTAGTCTTAATGCATATAAAGACTAATAGCATTTTCTTACTTATTCACTTGAACTTAAAGGCATTTTCACCCAGACGTAGCATAGGTAAGTAGCTGGTTGTTGACAATACATATTCTTAAATTAGTTTTAACCAATGTGAAAATGAAAATGAAAATGAATATGTAGGGTTCATCAATTTAGATTCATAGCAAGATTTAAAAAATATGGGAAGGTTTTTGTTGTCAAACTTTGCTGATACTGACTTATAATGAGCTTCTAGTCACAAATCAGAAAGTTCATTTCCATCAACTAGCAGAAAGATGTGATTTCCATACCTTAAAAGACGTGAAGCAGATTTACCAAGATGAAGACTGCATACAACCAGATTAGCCAGTGTCTCTCGATCCTTTGCATCCTATATCAATGCATCAACATATAAATTTAGGAAGTATAATGTGCAAGCTATTAGAGGTAGGTGTTATATATAGGTATGAAACAAGGGTGAATCAAGAGAAGCAAATTAGATGAGACAGGTAAACTAAACAAACAAGCAGATCCAACAGAACAGAACCCATGACATCAAGACATATCATTATAATTTTGAGGGAAATGAAATGTATATAGCCCTTGAAATAAAACAAATGTATTCAGTTTTGAGTGATTTGGTTAAGTGACAGAGACAGAACTGATCTATATATCCTTAAGCGAAGTATAGTTGAATTTAAGGATAATCTATAGGTGGCAAGATGGGTGAGTTAGGCAACAAGCCAATATGGATGCAGGATAGAACAAGTCAGTTTTAGTATGGGTCAAAACGGGTCAGGTGGGGTTGGCTTGACCTGCAAACACTTGTATAGTCAACAACTTAGGGGTTGTATTTATTCAAAATAGACTTTGGACGATATTCCTCATACCCATTTGATCCTCACCATTTAGCAAAATGACATATTTGAGATAAAGCAGAACCTAAAACAACCCACTCATAATAAAATGGGTCAAAATAGCCACCTCTAGTAAATACAGTTAGTCGGAGATTTACCTTATTCAATGCCTCAAGCAATAACGATTCAGCTTCATCAAAATTTCCCATGTGCATGCAGCATACAGCCTTCCCATTGAGGATCAAATTAGTCATTTGGTATTTCTCAGAGAAATCCTGGAAGATGAGATATGCTTCTTGTATCTTTGAACCACCCTAATTCACAAAAATAGTACAAGAAGTAAGAAAGTGGTTATTATGGTATAAAATGACCTGAAGAGGAGAATATGTACCACAGACAAATTAACCCATGCAGTTGCAAGCTGTGTCAGCGTGTGGTCCTCATCAATCTGTTGCATAACTCTCAATTGCTTCTCAGCATAATCTGCTCTGTGCATCTTGAGAAAAATTTGGACATTCAAGGCATATCTGAGAAGAATATAACGCATTAGGACAAGGATTCTTCATCTTAAAGAAGAGTTTGTCTAACATGAATTAGTAGCAAAAGATATTGATAGTATTCAATAGACACATTAAACCCTAAAGAAAGTTTCATAGTTTCAGTTTACAATAATAGCATTTCAGTTGTTTTCCTTAAGGTCCCGTTCCCGAGTTATTTTATTGAGAGAAGAGAAAAGAATCGAAAAGAAGAAAATAATATTGTGTTCCCAATTTGTGTTATGGAAACAAGAGAAGTGGGAGGAGAATAAGGCCATCTTTTCTCTCCAAACTTTCTCTCCAATATTGGAAGAAATGGAAGGATGGAGGACTAGACTAATTATAAAATGTCAATTCCTTTCATTTCTGTCCAAACTGAGAACATGAAATGTGTAAATTTCTTTTCTTTACTTTCTAACTCGGAAACGCTAAACTTTTAAAAAGTATTCTTCCTCTTCTTTTCTTCTCTATCATTTCATATCATCTTCTCTTTTCTTTGCATCAAAAACTCGGGAGCAGGCCTTAAGTGAAAGTTATGTACATTTATATTGTCCACACATTATACCTACTGTCCAATGAACCCACCTTGTTCACAATAATTTTTAAAAATTCTATCTCAATAACAGTGATCACCTCAGACCCTATAGCTACATATGATACTGGAGGCCAGAACCACAGCACACAAAATTTGAATGAGGCTAAGAGCCTAAGACTCCTAAGCGTTTGTGGGTGCCTCGTTTGAGCTTACCAGACTATTCAACTAGCACTCTAAGGAGGAGCTGTAATTCTCTAAAAGTCACGAGGACAAAGAATCATTAAACTAGTGAAAAATAACTGAAATCAATTTTCTTTTCTACTTTGAAAGAATGTTTTTCAGAAATGCACCTATAACCTTGTTTCGTCATAGCTGTATCGTTTGTTTAAATACTTATAATCTTCTTATCGGGAATGGGGAATGATTATTTGAAGTTCTACTTTCAATTCAAATATGTACTTCTAGGAAAAATGTAATTCCTGGCATGCGTTTTTCCAGACACGAAATTAACATTCCTTAATGCCAGTACATCAATCTAGATTGTATAACTTACTAGAGATGATGTTCGCCGTCATTATGTTTTTAAAATATTTTTTTATCTTTCAGCAATAGGGTCGTCTAATAAACTCTTTAATTAAACTTATATCATAGTCATAGGGGTTTATAACATTAGTTTGGTGTAGCACTGTAGCGTGCTCCAGATGCATTACATTTTTTGTTCCTGATTGGCATCATTCTTATGTCACATGCCCAAACTACTAAATAGAGGATGAATATGATGTGACATGAAGAACTGCTCCAAAAGTTGCTATTATAATCTTTTTTGACATTATCTTAGTTATGGCACTAATTGCGATTAGTAGTGGTAAACGCTAATTGTTGATAATAAAATAAATTAACATGCTAGTTTAATCAATTATGAAGGCTTCTTGCAACTAGCAGTGGAAAAGGCTAATAGTAAATTATTAACATATAGAACGCATCATTATGGTTGGCATGTAAACAAATATAATTATACGCAAATATAAACATATTTAGTAACGAGGTGAAGTAACACTCAACAGTTCCATACTCCCCCCAGCATTTGTGTATTTGAGTGCCTCGTTGTAGTCTTGCTCATGCATGAATATGGTTCCAGCAATAAGCCTGAGTATCGGATTGTTCCCAATGGCAGCATCGCCCAACCACTCCCGTATACTAGAAATCGCACCTTCCTATCAAATTCGAAGACAAATAATAATTTCGAGTCAGATAAATGGTCCGTAACTTCATATGATCCATGAAATAACAGCACAAGTACGTGTACTGATGTGCATTAGTATCATTCGTGCTCCTTTCCATCATACACACATCTGATATTTTCAATTGTGTAACCCAAGGTTGTCAAGATCGAGATCTTACCCAGGATCAATTTCGCCTTTGCAAGATTGGGGTCTTAAGATCCTAGATCCTACTCAGATACTCTAATATCATATATGTGTGGTATAATACATATAAATTAGCAAATGTTTGACAAATTAATGAAATTTTCATGGTTTAAAGTTTAAACATCATAACCTTAGTTCAATAGTACTCATAAGAACTTAAATTACTATATTTGTTATCAAAGATATAGATTTTTAAAAGATAAAGTGTCATAGTTGAAGAATTGATTAGTTTTACTTTAATTACTTGATTAAATGATTAACATATTACCTTTTTATTAGACAAAATCAACATAGTTGTACCATTTTAGCTCATTAACTCATGATAAGTATAAGCGGATCGGATTGAGATCTTAAGATCCTATCCTTAGGATCGAGACCCTAAGGAGATCCTATACTTTATAGATCCTACATAAGATCGGGACCGATTTCGTTAATCGAGATCGTAAAATCGTAAGATCTTAAGATCAAGATCTGGGGCTTAACAACCTTGGTGTAACCATCCCCCAGTGTCCTGCTTCTCTATCGTCAATATCGCAATTTACAAAAAGATATATGCTCGATAGACATAACACTTAACACTACAACTACAAGTTTGCGTTTGCATAGACATTTATCAATCAAAACATCTAACTGGATCGATCGAAATAAATTTCACCTTGTTATCAGGACTCGAAAGATACAACGCGAGCAATTTCACAGCCTGGAGAGATGTCGCCGCAGATGAATCGACTTCGTTAATCACAAGCTATAACAGATCAAATCAATTATTACGCATCAATTAATAAAATTAGACAAAATTGAGTAAATGTATAGATACAAAACGATGAAATCAAAAACCTGATAGCTTCCGAGCGCGATGTAAGATCTATACACAAGGCAATCTCGTTCAATTGAATCATCTTCTGTTAGGTTTGCGAGATCGCTGTTGTTGATTGCAGCTTGAAATGCACCTAAGTAGAAATTGTTTCGTAGGTTGAATAACACATCTGGTGCCATCGCCATTGGTAATCGGAATTTGAGACCGGTTGATCGGTGAAATTAACAGATCGAAGAGAAATTACGGACGTTAGGGTTTGTTTAGCAGTTCATGAAATACGGTTACACATATTACTTATTAGTGTGTGAAAACTGAAAAGGTGTATCTAGAGTCCTTGAGGCCCCTCATTTTGAAAGTTTGTCATATTAGACCCCTGTTTAATGAATGACGTGGATAATACATTTAAAAATAACAATGAATGACATGGGTAATACATTTAAAAATCGTTTTAGAAAAATCAACTAAAATCGTGCTATTGCTTATCACTTTATCACTCATTTGTACGGTACAAATTCTTAATACATTATAATGGTAAATTTATCAATTATAACGATGTATATATTATTACCCGTCGAACATGAACGAACAATTGACTTTGTGTTGGATTCATACTTGACTCCAATCCAAACCTTCCCCTGTGTCGAATATTGTGACATGCTTAAATTATGGATAATCACTTGAGTTCTAACACGAGATTCGTTATTTAGTTATTTGAGATCGTACAGTTTCTTCAAAGTTCGTTTGGCATTCGATATTTTTATGATACTAATGATTGTTTCTTTAGATGTTATATGTAGTTACATAGGTTGAATTAATTGTCTATAAATGAGATTACATTTAATCATTTAAATGCATTTTTTATTCATTTCGATATATTTTAGATAACTTACTAAACAACATGCAACAACATTCAAATTTATCTGTCGTTTCCTTTACAACACATATAAATGCGTTTATCTCATTAAAAATATGATGTTCATGCCCTTCTCATGTATAGAAATGCTTAATTCTTTCATCATATATACTAACTTTAAAACACATGTATACACATCGAATCGTATGAGCATGAAATCATAATATGTTTTAAATATATATTTTTTAACTAAAATCAAAGCAACTTTAATTAATTATTTTGTGATATATAAATATAGCAACTTTTGACAATAACTAACTAAATTAGACTGTGTATGATCTCAGTAAATAAATTAAATAAATAAATATCCTATTGATTAAAAATTAAACGACCATCCAATCACCATTCGGTATTCTCTTTGTAATTATCTTATTAAAATTATATGATAATTGGTAAATTAGCCAATTAAAACTCTTAGTATTAATAAAAATATTAAATAACATTAAAATTTTATATTATTTGGATAATTTCAAAAATATCATTGCAAAGATTTAAAATTTGACAACAGTTCACGGGGGCGGGCCCCAATAAGAGGCAGGTAATGCAACCAGTCAGCGCGCGACACCTGTCACCCGTGGTCCTCGCCCGTCACGCCACCAAGGACTATTTTTCAATTTTGAAAAAGTTGTGGACCTACCCGAAAAATTTATCCAATCAAAAACCTAGTAATATGCAAGATGCAATAAAAAAATGTTAAAGAACATAAAATGCAGTAAACAACTACTAGTAATTTTTTAATTTCAAGAATAAAACCAAGCTTTACAAACACATGAAATGTTAAAAAACATAAAATGCAGTAACAAAATACAAGATGCAGTAAACAAATACTACTCTCTCTGTCCCAAAATAAGTGTCTCATTCCAAAATGCTCTAATTGATTCACGGTGTATTATACGATAGATTAAAAAGTATTTTCACGATTTCAAAATCATACTATGTTTGTGAAAACATAGATTGACACGCCCCGATTTTTTTTTTATTTCTCTCAATTTAAAAACATATTTTAGAATGCCGCACAACTTAATTTTATAGATAAAATATGTTTATATAACTCGAACGAACGTTTAAAACCTTAAAATTTTACTTTTCAAAAAGCTGATGAGTACCCACTAGGGTACCCACCGGGTACTCAGAGTACCCGGCTTGCACCTGCAAATCTCAGTTTTTGACTCAAATTTTGATCACACTTTAAACACTATTTCTTTACAATCAAAACATCAAACTTCTTAACAAGTTAATCAATACCAAATTCAACCAAATCTCCAACACTTGAACAAGGATCACAACATGATCATAACTCAATTATGCAATTAAATGACAATTTCAAACCAATTGTTTCCAACTCCATTTTATACATACCAAAACTCATAACAATATAAAGTTGACTAGTATCTTAATCATTTATAAACAACATAACGCCATCACTTAAACTCGTCAAACATATAAAAACATTTACTCGACCCAAATTACATCAAACTCATTTAAATCACGATATAAAAAATGGGTCAAGTTTCAACAACAAAATATGATCATACTCAAATGATCGTTTGTTTTCACAAAATGGAACTTCAATATATACTCAAACGATCTTCGGCTCTTTAGCCGTATTACCCCTTGACCCACTTGTACCTACAATAACACAACAACCACGACAAATAGGGGTAAACATATAAGCTTAGTAAGTAATGGAAAGAAGAAATACATCAACAACCACAACAAAGTAACTTGGTGATCATACTTGTTGATTCACCAACTACAAACTCAAGGATCCTTAATCTACATTTATGTTCCAACTCTAGGAACACTACAATGGTGTCAAGACATGAACAATGAGATTTCTCAAGCCCTAATGCCATTCTTGAATCCCATAGTAGACTACACAATGACATACTCAAATGTCATACATACTACAATCTCCCTCAACTAGTTAATACTCATTTGATCATTACTCAAGAGTCACAAATGAGATTAATTAGTGGTTTCCCATCCTCCATTACTTACCTTTGCAATGATGTTTGATTCATTAACTCAATAACTCTCAAAATTTAGTTATTTAATTCCACCTAAACATGCAAATCACAAAGTAATGGTTATTCACTACTCAAAGTGGTAACCCACTACACATCAACTTCAATTTCATTCTTTATTAACTCAAAAACATCCTCTTGTTAACTCTTATATTTATAACTCAAGAACACACAATTCTCAATATAATTTAAATCATCATTTATCTTAAAAGTAACATGCATCTAACTAACTAAATCATATTTTAACAACAACACCATAATAACATCAATCTATCATCTATATCTTCATTATCAAGATTCTCTAATTTACTAAATTTATAAAATTATCAATGATGACTCTAAAACTCTTTTCATTCATCTTCTAACACAAAGATAAGCTCCTCTATACCCAAATATCATCATCTAACATTCTTACACCCAAAAACTAACTTTTTCTCAAAACCCAAATTAGGGTTCACAAAGAATCTAATAAAACAATCAAATTGAAGGTATTAAAAGATAATTCTTACCTCAAGGATGATGATTATGTATGTATTAAACTCAAAATCACAAGAATCAAGCTCTAATTTGGTGAAAGTCCACTTGTTCTCCTCCCTCCCCTCTTGGCCGGTCGACACACACACACTCCACTTTTATTTTTCTTCCAAATTTTACAAGAGGGGTTTAATTAACAAATTTTATTTTCTACCCTCAAGTCTCCTTTCTTCTATTTTAGCCACCATCTAACCTTTCTAAAGTTTCAATAATTCTATTTTTACCACTAACTTATTTTCTTATTTAAATTTTCATCTTATTAAATACTAGCAATAATAATAATAATATAAGCTCTTAAAAATGGCTCTTCGAATTAAAACATGAACTTACGATTTTTGGGGTGTTACATAGATAAGTAATTAGCGTTTGAACAAGGTTCGCGATTCCTTGTCATAAAGGTTTTAATTGTGTTTATTGAGGAAAGACGATAATTTTGAATAAGGTTTAAGATCATAGATGGAAAGTTAAACACCACACCGAGTTTTCAATTATATATTTAAAGTAACATCATCCTAAATATTAACGGCTAATTACATCACAACAAACATTAACGGCTAAGTACAACATAGATGTAAGTTTAAGTCAAATGAGGTTAAACCCTTTATAAGGGTTATAGATGTGATGTAAAATAAGAAAGTATGTAAATATGATATGATATTAGTTATATTGATATTTGCATCCTATATTTATTATTTCTATTTTTATTTAGTCAAAAGAAAGGTATATAAGTAAATTTCGATATTCTATTTAAGGGATTAAGCCAATAGTGTAAACCATTTATAATATACTAGTACATTGCCCGCGCAAAAGCGACATGTTAAACTTTGAGATATAGATTCTCGATTTCTGATGTTTGAAATGGAACAAAGGTTTAACGGATTGCTCAATTTATATTATATGTATTTTTATGTTTTATATTATGGATTCATAAATGGATGATAGGTCACTTTTTATAATAATGATTGAGATAGAATAATGGAAATGTTAAAATCTCGTTAATTATGTTATACTAATTAAATCTATGGCCAAAATAGTTATTTCTTTGGTTTTGATTGAATATTAATACCAATGATCCAAATGTATTTTAAGTAGTATATTAGACTTGTGAAATTTTGTGAATAAGTAGTGACTATTTAATTAATAAAAAAATACAATTTTTATTTAGTGATTATGTATAAGATTAAAATTACAGTCATTAAAGAGTTATTATGGTTGCTAAAATAGTTTATTATTTTCAAATTATTGAAGTCAATGTGAAGGTAGTTTTGATATTTTGCATCTTTCTTTTCGTAAGTTTAAGTCAAAAGAGGTTAAACCCTTTATAAGGGTTATAGATTATAGATATAATATGGTACAGATAAAATTAACATTATCGATTATCAATGTTTACGATCACACTTGCTTAATCTAAGTAAGTTCAACCTTAATTTATAACTTCTAAGCACCATATTTTGAGATAGACATGAAAACAGGGGCAACATCGTAAACTTACACAGTTGTTTGTGTTAATTTGTTAAAACGAGTAAATTACATGTCCTATCATTTTAGGGAATTAGTTCTTTGACCTGAATTTTTATTCCATCACATAGGTCAAAGAGTCTTCAAATTTTAACTTTTACGAGGTATGAAAGACAGAGAGCCAAAAGGAGGGATCGAATCGCAAAAAACTAAACCTATCACCGGTAGTGAAATGAAATGGATGACATACTACAGTTACGGGAATGTAATTTACTCTTGTTCAAACCCACAGGGGAAGACTCACTCTGCCGTTAACTTCACAGTCTTCACCGGCGATCAAATCCGTACGCTCTCTATAAAATCGCAATCTAATATCTCCAAATTCATATAAACCATTTCATTTATTTTACTGAATTGATTTTAATCTCTTTTAATCATAAGTTATTATTATTATTTTTTGCCAGGCAATGGCGATGAAATTAGGTTTTATGTTTTTATTAGTAGCAGTAGCATCGATCTGTGAAGCAGCAGCTATATTTAATCCGATCTCTGAATCTCACCGGTCCGCAGCAGTGGAGCTGTTATCAACGGCCGCCAGTTCTTTCTCATGGTCGACCTAAACCCTAACCAAATCCTACATTTCAATTTTTCGCATCACATGTCTATAATTCTTTTAGGGCCTTTTGATGAAATCAGCGGTTACTGCGATACGAATTCGATAATTATGCATTTTGAGATAGTTAATTATTTATACATAGGCAAAATTAGCTATTACTGTGATAAGAATTCAATAATTATTTATACGAACATTTTGTACCTTGTATTATGACTTACTTTATTTATACAGCTAATACATAGGTTAAATTAGCTGTTACTGCAATATGAATCCGATAATTAATTTATTAGAACATTTTGTACCATGCATTACTAGTTAATTATATATACAACTTTAAATATCGCTATACTTAGTTTTGTAAACCGGAGAGTTTTTTATGTCATTGGTGTAGCTTATACTGTGTAAATGGATATCAGTTGGGTAACTGATTAGATTATTTGTTTCAGCTTAGAAGAAGCCTTTGAATCGTTAAGGACCTTTGAGGTTCTTGGAGTAGAAACGAAGACTGAATTAAAGGATTCCACTTGTAAATCTGTGGTGGATACTCTATCTTCAGTATCATCGAACTCAAAGGATCTGTATTATGCGTTACGAGTTAGTTCGATACTAAAATGCGTGATCGGTAAAGGAGTTCTTACGGTACGCCTACTTATGCAGCCATGTGTTTTTCAGTATTGAAGTTGTAAATGTTAGGGCTTTAACTTGGTTTATTTTTAGGATGTTATATCAAGGCTTAAAGACTCTATTAAAGATGCAAAGTCGGTTGTGGATTTTTATTATCCGATAGGAGGTTTGGTATCAATCAAGGTACGTAGTCTTTGGAATAAGTTCAAGAATTTTTGTATCGAATCCTATGAACTGCCCATCTTGTCATCATTTCATGTAAATGCCAATATGTTTGTCACTTTGTGTACATGAATTCTCTTATATCAATAATGCAGGATCAAACTTCTGAAATTGATTTGATTCTTGAGGATGCTGATGGAATTTTTCAATCTATTAAGGTTCGTTGCCTAATTACATGTTAGAGGAATTTCTTGAGCATTGTCGTTTTGTAAATAATCAATAATATCTCTGTTAATTCTCTTGAGTAAATGTCCAAGACTGAGTTGACATTGCATGGTCTTGATAGGCTCTCAGACATAGCGATGGAAGGTGGCGTTACAGTTCTAACAATCCCGAGTCGAGTACTTATGCTGCAGGTAACCTTTTTTTCCTCAGTGAGAGATTAGTATCGATTTCTGATGCTTAGTTTTATCAAATAAGTTATTTTCCTTTCTTTATTTTCAGACTGTCGGAGTCCTTTAGCAATCTCTGTTAGTCCTTAAAGGGTCGCTTAATTTCATACGACACTAATTCAATATGCTTATTTGATACAGGAGTAGCACTTGAAACACTATCCGGAATTATTACTTTGAAGTCTTCTGAAATTGATGGAAATCGGGTAATTCGATATTTTCTGCGTTATGATGAGTTTATAGTCGATATGAACTTGAAACAACTGTTGCTATTTGGTATGTTTGCATCCCAGCTTTGAAGTTAATATCAAGTGTATACCCTTGTATAAATATGTTGTGGGCACTAAAAGATCTTTGTATGCTCTAGTGGTGTATAGTCAAATGTTTACAAATCCAAAAGTAGCGATAAATCATTATTTGATTTATTCTCCAGAAAATGCTATAATTGCTAATGTGAGAGTTATCTAGTTATCCTGCTACTAATCTACAGATATCACAAGACAATATGTTGACGGTTCATGGGTAGTATCCTAGGTTTTTAAAACCAAATTCACTTGTAAATGGAAGAATTTAGACAAGTTTGTTGTAAGAGTTAACTCTACTAGCTAAGCTCTCTGAAGAATTTGGCGACTTTACGCTCCTGGTGCCCTTTGTTCGTTTTTCTTGTTTACTGAACCTATCAATGATTTTTGCGTAAAGGCTCTTCTTTTGTCTAATCGGCGTCTACTCTTTGCAGATTGATGCACTGCAAAAGGATGTTGTGAAACTATTCGACCATATTAATAAATATGGTTAGTACATGAATTGTCTTCTCCCTTGGATTGGCATTGTTCCATACTAAGTATACTTTTATACGCATGCCTGCTGTTCCCTGTTTCACATAGTTACATCTCACCATCTAAATGACGACCGTTCTCATCATTTTATACTTTGATGCCCATATTCTGTGTTTTACGTATTAAATAAGGATAGCCATATCTCTTCATTATACTTTGATGCTCATATGCTGTGTTTTACGTATTAAATAAGGATAACCCTCCCATTCTAGCATGGGAGATATAATACTATATGTTAATTATTGTATGATCAATTCCTGTTTCTTTATACAACGTCTTGTAGATGATGGAGCCTATTACTTTGATGATCAGCTCGTTGACGCAAATGGACATCAAGGTCCTGTTTCAGCTACCTCATCAGTTGTTCGTGGGATTACAAGTCTTGCGTCCACTTCTGGAAGTTTGAATGTGCGGCACATTTTTTGTTGTTGTTACGTGCGGCCTTTTTATTTTTTTATTTTTTTATTTTTTTATACAGTTGTAATTTAACCAGTAGATGTCAAATTTATTTGATTGATGTTTGCAGATACCAGGGGACAAGATATTGGGTTTGGCAAGATATTTCCTTGGCATTGGTACCCCTAGCAATGGCAAGGATTTGTATTTCCAAATTGATGCTTTAGCTTGCTTAGATCAAAATAGGCAAGTGATAATCATTTTTTTTTAAAAGCCAATTGGCAAGTGATAATCATTGGATGTTTTCTTCAGCACATTTATTATTTAATGGAGAAAGAGATAGGAAATTTTATGTTGAATCTTGTCCACTTACTGTTTCTAACAAGCTTGAATAATCATACAATGCAGGGTTGTTGTTCCTCTCGTTTTATCACTTCCAGCTAGTGTCCTTTCTTTTACCAGTCAAGAGAAACTTAAGGTGCACTGATTTGGTTTGACATATTTCATTCTGTTACGGTGTATCAAGTTTTGAAAATTGTTAAAATAATTTAAATTATATACCCCAATATTCTGGACTGCTGATGTGTAAGAAGTGCAATGATATGCATCTTAACCTGTAAGCCTTGTAGAGAAGAATGCAGAAAGCTTAATTTGATCTGATAGGTTGGGCTTGGGCTGCAAGTTGTTCAAGCTGTGTGGCTTGTTACTTGTGATTATGTAGCATAACAGGTGGAGTGGGCGGGTTGGATACCAAGTCAAAATGGGCTTGGGCAAAAAGGATAATTTTACGGTAGGTTCAGAACGGGTTGGGTTGGCGACTTGGCCCAACACCGCATTGTTTGTCCATTTTTGTTAATAATTACAAAAACTATGTTTTTGCAAAAATACTATAATGTTTGTCAAATTAAATAATTTCAGGACATTGTAAGCATTTGGCCAAACGTTAGGTGACTTCTGACCCTTTACATGTTTAACCCATTTGACGTGTTTCATTTTTAGCCAATTTTCTGCAGTAGACATGGTTAAGTAAGCTCAACCCATATTAACCGTTTTCATATAATTAGGTTAAAGTGACCTCATGTTGTGACTAAGTACACAACTCAATGATGACTTTGTTCTTATTTACTGCTTGATTTCAGCACAATCAAACACTATTCCAAGTTCTCGCCTTAATGAATTTCAGCAGTCACCCTCTAATCGAATATATTATGAAAATTTATATTCTTTCTTCGATTATGGTCTGAGATTTTTACTTATTATATGTTTTACTTACAGGTCAGGGTTACCACTGTACTGGGGTCGACTGCACCTCCTTTATCAGTAAAACTCATGCAAGTTTTCAGCTCTGGATCAAAGGATGCTTCAATCATTAAGCAGGTGAACTATGATTTCTGATTTTACTCTCTGAATATTTGATTATAGTTAAAAAGGGGCCAGTTATTAATTATTTTATGCATAGAGTAATTAAGCTCTGATATTTGATTATTGTATCTTCGTCACTTCTGCATTTCAGGAACTCAAATTTGACCCTAAAGAAGCAGTCCATATCCTGAATGCTTTGCCAGTGGGTGTTGATATTGGGGAGTATGTTTTTGCTTTTGAGGTACTCAATATTGTGCAACCAATTGATTTGTTTAACCTTTGCCTTGTTAATTAACAAACTACCTCTCACCTTCATTCATATTTTCTGGTCTGTAGATTGTGCTTTCAGATCCAGAACACAAAAAATGCTATGTAACTGGAGGTCGAACAAAGGTGCCAATCTATATCACAGGAGTTGTCAAAGTTGATGAGGCCAAAGTCGAAATACTTGAGAGTGACAGCGTAGAGACTCGAAAGAAGTATATTCTATCATTTGGAATGTCTTGCTCTTACAAACTCTCTAACATGTTTCTTTGAACTATTCCTAAAACGTTGCCTTGCTTCTGTTCATCGTATGTTCACCATAGAGGTGTGAAAAATGGGCGGGTTGGGTAACGGGTTAAAGCAGATCATTCTCTTCGGGTCGAAACAGAGCAAGGCCCATAATGCTTTTTGCCCAGTTTTTCTTACTTCTATGAAATATGGCCCGTGTCAAATATAATTACAAAAGTCGTTTAAGAAAATATGATCAATAAAAAGTATTGTCTCAGTAATAGTCTAGTTTTACGAATAAACTGATTTATGATTTTTTATGCATTAATTTACACTTAAGTCAAGGACATGACTGGATTCAAGACATACTTCAAATTCCTTTTAAGCTCAAAGTAGAAAAAACTTTGGACCCATTTGGCGTCTTTCTTTTTATGATAGGTGTTTAGTGTTTATTTGTTTGACACTTAGGGATAAACTATTACTTGCTCGACCCATTCGTTAGGAAATGGGTAGAAATTGCCCCCTCTAGACATCCTAATAGACTCGGCTTTTCTAGGATCAGAATATAAAAATGTTACGTTTTCCATGCGTTTTTGCTGTAGTCAGAGGACATGGGTTGTTTTAGATTCATGTATGTTTGACCGTGTTATTTCTAACTGAAAATCTGGCATTAGTATGACTGTCTGGACAGGAGCTGACATTTATATATACAATTCCTTCTTTTAATCAGGATTGTTATACATGGGGAGAATGATGTGGCTTTGTCAGCAAATCATCTTCAAAAGCTGCGCTTGTCCTTTCAGTTGACAACTCCACTTCAAAACCCGTTTAAGCCTCACCAGGTCTGTGACCTGCTTCCATGCCACTCCTTTGTATTCCTAATTGTTTTATTTATGCTAAGTTTATGCGTTATTTGTTGACTTACAGGCATTTTTGAAGTTACGACACGAATCTGAAGTGGAGCATATTTTTGTTGTGGGGAACTCTGGCACACACTTCGAGATAACACTGGTCAGCTTTTTCACTATTTCCGTATTTTTGATTCTTGAATCTTGATCAATACTTTACAAAGATGCATCCGAAACATCTAAGGGTGGCAGAATGGGCAGATAGGGTGGATTGGTAATGGTTTAAAATGGCTAGTTCATTACTACAGGTTGAAACAGGTTGTGTAAACTCGTAAACCCTTTTTTATTTTCTTTTTTTGGGGATTCATAAATAATTAACATGGTAAATGATACGTGGAGGGTAGGATGATTTGATAATTTATAAAATAGAAATTTAAAAAGCGGCAACAATGGATATGACTTGGAGAAAGTTGCCACCACCAAGCCTAACAATCTGATTAATTCAAGGATAAAGTAGTGAAACACCACCAAGAATATTCAAATTGGCGAAAGAAGATGTTATCACACCCAAGAACAATCAACAGTCTACTCCTTTCGTGTATAAATACACTCAAACAAGCTTCAATAGCTTACTGTAATTTAAACTCTCATATTCATCTTTTTCTATTACATATTGTTAGCCTTTATATAGAGAACTCTCATATTCATCTTTTACTATTACATATTGTTAGCCTTTATATAGAGGCTAAAAGATTTCAACATGTAACTCATGAAAAATGAAAAGACTAGGATTAAAAACAACATTAAAATAATTAAAGCTATAATAAAGAACATTCATGTAGCTTAAGACTTAATTAAGTGAGTCAATTGTAAACTTAATGTCATAAAGATTCAAATGATGGAAGCTTCAATGTCTTCATGGGTGTAAACTTGAATGTCATGGGTTTCAATTGAGACTTTATCATGTGATTCAAAATGTATCTTCATTCTCCAAGGAGGCTTAAACCCAAATGTAGGAGAAGCCTCTAAATCAGCCTTAAAATAAACATAGTTCTTAATATAGGATTGTTTTGCTATAGGTGAATATTGTATATAAAATGAGTTGGATGCCACCGCATCAGTAACAGTAAATATGATTACAATAATAACTAATTGCTTTAATAAAGTGATTTAAGAGGGTTTATGCATATGAGTACATTTCAGATGGCTTTCAAACTGCTCAATCCTTTTGACCTGTGTTTTTTGTTAAACTTTTTAACACAACCCATTTGACCTCTTCTTTTGATAATTTTTTTAACATCAACCCAAATTGACCCATTTGTTTTGAATTAGGTAGAATTTTTCCCTCTAGGAACATCTTGTATAGAAATTCAAACAACACTATATAATACTTCAGAAAGAATTTTTGACACCATTTTTACATTCCCTGGTGCAGGATTTTTTTGGACTTGTTGAGAAGTTCTTTTATCTCTCTGGTAAATATGACATGGAGTTGACAGTGGGTGATGCTGCCATGGTAAATCCTACATCCATTTTCTGACTTTTATCATTTATTTCTCCGTCATTTTTTAAGCTCAGTTTTGTGTTTCAGGAGAACTCTTTCTTTAAACCTCTTGGCCATATTGAGTTGGATCTACCTGATGCACCAGAAAAGGCAACTCGCCCACCTCCACAAGCTGTTAATATATACGTGAGATTTGGTCCCACAGCAGAGATAGGTCACATTTTCCGACCTCAGGAGAAGCGTCCTCCTCAAGAGCTGTCTTATGCTTTCTTGGGTCTAGTTTTCCTCCCGCTTTTTGTATTTTTAGTTGGGGTAAGTACATTGGAATTTTTAACTTATAAACTGTCTACTTGAGAAATCGACAGTCTTACAGCAAAAGTTACATGTGATAAAGGTGGCAATATGTACACGTCAGGCACATTAGGTAACGGGTCAAAACGGGGATTGTAACTTTTCGTAATGGTCGAATATAGGCCTGGATTGGGTTGACCGGGAGCAATTTAGATCCAAAATCCTACATTTTTAAATTTATATAATGCGTCAAATACGGTTATACTTTTTCAATAGTAAAGTAATATTTTGTTCGCGAATAATGTGATTTAGGAGGTTTTATGCATTAAAAATACACTTATGGAGATAACTACCGACCCGAATTGATGCATTCAGTAAAGGGTTAAATTTGCCACGTTAATTTTTTACTAGTGTTTAAAAGAGTCCCTTTTCCTGATCTTATGAGCAGTTGTGCACATGCCTTGAATGTTTGTATTTGTATCATTCCGCTCTTTTACCTTTTGTTCAACAACTACATGCTGATAAATGATCAACTTCTGAGTTTGAAAGATCAACTTGGTATTTTCTGATGTCAAATCTGATAAACAGTGTTAGCTTTGTAATCTTTAAATTTTTTAAGTCAAGTTCTGGAATAGATTTACTGCTTTCAACATTCATAGCTATTTTTTTAGCATTTGGAAATAAAAGATATGGATTTTTGTTGAAATAAATGTCACATATCTTATGAAGCATGTGAAGCTCTAGTTTCATATCCACATTTTCTGTTATGATACTTGTTTAGTAAAATGTCAGAGTTTTTCGTAGCCTGCTGATTTCAAATAATTTTCTCGAAGTTTCAATAATGATTGCACGGTTCTCATTTCTTTACAGTTGTCGCGTTTTGGCGTGAACTTGAAGAACTTTCCCACATCAACAGTACCCGCCACATTTGCCATCCTTTTCCATGGTGGTATCGTAGCGGTTCTTGTACTCTATGTGCTTTTCTGGCTGAAGGTATGTCTTCGTTTCTTGAGTATTGTTGTGAATTAGAGATTGTAATTTCATTCATTTTTATATGGAAAACGGGTCAATTTGGATTGGGTTTGTTTGATGACTGGTTAAATATAAAAACTAACTTACCTGTCTATCTTCTGACCTGTAAAAAACTCCTTGCTGTTCGGTTTTGATGCGATTTTCGTTTCTTCTTTCTGCAGCTTGATCTTTTCACCACATTGAAAACATTGGGACTTCTGGGGATGTTCTTACTATTTTTAGGACATAGGACTCTTTCACACCTTGCTTTAACATCATCAAAGGTGAAATCCTCCTGAAAAGAACACAAAACCGAAGGTTGATTCGGGTTACTTGGACATTATGGCATGGACTGAGATTCTGCTTTGCATAACCATTGATTATGATGTGGCGTTCGGATAGTGATATATAGTTGAAGGAAGAGTTGGTATTTATAAGCTGCCGTTTACTTAGTATAGTATTATAACAAATCTGTGAATTGTTCGGTCATTTCTGACCGTAGAGGTCTTGATTTTTTGGACATTTATGTACTGTAGTTTAAGAGGTTATGATTGGTTGCCTGATGTTCAAAGTTTCTTTTCATACGTAAGTATATTTTTACCGTGTGTTATGGTGGGAGTTTTAAAAAAGAAAAGAAACTCTAACACGAAATGCAATCTGTAAAGTTTGCATAATTTGTGTATTGAAAGTTTGGTGGCAACAAAAAATCAATTTAGATTATTGGTTAGTGTTTTTTGTTCCGGGAGCTATCCTAAAACACTAACTATTAAATAAGAGTCTTGAAATTTTAAGAAAAACTTCTACACTTAATTACCTAATAATAAGAAAGTATAAAATGCTAACTATTGAGGTCATATTATCTTTGTTAAATGTAAAAATAATCGATAAAATTCACAAAAGATGTTTTATTCTATTTTTCCTCCCACAAAATAAATACTAATGTAATCTATCATGTTAATATATAATTTGAGGGAATGCTAATACTTAAGATATACAATAAATTATGAATTGTTGTTTAACCCATAAAAACATTAGCATTCCCCGTAACATTATAAGATTTTATAATGGTAATTACTTGTTCAACTTAAAATTCATACTATAATATATTTGTTTATTACTTTCGCTGTGTAGCAATATTCTCTTTTAAGTAAAATCTATAACGTAGAAAAAGGACACCATATTATTTAGGTTAGTAGTTAAATTATTAATTTTATAATTTAATTGTAATATCCATCTCCACTTTGTAACAATTAAAGAGTATATAGCTCAATAAAGGTCTACTTCAAATCGAGGGTTTATTTTGGGATTTTTTTAAAGGTTTATTATAAAAGAACCCCTTACTCCAAACAGGGTGCAAGAAAATCGGTTTTTTTTTCTTTCAGTTTTCGATTTTTAAAAATCGGTTTAAAAAAAAACCGGTTATTTGATAAACCAAAGCGGTTTTCTCGAAATCGGTTTTTTTTGTTTTAAATGTTCGGAATCGATTTTTTCAGTTTTAATCGGTTAGTTTTTTTTTCAATTTTTTTCCGGATTCGAATTCTGTATAAGTGTATAATAAAATTTAAATAATACAAATGATATCGCTCATTTTATACACGTTAATTTATCGCGATATCGGTTCATTTGTATGTATATTAGAGTAGATCCCATGAACATTCGGTACTTATTTTGTTTGGAATTGAATGTAGGTGCAAATGTTGAAGGAACAGAGATTGGAGCTCGAACTTATTTTGTTTATAACTAGATCTAGCACATCAACAAACATAACTTTTATTTAAACAATATAATTACAACTAAAAATATAAAATACAAAGATAACTTTTATTTAAATAATACAATTACAACTAAAAATATAAAATACAAATACGAATATATTTCGAGCTTCGGCATGGCCATCACCCGGAAACGTAATCGTGTAGTAAAGTATATCGAGCTTCGGCATTGCCATCACCCGGATACACTTATCTACTTATGTCGTCCCAAACTTCATCTTCATCCACAGATTCAACTTCAAGTTCTTCAAATTCACCTTCATCTAATTCGGTCGTTGGAGGTGATATCCTTAATGCGACTTCTTCATCTTCGATAATTTCTTCAATGTTATCTAATAGTGGGCCTTCCAACGTTGTTGCATTTTGTATCCTATCTACTCCGTCCAAATAATCTTTCAAACATACACATACTTCCACGGATTGAGCAGTTAGTCTTGACCTTCTTTCCGATATTAGTCTACCGCTAGTAGAAAAGGTCGATTCAGAAGCTACCGTCGAAGCTTGGACGGATAATAAATCACGAGCCATAGCGGCTAAAATGGAAAATTGTACTTCCCTTTCTTTCCACCAACTCAAAATGTCAAAATTACGAAACTCCTCAACACTTGAAGTGGTTAAAAAGTTTGTAGACATATAGTGTCCCAACTCGCTTGTTGGAACCGATGTTCGTTGACGCTTTGTAGCATCTTCAAGTAAAGCATTATAAATGTTTATTTTTATGTCGTTGGATGATGCTCGAGATGTTCTCGTCCGCATTGAGTCAACAATTGGGTTATGTTGTTGACCATATTTTGTTGCATAAATCTCGAATAATTGTGTAAAATGTTTTTCAAATTTAGAAAGTTCATTTGCTATATAGTCCGGGTCGTCGGTTAAGTGTAAGTCTAAATTTTTCATAATTGTTGAGATTATAAGTTGTACGCCGCCAACATTTAAAGTTGTATTTAGTGCGGCGGAACAAGTAAAAACCAAAGACAAACTACCAAAATATTTTATAAATTTATTTTTTATAGCTCTAACCATTTTTCTAAACATTGGATATGTCGAGGTTTCAAATTCCTTTTAATTTTCGGTCATTATAAAAATTTGGTTTAGAACTAACGAGCTAGTTGGGTAATATACACCCGATAATATAGTAGTAGCCTCTTTAAAAACTACTAAAAACGAAGTTAAATCATTTAGTCGATCCCATCATTTCTTATTCGTGGAGCATACTGGACGGTGGACGGGGCTCAATTCTTGGATAGGAGTATCTTTTATGAGATTTGGGTCCTAGCAGGTACTAGTATGACAGTATCGACGCTTGTTATTGGTGTATTGTTTGTGTGCTCGCCAGGCTACGAGATCTCCATTTTCATCATCTCGTCTTTTTTGGTGACTTTGTGGGCAAAATGGGATTGGGCTGATAGATTCCTTGAGAGACTTGGAGACAAGGTGACAAAGATTGATTGAAACTGGATGGTTGTTAGTTTTAATTTTGGCATTGCAAATACGGACAATTGACAGTAGTTATGTGGTTTACATATGTAGAGCTTATATTTCTAATTGCTAAATTTGAATTTATTATTAGATGTTTTTATTGTAATAGGTTGTAATTTCTACGTTGAGTTATAAATGTTGAAAATGCAACCACCACCATTGAGATTGCATTAAACAATATTTTATTAGAACAAAGACACTGTTAAATTGTATAAACTAGGCAATGTTAACCGATATAGCCCATGCAAACTCTTGCATCTATATAAACATTTTAGAATAATAATTTTACAAAAAAATGATAGAGTAGAGTGTTTGTTTGTGTTTAAAATGTATTTTCTAAATGATTTTTTCATTTAGTAGGTAAGACAAACATTGTTTAGTGACAGAAGTATTAATTTTAGAGTTCTGATTAGGCACTTTATAAAAGGTCAACCAAATTCTCTTCAATATATAGGTAAATTACCTCACGATGCGGCACCAACCAATTGTGAATATTGGAGAACATGACAGGAGCATTGATAGTAGGGAAATTAAAAAATTTGCCCTAAGAAATAACTATAAAAATATACCCCTTCTGGTCGCAAGTTGCAAATTGCGACTTGCGACCTTGTTATTGTGACTTTCGTGGCTGAAAAATCCCTCATACGTGACCAAGAATGGGGTCGAGCGACATGTTCGGGGCGAGTTGGAAGTAATAAATCGGGCCGGGTTAAGCGCAAACAAATTATAAACGAAAAAGAAAAAACATTTTTTCCGATCTTTCCCCTCAACCATCACCTTCAACCTCCCACTACTGTCAACCGATGCCACCCTCCGCCGCCACCACCCGCAAGCCCGTTACCCCCACCACCACCTGTAACCACCGCCACACAAACCACCACCACCACCGGAAGTTGCAAACTGCAAGTTCGGGTTCGAACCACAAGCCCGCCACCACCAACGAGCAAGATTCGTTGTGTTTTCTCGAAATTGCAAGTTAATATTGGCTAATTATCATGTACAAGCACATTTATTTAAAGTTCGAATCTTAGGTTTAATTTTGAATTTTCGAGGAGGTATTTCATCGAACAGTTGGTTTGCATGTGATTCTTTGTATTTTTGGCATGATTCTGTTAGTATTTGATGCATATGTACTTTTTTATGTTGATTTGGACTTTAAGTTAGTTGGTATTAGGACTTGAGCACAATCACTCTCGTCCGTACAAATAGGCCGTGATCAAAATCGTTCTCGGTCATGACCCGCAAATTCTCGGTCATGGTCGACATTTGCTCCTGGTGAACGAGAAGTAGACGCAAATCTTGGTCATGACCCAAAATTTACGGGTTCTAACCGTGAACGATCTCGGTCACGATCTATCTATTTTTGTGGCCCAGAGTGTTTTTTTCCCATTTTGACTTTCTTTAACCATTTTGACTCATATTTGACCATATATGACTTTAATTTATTGTGTTCGACTTGTTTTGATTATGTTTGACTATTTATGAATTTTGTTGACTATGTTTGACTATTTATGACTTTTGTGGACTAGTTGACTTTTCTGTACTTCCTTTGACAATTTTGACTTGTGTTTAGTTCGTGGACTTTGACCTAGTTTGAACTTATTTTGAGTATGTATGACTATTTAAGACTTACGTTGACTGGTTTTGACTATTGTGGAATATTGTTGGTTGTCGTTGACCTTTTTTGACTATGCTTGACTTTTGTTGACTAATATGGACAGTTTTTGGCTGTTATTCACAATATGTTCGACTGTTTTGTACTAGTGGTTTAATTGATGAATTTTCAGGAGTTTTTCGAAGCTTCATTGATAATGAAGAACCATGAAGAACCAATTCAGTATGATTAAGGAGATTAATGTGTTGTTGACAATAAGCAGAATGAAACTCTTTTGACGCACATATTTTGGGCCTTGGTTAGATGTGTTGTACTTGGAGAATGAACATGGTTATATACATAATTTACTTCAGAGACGATATTACCATACAAACCTCACAAAGCCTCGGGAGGAGGCCAAGGAGTTGTGGTTTAGGCTCACCCGCCGTTATGCGATATGATTCTAGAGTCAAGAGTTTTTTTTGGTGACCGGATTACAGTTTGGTCCTAAGACGAGTATGAAGAATTATATTCCGAAGGAGGTTCAGGAGAGGAGATGTGTTATTAGAGAGCGAGTATTCAAAGTTCATGCGTACTTGAAGGACATCTATTTCTCATGTAGAGATGTTATTATAAGTATAGCGGGGTGATGAAAATGAGCGACGAGGACTGTGTCTATATACGTATAATTATTCTCATGGAGCGGCGTATTATGGGAAACAAGGATCACAGCCCGTGTCTCCATATTGAATGCATCTGCTTGAGGATTTCAACAAGTTTGATGAGCACCCTTGGGGTTCACGTATTTGAGATCATACTTATCCTTGTGAAGAGGAAATTGGTCGCCCGTATAGACGTGCTCGTATTCCTTCCAAAGGAGGGGAGAAAACGAACACAAGCAACAACGCAGTCGTTGCAAGGAATATGATCACAACCGATCTGGTTGTATGGCTCTTTACTATAGAACAGACAATCCAAGCCGATCAAGACCAAATCAAGGTCAAAATTAAGATCCAAATCAAGATCTAAAATAGTAAGTTGCTAATCTTTATTCTTTTCCAAGTGTACATATTTAAGTCACCCTTAAAATTATTGTAATGACAAAACCTATTTAAAGTTCTCAGCGACGCAATAAATCGGGTCGGGTTCGAACCGCAAGTCCCCCCACCCCTCGCCCCACACCAACGAGCAATATCAGTTGTGTTTGCTCGAAATAGAAAGTTAACAATGGCTAATTCTCAGGTATAAACATATTTAAAGTTCGAATCATAGGTTTAATTTTGAAATTTCAATAAGGCATCTCATCGTTACTTAGTGTGCATGCGGTTTATCGTGTTTTTGGCATGATTTTATTAGCATTCTTGTTAGTATTTGATGTATATGTATTTTTGATGTTGATTTGGACGTTAAGTTAGTTTGTTGTTAGAAATTGAGCAAAATCATTCTTGATCTCAAAAATAGGCCGTGATCGAGAACGATCACGGTCACGATCTATTTTTACAGTCAAGAGTAGTTATTTTGTCCATTTTGACTTTCTTCGACCGTAATTGATTGTGTTTGACTTATGTTAGACTATTTATGAATTGGGTTGACTATTGTTGACTATTGTGGAGTAGTTGATTTTTTAAAAACAATTGTGAAATTATAATAAGTTTCACCCAATGTTTTAAAGTCGGTGTTTGAATTTGACCCGTCTAGAAAGTCGGGGTCGGGTCTGGTTAAACTGGGTCAAGCCGGGTCCAATCCGGTCCTGCCCGTTTTCCAAGACAAATTTGAGAATCTTTCTATATCTCTATATTTGGTGTACAATCGTCTACATAGAGTTTGACATAATGTTTTAAAAATCGGTTTTTAAGTTGAATTGGTCGGAGGTTCGTCTCCGGTCGGACCAGTCTAACAGCCGGTCCAACCGGTTTTCTATTTTTAATATATCGTGTATTTTCTAATACTACCTAACTCTCTGAAATGTAAAATAAAATAAATTAAAAACTAAAAAAAAGAGGAACTTGACGTTCCTGATATCTCCAAGTCCTAACATTCCATATTTCATATTGAAAGTGACATAAAGTTGTACCACAATAACCTTTTCCTTTCCCATTCATTTCTTATTCACTTAAAAGCTTTTTATAAACAAGTACTCATTGTTCCCTTTCATTAAAATTGAAAAATTTTGAGGGATGCTATTTTAAAACTTTAATGAAATTAGAGGACTCAATTGATCAACTGAGAGTTTATTTCATTAATGACATCGTAAAGGTATTTTCGATATTATATTTAGAGTGAGGTTCAAATAAGGATGAATTTTTTTGTTAGAATGGAGAAATCAATAAAAATACGCCACGTGTCACAAAACGCACTTTCTCTCACGTTTTTAAAAATTAAATATCTCAAGAATGGTTCATCGAAAAATTATAAAAATTGCACCATAAAAATCAACATTTTTTTTCTTCGATTAGACATCTCACATGATATACTTTCGACGACTTTTTTTTTATGATTGTACAATATTAGTAACACATGTGTTACCCGCTGGTAACACGTGTGATAGTTGTTTACAAAACGCAACGAAAATGAGAAAAAAAAATTGTCGAAAGTATACCTTGTGAGATTTCTAAGCGAAGAGAAAAAACTTCGATTTTTATGGTGCAATTTTTATGATTTTTCGACTTATCGTTTGAGAGATATTTAATTTCTAAAAACGTGAGGAAAAGTGAGTTTTATGACACGTGGCGCATTCTTATTAGTTCCTACATTCTCACGAAAAATTCTGTACTCGTTTGAACATCACTTGATTTAAGATAAGATTATATGCCTTAAATCAGTCTTTTTACATCCGATTTTAGCCTTCAAAAGCATCAAAGCAAAACAAAATAATAATCAACCTTGTAAAAAACTTAAAAGCATAACTTATAAATACAGTAATCAACTTTCCAATAAATCCAAACAAATATACTTCTTCCCTCTAAATTAGAGTCTACAAATGATACTATTAACCACACGACATTTTAAGTCAAACTCCATATAGTAATAAACAAGAGCTAATAAACATACAAAGAGGTAGCAACTAAAACAATATTTGCTTAGCAATTATACCAAGAGTAACATAATTTAGATCACTGTACTGTTAAAATTACTTATCGGCCAGAACACCTACCATTTCAATCACCATACATCTTACATTCCAGCTAAAAACCGACAATTCGTCTACACATTTACCCCCATGACATCAACGTTCATCTTGTTCGAGTCAGAGGGAAGAAAAATGATCTTGTGACGTACTTCAAACGGATAAATAAACTTTCAAGTACAGCGACCCAGAAGTATGTATTCCTCTAGGGTACACTTGCCAAACAGATATCCTTTTATGATGAGAATACTTATTTCCGAGTTTACCCTTCCCAGGACAAATCTTTCTTATGCTTGTGTACCTTCTCTCTACCTTTTTCAACTTTCCCATTTGCATTGTTTTGCTTGCTAACACTTCCTTCTTGTGCGCTACACATTTGCGACTTAAGCTTAAACCCAAACTTCTTCGACATGTTACCCCACGTGCTACCGCCTCCATTGGCGTTGCTGCCGCCACCACTGCCGCCCTTACCCCGACCGAGTTTTTCGATCTCCTGTTTCATGTTTGAACACTCTTTTTCGAGCTCAGACACTCTCATCCTCATGCTATCCATACCCACTTTCAGAACTTGGTTCTCTCTTACGGCAGTATTCCATCCGCCTTCCTGGGACCCACCTAACCCGCTTCTTAAATTTCTTGACCCGTCTCCAAGATTGTCGGATACCAAGAAGCAACCAGCTATGGATGTCCTGAGCTGTAATTGTTCGAAGAAAAGAACTTGGACTATGATTCTTAATGGTAGTCTTTCGTTTTGTGCAGCGTGTGTGCAGGCTTCTAATGATAGTTTCTGGCAATCCATGAGTCTGCATAGGTTTTCTCTTTCGGAATCTGTTAGCCACGGATGAGACTGCATTCGTAAAATAAACATGAATTAGATCGGACAATGATACCCTTCAAGTGACCTGTCTCTCAATGTTAACTAAAGGATACTTTGGCCTTCTATAAACTCCCTTTGTCCCATAAGAAAACTTATGTCCTATTATGGCAAATTTGATGATTTCCTTAAGAACTGGTTGAGTCACTCATCCCCCATGAGTCCAATAGGTCGGATAAAAAAAATTACCTTGGAGGAAATGACTTCAAAGTCACCAGCCCAATGTGTTTTAATCAATAAAACCTACTAATCATGTTATTTTGAAACATAGATTATTACTGAAAAAGGTTTAGTTTTCACAATGCTCTATGCCACTAATTATTTGAAAAGATTGGACAAAACATGTTTCGAGTCCAACCCAAACCGACCCATTTCAACACGTACCAAAAGATTACTGTTTTGGGCCAATATCCCAACTGACCCGCCCCTTTTGCCACCTCTAATCATAAGTTTGTTACCTTCAAATAAATATCGATTGCGCGATACAGGCCATCATCCAACGGTCTAGCGTACTCGGGAACGGCTGCGGCAAGAGCCTGAAACTTTGGGAGCTTCAGATTAACATCCGGTGCAACTTCTGCCAAGTAACCGTCGATGAGCTTAGCCACCATGGTGATCGGTGTCAAAGATGGTGAACCCAACAACTGTTCATCCTCAATAGAACAAGGAGACGCACCGCCCGTTGCCTGATCGATAGCCAAAAAATGCTCAAGCATCCGTTGCACACACTCAATGTTATACAAAGTCTCCATTGAATAAGAAAAATTCGGCATCAATAAATCTTCAAGAGTTGCCTGATCAAGCTGCATCCCAATTCTCTTTTCCAAATTTGATATGCATGATGGATTGGCTCGGAGAATCAACGCTGTTCGTAAAAGCCCAAATAGGAACTTTGTTGAGACTAGGCCTTTCTGCATCGGAAGTAAATGACCGACTTCTTCGAGTAAAACCTTTTGATCTTCTTCCGACGGAGGCTCGACTGGGCCCGCTGGGCCGCTTTTCCGGCGAGTTAACCCGGGTAAGTATTTCTTCGCGTAACACTCAACGGATCCCGCAATAATTTCTAGTTTAATACCGCGAGTTTCCATTGCCAAAATCAATCTTTTGTAAAGAGGCAAACTCAAAGACGAAGAGTCGTCATACCACCAATCCGAGCTCACATTTTTAGGCCGAGCCCCGGTGCTTATCCCGTTCCATAACACGCTACCACCCGGGCTCTGCATGGGCCCACCATGGTCAATCACGGGCCAACCAAATAAATTTGGGTCGGTGCTAGCCTTGACAGCCAACGAGTCTATGCAACGTTTAGTAATGTTAAGCTCCTCGGCATGAGGGAGAACATCAGCACACCTTTGGAGAGATTTTAAAGAATCTTTCCAATTTCTGAGGACTACTTGATTAAAGAACATCTCAGTTTGAGAGATTAAGTTATCCTCGCCATAATCTTCGGTCATTTCGAGATGCTCGGCTGCACATCGTAGGTGTACGACATTGGAAGAGGTAATTTCGTGTTTCACCCCATAGCAGAACTTAGCTACAAGCTCAAAAGTCTTGGCCCCACCAGGAATGTCGTCGAGGCTTATGGTACAATTTCCATCTCCTTTTTCCGATGCGTCTGCTATCAATTTTTCCATAACCCCACTTCTCGAAAGCAAGGGGAACTGAAAATAAACAAAATTTACAGCTGAATTTTAGATGAAGTGCAAGATATAAACCAACAACAAATACACAGCTAAATGGATTTTGATAAGAAAGGGGGGGAAGGTCTTGGGGCAACTTAACTTGTATGTTATTTTAGTTATCATCGTTTGAATTTCAGTGTCAAATATTCATTTGCTAAAATCACAGTTTCATTGTTATTTTTCCAATTTCTTACGATTGTTTTTTTTTTTTCATATCCTTAGTCTGCCTTTTGATGTTGCTGAATTTTCTTCAGAAATTAAAGGCAGGCACGTCAATTTTGAAACTATAAGCTGCTACCAAAAAATTAAACCCTAAATTGTTCGTTTGACAATCAAAGTCAAATACAATGAATAGTGAGCATATGGCGTAGTAAAGTTTACCTTATGGAGATGGAAAGACATGTCATTTACTTCAACAACAATGTCACTTGGGAGACCAGTTGTGCAAAACCTACAATAATGTTTAAATTTGAATGTTGAAATTGATGTACGAAAAGAAAGCCACAAAATCATGTTGATCATATCAATACCACAACGAATAAGACATGAATTAACACTAAATAGCATAACATCGCAGTATCCACACCAATCTTTATAGATAATTTGGTTTTAAACATCATAACACTCTCTATGCATTTAAGTTTTGTTTCGAGAAAGACTGTATGTTTTGACTGTTGAGGCCGAATGTTAAGCACATAAAATTTTACTTCAAATTGAAGTTGTTCTTTAAATTCTGAAGAACATTATGGTAACTATTCTTGACTACACCACTGCAGGGAATGGAATAATAATTACGGGTGAAACTTAGAAGTTCTCATTGAGGCAACATATATTTTCAGGTCAAACCCTTTTCTAAAAAATATTTTCAGGTCAAGCAAATTACTTTTAAACTCCAGCATTAACAGAGTTTCCTTAAATTTTAAAAAGAAAAAATAACATGATAGTAACTTGTAAAGAAACCCTCAATGCAATCGAGTTCCATTTGCTGGACCAACCCTCCCCCGGTTGACTTTTCTTGTCAAAGACATTGCTCTTTAACTTCAACATTAATTTGGGTCCACTAAATTTCACATGATGCTAACCTTCACAGCAACACATACTTAGGGCTAATTATGAAAAAACATCCCATTATAACCATCTGAAGTTAATAGATCATAAGAAATCCATGAACCTCAGAAGTTAAAATTTGTGGATCAAGTCAACATAGTGCATCATCTAAAGTAAATTTTTCTCATTATCAAATTTCATCTACAAAACACTAAAAAAATATACATTTCAGAGTATGCAGCACCATACTCCTTCAAGAGGCGACGCTTGGTTACAATTTAGAATCCGATATTATATTGTAATGAGCCTCCCAGGGAGGCTCATTACCAGCTAGCTCTGGGTTCGAGTGGCATTTCACCCCGAGCCGTATGAGGTAGGAAACCCTCAAGTACGGTACATATCCTAGACAGACTAACAGACAGTCATACATACATATTATATATACATCCATAATTGTACACATACATTCAATAGATCAAAAAGAATGAAATTTTATAGAGATTAAAGAACATACCAAGCTTGGCCTTGTTTCTGGAATGCATCTGCTTTTGATCCTAACTTCATACAAGCCATTTTTTCTGCTTCAAAGACAAAAATCACAACCTCGAACCTTAATAACCGACAACAATAAATACTTCCGTTTAACCAATGGGCTTTAAAAGGTCAACAAAACCCAAATCAAACTCTAAGAACCCTACTTTTTTTTATCAAATTAGCAGAACCCAACTTCACAAACCCTAATCCACCTAAGAAAACCCAAATCAAGCTCCAAGAACCCAACTTTTTATCAAATTAGCACAACCCAATTTCACAAACCCTAACCCCAAATCAAGCATGAATCACCCACATTTCAAGAAAGGAAAATGAAGATTAATGATCTCTAACCCACTTAAGAAAAATCAAATAAAGACAATAACTTTAGGTCAACCCCTTCACAAAAACAAGAACTAACAACTACCCACTTGAAGCTATTATTGCTATTCTGACATTAAACTAACCCACCACAAGATTCCAAAAATTAAACCCTAAAATACCAGCAAATATTAAGGGGTCAAAGAGGGGTGTGGGCACATGGTGGTGTGATGTTTGTTTGCTGATAAAACACACAATCAAATAGTATCTCACTGCCCAAAGACACTTCTTTCACCAGTCTTGTTGAAAACCTCAAGAAGTGGGGTCCTTAAATTATTTCTAGAATTAAGCGAATCTATTAACAAATGAGCAAGATGGTGTGTGTAATTATTATGATATGTTTAAGTTAATTAAATAAGTGGGAGTTGTTATTTTTGATAAATTTTTTATTTAATTAATAATTTAATTTTAAAATTAATAAAGAAAGATGGATATTAAAATTATTTATTTGTACAATACACCTTATAAACAAACAGTGTAAATATCATCACCTATTAAATAAGAGTTCAAAAACTGGGGTGTTTGATTGATTGCATGAAATCCTTATGTAAATGACTTTCAATGTCACTTTTCAAACTCATTACCTTAGCTTTACATATACTCAATTTTAAAGATATATTTTTAATAATTGTATTCATACTTTCATACCACACAAATTATTTATATATCATTCCCTAAACCCATACTCACATTCAAACCCACCAAACACCCGAACACACCCTAAAAGTAAGTGTTCATCCAGCTAGGCCATGTGTGGTTGCTTGCCTACAAATTAGTTATCTTGTACATACTCATATTTTATTTTATGAGTTTTGGATCCGTAAATTTGCCCTATTAGGTTGTCTCGACTCTCGAGAATCTTCGGATTCAAATATTATCATAAATTTGTAATTCTTTAATAGTTTTGGTTAGTTTATTTGAAAGAAATTTATGACTTATGATACTTAACACTGAAAGATATATCCTTAAAAAAGTTAGATTTGGGTTGAATGTGGATAAAACTTTTTATTTTTTAAAGTATTAGCCTCGTCACTAGTTAGGGCAATGCCAATGGCTCAGTCGGTTTGGCCGACGAAACCGACGTCATTGGCACGGGATCGTCGGTTGAGCCGTCGGTTTGGCCAAGTCGGATATCCGACGAACTTCGGCTCCTTTTTCGTTTTTTTTTGTTTTTTTTCCTCTTTTCAAACGTTTAATTTTTTCAAATTTTGAATTCTCAATTTTTGGGCCAAACGGCCAAATTTCACAAACCAACAAAACATTTAATTTTTTTTAATTATTTATTTATTTTACCCCTTAATTCATACACAATTACTCCTATATATATACCCACCCCAAACAACTATAATTCACACCAAAAATAACCAATTATCTCTATAAACTTATATAATTATACACCCATTTTATCCACACAAAATACATATTATGGCTAATTCCAATTCCGATTCCGATATTGAAGAAATTCAAAGACTTACGAGTGTTTTCGATACGACCGCCGCAATCAATATGATTAATTCGATAGACTCCGATTCCGACGAAGATGTAGAAAGCTCATTCAATCCACTAAGAAGACAAAGACGATTTTTACAGAGAAATCGCGACGAGGCGGGCCAACGTTTATTTTTAGACTACTTTGCCGAGCACCCAACATTCCCGCCGGATTACTTTCGACGACGTTACCGAATGAGCCGGCCTTTATTTATCCGTATATGTCAAGGTATATTATCGTACTCCCAACTTCTGCTACCTCCATATTTTGCATATTTTCACCAAAGTCGAGACGCTACCGGGGCACTTGGTTTTAACGTTTTCCAAAAGTGCACTTCCGCCGTACGCCAATTGGCATACGGTTGTGCCGCCGATGCGTTTGATAAATACTTACACATGGGTCAACAAACGTCATACGATTGTTTAGACAATTTTTGTAAATGTGTATTTCATCTATTTTCGACCGAGTACTTAAGAAAACCTACACTCCAAGATGTGCAACGTTTACAACAACGTCATGCCGAGTTGCATGGTTTTCCGGGTATGCTCGGGAGCATCGATTGTATGCACTGGCCTTGGAAAAATTGTCCAGTGGCATGGCAAGGTCAATACACCCGAGGTGATCAGGGATATCCAACGATCATACTCGAAGCGGTAGCCTCTTACGATATGTGGATTTGGCACGCCTTCTTTTTTCCTGCAGGTTCGAGTAACGACATCAACGTTCTGAATGAATCATATTTATTCTCCGATTTACTACAAGATAGAGTTCCTCAAGTAGAATTCGCCATTGCCGGACAACAATTCACCAAAGGCTATTATCTTGCCGATGGGATTTATCCAGAATGGGCTACTCTTGTAAAGTCGTTTAAGTTTCCACTAACGCAACAAGAAATACGGTTCAAGAGATATCAACGTTCTGAATAAGTGTAATGTTTTTAATTATTGTATTTTTTTTAGGAAATGTAATGTATGTTTTAAATTATTGTAATGTTTTTATTTTAATGAAATGTGTTTTATTTTAATTATTGTGTTTTAAATATGAATATTAAAAAGTGACCGTCACCATTGGCACGGGTCAGTCAGTTTTGAGAAAAGCTGACGTGGCGCTGAGTTGGCAGAAACTGACCAGTCGGTTTTCAGTCACCATTGAGAGTGTCCTTAATACAGTAACACGTTTGACATTCACAAATTCCAGGGTTTAAATGGAGTGTTAGTGTTGTTATAGATGTCTAGACTCTAGATAGCTAAATATGTAGACCTAAAATATGGATAATTCATACAATCAATCACATATGAATTCCACTTATTCTTTTATTTCATATTCGCGGGTCATTTTTTCTTTTATTAAGAGTGCAATAATTTCAGATTTTATATGGCTTTCAAACCAATATAGTACTTTATAAAACTCTAATTGCTCGTAATTGTTAACTTTAAAGGGCAAAAAGTTTAGATATAATTATAGGAATTCTCAAACTTATCGTTTAATGACTCATCGTCTAATGACTTACTTTTTTAAGCCTACTTCAACAGGCTTATTTTTTCAAAATAAAAGCTCAAACTTACATATCCAAACTAAACTTTTAGTTGTTAAGAACTTATTTTCAATAACAAAAATTACTAGAAGCTTCAAATTCTTATGCCAAACATGCACTACGCTTCTAAGGATATAAATACACTTTACTTCAACTTTGAAAATAGGTCATCTATACTTTAAAAAAATGTAAACAATATCAAGGAATTCTCACTAATCTTTTCCTAAGCTCTTTGAGCACTCCCTAGGGAATGCACGCTATGTGGCTCATGTTCATGCCCATTACGAGTTGCACCATAGACACACGCTAATGGCGGGCAAGTTGTGGTGTACATAACGCGCATTCTCGATTTTTTTTGTGTATGTCTAAAGCAAGGTAAATAAATAACAGAATTTGAGTTTCAGTTAGTTGGTGGTGGATAAGATATGATATAGAGTGTTTTTAAGTTGTGGATCAATGAGAAGGATATACTTATATAGCGTTGATGTGATAAAAATTCTATTATGGTAAGTGTTAGTATAATAATATAAGTGCTCTTGTAAACTTTATAATATCCAATAGCAAAAAGAAAATACGTTTTAGCAAAATAAAAATACTTGGCTACCACGAGGGGCTCAATTACAACATGTATGCCAGCAAATTGGTCCACTACCACTACGGACTCGGTATCTCATGAGTCATCAGTCCAAAACTGGAGAATTTTAATTTATTATTTCGTAAAAAAAAAAAAAATTCCAAAATCACAGTCTCTGAAAAATCACACTTTGCTTCTTCTATAAAATCACACTTTTAGTAGTTTGAACTTCACCTTAAAAGCGGTCATCTTTTTGCCACACACCATTCACAGGCAACTAAGAATAGTTGAAGTTCAAACGCTTGACAAAAACAAAAATATATGATTAAACATTTGAACTTTTAAATCAACAAAACCTCTTTATCCCCCTTGGCACGAATTGAGTGGATGTAGAATTGTATAGCTCCTATGACATACAAGCCCCTCCCCGGCCGGAGAGCCTCCAGGACAACGAGACTCACCCTATTCAGAGACAATAAAGGTTGTAACTCATCCTGCCAAAAACAAGGGACCCACTTCTCATATGAGCTATAAACAGAGTTTGGTCTTAATACATCATCTCCGAGTTAATAACACATGTATCTTTCTTCTTTTAGTATGAAGTCACGCGAAAAACTTTATTTTTTACAAAGTCAAGAAATTTTCGTAGATGAACACTCCATAAATACAAATACGGGAGACCATTTATATAGCGAACAAGTCTCCAAAAAGAAGAAAAAAGAAAAACTCGAACACCAAAATAAACTAACAACAATCACTTAAACAAAATTACATAATCAAGTGAGTATTCTTAAAAGATCAAACAACGGTTCTAGTTAACAGATCGTAGCGGCTCCCACCGATCGGTCACACGACCAATATTGGAGAATTGCGTAACCCGTTGTTAAAGAAACATGAAGATGTGAATTATGTATATATTGTATATATATTATAGAATGTATTTAATTTGTTTTTTCTAATATAACGTATATATATACTAGCCTTAAAACCCGTGTATATACACGACTTGATGAATTTGTAATTATTTTTTAAAAATATTAAAAGAATCCTTATATGCTATGTGATATATTAGAACGTTTTTATGAGTTAAGAGATATTCAGTATTGTTTGGAATTAAAATATTTTTAGGTGGTCTATATTGAAATTGTAAAGGTATCTAATTATACATAAGCAAATAAATAGTTTGAAGTAATAATGATAGGTTATAATTATAAACGATTACGTTGTATACGGATCATAAATTATGCCTTTGTAAGACCTCTTTATACACTACATTTGTTGTCTTATTTGTTTGGTGGCTATTCTTGTCACAAAGAAATTATTTACTGCATTTAAAATTATGTGTTTCGATTTTTACTCTAAGAAAGGAATCTCTTTTGAAAAAGAAAAAATTCCTTGTGTATGTTATGAACCTGAAACGATATGGTATTACTTGATTGGATTGTCAAATAATTAACATTTTCAAGAAAAGAATGTAAGATTATATCGAGTTCAGTTCTATAATAGAGTTAGAGAAAAAACACAATTTATCAAGTAAATTTCTCAGCAAAGAGTGAATCAGTCGGTTATTTTTGTATTCGAGTACAAGTCTTATTAAGGTGTTTGATAAAGTGAATATTCCCAACTATATAATAAAAGCTTTTGGTCAAACTATATAGGTGTCCTTAGTTTAATATTACAGTTACTTATTTTTCATTTTACCAAGTTAAGATGTCGATAGAAAAACATAGTAGATCATCATTTATACTTTATATTTAAAATCAAATGTATATAGTGTCGACATATGTTATTATACTCTATATATTTTTTAACTTTAAATTCTTATATTAAAAATTGATAATTTTAAAGGGTTTTATTTATAAAATTAGGTGAAATTGAGGGACTCAATTGAATATTTGAAAATTTATACACACGGGTTATGCAAGTTAAAAACTTAAAATAGTTATTCTTATAAAACTTAGTTTTATCTTTTTTAAGATGTACAAATGTATATATTTTTTATTTATTATGATCACGAAAAAAAGTAAAAATATCTAAAATAAACGATTTTGTTACTTGTATAAGAATTCTAACCCCTACATGATATATGAGTGGTTTGTTTAAACCTCAAAGATGAAGTCTCCTATTATTTATTTACTAATAGATTGAAAATATAATTTGAAGAAAAATAAGATTTTAAATTGGTTAATTAAAAGTTATAAGACTTCTTTTTAATTAGTTAAGACTTTGTCGATAGTGTATACCTTTACGGATACGAATATGATGATTCTGGATATTTATGAAGCTCACAATTTAGTGATTCATTTGGTTTTTTTATTTTGATAACACAAAGTAAGAGATTAATATTTTTGTTTGGCTAACATGTCATTAATTTAATGTCGTACATGAAGTATGTCATAAAATAGAGTTAAAAGATCTTAACCGTAAGTTAGTGATCGAAAAAATCAATATATTTGGTGTTGCAAATAAATTATAAAAGATATAGATATTAATAAAAAATAAGATTTTTTTAATTGGTTAATAAAACTCATACGTAAAACGGTTGTAAACAAACCTACCTAATTGCAAGTTTAATTCGCAAAAAAATGATTAGCTTTTATAGTAACTACTTCCTTCGTCCCACAAAAATTGTCCCACAACTTTTTGTTGTAATTAAGATAGCTTGAGTAAATGTCAATTTTACCCTTGTATTGGAGGCAAGTTTGATAGAATTTATTTAAGTAATAAATGATTGGGAGTAATAAATGGGGGTAAAATTAGGAGTTTAATGTTTTTTAGTAGTTATTTTTGCAATTGGATAATTATTTTGGGACAAATATAAATAGTAATGTGGACATTTATTTTAACACGGAGAAAGTATTACATACAATAATTCATATTTCATTTATTACGATAGTTCAATAATTTTATAAGAATAAAATAAAAAAATATTTCAAATTATTTTTGATCTTAAGTGCAAGTTAACTATGGCATGTTAGGATCACATAACATGATATAGTAATATCGATTTATGTAAATTTATTTCAAAGTCATTTAGATCATGCGATACCTTTTGAAAAAATAATTTTTAAATTTGTGAAGTCTGTTTTGTGTAATTTAAAATTGTAATCAAATTAAAAATTAGTTAGAAAATTCACCAAAAATAAAATAGAATAAATAACTATGAAAGAAAAGGAAAACCAAAAAGAGTAATAAATTTTTGAGGTATGAATGGAGATAAAAATTTAAATTCGTTAGACTCATTTATATTTTATTAAATTATTAATAATGTCATCATGTACTAAATTTTAGCCAATTTGGTAAAATCAAACAATTTGGTTGGTTAATTGAAATTTTGATAACATCATCCAAGGATGAAAAGATAAAATACGTATGAGGATGAAAGAGATACAACCTATAGGAGCAATAAATATTGTTGTGTATTTTAGTTAGGGTTTGTTTAGTGTGTGAATCTTTAATACACAAATAGGTAACAAAAAGTCCTAAATTTTTTGTAAACGACCTGAAATATTATTATTTATATTCTATCATCAAATTTGAGATATTTTAAGGGTTCTATTTTTAAATTAAGTGAAATTGAGGGACTACATTGATTTATTAAAAATTAAATAATTGATGACATCCTAAAGGTGTTTCTTATATTATATTTAAGATAAGATAGGGTAGAGATCAAGAGGGAAACAATTTTTTGAAGGAATGAAAGCTAACAATTCATTCGCGATAAATGATAATCAAACGTAATTTTTTTTATCAAAAAATATTAATCAAAACCGATGTTATACCTACTGATATTCATAGATAAATTACTTTTTATAACTTATAATATCATATGATGAATATTAAGAGAATTTTCTAACATTCATCATTAATGAATGTTAACCGAAATGGATATTATCAGTTTCTTTGAAAAAATATTCGTTAACTTTCGTCCACAATGAATGATAATCAAAGCGTATAAAACATATTTTTACTAATAAATATTAATCAAAACCGCTGTTTTAACTACTAATATTCATCAATAAACTATTTTTATAACCTATAATATCATATGATGAATATTAAGAAAATTCACTAATATTCATCGTTGATGAATGTGTAACTTCCCTGCTTCCCCAGAAAATAGTGTTTCCATCTGGATCCGGACTATATATATATATATATATATATATATATATATATATATATATATATATATACTGGATAGTAAACCCATGTATATAAATGGTCCGTTAACTTTTTATTTAAATTCATTAATTAATTATACAAAACATATGTATATGATTAAATTTTAACGTTTTATTTGAGGTTAAAAATATACAATGTAGTTTGAAACTAAGTTATTCAAGGTACAGTAGTATGTGTATTAAAATCTATTTAGTCTCATATTAATGTTACTTTTGTACATTAGTTTTGAGTATTTATAGCAGAAAGTAAGTTTGTAATCGGAAGAGTATAAGAAAAGTGAAACTTATTGAATTATAAAGAAATACAGTACAATTATACATCACCAAATAAAAAGTGTTATGGAAAAATTTGTATAAATCATTTGAAAAACGTACATATCTATATGTTCAAAGTGGCGACGAATGATTGATACTTGTGAGTGCCCATGGGATCAACAAACATAATTGTAAAAAATTATAAATTATTCTTATATTATGTATGTATACCATATTTAAGGGTGTTAATCGGGTTAGCCCGACCCGAATTCGGGTTAGTTGGATTTTTATAAAATGAAAGCTTACTCGCAACCTAACCTGTGACAACCGACAAATTAAGGTTAACGTTTACCTTTAATTAAAACGTCATTGCTTGTATTTAGTATGTATCTAGGCTTTGATTCATTTCACATACGTAATTATTTAAAATTACGCAAAACTATCGGACGATTCCGACAACTACGAATGGTGGTGATAAAACTTTTATAAATAACTCGTAACTATTTTAGTAGTTATTTATTTATTATTATTATGCTAGGATATAGCATAACGCTACGGAGAAATTGAAATCAAACGAACGCGATTTCAACTAAACGCGACAACAATTCGATAATACGATTTAAAACAAAACGAACTATCGTTAATAAACGAATACTATGAAAATTGGTAATTATAATTCCTAACACACTAAACTACCTTAAATTGTCCTTAATTCACCTAGTTACCCTTAATTAATCAACCACTTACCTCTAATGACCAAAATATCTAAGGTTTAAGACTAATGAGGGGACAAGGAGACAAACCACCATACCTCTTCCCCCTCCCCTCTCCTTGGGCTAGTTTATACTCCACCACCCCCACTCCTTCTTTTTTCATTCCAACACTCAACCAAGAAAGAACACACACTCCACCTCTCTCTCTCAATCATCTTCATCAATCAACATCTTCATCTTTAAACCAAGAGCAAAGGGCTAGGAACAAGAGTGGAAGCAAACTCTCTCTTCTTTCTTCATATTCCAATCCAAGCACATAGTAAGAAATCACATCTTGAAATTCATGAGCTTCATGTATTAGTTATGCTAGATGTTCACTCACTTAAAATCTTAACTCAAAACATGCTAAAAACCATGATTTATTAAGTTTAAAACCACTACATAAACTTGTGAACTTAAAACAGAAACTGAAGACGAAAATCATGACATGATAACTTGATATTTACATGACCAAAACGAGTGATTCTTAAGCCAAACGTTACTTTAAGAGGTTAGCTTTCAAACCCAAGTGGTCTCATGCATTTTGGACAAGTTTTGATACCCCAAATCGATTTTATAAGAACAAGTGTCAAATCTATTTTCTAAAGACAGATATGGACCCTACTTTGAGTGGTTATAACTTTTTATCTACAAGTCAAAAATCATGAATCTTTTTTCTAAAGATCACATTTTGTGTTAGCTTTAAAATTTGCATTTTATCACTTTGTGAGGATGAGCATAACTTGGTCAACGAATGACTTTTCCGACGACTGTCCGGAAAAGTAGCTGCTGGACCCTTTGTGTCTTCATATATTATTTTTTTAACACCTTATACTTGGCTA
Source organism: Gnaphalium uliginosum (assembly GCA_963930675.1). Classification (NCBI taxonomy): domain Eukaryota; kingdom Viridiplantae; phylum Streptophyta; class Magnoliopsida; order Asterales; family Asteraceae; genus Gnaphalium; species Gnaphalium uliginosum. The sequence continues at coordinate 26,491,510 of OZ005680.1, read as the reverse complement.
AAAATTATGAAATCTACTTTTTACTGAACCTAAGACATGTAAGTACTTGTGGTAAAATTTTCATGACAAAACACTAAGGTTTGACTAGTCAAAATGACGTTACACGGAAGGTTTGGACAAAATTTGTTAAGGAATGAGGACTATAAATCTAAAGGAATTCTAAGTAATTAATTATCGAAACTCTAACGCAAACTTTATGTGACAACTTATTAACATTTAACGCTTACATTGAAACGACTATACTAATATTTTTTAGAAATATTAAGTACAAAGTATGAAACGAAACAACTATACTAATATTTTTGAGAAATATTAAGTACAAAGAATGAAACGAAACGAGTATTCTAATATCTTTGAGATATAATACCACAAAAACATCACTAACAGGTCGTACATATTTTGAAAACGATACACACATAGTCTTATTAGTTGATGTGAACAACTGGCATAGATGGGCAATTAGCCGTCTACTTATACAAATGACATATTGCGTTTAGGGCGCTAGGAAGCTACTTTGGGAAATTACTTTCGCATTTGATCGCTAGCACTCACGCAACTCACTAGGTGAATCTCATGGCCCCTACTTTTACTTGTTTTTGAACAACTTTGGGGTGAGAATACATGCTCATGTTTTATGAACACAAGTACATGAAAAACATATACGTAGGCCTGTAAGCGAACCGAACGTTCAGCGAACAACTCGCGAATCGTTCGGCGGGAAGCTCGTTTATGTTCGTTCGTTTCGTTAAATGAACAAACATGAACAAAATTTTACGTTCGTCTAATTATATAAACGAACATGAACATAGGTCTCGTTCGTTCATTTACGTTCTGAACGTTCGATTACATGTTCGTGAACGTTCGATAACATGTTCGTTTGTTAACTAGAAGTTTAATTAAATTAATACATATTGTATATCTTTTATTAATCTCGTTCAAATTTTAAATATAATACTCTCAATATAATAATATTAAATATTTAGATATTTTTACCTTTAACATTAAATTCTTCCATATTTCCCTCCCTCATCACATTTTTCCTCCACTTCAATGTCTTATAAAACTTATTAATATGTTAAAATTAAGTATCATATTATGGACGTTTTATAATGTTGAATATGGATCACAATATTTCAAATATATATATATATATATATATATATTTGTGTTTATTGGGGTTTGTTCAAGATATTACGAACAAATGCATTAAACTATGTATTTGTTCGTTTGCGTTCATGAACGTTCGTGAACAAACAAATTTTCTTAATGAACGCACATGAACAAGAAAATCCGTTCGCTTATCCATTCGTGTTCGTTCGTATGTTCGATAAAACCTTAATGAACGAACCACAAACAGGCTTCATTTGTGTTCGTTCGGTTCGTTTACCGGCCTACATATACGTATTGCATGAGTAACACATTATCCCATTAAGGCCTCTCTATCATGATCCGTTAGTTATGGACTTAAAAGCGAATGTTGCGAATAGATCTATTGGGTTGGCACCCCCACCCGGATTACTAGCGCTAACTCGTCAAACGGAGGTTTCGTATTCATGAGCTCATGGCAATAGTATAACTTTATTTTGCATTTGTGCAACAATTATAAAAATCTTGTGGTTCATGTTATCATATACAATTGTTTAAACCTATGAGCTCACCAACTTTATGTTGACTCGTTTTAGCATGTTATTCTCGGGTCCTTAAGTAGCATATTGCATGGTTTGCTTTTGGAGCATCATACTAGGGTCACACATATTGCGACTTCATTTTACCAAAGTTTTCATTGCACTACTATTTTGAATTGGTTATGTTCAAAACAGTGTATATTTTGAAATGTATTTATTCAAGACGACTCATATAGAGGTCGTTCGATGTAACTTTGTTGTGATTTCCGTGAAAGCCGCGCTCCGCTGTGATTCCGCCACGGCGGGGTGTGACATAACCCTGTTAAGCAATCTGGTTCTCGGGTTTGGGTTGATCGGGTCAGTTTAAATCGGGTTTCGGGTTGACCCGTATAAGTTGCTCTACTTGGTTTTAATCTAGATGTATCACAATGTATAAACTCCAAACGTTGAAGAACAATGTAAGCTTGAGATATACACACTGATGGGTTTTCTATTCCCTTACTAGATTAACATGCAATGCGGAAATAACTATTAATCTAGGGCATGAAGGAAACTAAACCCTAAATGATCTTAACTTAATAATAATACGCAACAAAACAAAATAAATAAGAAAATACTAACCTTTGAGAAAATCGGATTTCTCACACGCAGACCACCTTAGTAAAGCTTCCTAGCTTGGAGGCGAGTACTCAAACTAGAGCACCTCTAATGGTTCACACCCACGAACCAAAGAGAAAATTCCAACTCCTAAGGTCCCGATTAAATCGAGTAAACTCTTACAAGGAGTCGGAATGAGAAAGAGAGAATTGAATTGAACACCTTTGAAGCCATGGCCTACCCCCTATTTATAGGGGAAGAAGGAGACAAAAGTTTCTTCCTTTGGCCGATGTGGGACAACCTGTTTTCGGGATCCAACCGCCGGTTGAACTATTCAGCCGGCGGTTGGGCTTACTTCCTGCCCAAGTATCCGAGCCACGACCCGCGTGCTCCACTGACTAGCTCCAGCCGCCAGTTGAACATTTCAACCGCCGGTTGGATTTGGCTTCCATAATTTCTTTTAGTTTCTAATTAATTCATCAACTATGATTATTAATAAACTAAATAATAAACCATAATATTAATTCCAATTAATATTATCTCTCATTTATTTCTCTTTAACTGTTCGAATGAGAGCAACTAAAAAAGCACTCTACTTTTAATGATATACTTACCAATTAGTTATGCACTTGGACACTATATCCAACAGTCTCCCACTTGGACAAGTCATCAAATATTATTGGTCTAAGTTTATCTCATTAACTAAGCAGAGAGTGCCATCCAATGCAACTGCCGAACTCTGAATCATATCAAGGGACAGCCCTTAGATAAGTGATCAAATATTCTTTTGTTCTACTGATATCGTATGAACCTGAGATATGGATTTTAATCAATCTCAAGATTCAATATTATGTTTTCTGATCTCGGATTATTTTGACTATATGAGACTACTGGTTTGTGCACGTCAACTTAGTCTCGGCTAGGCCTAGCACTTTTAGAGTCAACTTTTAATCATCAGAGGGCCCATGATATCGCTTTTCCATTTTGGCAAAGGAACAAATAAATTTCGACTACATAGTACTAGTCAACTAATCATGTTATACCTAGCATACCCTTTATAACTGGCATTTACGCGCAGCGTTTGAATAAACTAAAGTATAACAGATTCGAAAAACTAGAAACTCAATGTATCTCCATTTTAAGAATATAGGATATTATCATCTTAAAATCACTCGTGATTTAATCAATGAAGTGATCTCTTTAAGTACGGGTCTCTCCTATACTTAAATCCCCATTAAGTACTCATGAGTGTTGCAGCATTCTCCATGCTATGTCTAATCTCCATAGACAATCTACTAACACTCCATGACAGTCTTAAATCAACACTAACTTCCTGTAGTATGAACGACCGAGGAGGTTTGAGTAAAACTAATTACTCGGGAAGTGGATTCTAAATAGGCAAAAATGAAACACAATGATAAACAATAGTAAATGGTAGAACTCCTTCAAATAAATAAATCTCAATTATTTAATCACCAAGTCTATTACATTTCTATCATTGCTTTAATGTTTCAGATTCAAACTAACAACTAATACTTTATATTATCTCTTAAACCTATGCTCCTAGCATGTTCATCATGGTTGGACCTTGCCAGTGCCTTTGTGAACGGATCAGCTGGATTATCCTCTGATCGTACATGCTTCACAACAACGTGTCCTTTTTCTACCTTTCTACGAACAAAATGGTATTTTCTTTCTATGTGCTTTGACTTCCCATGATCCTTGGGTTCTTTAGTCAAAGCGACTACACTTTCATTGTCGCAAAATATATCAATGGGGTCTTGAACTGTTGGAACAACTCCAAGATCTCCAATGAAATTCCTCATCCATATGGCTTCCTTCGAAGCTTCGCAAGCTGCAATATACTCAGACTAGCATGTGGAGTCTGCTACTGTATCTTGCTTTGAACTTTTCCATGTTACCGCTCCCCCATTCAGTAAGAATACCCAACCAGATTGTGACCGACTATCATCTCTATCTGTTTGGAAACTTGTGTCACTGTTACTCTAAGTTCTTCTTCTCCACCATAAACCAAGAACCTGTCTTTAATATTTCTTAAATACTTGAGAATATTCTTTACAGCTGTCCAATGACCTTCACCAGGATTCTGCTGATGTCGACTCACCATGCTCAAAACAAATGAGACATCAGGCCTTGAACACGTCATGGCATACATGATCGATCCTATAGCCGAAGCATATGGGACTCGACTCATTCTGTCCGATTCTTCCTCGGATTTCGGACATAGATCTTTACGAATCTTTATCCCATGATGTAAGGGTAGATTCCCTTTCTTAGAATTTTCCATTTTAAACCTTTTCAAAATTTTATCTAAGTATGTGTCCTGGCTGAGTCCAATGAGACGTTTCGACCTATCTCTGTAAATCCTTATACCAAGAATATATGCTGCATCTCCCAAGTCTTTCATAGCGAAACATTTTCCCAACCAGTCTTTTACACTTTGTAATGTTGGGATATCATTTCCTATGAGTAGTATATCATCTACATATAATACTAGGAAGACTACAATACTCCCACTGACTTTGACATATATACAGGACTCATCTTCGCTTTTAGAAAATCCAAACTGTATGACTTTCTCATGGAAGCAGAGATTCCAGCTACGGGAAGCCTGTTTAAGTCCATAAATGGCCTTTTCAAGCTTGCACACTCTTTTAGGATACTTTGCACTTTCAAACCCCTCTGGTTGTACCATAAACACATCCTCTGTAAGTTTTCCGTTAAGGAAAGCGGTTTTGACATCCATCTGCCATATTTCATAATCATGAAATGCAGTTATCGCAAGCATTATCCTAATTTACTTTATCTAGCTACTGGTGAAGAGGTTTCCTCATAATCAATCCTAAGGGTTTGAGTATAGCCCTTCGCTACCAACCTAGCTTTATAAGTGTGTACCTTCCCATCCATGTCTGTCTTCTTTTTGAAGATCCACTTACAACCCACCGTCTTAAGATCGGGTGTAGTGTCAACCAAATTCCAAACTTGGTTGTCATACACAGACTGAATCTCGCTTTTCATAGCTTCCTTCCAATTGGCAGCCTCAGGGCCTGCCATCGCTTCCTTGTAGTTAGCTGGCTCATCCATATCAACTAGTGTACCATCACTAATCTTGTCCTCTTCTTCAATATGGAAATCATAATAGAACTGAGGAGGATTGCTAACTCTACTACTTGTTCTGTGAACGGGTAAGGATATGTCTTCAAGTTCAACAGGTGTCACCACCTCTTGTTGAGTGTCACTGTTTACTATAGGTTCTTCATCGGTCGAATCTTGAATCTCTTCAAGATCTATCTTACTCCCACTGTCCTCTTTAGATATCATTTCTCTCTCAAGGAACACTCCTCTTCGAGCTACAAACACCACATTTTCCTTGGGTCTGTAAAATAGATATCCAAATGACTCTTGAGGATAACTGACGAAAAGACACTTTTCAGATCTGGACTCTAGCTTGTCCTGAGTTTCTCGTCTAACGAAAACCTAGCAACCCCAGATCTTGATGTGACCAAGGGAAAAACGTTTTCCCTTCCACATCTCATAAGGTGTCTTTGAAACCTTCTTAGTGGGTATTTGATTTAAGAGATGTGCGGTTGTCTCTAATGTGTAACCCCAGAAGCTTATTGGAAGTGTTGCCCGACTCATCATAAATCAAACCATGTCTAACAAGGTTCTATTTCTCCTCTCCGCAACTCCATTAAGTTGTGGTGTTCTAGGAGGAGTCAACTGTGAAACTATTCCACAGTTTCTAAGATGATCGAGAAACTCGATACTAAGGTATTCTCCTCCCCTATCGGATCGGAGTACCTTTATCTTTCTGCCCAGTTGATTCTCTACTTCGTTTTGATACCTTTTGAACATTTCAAAAGTATCGGACTTATGTTTAATCAGATAAACATATCCAAATTTGCTGACGTCATCAGTAACGTAACGTAGTAGCGATTTCCATCTTTTGTCGCGCATCGGAATGGTCCACATACATCTGTGTGTACCAAGTCCAATAATCCTTCTCCTCTTTCACATGATCCAGTGAATGGAGATTTATTCATTTTGCCCAGTAAGCAAGATTCGCATACATCATCCGACTTGATGTCGAATAATTCCAACACTCCATCCTTTTGGAGTTGGGCGATGCATTTCATGTTTATGTGCCTAAGACGATAATGCCACAATTTGGATTTATCAAGCTCATTATACGAATCAACATTTAAAATCATATTGCTAACACATTCAACATTTTCATATATGCCTTTGCAAGGAGAAGCTTTAAAAATAAAACTATTATTTAAATAAACCAAAATATCTCCATTTTCATTATCAAATGAAAATTGATAACCATCCTTAAACAATGCATAAAATGAAATTATGTTTCTTGTCATATCTGACGAATAACAGCAATTATTTAAATCTATCATAACTCCAGACTTCAGCATGAGCACAAATCTTCCAATCATGGTCACGGGCGTGATTTTCCTATTTCCCATGATTAAGTTGAGCTCTCCATGCTTCAAACTTCTACTTTCCTTTAGCCCCTGAGATACAGTGCAAATGTGATTACCACACCCTGTATCCAGGACCCATGAATCAAAAGTTGTAGTATTGTGGAGTTCGATCATAAACATACCTTAGTGACTACTCTTTTCGACCTTTCCGTCTTTGAGATCATTCAGATATTTTGGGCAACTACGCTTCCAGTGCCCCTTTGTGTTGTAGTAAAAGCACACTGCTTCCTTTGGATCATTTCCAGATGCAATCTCAGAATCAAACTTTCTTTTGGAACCACGACTAGACTTTCCAGTCTTACCTTTCCAAGTTTTTCTTTTCTTTGCATTTTGACCAATAGCCAACACAAGAGCTGCTGAGGCAGAGGGCACATCAATCTTCTTGATCCCTTGCTCAGCGGTTTGCAGCAGGTTATGGAGTTCCATTATCGAGATTTCTTTCTCATTCAAATTCATTTGATATGAGATTATAAACTGATTGTAGACAGCTGGTAGGTGAGATAGAATTATATTTATCGAGAGCTCAGTATCAAACATCATATTCAAAGATTCCAACCTATCAAAGTACCCTTTCATCTCCAAGACGAAAGCACAGATAGATGCTCCAAGTTTGGGTTTGCAAGCCATGAGGGATTTAACCACATCGAGGCGTTCTTTGATTGTCTTTGCCTGAAACATTTCTTTCAGCTGTTGGTTCATTTCATAAGCCCAAGTGTTCTCAAAAGTCTTTTGCAACTCTGGGCTCATGGAAGATGCCATGATACAAGACACTTTGTTCGCATCATCATAATGTTTACGGTGAGCTTAAATCTCCTCTTGGGTTGAATCATCATCAATAGTGGGAATCTGCTCATCGAGAACATACTCTTTGTTCTCATACCTTAGGGTAAACCTAAGGTTTCGCATCCAGTCCATATAGTTTGGACCGGTAAGTCTTTCCCTCCCAAGAACTGCGAGCAGTGAGAAGTTCGAGTTATTCGCGGAACTGGGAACGGGTGGATTTGTACCATGTTCGCTAGACATCTATAATATAAACAGTTTTAGTTAGTATAAATATTCCTTAATTGTTTAATTACCCAATTCTAAATTAAGGCTAGGATCCATATTTTCAATTCGTTTTATGAAGAGGTATGCCGTAATCATATCACGAATTTATTTTAGGTAGACAATGCTTTTGTCAATTTCAATCTCTATGAAATTCCTAGTTCTTTCGAGATTCATTGATCCAATCAATGGCATGTTAATCTCGGATATGCTTATATACCATTAATGACTGGGATGCCGAGGATCATGAACAAGATAGTGAACTTAACCATGCAAAACTCGCGTGGTCCCCGGCCCGAGTACGCTCGAGAATCGCGAGTCTCACATAACATCTCACTTATGTCCTCTCACTAATGTGCCGGTGAACCACACACGCTCCATTAACAGTCCATATGAGAGATCTGCGGTTTTCATGGGATAGCATACAATTCACATTTGTTATACTTAAATGGGATTTTGTTTTAGTACTTTAATTCAATACTTTTTGATCTTGACATTATCCTATCAAAAGTCCTCGGTAGCTCCATTGAACGCACAAAGAAGCGGAGAAGTAGGTCAGCGTGAAGAATATTAAAAACCTACTTCTTTAGGGAAGTAAAGTGTCCCGCCTTATACCTCTCTTATAGTTTGTTCACTATGGGTGAGCCGATTTATCAATTGACTGACAACGTATTTAAACTTTAAATGATACATATATATTTATCATAATATATATATATATATATATATGTCTCTTTAAACTCTTAAAGTTTAGGGTTCTATTTTAAATATTTCAAAATTTAAGGGTATCATTTAAACAATTTAAATATTAGTATTTGCTCTAGATCCATATTAACATTTAACGATCATATAAATTTATCTATGGATTACTATTTACAATTAACCAATAACTAAGCAGTAATTCCATGTTAAGTGCCTATATATTATTAAGCTAAGGCTCTGATACCACTGATAGATTTTCTATTCCCTTACTAGATTAACATACAATGCGGAAATAACAATTAATCTAGGGCATGAAAGAAACTAAACTCTAAAGGATCTTAACTTAATAATCATACGCAACAAAACAAAATAAATAAGAAAATAACAACCTTTGAGAAAATTGGATTTCTCACACGCAGACCACCTAAGTAAAGCTTCCTAGCTTGGTGGCGAGTACTCAAACTAGAGCACCTCTAATGGTTCACACCCACGAACCAAAGAGAAAATTCCAACTCCTAAGGTCCCGATTAAATCGAGTAAACTCTTACAAGTAGTCGGAATGAGAAAGAGAGAATTGAATTGAACACCTTTGAAGCCATGGTCTACCCCCTATTTATAGGGGAAGAAGGAGACAAAAGTTTCTTCCTTTGGCCGATGTGGGACAACCTGTTTTCGGGATCCAACCGCCGGTTGAACTATTCAGCCGGCGGTTGGGCTTACTTCCTGCCCAAGTATCCGAGCCACGACCCGCGTGCTCCACTGACTAGCTCCAGCCGCCGGTTGAACATTTCAACCGCCGGTTGGATTTGGCTTTCATAATTTCTTTTAGTTTCTAATTAATTCATCAACTATGATAATAAACTAAATAATTAACCATAATATTAATTCCAATTAATATTATCTCTCATTTATTTCTCATTAACTGTTCGAATGAGGGCAACTAAAAAAGGACTCTACTTTTAATGATTTACTTACCATTTAGTTATGCACTTGGACACTATATCCAACACACACTATATAGTAGATGATGTATTTACTTACAAGCACTAAAAAAAGGAAGTGTCTAGGTGTTTTTTTTAATGATAAGTGGTGTTTAGTTATCAACTATTTACCATCTCTTGTATGTATACACATTAGTGTCTAAGTTATTAGACATGTGGCACCAATAAAATTAACTTGATAGAAAGTAGGTGTAATTTGTATGAAATCATTATTTTTTTTCTAAACTCTAAACTGTTTTAATGAAAAAATGGATTTCTTTTTACATAGTTAACTTTATTATCGACTTTGTGTGCGCTAAGTTAATTGTAATTGTAAAAATTAATAAAAAAAGTAGTACTCGGTTAAATCGGGTCAACCCTTACCCGATTAAATTTCTCTATTTTAACTCGTAACCAGACCAAAATAAGTATTCGGGTTAATCAGGTTAACCCGAATAACCTGATTAAACTTTTTAATCTTATGAAACCCGAGAGTCCTAATAGGGTTCGGATCAGGTCGAGTCGGGTTTTTAGATACCCATTTTTTTAGGGGAATTTTTTTTTAAAAACTACATCCGATAACTTATAAGGAATTTGAAGGAAACCAAAGATTGTAATTAGTTAATTAGATTTTAACTTTGAATGATATCAAATAGAAGATTTAATATAATTATGAAATTATTCGTTTTTTAAAATAATTATTTATGATGTTATTATCTCCTTACTTGTAGCTAATTTTATAAAATTAAACAATTATGTCGGCTAATTGGAATTTTGATGACATTATCAAGGGTTTTCTATATTATATTTAAGATATATATATATATATATATATATATATATATATATATATATATATATATATATATATATATGAGATCCTATGAAAATAAGGGGATAAATAAAAACGGTGAAAACAGATCTCAGCCATTGGATCAAAAAAATATATAAAAAGGGGGTTGAAATAAAATAAAAACGATGAAAACAATTGACATTCACAATTTTATGAAGTGTGAAGTTGAATTTTTTTTTTATTTCACACTTAACCTTTAAATGTTTTTTTTCGCTTCACATAAAATTTATGAATTGTGACGGTTGAAAATTAAGTTTCACACATTCATACATTTATGTGAAGCAAAAAAAAAAATAAGTTTCACAGTTAAAGATAATTTAAATTTTTGTGAAGCAAAAAAAATAAAAATAAAGGTTCACAATGAAAACTTTTTGAAAAAAAAAATATATATATATAAAGGTTCATAATAAAAAACATATGTGAAGGGAAAAAATAAAAGTTAACAACTAAAAAAAATTGTAAATATAAATTAAAATCGTTTTAACCGTTTTTATTTTAACTCTTTGTTTTTACCAGAACCCAACCCTATATAGGTTGGGATCAGGTGAAAAGAAGGGGATAAAATAAAAACGTTGAAAACAGATCACAACCATTGGATCAAAATATATATATAAAAAGAGGTGGGGATAAAATAAAAACGGTGAAAACAGTTGACCTTCACAATTTTATAAAGTGTGAAGTTGATTTTTTTTGCTTCACACTTAATTTTTAAATGTGAAACTTATTATTTTTTTGTTTCACATAAAATTTACGAATTGTGAAGGTTGAAAATTAAGTTTCACACATTCATAAATTTATGTGAAGCTAAAAAAATTAAGTTTCACAGTTAAAATTTTTCTAACTTTTTGTGAAGCAAAAAAAAAATAAAGGTTCACAACGAAAACTTTCTGGAAAATAAAAAAAAATGTAAGGGTTCACAATAAAAAAAAACGTATGTGAATCGAAGAAAATAAAAGTTCACAACTAAAAAAAAATTGTGAATACAAATTGAGATCGTTTTCACCGTTTTTATTTTAACTTCTTGTTTTCACTAGGACCTAACCCTATATATATATATATATATATATATATATATATATATATATATATATATTGTTTTGACCAAAAATTACCAAGTGTAATTTCGTGATCAAATTAGTAAAGTGAGGTAGAGTGCTTAAGTGATTTTCAAGATAATCAAGTTTTAGATTGATGAAAAGTCGATATAAAGCAAGTATAGTAATCAAAATGTAAAGTAAATGCGATCGACACAAGGATATACGAGGAAAACTCTTAATCTTGATAGATCGCCGGCATAAAACCTCGGGAAGGAACAATCGTCCATTTCCTTTGTTGTTTTTATTAATTAAAATCAAGATAATACAAGCTAAGAGCACAATATGATCGATCTAAGTGGTTTATGGTGAAGAAAGTGATGAATCGGTGAAGTGAGTAAATCTGCAGAAAAGTAGTGTTAGTGTGGTGATAAAGTCGTGATTCAGTGTTAAGAGTGCGTAAGAAGTGTTTTCTAATCGATCATATGCTTCATTTATATACTAGATACAATATAACAGAAATTCCTAAATATCCAGGATCCTCTGGTCTTCAACAAAGACTCAGCTGACTATCCCAAAATATCCGGGATCACCCAGGGCTCTCCTTGACGCGTTACTCCACACGTTTGCTTGTTTCTGTTTGCATTTGAAATAATCTTGGTCCATAAGTCACGGAGTCAATAAGTCACGTTCATATGACCTGATCAAACAAGCAAACACATGTTAAAAGCATATGATCCCGGGATACTGAAGATCCGGGATCCTGAATACCTGTAAAATATAATCATACTCTTGTTCGGGATCCTCCATTTTAGACATAAAAATTAGCCCACAACAATCGGATATGTATTCGGGGACATGATAAAATCCCCGGTAAGAGTTTAGGTATGGTTACGGAGACCCGAGGGTATTATCATTAGTTTTTAATATCGGGGATTCCCTGTCCTTGTCTTAATATCCGGTAAATTTGGAGATTCTCCGATCAAATCGGGTTCGAGTATTGAATTACCTATCGATTATGAAATCTTTCGTCATCTCTAAATTTAGATTGACACTTTTTAACGAATTTTGGATCCTCTCTGTCATCTCTAATTTTAGATTGACACTTTAACAAATTTGGTTCCCTCATTTTGAAATTTGAATACAAAATTTGAGTGTTAACATATTTAATCAAGTTTTTTGTTGGGCCGAATGGGCTGATTATGAAACCGGCCCGAAATCGAATCTTTGTAAAGAATAACATTTGCTTAACATGTAAGAAAAAAAATAAAATAATAATTTGGACTAACCACGCGACCTTTTCGTCGTCGAGATATACACCAACCGACCGTATACAATACTTGACACGCGTTAGCTACGTCCTGGTAACAACAACTCGTAATTTGCACGTCACTTTCAACACGAATCTTTCCAAAATTCGAAAAGCCTTAAATTGAATAATAAATACAAAATACAGAATGCAAATCCAACGCGTTCTACAAATTCTGCTATTACTTATAGCCTCAACGTTATTAATTTCTATCGCAACTAAACAATCATCACTTTTCAACACAGAAAAACAAGATTTAATGGCATCTGTTGTTGGTGGTTTACAGAATTCAACGGCTAATAGTAATGATATCGATAGTATCGCTCGTTTTGCTGTTGAGGAACATAACAAAAAAGAGGTTTGTTACATTATTTTGTTGTACTTTTATGTTTTTTGTTTGATTGAATTGACTCAAAAAAATTTGTTATGCAAATTGTGAACAAATTGAGTTAGGAGTAATTTTAATTGCAAAAATTAGGGTTTTGAGGAATGTTATAGGATCATGTCCAAATTAGGGCTAATAATAAGGTTAAATGTATCTGTATGTATTTGATCACTATGAAATATGTTGTATGTATCATCATATGGTGATCGCATATTTAGGGCATAAGTGATTGCATATTTAGGGTTTTGAGCAATTGAATAGCAATGTACTTTACTAGGTGGTCTGTTTTGGTAATTATGATTTTTTTCCGTCGGATTTGGTAGTTAAAAGTGTTTGAAACGGGCTAGTTTGGTGAGAATAAATTGTTTTCACCTTTGGTTGTTACTTATTTACAGTATCTTTTTTTTTTTTTCTTAAGCGGGATTAGAAAATTATTTGCTATAATATGAAATTTGAGTAAAATACGCAATTAATTGAATTGGTGTTCTGTCTGGTACTTATCATCTTAAAGGAATGTAGACTAGATTTCTGACAGATGGTAACTAAAACCCCATGCTGTTGATGGTTTATTTTTCAGAATGCAATGCTGGAGTTTGCGAGGGTGATTAAGGCGCAAGAGCAAGTGGTTGCTGGTACGCTGCATCATCTTACGCTCGAGGTTGTTCACGCTGGAGAGAAGAAAATATATGAGGCTAAGGTCTGGGTGAGGCCGTGGTTGAACTTCAAGGAACTGCAAGAATTCAAGCATGTTGGTGAAAAAGGTAGCTACTAATTATTGAAAATGAAGGGTACTTGTTAATTTGAATGTTGTGTATGACCTGGTTTACTACATGCTTAGAGAATGTAGTTTAGTATCCCTGTAAAATAGGAGCATCATTATCCGGAGAATTGTTGCTTGATTTGAAAAGCATTTTGTTTCATACCATGGGTTTGGTTGTACGGTGATCATAGATGTAGATACGAGAATACATATGCTTACATATGTATGTACATGCATACTTAATCTGGCTGTAGTAGTCAAGTTGAGCCATTAATATCTGTAGGCATACTGTTCAAACTACACTCATATGTTCTACACAAACAATTACTTGATTTGTTTGGAGGAATGTCATGTGAGAGTTTAAACTTTTGCGCAGGGGCCTGAACGTATTAATATTACTTGAGTTTCAGTTTGTTGACTGCAAAAAGTTTTCTAATGATATCTTCCCTAAACAACTTTGGAAACAGATGCTGAGGGCTCAAGTTACCAGTCAGTGCCTGTTCATGATACTGTGATCCAGGATGCTGCAAATCATGTCATCAAGACACTGCAACAGAGGTCCAACTCATTGTATCCTTACGAATTGCTAGAAGTTGTTCATGCTAAAGCAGAGGTATGTTTTTTTTTTTGTTTTTGTGATATGTGTTTTAACCAAGTTAGGTGTTGTCTAAGTGGAAGTCGATTTGCTTATCTATTTGTTACATTGCGAACGCTTGGACTAAATATCAGTTTTGAAATCATAAAAAAGTGGAGCTGTTGTTATTTTCTCCTTTTTTCATGTAAATTTTCATCGGTTCTTTTAATCACCTTTTTCTCAATATATGGTCTGTCTAGATTCGTAAAGTGGTTGGCCTTTAGAACAATTTAGAGGTGGTAAAGTGGGCTGGTCAGGTCAGGTCAGGTCAGGTCAGGTCCTGAGCCAAAATGGGTACGGGTATGTTTTATGAAAGGGTCAGACGGGACGGAGACTTCCAATATGCTTGTAAGACTATTCTATTATTATTATTACAAGAATATAAATTAATCATTCATTAAACAAAGTGATTTTTGGGGTTATATGTGTTTGAATACATGGAGGATGACTAGCAACCTGTTTGTTCCCTTTGGTTTTTCATTTTTTTCATCTTGAGCCATGTGACCCATTAGAGATAGAACATAACCTGAAACAGCCTGATTACATGAGAAATTGCCTCCTATAGTTTATGGGGTCTAAGAAAAAAAGTCGGTGCTGTATTTCATATTTTAGAGTTACCATTTGAATTCATGTATATTAGTACCAACAGAAGATACTTTGTTAATAAATATGTCTCAGACTGCGGAAGGGTCTGCAAAATATGAGATCGTACTGAAGGTCAAAAGGAACGACAAGGAAGAGAAATTCAAGGCTAATGTGCACAAAGACAATGATGATAATTTCCATGTGAACAACATGGTGCAGGAGCACTCTTAATCAAATCTTGTTTCATGACGCTGACAAAGAGGTACCAAGGGAATGCCTGTTTTATGTGTAATAATCCTTTGTGACTATATCAAACTTTGATAACGTAGGGAATGAATAAGTTTTGTTACTCACTGATACCTTATTATGTGAATAATTGGCTTTTGTAAGTACTTATCTTGACTACATATGTGTAAACTCTTGTAACGACTCAACTTCTTGATCATTATCAAGTAAAAATGACTATAAAATATGTGGTGGACAGTTTGTGTAATTTTCTCAAAGAAAATTTAATCAAATACAAAATAGAAATATAAAGAAATATAAAAGTTTTTGTTTTAATTAGAAATCAAGCAAGAGTCAAAAAGCTAAGAGTACAAGAAAATAGCATTTGTTTTCTAAGTCTTAATTGGTAAGTATTTGAGGCCAGTAAAAATTTGTAATCAGGAGACTCCAATTTAGAACATGAATGCGAGATGTTATACAATAGAGTTAACAAGTGTAAACCCTAATCTAGATTTAGTTGGTACTAGTATAAAAGGGGGCATAAAGCCCTAAATCCGATACAATTAAGACTTAAAAAATAAATGATATGTTCTTGTACTCTTGGCATTTTGATTTGTACTTGATTTTTCTAATTAAAACAAAAAGTTCTAATTTTCTTTATATCTATTTTGTATTTTCTTAAATTTGTATATACTTATCGAATAATCTCCTGTGTAGTAATGTCATGGCAGTGTTTTTCAAAGGTATAGATATGAACCCTTATTTATGTGACTATACTTTCTGTTTATTTATAACTAAAATATCTAACTATAAGAAAATATATTTCTTACTTGATAATGATCGAGAAGTTGAGTCGTTACAAACTCTATTTACCAAATCATAGATTTTGCTTTGCGCCTTGTGCCAGACCTTTGTTCTTGTAGAACAGTAGAATTACAAATTTTCTTAGATGCATATATGATTTATTATATGTTGGAAGAAGGCTGTAAACGAACGAATGAACATGAACGAAGCATGTTTGTGTTCGTTTGTTAAGTTTTTATCAAACAAACGAACGAATACGAACGGATAAGCGAACGCATTTTGTTGTTCATGTTCGTTCACTAAGAGAATTCATTTGTTCAAGAACATAAACGAACGCAAACGAACGAATATGCGTGGGAAATGCGGGAGACTGAAAGTAGTAGATGGAGAGAGGTCCAAGTGAATGTATGTGCGATTGGAAGAAAATTTTGAGAGGAAAATGTGAAACGTAAAGATATTTAAATGGTTAATACCAACATTATATTTAGAATAAATATATCTAAATGTTTAATACTATTATTATAGAACATTATATTTAGAATAAATATATCTAAATATTTAATACTATTATTATAGAATGTAGATGAGATTAAAATAAGATATACAAATATATTTATTTAATTAAACTATTAGTTAACAAACGAACAAGTTATCGAACGTTCACGAATGTAAATGAACGAACGAGACCTATGTTCATGTTCGTTCATATAATTAAACGAACGTAAAATTTTGTTCATGTTCGTTCATATCACGAAAAGAACGAACATAAACGAACTTCCCCCGCACAGTTTGCGAATTGTTTACTGAATGTTCGATTCGTTTACAGGCCTAGTTCAAAGTATATATGGATACCGTGTGCTAGAGGTGAAGTTTATGAACCCAGAGTTGGGCCAGTCCTCTTATAATTCGTCATTTGTTTATTGAAACGAAAAGTCAAGTTGTTGAAGATAAGACACCAAATATGTATGTGCTTGAATACTTTTGTTCAAGGTTAGTGACATCGAGATCCTACTGTCTTTGCAAGATCAATTCAGGATCGGAAGAACTTAATATGAGAAACAGAGAAGCCAACATCCTGCAAATGCAAGACATTGCAAAACAGAACAGCAGCATACATTAACCAGCATTAAAATCAAATTTCATTGATTAAGAACCGAATTGGACCAGTCACAAATGCGACCAGCATTCCTAGCCTTGTTCCACGGTAAAGCCATTCGTTTGATGCTCGGGAGATTGGGTGGTTTCTCCCGTCGCGTGTAAAAGCCGAGTTCTACGCTTCCAATTCCCCAAACCGTGACCATTTTTTTGACATGTCATATCTTGTCCAACTCTTGACCGAGCCAATATTTCCAGCAGCAATATCCAATAACGAAATTAATAAAGGAATGGAAAATTTTCATTAAGCCCATAACTTAAGCTAAACAGGCCTAATTTGGGCATCAAAGAATACAATGACAATCATAGACGATACATGAGACCGAGTTTAAAGTAAGACATGAGATTAGGACGAGTAGGCAATTTGTTAAGTGCAGTTCTCAAAACACAAACATTGAATTTTATTAGGAATCCACGGGGCCACCTAGACTGGATCTCTACGCTTGAATTGATACGCAACTTGTTTTGGATAAAAACAATGTTAACCGAAAATTGACCCGAATGGTCTAAATTCCAGCACCAATGCCCTTGATCTGTAGATAAAGAAAGAATACTGATATAGTACTGCGGATCGTAATTCATATCATAGACTCAATATATATGATATTCAGTACGAACATTTTGGAAAGTCAAGTTTAAGCGAATTTGGAGTAGTCAAAGCTAGTATTATAAGTTTATAACGCCATGCTCGAAGATGGCGTATACAACCCAATTTGTATGAGTCGTAGGTAGAGGTTATCCATTTGGAATTTGGAAGATCGAATTGTTGAGTAATCTTACAAACCTAACTTGATCTTATCTATAAAACGATCATAGATAAACTTGATTGATAAGGTTTTGTCAAGTGCCATCGTAGGATCTTAAGATTAAGATCGCGATTCTAGTAACTTTGACTGAGCAATTCATGTTAAAGGTGAGTACGTATTAACTAAGCGATGGTTTATGTGTCACGTGGGATGATGCTTCAACCGATTGCTACTAACAAATTAAAATGTTACCACATGCATCATTCATATTGATAATTACATATATCCCCACCTTAAACAACACAAATATCACATGTACCCGACCTACTCAAAAAATTACATATATACCCAATTTACAAATTTAATTAAAATTAAAATTTTAAAATTATTAATAAACCCCTTAAATGACTATTGTATCCTTATGCTTCTCTCTTTCTTCTTCATCTCAAAACTCTTTCAAATCCCTAATCTGAACCACAGATCTGCCATTAAATAGTTACCATTCTTATAGAGATAGAGATATACATTACAACATCCCCATCATTTTATAAAAACAAGATCTTGTTCCTTCAAACTTTGTGGTTGGTGCACGCTGTCATTTTATAAATACAAGATCTTGTTCCTTCAAATTTTGTGGTTGGTGCACGCTATAAATCCAATCAATTCCAATGGCTTACAGAAACTATAACTACAATCGTCATCATATATATATATATATATATATATATATATATATATATATATATATATAAACTGTCTTAACTTCATGGATTATATTAAATACGACTGAAACTCCGGCGACAACGAAACTCCAGCAACGGCGTTAACTCCGACAGCTACTAACTTGTGGCGAGTAAAACTACGGTGAAATTCGGTTGTAACTCTCTCACCACAGACTGAAACTGAAACCTCAGTGAAGTAGTTTATATGTAATTATAATGTATTACTGTATAAAAGAATGAGTACCTGACGGACATTTTTCTAGTTCGATTATTGTAGGGTTTGAAAGAGGTTTGAAGTCGAGGAAGAAAGAGAGAAGAATAAGGATACAATAGTCATTTAAGGGATTTATTAATAAGTTTAGAATTTTAATTTTAATTAAATTTGTAAATTGGATATATATGTGATTTTTAGATTAGATTGGGTTATATAATATTTGTGTGGTTTAAGGTGGGGATATATGTAATAATTCCTTCATATTATTGTATATAGAACGATAACATATTCGATACTTCTTTGAATTTTTGAAGACCCTGATAAAAAAATCAATTGATATTGAAAGGAGGCCACATGTCTAACTATAAGATGTTCTTTGTTATTTTTTTAACTGCGACTCAATCAACTTTAAAATAAATAAATTATCAAATTATATGTAGAAATATACACACACATATATACAAAGAAATATATTTTGAAACCCTATAATTTGGAATCAATGGACGGTCGATCATCTCGCTCACACAGATGACTCTAATTATATTATTATATTATATAGAGTTGAATATATATAGTTGAATTATTCTTGTTGTCATAGCTGATTATGGCTAAAAGTACTTTAAACTTTTTAATGTGATAATACCTTTGTGTTTTTTTTTAAATATATGTAATAGAAATTTAAAATTTGATTATTGGCAAGGCTAATATAGCAATTCAATTATGAATTAACTAGATAAAATTATTATTAGTGTTTAAATACTTAACTTTTTACCTCTTATTACATCATATATTGTATGTATTGCTATTGCTCTATTTAAAATTTATTATTATTATTATTATTGTTGTTGTTTGCTTGTTATTTCTATCATTGAGTTTAATTTAATGATTTTAACATGTGAGAAAACGTGAATGATAATCGAAATGAATGAAAATAATAGAAGGTGTTTGTTTAAGGAGTGTATATTATTTGATATTGCTACTATTATAATTTGCTTATTATTCGTATCACTAATGGTGTGGTGTGTTTGTATTAAGGATTTGGTTATATGGGATTGACAATGGAAACGAAAAAGAATGAGAGTAGGTATTTGTTTAATGGATATAATTTTAAAAAATTGAGAATGCAAATTTTCAAAACCTGGGTATGGAGATAGGTTCAAAAGAGTAAATTTTAAACTGGTTCATGTGATTTACACCGATTTATAAAAATCATCCCTATACTTATTTTTTTTATCTTTTCAGTCCAATAAGTTTACATTTTGCTCGAAAATTGTCCCACCTCCACCTAGAATGACTAAAGTAACATTTGGTTGTTTAGATCATGACTATTCTAAAATGACAAGAGAAATGGTACTTTAGTCATTCTAGGTGGAGGAGGGAACATATTCGAGCAAAACGTAAACTTATTGAACTGTAAAGGTGAAAAAGAAGTATACGGACTGTTTTCGTAAATCAGTGTAAATCACAAGGACCACTTTGAAATTTACTCGTTTCAAAATGATTCTAATTCTCATTTTAGTTGAGTTGTACTATTATTGTATTTTTGTTGATAAAAATAACCTTTCAATTTTTTAGTCTATTAAACTATTCGAACTTCATTTATTTTTAGCTTTTATTAAAGAAATACCAATTTATTTGTTGGTGAAACTAAACTTTTAATCCTTTTGGAGTAAATTTCATAGATGGTCCCTGTAGTTTACACCAATTTACAAAGCTTATCCATGAATTATTATTTTTTATGTTTTCAGTTCAATAAATTTACGTTTACTCGAAAATGGTCCCTTCTCCACCTAAATGACTAAAGTACCCTTATTATAATTTTTTATTCATTTTAATTATTTTTAAGGACATATATCGTATGTATATATGTATTATAATAAAAATAATTAATTAATTATTAATTATAATTATATAATACAACCAATAATAGGTAACATGTCTCCTTTCTCAATGTGCTACATCACTCCCAGATTCCATTGTCTTCTTCACCAACGATATTTGACACCAACATCGGCAACTATTTTCTGGTAACCCAGGACCGACGCGAGCCACTACAAGCATCAACACGTCACCGGTACCACAATATTCACAACCACCTACAAACATGTAAATTGACAAATCCTACTTAAAAACCTACAAATCCAAATATGTAAACCTGTGAATCTCGTGAAACGATCAATTGCAAATAAATTCATAAACCCGCTTTTCGGTGACTTGCGGTTGTTGGACATGGCATGGTTATCAAATCTCCGCCCAATCACCTCCATCACCACCAGATCTCCACCCCAACTCCCTAAACGTGTTCATATCTCGAAACTCATTCCTTACCCTAGTCAACGAACACTCAACCTCCATTTTTCGGCAAACCCTTAGATCTCGTTGTCTCCCGTATTCTGTTTTTGTTCAAGAGATCTGATGAAGGTGATTCAAGATGGTGGATTTGGTGGTGCAAAGTGTTAACCGGTTGGTTTGGGTATCTGTGTAGATCCGAGCCTTACCAGGTTACAGTGGCGATGAAGATTCGATGGTTATGGTTGTTTGATGGCAGAGGCGATCTAATGGAGGTGAGGGTGGGGCTCATGGCTGCAGGTTTCGGTCAAAGTTAGGGATGAACAAGTGGAAGTGTTGGTGGTGATGTTTATGTTTATGTATTTATTCAAAGATTTGTACGTCGTATTTTGTATAAATTAATTGAACTAAATAATAAAAAATTGAGTATAAGGGTAGTTTAGTCATTTTAGATGTGGAGGGATCATTTTCAAGCAAACGACAAAGTTATTGGATTGAAAACCTGAAAAAAAAAGTTCAGGAACGAATTTCGTATATCGGTATAAACTACATGGACCATCTATGGAATTTACTCATCCTTTTTTCGAACTTGGGTTCTTTTCACGAGCAAAAATGCTATACACCTTGTAAACTTTTGAAACTTAAATGTCATGATTAAATAAGATTTATAAACAAATAATACGAATAATACTCTAACCTGTTTATTTTATTTTTTCTAGAAAGGAATACCAGAACTATTAATTAAATATATTTTTTCGAGTTACCCGCTCGGACCGCGGAGTTCTGTTTCTAGTTGATCCAATGAGACATTGTTGTATTGTTGTACTATATCTTGGGCCTTAGCTACAATGAGCCTTTATAGGACTAGGGCTGGGCCATCCGACATGGGCCTTGAATTGATGCTACATCTCTAAGTTACACAATCTCACTGGTGTTCGTTTAGATAGATAATCCGATGCAATTACATGAATTAATTTGGATTTTGATTCTTAAAAAAGTGAATGCAATTCATCCAAATAAATATTGAAGCTGAACCGAACTGAACCAAATTACGATTTGGTTAGATCGGTTTAACCATTCAGTTTTTCATTGATTTGTGAAAGCGTAATGTCTCGAGCCGTATCAACGGCTACATGTTTTCGTGTTACGTTGAGGGTTTATAAACTTGTGTAGTTATTTTGAAAATTTAAAAGTTAAAATTTTAAATTTGTATACAATGATATATAGAAAATAATCAAACAAATAGTTAACATTTATTTTAATAGATAAAAAAGAGTATTACATATACCGTAAATAACTATTAGATTCATTTGGATTATTCGGTTGAAATCATAGTAATTAAAACCAATCTCAAAAACCGATATATTAATTCGGTTCTTGTTCGATCTGACCCCAAAAACTAAATTGTACCAACCCCTACCCACTGGTCAAGCACTTGTAGCGTCTTGTTAGTTGCCATCAAGAAGGCTTCATTGATTTGACACAAATCCCTACAGGTGCCATTGTTTGTTAGTGCTAGGGTAAGCGTGAGACGGAATCGGTAGTGAACTGGTTGGTACCGGTTATCTTGTTGGCCCTAAAGTGAGTACAGAATACCGGATCGTTTGAAGCGGAATGGTACCGGTACGGTTTCGGTACCGGAACGGTAAAAGTGGTACTATACCGCTTTGGTACAAAAAATATAATAGAATAATAAGTAAACTTATCTACGCATTTTGTACTTGATAAAATCTATTGAAGATAAATATCAACGAACCTCAAATAAAAAAAAATCATCATTAAGTGACATAGATGGATAGTGACGAAGAAAAACATATATATACAACAACTTTACTTTGTAGCGTGTTAAGTTATTTGGTAATTACACAAGTCACGATCCGTAGTTTTATATTAACAAGTAATATATTTTGAATTCGATTTAACTAGGGTGCTAAAAACGTGATTGTTTGTGTGGCAAAGAGTACTAACTAGACTTCTATTAAATAACAATTGTATACATACGTGAGGGTGTAACTCTAATTTTATACTTCTTAATCACCCAAAAAATATCATTTTGTATTCATAGACATATCATATATCATTTTGTATTCATAGACATATCATATATCATTTTGTATCCATAGACATATCATATATCATTTTGTATTCATAGACATATCATATGATCATAAAAATGACGTTTCAAATAAACCTTTTTAAAATATAGAAAGAACCTAGCGACCTATAACAGAGAAAAATATGTATATTTCGGATATGGTACCAAAGCTGCAAAAGTAAGAAAATACCGGTACCGAACCAGAAGTACCAGTTTTCTTTTTGGCCCTAAAGTGAGTATCGAATATCGGACCGCTTGAAACTAGTTGTTACCGGTTCAGTACGATACAAGTACATAATCAAGAATTCGGATACGAATGCTCACCCCTAGTTACCGCTAACTTACTATATGCAAATACTTTATTTTCAAAGCCAAGAAAATGGGGAAGATATTGTTACGAGCCAGTCAAATAGGTTTTAGCACTCCATCTTGTTTTGATCTAAAATAACTGTCTATTTTCGGTCACTCATAAATGTTCAATTGGAGGATTAATTATGTTAGCATCATTGTAATCATTACACTTTTTTAAAATCTTAATTCATGTTATATGATTTAATGATTTAATTTAATTTATAAAATGTTTAGTATTTTTCATAATGAGTATAATATATGAGAATATAATATGTGATGTTAACTGCATATTTATCGTATGTTGTTGATTGTATGTTGTTGATCAATCATGTATATCATAAATATTTTTATTTTACAATTTTTACCCTTAAACTTTTCAAGATTTATACTTTCAGTCTTCTTTTTTAGTTTAATAGTTATGTGTTGTTATAAAACACACAAAAAATGTCCCATAATATATATGTATTTATTTATTTTGATTATGATTATGATTAGTATAAGAAAAACAGTAAGAAGATAAGCAAGTCCCACACATTGGGTTCGAGGGAAGGAATAATATAATTGGGGGGGTGTTGATGAGACTGAAAGCTTTTGAGGAATAGTTGATGCAAAAGCTCATCTAAAAGTTCGGTGTTTGATGGGACTCTCCTTTGTATATGTTTTGCTTACAATTGTTGCCAACTAATACAAGTGATTGAAACATGAAAAGCTTTTATACACATTAATCAATCAAATTGTCAAAAATAAAAACTTTGTTCTTTGAAAATACGGTTATGTTTTTTGGTATTTTCTCTAACGGCTAGTCGAGTTGTTTGGGAGGTCAGACCTTGTCTTTTATACATTGTATTCGATACAAATAGATCAGTATTGTTAGTTATCAATATTTCTGTATACGATACAATCGTCTAACTAGAGTTATACCTTACATAAATTACTTCACATTCGCACAAGTTACAAAAACACGTGTCAAAATTTCTATTGTGTGAGGTAATTCATGTTATATAGAGGACTTGAACAAAAATTTTCAGATAGAAACAAAAACATCGAAAAAAGAGGTATACCAATCAAATTAATAGAATAAAAAATATGCTTTACTCAATAATACAAACACCAAACAAATAAATAAAATTTCTTTTTTTGCCAAATTAATTAATCTATTAATTAATCCAAATCTTGTTGGTTAACTTAACTTAATAGTAATAATTCAACCAAAAGGGTCCAAATCCTTGTTATAATTTTCTGCTTCTTCGTCACCACCCAAGAAACCTTGATTCAACAACATGCTTATCGGATCAACCTCTATCTCTCCTAAACCCGAAAAAAAATCGTCCGTTTGACCGCTACCACCACTATGGCCCGGTAACTCGGGTCGATACCCTTGAGGAAAATTTGCATCCAATACTTGTAATTCATCTTTTACTTGAACTTGAAGTATGCCACTTTGTCCTACCACTAGTGTTGATCCTTCATCTTCTGTGGTGGTTTCTTGTTGTGTTTGTGGTTCGGTTTTTGGTGGTTGTGGTGTTCGGGTTGACCCGGCTAAAGCGTTTCTTTGAGTGGGCCATGGATGATTGTGTTCAGAAGTGTAGGTGATTACCAACATGTTAGGATCTGTTCTACTTCTTTCCACTTGTTTTCTTGCTGAGCAACCCTTTGAACTGCTACATCTGTAGTACCCTCTGAAATTTATGATGATAATTATAATTAATTAAGAATTAGAGAAAATTAAAAGGTTAAATTATACTAGATTGTAATGTAATGTAGTGTTACAATAGTCTATAACACCCTATTTGACAGGGGTTGATTTTGTTGTTTAGGTGTTTTTAAGGTACATTGTATTTTCTAGCTTATTCTTCGTTTCTGCTCGTTTTTTATAAGATCTTTTCGCTTAGTTGTCCAAATTTTATTAAACCTGTAATGCATTGTAAGTTCATATTACTTTAGGCTATGATATTTGTGCCTAACAGTTTGCTTAATTGTCATTTGTTATGAATCCATGCATTTCTAAATGTGCCGAAACCAGAAAACGCATGTGAAAGGGGCAAAAAAAAATTTGTTTTTATTTATTTTATAGTTTTGTAGGGGAGAAAATTTTAAAATGTCATTAGTACTTTAATATAAGATTACGTAATTTAAAATTTCTGGTAAAGACGACAAGTTATGTTGCCCCACCGTGACTCTGTAGACTCTGCCCCATATCAAGATCATATATATCAACATAAAGCTAAGTATTCAATATACATGTTTGTAGACACAAAAGTCAAGAATCAAGATCATTAAAAAGTTTTGATAAAGTTTTGTAGATAATTACTTAATTATAAAATTTTGACTTTACCTTAAAATGTGACTTTTTTTAGATATTATATACGAATTTTTATATTATTAATTTCATGAATTATCAATATAATATTACGGGTTGTATAAAGTATTCGATGAGTTAATTAATACATTAATACGTGTAACCCAATGAAGAGCCCGGCACATGCTAAAAAATGTAGTTGTTGAGCTACAACTAAATAAATAATACAATGGTTTACTTAAAGAGAACATTTTTCGATAAATTAAGTAAGAGTCATAATCAAAGGCTGATTAAATAGACTTAATTTATGTATACAATATTAAATTATACATAATGTTTCTCTGTATTTATATTATTGATTGAGTTTGTCGTGTGTTGCACTTTCCTTATCAAGTTAGTTTTTAGAACATCTTCAACGTTAACACTAAACACTAAACGTACTTTTTTACACTAAAAACATGGTTGTAAAACTCGGCCAACTCGGCCGAGTACTCGGGGAATACACATAACTCGGGGGTGGTCCAAGGTGAGTCGGTTCGACTTGGACTAAAAATTCGATCAATTTCAGTCAACGGGAAAAACTCGAAAAGACTCGATCAAACTCAGAATTACTCGGTCAAAATCGGTCAAACTCAAACTCGGTTAAATTTTTAATATGTTTTAAAATGAGGGTTATTAGTTCAATTAAATGTTTGAGCTGCTTTTTTTTCATTTGATCTCACTTTTTAGTTCGATTCACTAACGTTCTTCACTCTCTAGTCTATCTTTAAACATATAATTATGAAATTTATTATTTAAATATATAAAAAAGCCAATCAGAGTATTTTTTGAGTACTTTCCGCCCAGACCAAGTACTTGCTACAAGGTCTCGGTCGAGATTTCCCGCCTAGCGAATTTAACAACGTTGCACTTAAATAGTAGAAAAGTGTAAGAAAATGTATTTCAATGTTAGTACTAAATATTGCACTGTTTTGGTGCAGTGATAAATAGTGTTTAGTTATCACCAAATTAATTTGGTGCAACACTAAACATTATTTACATTAAATAATAATATATACGATAATTAAAAGTATAACTATGATGTATTGATTATAAGTTTACGATTAATATTTTTACAATTATTAAATATATTTGCTATTATACTTAAAAAAACTCCCTAAATTTTATAAGCTTTTCATTTATATTATTAATAATTTATTATAATGGTTGTCATTACATTTATTACGATAGTTTAATGATTATGTAAAATTATAATATTATATTGTTGAATTGTATATTTTAACTCAATTTAAAACTATTTAGTGTAAGATTAAGTATAACAAATTGGAACAACTTATTTTTTGTACGAGCATATTTTTAAAAGATTCTCTTTTTGTAGTACAATATTGCAATACATTAGAATTGCTCTTAGGTCCCGCTTCCGAGTTGTTTTTTCGAAAGAAGAGAAAAGAAGCAAAAATAATAAAAATCAAATTGCGTTCCCGAGTTTTTTTGGTGAAGAATAGAGAAGAGAAGTGGAACGAGAATTTAGACATCTTTTCTCTCTAAACTTTCTCTCCAATATTGAAAATATTTAGAAGGAGAGAAGATTATCAAAATTATAGAATGTCATTTCTTTTCATTTCTCTCCAACTCACGAACAATAAACGTGTAAATTTTATTTCTTTTATTGTTAACTCTGGAACACAAAAAAGTTGTTCCTCTTCTTCTTTTTTTATATCGTTTTATATCCTCTCATTTTCCATTTCTTTCTATCAAAAGCTCGGAGCAAGGCCTTACATCTATCTAATTTGAAATATAATTTGAAATATGTAGCAATTTTTCATTGAATAAACGAAAGAGTGCATAGTGCATTATAGGGTTGTACCTTGGATATGGAGATCCTTTAATGGGTTTTTGACCATATTTTCTCCAGGCCCATAAGTCAGATGGAACCACTTCACCGGTGGGTCTACTATTTGCAGGTGTTGGTGCAGGTATGCAAACCACTTTCTTTGCCTGGCTCTTCCTGCTCATTTAACCATGGTTAAATTTAGTCTTGACGAAATCATAATA